>OU015499.1:125648365-126300499 GCA_907164885.2 Dolomedes plantarius | reverse complement strand
CTCCTTACCCACCTAGGAGAGAAACCTTTCGCCTGCACTATATGTGGAAAAAGGTTTTCTAGACAGGACATTTTAAAAAACACATCTTCGCGCCCACACTGGAGGGAAAACTTTTGCCCGGCACTGGATGTGAAGAAATGAACAAGTACTTGCTAAAACATCTTCCGCATTCACACGGGGAGAAACCTTTCGCAGCATTTTTTGTGGGAAATCATTTCCTCACGGGACCATTTAAGAAATCTCGGTGCCCACACAGTAAAGAAACTTTCGCATGTATGTATAAGGGAAAACATATTCTGAACAGAGTCATTTTAAAAGACATCTCCGCTTCCACACGGGAGATAAACATTTCGCCTGCAGTGTACGTAAAAAAAGATATTCATTGCAGGGGAATTTGAAAACGTATCTCCTGATGCATGAAGGAAAGACTTGGCCTGCATGATATGTGAGAAAAAGATTTTGTGAACGTGAACCATTTAAAAAGCATGATCGTGACTACACAGGAGAGGAATGTTTCATCCTCTTTGTGTGAGAGAAATGATTTTCCTTCCAGTGTGCTTTAAAAACGCATCTCCCTACCCATAAAAAGAGAAACCTTTCGATTGCACTGTATGTGAGAAAGATTTTCTGCAGAGTATAATTTTTAAAAAGTACACCCTTTCATCTCCACTGTGTGAGAGATAGGGTTATGGCTGGAAAACATATGAAAACGCTTCTCCCTACCCATTCAGGAATGTAACCAACTCTGTACTATCGTAAGAAACGGGATTTTTGGCATAAAGAAATATTTTTGTTCCACCGTGGTGAAAATATCCTGTATAATGGAATTCAACTCAGATTTGATGTTAGTTATTTAGAGGAGATATTGCACATCATTAGTTTTTGGAATATTTTTAATGTTTTATGACATTGTTAAAATTTTAAAATATGTCAATGCGATATCGGCTCATGACCTACGATCCTGAGGGATATTTCACCGACCAAAGTGATTGATGTAAAAATCTGTCATTTTACCTGTTTATACTGCAGGAATGGTTGTTATGAAATGTCAATTAATTCTTCTGGGGTTTTGTTTTTGTCTAATTTTTAATTATATATTTTAAGACAACTGTTTTTTCTACATCTGCTGTGTTCTGTAAATGAGGAAATAAAATTAATAATGCTGTATATATATTTTAGGCGTTTCGTATCGAGACTGCATTAATTTTCGCTTTGTCTTGTTCTCTTATTTCAAATTAATTTAGTTTTTATATTTTATTAAAATGGTTTTATTTAATGTGTTGCCCAAAGTAATATTAATGCATGGAGCATCAAGCAGGGCGGTCGACCTGCAACGTCAAGCTAAAAAAAATAAAATAGACGCCAAATGAATAAATGCGCCAAGTACAAAAATTCGTTAGATCGCCGTACTGCTTATATACTCTGAACCGCTTGGTCCTATTCTCACAATGTTAAAGGAGTTTGCGTAAATTATAAAATTCTGAATGAACCAAGAATTGTACAAAATTAAAACAAAAAGTAGAAGAATCTTATCAGCAAATACTCTAAATTGAGATAAAAATGAACTTTCAAAGTTAAAAATTAACCGAGATATGGAATTTTTAATTTTCCGTAAAGTTAGATATTTTGCTAGAATCGTATTATCGCCAAGAAATTTTTCGTCAACACTTTAAGAAGACCTATAGAGTTTAATATTGAACAGATTCGATTGAAGCTTGGTTTTTTCGATAAGTTATTCGCTAACTTAAAATCTTTTATATGTTTCAGTTAAAAAAAATAAATATTTCTATCTTTAATTAGCACAAAACTGTAAAATTAGCATCTCAGGGCGATAGTACGCCAAAATGGCAACCATTATTCAGCAGCACCGCTATTTTTTTAACCGTTCAATCATAGGAGACTAGCCATTGTCGTTCGGTGGCTGAGTTGTTATGGCGTCAGCCTTCCATGCCGTCGACGCGAGTTCGATTCCCGCATAAGACTCCGTTGTATTCAGGAGAATTTTTAATTGTTTTGCATATGCATGTCCGTATTTTTTTGCTTGTTTTATATGTCCATAGAAAATACTAAGCATTGAATTCAAATGATAAGGATTAATTATTATTCATATTTCACTTTTTGCTACAACCACGTAAGTTTGCAAAATAGAGAAATATTATTTTCTCAATAAAATATACATATACAAAATATACATATCAAATGATTAATCTATATATATAAAAGAAAATGTTTGTGTGTGTTTCCTTTATGCGTTCCCGAACGGTCCATCCGATTGAGATGAAATTTTGTACAGACGTTGTTCACGCTTCTGCGGGAAACACTGGGGGGGGGGGGTAAGACACACTAGTGTGACATATCTCTATGACACCTAGCACCCCTGGGGGGGGCAGGGGGAACATATAAAAATAATCGAAAACGACTAATATTATTTACGTCGAATCTAATATTAGTGCCGAAGGGTTTTCGGGGTCGCTGAGATTAATAATGACACTTCCGACGCTGCTTAAGGGCAAGATCAGTCCCCCCCCCCCATCAGCATTGAGGGGAGAAGGGGTGAATATAAAATGTCCAAAATGACCGAGAATAGTGTCGAACACATAGTTTTCGGGATCGCTGAGATGAATAGGGACACTCTCGATGCCTTTAAAGTGAGAGTTCAGCCCCCCCCCCGCATTGGGGGGAGAAAGGGGGAATATAAAATGTACAAAATGACCGGGAACAATGTCGAATTCATAGTTTTCGGAGTCGCTGAGATGAATAGGGACAATTCCGATGCCGTTTAAGTGAGAGTTCAGCTCTCCTCAGTATTGAGGGTGGAGGCGGGGGGAGAAACGGTGAATATAAAATGTCCAAAAGGACCGATAGTAGTGTGGAATCCATAGTTTCGGAGTCACTAAGGGGAACATAGGAAATGTTGTTTATAATAAAGTTTTGAGTTAAATTTATAATAGAATGAATTTGTAATTTTACTTTATCATTTGTATACTGTATTTACTTTTAAATACCTATAAATTAAATTACTTAAATTTTACACTATATGTAGAATCCATTCCTTTTCCCGTGTAACAAAAAAATTTAGATAAATAAATACCCGGGCAACGCCGGGCAAACAGCTAGTGATGTATAAATAGTGTTTATTTCAATATTTCCCATTGTGTTTATAAAGATTGACTAGAATAGAAAAATGCCATTCAAATTAAAATTAAAACGAAAAAACAACCAGGCCTATTACAGAGATTCGAAAAAACAAAAAGTGCTCAAATTAAGTTAAAAAAGTGACACATTTGTAACTGATGATGAGACTCCAGGTATCAGGCAACTGTTTGCTTACAAAAGCGCAGTTTGTGAATGGTTATTTACCTATTTCAAAAAAATAACTGATATCCACTAAAAAAACTTAAAAAGTAAAAAAAGCCAAGCTTCAAAACAAAAGTTATGACTAAAAAATGGTGTGATATCAAATATCCAAGCTTATTAAATTCTGGTACTTAATTTCCTAATCACGAATTTTTCACATCTAAGTGAAGGGCTTAAGCATGACTTGTTGATAGAAACTCTTCTTCCCTAGACCAAACTCATCATAACCTGTTTCAGAAAATTTAAGTTTTAAATATTTATACATACCAGGCTTGGCGGCCGTCTTAAAAATAAAATTATTAAAATAACAGAAAGCAAAAAAAAAAAAATTATGTGAATTTAAAACATCAATTTCAGATTTTAACTGCGCACTTCGGTGCTCACTTAGACATTATGTGTATAGCATCATTCCGACAAAAGGTACGACAAATAAATGGTGTTATATCCAGTTTTATTAAGCACTGGGACTCAATTACATTTCTTAACAGATTTTTAATGGGATATTAATCATTTTAATCAGTCTTCTATTGGAAGTTAATGCATGATGTCAAACAAAACAAACCGTTAGCTAGAAGGAAAAATAATAAATAATGTTGTCATTCCCCAAAGAAAAAAAATTTGCATTAAACAACAAAGAATATGAATACCATGCTTTGGAGTTACGTTGCCCAAATGTAATGTGAAAATAAATTTCAAATTTATAGAATAATTTATGACCATCTTAAAATTGCTTCTACATTCATTTTAAAAGTAACCAAATAATAGGACACACATATTTTGCATAAATAACTAAAATGAATAATTTATACAACTAAATAACATACTTTCGACGTTTCAGCAGACAAAATTTATTTATTCCAAAAACGAAAAGACGGCCGACAAGCCTGGTATGTATAAATATTTAAAACTTAAATTTTCTGAAACAGGTTATGATGAGTTTGGTCTAGGGAAGAAGGGTTTCTATCAACAAGTCATGCTTAAGCCCTTCACTTAGATGTGAAAAATTCGTGATTAGGAAATTAAGTACCAGAACTTAATAAGCTTGGATATTTGATATCACACCATTTTTTAGTCATAACTTTTGTTTTGAAGCTTGGCGTTTTTTTACTTTTAAAAAGTTTTTTTAGTGGATCTAATTATACTTTTATATTAGATATCGTATTAAATTTTTATGTATGACATGCATACTTTTAAGTCTGGACTCAGCTCTGGAAAAATGTTTAAAATTTATAAATTACACTATGTCTTGTGCATCGAATAATAGACTCTTTTCTTTTTATTGCAATATATTTGGACAGGGCATGTGATCATGTGCTCTCACTCTGAGTGGCACCGGTAATCAGAGAGGAAACCTTTGAAAGTGACGTTTCACGTTATGAGACGAAGTCTGATTGGTATTTAAAGCAAGTTTTTATGAATTTGTTTGTTGGGCAGCTAACATATGCAATACATTTTGCATCTTACTCAAATTAAATTTAATCTTGTCGTAAGCGAAAGCAAGAATGTATCAAAAATTTACAAGAATGTGGAGGCATCGGTTAGAAATCTTTTTATGCAGAAATGACGTGGTCTAAAGGAAAAGGCTATCTCCTTTGGAGAAATTTATAAACTTGATTGTCATTTTGAACTTGCAGTTAGACGCGTATGAGGTTAAACACTGCTGCGTTTGTAAAAGATTTAAATGAATGTTTTTGAGACAACCCCTGCAAACGAAATTGGATAAGAGGTGCATATTCCATATAAAAATTTTTTTAACGAAATGATGCATTTAATTTAACTAGACGTGGATTCATTAATAGATCTTGTATCTCACAGTTTGTGAGAAATTAAAATTTTTTTGCTTTTCCGGAGCCAAAGATTTTTAGAGGACTAATTAGGTATGATTTCGCTTTTCCAGATTCTCTCCTACAGCTGGCATGGTTTCATGGTCGCAACGCTGTAAGGGCTGTCGATCCCTATTAGACCATGCAAAATTACGAAATGATGCATTTCATTGAACTAGACTTTGTTTCATTAGTACAACTTAAATCTCACAATTTGTGAGGAATTTAAATTTTTATGCTATTCGGAGACAGATTTTTAGAAGACTCTATTAAGATAGAATTTCGCTTTTCCAGATTCCCTCCAACCGCTTGCATGGTTTCGTAGTCGCAACGCTGTAAGGGCTGTCGATCTCTATTAGGCCATGCAGACTGCAGACAATACGGCGCTCGTCTCTTGTGAAGTATGTAAGAAAATATGCATGACTGAAAAAAATAAATCAGCATCACCGGAAAAATGAAATGAAAAGTGAATTTGCGGAGAACACTCCGACTCAGTTGACTTTGAAAAATTAAATTTTATTTTCGTAGGCTGCAAATGAAGGCGAGAGTTCGATCCCCTGTTCTTAGAGACGGTCATAAATAGTCGTAGTATACAAATTTCGCGACTTAAAACAAAATGAACTTGTTGCGGTTACTATGTGTCCAATTGTTTCACCCGACATATTTCTGCAGATCAGTGGCTCGTATTAAGACAAAATTCCTTCAGCCGTACCTTATGAGTGGGGTTGTCGATTATTTCCATGGAAACGAATGAGATCACAAGGAACATGTTTACTTTCGATGCCCCGATTAACCTAATATTTCAACATTATTTTGAAGTGTTGGTTAAACGAGTCAAAGATTGCCCTGGATTCTTATTTCAAGCGAGAACACCGCCAATGGAGCCAATGGAAATCTGATCAACTTGGCAAATAACTTCAATCTCTATCGCCAGGAATCGTAAGCAAGCACTAGGTCTAGCTACTGACAATAATAAGACGACGAGCTGCACGTCAAAGAGATCCTAGCCACGGTCTGCAGATCGTGATGAACGTTCGCTGTTCTGATGTGATTATCCATATTGGATTAGTAGGTAAATCCGTAAGTAAACGGTCGCTGTCAATTTGTTGACTTCCACAAGAATAATCGATAATCACACTCGCATGGCATGGCCGGCGGAATTTTGACTCGATACCAAATTACGTTTTCCAGCAGTCTTTCGATTAAATTCGTCAGAAAAATTTGACATGGGCAATACAGGAAATACACTTTGGTGTGAGCACATCTTGCCGCTGCATTTTTCCGCACCGTGCAATATCCATGCTCTCCTAGCACAACACAGCGAATTATAACACCAAAAAACTTCTTCAGGGAGGGGATAATATCTTTAGAATTTCAAGTTGGAATACAGCGTACTGTTATCAGTGTGCGGATTATCCGTGCAGTAAAAACTTGATTTTTTTATCCGAAATAGTACCTACTTAACTTATTGAAAACTGCATGCAAATTTATTCCGACAAACATGTATAAAGAACAATATTTTTAGAACAGTTTTCTCTTTAATGAAAATTTTTATCAGTTCAAGGATGCAACAATACACTAAAACTTTTACTTCTTTCATTTCCTGGGATTATGCAACTTTTTGGAAAATTCGTAATGATATCGCAAACCACATCAAAGATTTTGTAAAACAAAACAAACAAAGAAATTTCAGGTAGTCTCTTCTAACGAAACTACCGTAGGTTACACAGGCCAACGAAAAATGACTTTTTGAAAACTTTTTTAACGTTAATAGCTGATTCTTATGTAATTTTTGTTGGTTAATCCGTATCTGACCTCAGTTTTTTCCTGTCACCCATAGTTTCGTCACAACGTGACTTCGTCGGAAACTGGAAAATAACCCGAACATACCATACAAAATAAAAATAAATAATTGTTACAATATGAACAAACTTCAATTCAAGTATAAACATGAAAATACCTTTTTATTACATAGATTTTATGTGTGCTTTGGCTTATATTTCCTTTTCCTCTTCTCCTTAAAGCTCCTGATATTGCTTTTTCGCCTGTGAATCGCTTGCTCAACTTTTTGGGGAAGTGACCAACAGTAGTCTCAAATCATATTGGTATTCCAGCGGCCCTGATACCATCTTTCCATCAATTTAATATCTTAATGAAACCGCTCACCTTGCTCCTCACTGACATCATCCAAATTTTATGGGAAAAAATCAAGGTGACTGACTTTCCAAAAAGTGAATCTTCAGGCTCATCAAACAGCCTAACTTTTTGAAATTTTCCTGCATTTTGGCTACAATAGAAATATATTGTAGGTCCTTTTTGTTGCCCAAGAACTTGGTCACAATCTGCTTGAATGATACACAGACCTCCCTCTCTTTCAAAGTCATTTTTGATTCAAAGTTGGGATCGAACATCATTTTTCGGATGTCAGGACCAACAAACACGCCTTCTTCCAGTTTTGCTTCTGATAGATGAGGAAACGTCTCGCAGAGATACTTGAAACATCCTCCATCTTTGGGTAAGGCTTGCACAAACTGTTTCTTTAGGCCTAATTTTATGTGTAGAGGTAGTAGCAGAATGTTTACCGGGCCCACGAGGTTCTTACGCAGAATGTTCTTCTCTCTAGGCTTTAAAGATTTTCTTGCAGGCCAAATTTTTCTGGACCAATGTTAATCCCTTGCCCTACCATCCCAATCACATAAGAAACATAGAAATTTGGCAAAGCCACATTGCTGGAGGTTAGCTTATGGCGTTGAATTCGCTAAAAAGTCATTTTTTAATTATTGAGTGTTGAAATGTGAAAAAAATGGTGGGTGATAGAGCTTTTTTATTGTCATATTCGGTTTCAGCACACTAAAAACTACAAGAATAAGGCAAATTTATTCAAAAAGTTTTTCATCGTTGGCCCGTGTTATTAATGTAGGATTACTTATCGTTGCTTTCTTCTTTTGTAGGTATATATGTATCTATATAATTGTACGAATGTATATATATACATATATGTATGTAAAAATGTTGACGCATTTTGGTACTTTTCTGTTTAACTTGTCCAAGCGATAGACTGGGTTTGGCGCGCTGCCAAAATTATAACTCTCAAGGACGGGCGGACGGACAGTTTTAGCATCTGAAATTTTCCTTTCCGCAGGACCGTTATGGAGGAACGTAATCCTACGTTTAAAAACTTACGACAGAGAAGGACTCCTGTCCATACCATACGGTGAAACTCTCCGGTGACAAGCAACGAAATTAAGTTTCCCTCTCGAAATGAAATTTACAAGCAAAAAGTAAAAGAAGTACAAGCTATACTGTCGTGCCAGTATACATACAGCTAACGATGTCCGACGAAGGTTCAGGAACTTGCTTTGATGTACCGCGTAGTGAGCGATCCGGGGCAAAGGCAAACAAATGCGTCTGGTATGTGTTTCTGTTGCTATATGTACTTTTAGCGAGCAACTTTGTTCGTCACCCTTCGTTCACTGTACGCATTGATTCTTAATATTTTTAAGTTTGCGGCACCCCTGGGAATGAGATTAAAAACTCAGGTACCCTTGTTTAAATTTTTTTACATATGGAATCAAAGCGGAATATATATCAGGAACATGTCAAATGAATACTGACTTCATTTTTGTGATTTTATTTATTTATGGAAAGATTAGCTGAATACACGTGCTTCGCTACGGAGTACATTCAAACTAAATACAACGGTCAATGTATCCAATTAATGCCATATATATATATATATATATATATATATATATATATATATATATATATATACGAGGGTTGGGGCAAAAGTCATGGCAACTATTTTTTTTCTTGAAGATACCAGTCCGGTTGGAAAATGTGACATGTACAGACGAAAGGACTACATGTGTGGACAATGAATAGCACTGAAATATCGTAACACACTAATTTATTACGGTAGTATACAGGGCAATATGGCCTTCACCGTACAAAAGAATGATAACACAGTACACATAAGTTGACATGACAAACCTGGGCCTAAAAACCCTCAATGTAGTCCCCTGCTAGTGTCACCACACGCTGCCAACGATGTGGGAGGCGCTGAATACCATCAGCCTCAGCATTTGCCGCACCATGTGTGAATCGGGTCATCAGTTGGCGCACAGCATTAGCAATGTCCTCTCGTGTTGCAAACCGCCTACCACATATTGGTTCCTTAATCTTGGGAATGAGATCAAAGTCACAGGGCGAAAGGTCAGGAGAGTACGGTGGGTGCTCCAATTCTTCCCATCCCCAACGCCGGAGTAGCTGCCGTACACACCCTGCTTTATGTGGTCTTTCATTATCGTGCAGGATTATTGCACTGTCCACAAGATCCGGACGTTTATCCCGAACGCCACGTCGTACCTGTTGCACCAGGAAGTCCCTGTAGTACTGTGCGGTCATTGTTCTGCCATGAGGAAAAAAGTGGCAAACAATGACACCCCTGACGTCATACGCGACGATCACCATCAATTTGACTGGGGAAGGATTCTGACGGAACTTCTGCTGCCTTGGTGATCCAGGATGTCGCCACTCCGCGGACTGACGTTTCAGTTCTGGTCCGTATGCCCTGGCCCAAAATTCATCGATGGCGATTATTCGTGACAAGAATTGATCGCCGTCCTGTTGTCAGCGTACAAAGTGGTCGGAGCATATTACATAGCGCACCCACCTTTGAACTTCCGTCAGTGCATGCGGTACCCACCGCGAAGCGATTTTGCGTAGCTGTAGCTCATTACGCAATATCCTGTGGACGGTGCGTTTCTCGATGCCACTTGCCCTCTCTAACTCCAGTAACGTCCATCGTCTGTCTTCATCCATGAGCTGCTCGATGACGGTACGTGCCAAGTCGGTCCGCACACTCACCGGTCGTCTCGAACGTTGCTCATCACTGGTTGACACACGTCCTTGCTGAAACTTTCCTACCCACCGTGCTACTGTACGATATGGTAGGGCATTATTCCCAAGGGCTTCTACTAATTCACTGTGACATTCCATCGCATTTCTCCCTCGGAGAACGGCTATTTTGATGTAAGCGCGCTGCTCAACACGGGTTACTTCCATCTCGCACAACACTCACCAACTGACTGATTTCAGAGCCCTCGCTGCGCTACTACCAGCTATCACAGAGCCATCTGTTGTTCTGCATACACACTATGCCTGCAGAACTTCCACACGACACATATACGTTTGTGATCCGTTCACATATCTACAAGAAAAAAATAGTTGCCATGACTTAAGCCCCAACCCTCGTATATAATCGTAAAGGATATTTTTATAGACAAAATAATGTAGAAGAAAATATTCAAATTAAATAAGCGTTCAATGTATACAATTGATTTATATGTATAATATCTATAAAACATACTAATTTGAATTAAATTATTAAAAAACTTCCATCTCAATTAGTCTAGTGGTTAAATTTTATCTTTTACCGTATTTCAATATTCTTTTTGGTCAATTTATTTCGTTGTTATGCACGTGACGCAAAATTAATTTAAAGGATCACAAAAAGAAAGAAACCACGTGATCAGCAATTAATAAATTAAATTCTAAAAACTAATTTTTAAAAATTCTCCAAAAATCAGAAAATGAAGATAAAGATTCGAAATAGATTTCATTTTAAAGGAACTTTTATTATCTTTCACGTGATTGAAATTTTATAACCCTCAGATTATTATTTTAAAAGCAAACTTTAAGAAAGTTACAAGCACAGCTTAAAAATTTAATTTAAAATAATCTAAAAAGAATTTTTGAAAAATCTTTCTGAGTGCACCCCTACACTAAAAGAAGAATCGCCATGCAAAGTTTTAGCGCTTCAGGTCTAGCGGTTTGGTCTGTGCGTTATCTGTCAGTCAGTCAGTGGACTGTTTTATATATATCGATATAGGTAACAAACACCAGAATAGATTATATTTAAACAGTTTTCAAAACAGCCATGGGATTCAGTGTAATATCAGTCTAGACCAGCGCTTCTTCAACGTTTTTCACTCATGACCTTTTTTTTTATCATCGAAATGTTTTCGTGACCACAGGAAATAAGGATATTCAGATAAATATTTCCTCATAAATAATTTATTTCTTTGGTAAACCATATACACGTGAAAAATAGTAGTTTTGATACATGTTTCAAGTATTCATGCACACATATATCGCTCACTCCTTTCAACGACGTCATATCTCAAAAAACGTGATTTTTCAGGAGAGTGATTTTAAAGTTTAATAGTAGAATAAAATATATTAAAAATAAACTTTTAACTCTGCTCTCTAGCGGCTAAATATTGAGTGGTGGAATATGACGATCTTGCAGGGATATACTATTCTATCAAAGCATTCTGAAAGCAGGCATAGCTAAAAATCACCGGATTTTGAGAAATGACGTTGTTGAAAGGAGTGAACGATATGCCGCTCCCCGATTTCATTATAAAATTATTATTTATAAATTAATACTGATCATTAGTTTTATTCCGCATTTATAAAAAAATTTAAAATATTTACCAACTATAAAAATCAATTTATATAGCTAAGAATAAAATTAAAATATTTTAGGAAAGGGTACAAAATTAACTAAAAACATAAATTGTGAAATTTCATTTGAAAAATTAGATTTTAAAAACACTGACAAAGGCAAGCTGATGTATTAGATGCACTGAGACCTGGAGTAAGAACTATAAACCAGATTTGAATAACCAAGGGTAAGTTCTCATCTTCCGAATAGTATTCCTTCAAAAGGCGGAAAATAAAAATATTATAAAAGGAATTCAAAAATTTTTCATTGATTGAATGTATAATTCATTTTCTGAAGTTGATCTCGCATTTCATTGTCCGAAAACATATAAGTGATCATATTAAAATTCAATTAGTTGAAACTGAAAAAACAGAAACCATGTGACATTTCTGAGATATAATATCTGACCTTTGGTGATGAAAGAGCAGAGCTTAGGTGCATCAGATATGCAGCCTACTAAACCATAAAATCAAATAATTAAAATATTTATTATAAAGATTACAACCCAAGAGCAACAGAACATAAACAAAGTATATACTTATACCATAACCATATACATACCATATACATATGAAAAATAGTAGTTTTGATGCATGTTTCAAGTATGCATGTTTCAAATATACCCGCACACATTAATACCGTCCCAGGTTTCATTATAAATTTATTATTTATAAATTAATACTGATCATTAGTTTTATCCCGCAATGTTTTCATTTAAATATTTAAAATCATAGAGGGTTTATCAAGGATTGCATAAAATATGAGGAACACGTTTCCAGTATATATGAAGAAATAAAATAAAATAAAATATTTCGACCTCATTTGAATGCATGAAGAAAAGCTGCTCTAGAGCAATGGTGCACAAACAGTTTTCGAACGCGACCCATTTTCTTTAAATAAAAAGTCCCTAACCCCCCCCCCCCCCCAATGAACATTCTTTTGGTCGTAGCAATTTTTTTTTTTAAATTAGAAGAATGTTCACAAAAGATGTTGTTTTAAAAATTAGGAGAATGTTCACAAAAGATAGGAAAAACAATAAACAAATTTTGACAAACGATTTTTAAAATCAATACTATAGATCAGAGGTAGGGAACGCACGGCCTTCGCGATTTTCTCTTGCGGCCTTCATAAAAGCTAGCACTTGTATTTATTAATATTTAATTATATAGATTACAACAATTTCCAAATCAATAGATTTAAATAAAGAACGGCATGACTATATGTACAGTGTCGGCCAAAATAAAGTTGACATTTTGAAATTGTTGTCTTAAGTCGCTACAATTGTATATTTATCCAAATGAGCTTCGTTTGCATTGATTGTATGATACTTTAACTACACTTTATATGTAATTTAATGCTCAGAGTTTCTTAGCAGTACTACCAGACATGTTATATGATCTCTACACAAAAACTATTTTCTTACTATTATTGTTGTGACTGACTCCTTGTACGTTAAAACGTATTATTTTTTATGCAAAAAAAATAATAATTAATGATTAATGTTATAACAAGTTTTTATCCTTATGTGAATACAAAAATATTGTATATTGTAACTTTTTATGTCAAATAATAAATAAATAAGGACTAAATTATTTTTGCTATTTTTCTAAATAATGCACCAAATTGTTAAAACTATATCTAACTGTAATAATTTCATAAAAGTCGCATTTATAGGTTCATCAACTTATGCGGCATCCTTCATTACTACCTAATTTACATGTGGCCACTAATGGTAAAAAGGTTCCCCACCTCTGCTATAGATTATGGGTATACAGAACTGTAGATTATGGGTATATATTAACTTTGCATAATAACAATAATAATAAAAAAAATTTTACACTTGTTTTTGCCACATCTCATGGGATCAAATCTTCATATTGAAATAGTAATATGTATTTGTATTTCCTTCAGGTAAAAGTTAACAAAAATTAAAATTTAAAATAGAGCGTGCTTTCAAAATTATAAGCTATATATTAAAACGTGGAAAATTGTAAACTTTATATATATATATATGTATATGTAAAACAGTTCCGTAACTGACTGACTGATTGACTGACTGACATATAACGCACAGACCAAACCGCTGGACCTAAAGGGCTGAAGTTTTGCATGCCGATTCTTCTTATAGTGTAGGGGTGCACTAAGAAAGATTTTTGAAAAATTCTTCTTAGACATTTTTGAATTAATTTTTGAAGCTATTTTTGTAACATTCTTTAAAATTTGCTTTTAAAATAATAATCCGAGGGTTATAAAATTTACATCACGATAAAGATCATAAAAAATTCCTTTAAAATGAAATCTTTTTCGAATCTTTACCTCCATTTTCTGATATTTGGTGAATTTTAAAAGATTAATTTTTAGAATTTAATTTATTAAATGCTGATCACGTGATTTCTTTTCTTTTAATTTTGCGTCACGTGCGTAACAACGAAATAGACAAAAAAAATTTTTTTTCTTCCTAATGCGGCAGACGATTGGACATTATCCAGAAAAATATTAAAATACAGTAAAAGAAATGTTCTTCAAACTATACTATATTAACTGTACTATATTCTTTAGTATATTCTATTAGTTTAATTTGAATGTTTTCTTCTATATTATTTTGTCTTTAAAAATATACGTTATGATTTCTTTATAAATATATTTTTTGTTTTTTGACATCAATTGCATACATTAATAGTTGTATTTATTATAAATATATATATATATATATATATATATATATATATATATATATATATATTATATATATATATATATATATATATATTATTTATATATATATATATATTATATATATATATATATATATATATATATATATTATATATATATATATATATATATATATATATATATATATATATATATATATTTATATATTTATATATATATATATATATATATATTATATATATATATATATATATATATGTTTTGTGTATTAATAGCATACATTGACCATTATATTTAATTTGAATGTACTCCGTAGCGAAGTACAGCTTTTCAGCTAGTTTACTTACATAAAATTAAAATAAAATAATAATAAGGAAAGTGAGCCTAGACCTCGAATAATATTTTTTCAGTATTTGCTGAAATATTTGAGAATGCTACTCTCGTATCATATTCCGTGTCTTAATCGTTGCATGGCTTTTTATAACTACTCACTTTGAAAATCCACTCTCACGGAGATAGGTAGAAGCGAATAGAAGCAGTGTAAGTATACGCACCCTCGCAAGACAGAAGGTTCGACATCTTATATAACAATGTCATAAAAAATATTTTTTAACGTAAAAAAAATATAAAAAAATACGCAAATATAGAAATTTTAAAGCAAATTTTTAATAAATTATTTCAATGATATAAATTTACTTCAAACTAGCTGAAAACCCGTACTTCGCTACGGAGTACATTCAAATTAACAACCATTGCCATAAGCGATGGATGCAATGGATGCTTCCGCCATCCATTGTTGCCATAAATTGTGTTGGCAACAATGGATCGCGGAAAATCATAAGAGCGGTAACGTCCGCACCAACAACGTTGCTAGAATATGTTCGACGCCATTTACCACCTTCCTGACATCCGCTGGTATCAAGGGAAACCATTCAGAGACGAATGGCCGACGCAGGTATAAGGAGCCGACGTGCATTAAGACACCTACCACTGACCCCATATCATAGGCAGTGTCGATTGGATTTTTGCCGACCTCGGGCAAGCTGTGACAGACTGGAGACGTGGGATCTTCAGCGATGAATCCCGATTCAGTCTCAATGCTGATGACCAGAGCATATGCGTGTGGAGGCGACCAGGCCACCGGATCGATCCAGCATTTGTTGTCGAGAGGCATACAGTGATTACACAACGTGTGACAGTGTGGGGAGCGAGTTGTTGGGACACACAATCACCTCTAGTCGTCCTTCAACGCACTTTTACAGCACGCAGTTACGTGGACGAGATTTTGTTAGCAATATGAACTAAGAATTACTTTGAAATCCATTAATTACTTGTCTTTCCGAAGTTTGACGTCATATTTTGCATTTCCATTTTAAGCCGATTCAAGTTAAGGCGATTCAATTTATAACTAAGTCGAATCACTGACGCAAGTTTCGTTTAGATTACGTCATGTTTGGCAAACTGCCTTGTGTCATAAAATTAAACATAAAAGTCTTCAGTTTCCAGTTGATGGCGTATTTCGTAAGTTACAACCCGATATTTGAATATCGGCTTTTGACATGAGTATATAAGCCGTGAACACTTTCAGGAAATCAATCAAGGAGCTTGTGCCTGAGCTGATGAGATAACAGGAAGTTGTATCAAGCCTACCTAGAGTAAGGTAAATTTTGTATTATTAACGTATTAAAGCCCCATGATAGTCCATCACACTATGGGAATAAACTGTTATTAAGAATTGATTTAATAGAAAAACCCGGCTTATATCACCAATTGTTATTAGTGAAAGGAAGATATTAACATTGTTGTTTTAACTAATTTTCAAATGAATAAACTTTTATTATGTTATTGTTAAAAGGCTTGTCGTCTATACATTATTTTGAGCATCTCTAATGGTTTTAACGTATAACCTTTTTTAACAAACATGGCTTTTACTGCACATTATTACTCTGATATTCAAAGATACATATTAGAAGAATTATAAGAATTTCTGACGTACATGTTTTTACATGTACACTAACAGATTTTAACGCCAGTTGTACTGTCTATGCTATCAAGTCGCCCAGGTGCCATTTATCAGCAAGACAACGCTCGTCCACATACTTCGAGACTCTCCCAACAATGTCTTCAAGGATATGACGTACTCCCATGGCCTGCCTGGTCACCAGACCTCTCGCCAATAGAGAACGTCTGGGATGTGCTTGGAAGGCAGCTGCCGCCATCCTGGAATACTGATGAATTAACTGCCCAGTTGCAAAGATTATGGCATGATCTTCCGCAGGAGGTCATAGGTGACCTCATTGATTCGATGTGTTTCGGCTTCTACAAACTTTTACAAACTCGTCCGACGAGTTTGTAACCAGTTGCGCCGTGTGCGTGGCTCCATTCCATTACATAGGTTACGACTCATCACGGACTGATTTGTGATTTGAGTCAGTTATCAGTTTCTTTTCAGTTGTTCCGTGTGCAGACGGCCTTACGCTATCCAATTCCTGGTATTTTGCAGGTGGTGACACATGCCTCTGCGCATGCCTCTCATTCCTCTCTCCATGCGCCATGCCGAAAGCGAACGCGAAAGCGCTTAAGTGTGGACATACCTTAAGAAGGAGAGAAACCTTCAATGAGTAATTCCTCGAAAAATGGACCGATTATGGTCTGTCACCGGCAGAAGGTGGGACATGTAACAGAGGTGCCGATTTTTCATTGAGTTATATGGACCAGTGCTTTTGAAAATTGTTTTACAATTTTTTAAATTTATTCTGCGCACAGATATGCCAACATGTTTTGCATCTGGCCATACTAGTGGCTATTGATCAGCCATAAGAAGAAACGAAGAAATCCTAGTTTGTTTATTGCTCCTAAAGTAAGAACATTATTATTCCTTTGTTTTAATATAAAATGTATCACAAGGAGAGAACAATACAGCTGTTGTGTTTAGAGCGAACAGAAAATTAAGACAGCATAAATTCAGCCGGAAATAAGCGTGTTTTATTTTTCAATCATCCCTATATCCCATCCGAAAAAAGGTGTTCGCAAAACTCTATTGTATGTAAACAAATGTAAATAATTACTGAAATTATTGCTCTAAAGGAAATAGTTTAATCAAAAAAAGATGTGCGATATTTACATATGTAATAAAATATTAGTTTTTGATTTTTTTTGAGATTTTTACACTGCTGGCGACTGTAAATGCAACACCCTGAAGGAAACATGCAAATAACATGAAATTTACAACATGCATTAGCGGAGGTGAGATATGCAAATGATTAGAATTTCAGCGCAGACGCACATCACGTGCGCCTGTGGCACCACTTCAAAGCGCTATTTAAGGCTTGGAGATTTCGACGATTTCAAGTTCGGCAATTGTGTTTTTCTTGTGATTTTTTCAAAAAAAACGATCAATTATGCCTCGTCGAAAACAGCGATCATCTTTTGATCAAGTATCCGAGTTCTACAGAGGAAGGATAGTGGCCTACCGAGATTGTGGATTATCTTTCAGGGAAATCGGTAGTCGTGTTGGACGAAACCAAAGAACTGTAATGCGGATATGTGATCGTTGGATGCAGGAAGGTACGACGGACCGGCGTGTTCGATCGCATCCACCTCAACGCACCACTTCACGTGATGACAGGCAAATTGTGCGCATGGCAGTGACGGATCGCTCAGTCACATCACGAACCATAGCACAGCACATGCAGTCTGTAACGCATCATCCAGTGTCTGCGCGTACCATTCGACGCCGTTTACAGCAGAGTGGTCTGTCCGCAAGACGTCCATTGCTTTGTCTACCCTTGACGCAGAACCACAGACGTCTCCGCCGCCAATGGTGCGATGACAGAAGGATGTGGACGGCAGAATGGAATGAAATTGTCTTTACTGACGAGTCACGCTTCTGTCTGCAACACCACGATGGTCGCATTCGAGTCTGGAGACACCGTGAAGAGAGGATGCTGAACAGCTGCGTTATGCACCGCCACACTGGTCCTGCACCGGGTATTATGGTATGGGACGGTATTGGATATCACTCTCGCACACCTCTAGTATGCATTTCCGGTACTTTAAACAGCCAGCGCTACATCTCCGAGGTGTTGGAGCCAGTTGTCCTTCCTTACCTTCAGGGCTTGCCCACAGCCATATTTAAACAGGATAATGCGCGACCACACGTGGCATGCATTGTCCAACGGTTCTTCGTCAATCGCCAGATTCAATTGCTTCCCTGGCCGCCTCGCTCTCCGGATCTTTCGCCGATAGAAAACATGTGGTCCATGGTTGCTCTACGATTGACCCAGATTCCATCCCCAGCTGCCACAGCAGATCAACTTTGGCAACGTGTGGAAGCTGCTTGGTCTGCTGTACCCCAAGAACTCATCCAAGTCTCTTTGAATCAATGCCGAGGCGTGTGGCAGCGGTGATCTCCAACAATGGCGGCTACTCTGGCTACTGATTTTGGCAGGTACCACACTTCACAGAAGTCTATAAATTTAATCATTTGATACTTGGTCAACATGTTATCTACAAAATAAATTTTGTTGTGATATCTCTTGTCTTTCTTGGTGTTGCAATTTGGGTGGCCAGCAGTGTAATTAAAAATTTACCTTCATTGGCTATTGTAATTCATTTGATATGTTTGTGGTATGAAACAAGTTATCTAAGAGTCAATTTTGTACCTAGTATACAATTTTCATATTAAAAATATATATTTTGTTAATGTATATTTTGTATATCAAGCAAATATATGTTTTGTTTTATAAATATATATTGTATATCAAGCATTTAGTTTTTATTTTATAATAATGTATTAATAGTGTATGTTGCTAATTTTAGTATTAGGAATAAAATGTCTATCATTTTTGTGCACTGCCTTATGACAGATGGTAAGGTTTCATTTCCTGCCATTTCTGAAGTTTCTGGCCCTGAAATTAAACATTTTGTTATGCTCATGGCATGTTCGTCAGAGTTTGACCTGCCAGCTTAATAGCAAAGTGAGGGATAAGAAGTAACGTAATGAAATGCAATCTAAATTATTCGAGCTTTTAAAGGAAAAGTGGGAACTTAAATTCAATACCCTTCTTAATTACTATATTAACTTTTATAATTCTAAATGTAGCCTATTATTGATTACTTCAAACAAAATTAGTTAAATAGGGTCGAAATTTGGGCTTTTTCATACGGAAACTTTTATCGTGCTTTCACGAACTCAGACATGTACTGTGAATCATTTCACAATAAGTTGAAAGCAAATTACTTTGGTAGGAAATTCAATCGTCATGTAAATAAACTTATTGCTACTCTCTTGACTATTGGAAAAAATACATTTTTTAGTTATAAATATAAAATATTAACCGGAGTTCTTCATAAAGAATTCACTTCTTTTTGTCTTAAAAATCATACTAAGGGAATGAGAATGCAAGATAGTGATGTAATGAAAGTCTCTCGGGATGAACGGTTAGTTTCGTCGCAAAGCACTGTAGGCAAAAATTATAATGTAAAAAAAATAGTGAATTTTGTACATCTGATTTTTGCTATTAAAGGTGTCGAGAAATGTCATGCATTTCATTATGTAGCCACTTATATGAGTGCAATTGTGCTCATATCAACATGCTTTGTAAGCATATACATAAAGTGCATAATAAATCAATGTATGCAAATGGTGAAAAAACGAAAAGATATATATTTTTAAAAAATCGTAACGGATATTTTTATAGACAAAATAATGGAGAAGAAAATATTCAAATTAAATCTAATAGAACATACTAAAGAACATACTACAGTTTTAGGAACATTTCTTTTACTGTATCTTAATATTTTTTTGGATTATGTCCAATCGTCTGCTGCATTAGCAAGAAAATTTTTTTTTGTGTCTATTATGCACGTGACGAAAAATTAATTTAAAGTATCAGAAAACGAAAAGAAACCACGTGATCAGCATTTAATAAATTGAATTCTAAAAATAGTGAACTTCATACATCTGATTTTTGTTATTAAAGGTGTTGAGAAATGTCATGCATTTAATTATGTATGCAATTAATGTATGCAATTAATGCCCAAAAAATTTATTTATATATACACTGAAGTGCCACTGAATTAGGGATACCTACCTAGTAACGAGTTGGGCCTCCTCTGGCCTTGATAATGGCTGCCACACGACGAGACATAGATTCAACAAGTTTCTGGAAACGTTCCAAGGGAATGGCTTGCCAAATATTGGCTAAAGCTGTCCATAATTCAGTAAGGTTCTTTGGTGCTGTGTGATGGCCTTTCACGCCTTGTTCCAAAACATCCCAAAGATTCTCAATAGGATTTAAGTCTGGGCTTCTAGGTGGCCAATTCATGACAGAGAAGTCAGAGGAATGCTCATCCAACCAGCCAGTAGCCAACCGGAACTTATGAGAGGTACAGTTGTCTTGCTGGAAAACTCCATTACCGTGCTGATAACAGAACAGCATAAACGGATGAAGGTGATCACCCAGCAACTCTACATACCGAATTGCATTGAGGGAGGTTGGTACACGCACCAAAGATCCCAAACTGTGCCACGAAAAAACACCCCAGACCATGATTGAGTCACCATGCCCTTGTACAGTTCCAGCCAGGCATGCAGGATCCATGGCTTCATGAGCCTGACGCCATATTCTCAGCCTCCCGTCGGCGTTAAGTAGTCGGAATCGAGACTCATCACTCCATGCTACTCGTTTCCAGTCCTCTACACTCCAGTCTCTGTGCTCTCTTGCCCAGGCAAGACCTGCAGCCCGATGGATAGTATAGAGCAATGATACTCTCGTAGGTCGGCGGCTCCCGAAACCCATACGGTGAAGTGAGCGTTGCACAGTCCGTTTACTGACTGTACGACTGGCACCGTCATTAAACCGGGTGGTAATTTGAGCTAATGTTTGGCTTCACTGGCTACATACAATACGCCTGAGCCGTCTCTCACCACGCACTGTCAAGGCTAATTGTCCTTTGCGGTTTGCCCGATCGCTAGTTTTTTTTTTCCACCATCCATGTATTCTTGGTATATTCTTGACACTGTCGACCTTGAAAATCCTAGCTGTCTGACGATTTCGGAAATTGAATGGCCCATGCGTCGCGCACCTACGATTTGTCCGCGATCGAAGGCGTCTAAATAAGGCAGTTTACCCATACTGGCAATTCCAACAACTAATTCAGAACAACCACAGTACGCGCTGTATATGCAGTTACCACAGCGCCCTCACTTGCGCATACATGATGCGCAGCGCTACACAATTTGCATAGGCTTTGCTATCCCTAATTCAGTGGCACTTCCGTGTGTATATATATATATATAATAAATCAATGTATGCAAATGGTGTAAAAAAACGAAAAAAATATATTTATAAGAGAATCGTAACGGATATTTTTATAAACAAAATAATGAAGAAGAAAATATTCAAATTAAATCTAATAGAGCATACTAAAGAACATAGTACAGTTTGAGGAACATTTCTTTTACTGTATCTTAATATTTTTTTGGATTATGTCCGACCGTCTGCCACATTAGCAAGCAAAAAAATGTTTTTTGTCTATTTCGTTGTTATCCACGTAACGTAAAATTAATTTAAAGTATCACAAAACGAAAAGAAACCACGTGATCAGCATTTAATGAATTGAATTCCAAAAATTCCCTAAAAATGAAGATAAAGATTCGAAAAGGATTTCATTTTAAGGGAATTTTTATGATCTTTCTCGTGATATAAATTTTGTAACCCTTCGATAATTATTGTAAATGCAAAGAGAATGCAATTAGTTATTATTTTAAATGCAAATATATTGTTACAAAAACCTCTGAAAACTTTAATTTAGAAAAATCTAAGAAGAATTTTTGAAAAATCTCTCTTAGTGCACCCCTACACTATAATAAGAATCGCCATGCAAAACTTCAGCCCTTTAGGTCCAGCGGTTTGGTCTGTGCGTTGTCTATCAGTCAGTCAGTCAGTTACGGAGCTGTTTTGTATATATATAGATAATGGAAATGTTAGTTGTAAAAATAATGAAGTAATACTGATGAATTATGTAGATTATCATAAGCCACGTACACCAGAATTCAAAATTAAAGCTTGTGAAAACCTTGTCTATGTCTTTCCGGGGACCTGTAAGCCATTGTATGAAACTGAATAAAAGACAAAATATCACGATTAAGGTATTATATTCTTTTATTCTAGGAAGAGCAATGTAAAACGCAGACGACAATGAGACTTTGAGAAAAGGTGCTACCTTCCACATTCCAGATAGCATTAAATAAGCAATAGTAAGTTTTATTGTTGTATAGGGGTTCAATTATGCTCGCTACGCTACTGAGTGATGGCACTGCATCACAACTGATGTAGACTGACTGAAGATGCTAAGAAAGTGTGGTGTCACCGTGGTCTCGGGCGAATCGAAATATTATTACTGAATCGCATATTTACGAATGCTAATTTTCGCTGAAGAAGAAGCAACTTGTTAGGCATTTCCGCGCATGCCTCATTTTGCTACAAAAAGGTGAAGACTGGTTCAGTAAGGCGGTCTTTCGTCTTGTTGTTTCTTTTTCCTGCTGGAAATCCCTTTAGTTTTTCCTTTCCGAGTTGCTGAAGCTATATTATGATTTTTTTTGTTTAGTTTACAGTATTTTGACTATTAAACTATTGAAAGTTTAATCTTGCATTGTTGAAGTTAATTATTTTGAACACGTAGCGGCATGTTTGTTTTATACTTCAGATAACTATCGCCCCCCATATACTGGTAAGTACATCTGGGGCTACAACAGTATTATGCACACCGTCATTATACCCAGTAAAATAAATGTAAAAATAAGCTCAAACATTGTGATGTGGATTGGCAACAATCTGGCCTTTTACCCGCTACTCATGTTAGTTTCCTCAGAATGTCCAGAACATCGAATCAATCCACAACTGCTCGCACAGCTTCATTTCGATAGTACCACTGCATGCCCAATAGGAATATCAGTGTATTTGCACTTCCTGTTTCATCCTCCTACGTCTTGATGATTTTGATCCCGATTGCTCTCTGCTTTGTTGCACCTTTGCAGTTCCGTGAAATAAGGCACATTTTTAGGGGAGCACAGCAGAAGGCTCAGAAATCAACGTTTCTAACCACTTTTTTTTGTAAAATTGTTTAGCTAATCGTTTAGAGACAGGAGGACATTAAAGGTGACTGTTACCTCAAACAAAATGATCACTGAGACAAAGACGAATGTTGTGCTCAATATGCATGTACAGAACCCATACAGTCTTGAATCATACAGTGAGGTGAGAACTGTATAATAAAAAAAATTACAACAGAGCTGCTTTACTAAAATCCCCTGTGTCACAGATGAATAAAAAACTTAGACTACAGTGGTGTCATTAACACAAGAGATGGAATTGCGCTTCTATGGGTTTTTATTTTTCAGGCCTCGCGAGCATCCATTTTCGGCATATATCTACTAAAGTAAATCTATACAAAATTCTCCTTTTAGCCTTAGCCATCTTCAATTCCCTTTTTAGCCGGTGGATTTGAGCGGTACACGTTTTTTCCTTACTGTTTATGTGTCCATCGGGTGGGGGCGCTAGGGGCTTGTTTCGGTGCGTCCGTGGAGTAGCTGCCTTCTGCCGTCTATACCCACCGGTGGGAATTCAAACCTGGAAGATTTCCTTTGATGGTATGGTGCGACCCAGTTTGTGCCTTGGGATTTGTCAATGTAAACATGTATTTTTTTTCATATGAATCAACCGTCACTCTATTCCCCACCTCAGGACTTGTTTAACGGCTGAACACCACAACCCAAAATATCTCCTTCCAACAGTAAAGCATAGATGAGGTTCCTTCATGCTTTGGGCGGTCATATAGTGGTTTTCAGCAGGTCTCATTACCACTTTAGGAGGAAGGATAACTAGCAGGGACTATTTAACCATTTTGGATAAATATGTCTATTCAGTGGCGCATTTCCTGAATATTACAACTTTCAATATGATAGAGCCCGTATTGACAGATCTGGAACTGTTAAATCATGGTTTGAATAACCATGATGATAAAGTTGGACACCTTTCCTGCTCCTGCATCTCTCAATGCAATGGAGTAGTTTTTTTCCCTGAAGAATGGTGTAACATACAACTTACCATCATTCAAAACTCGTATGCATCCGTTCCAAGGAGAATTCAAAAATAAAACTTACAACATACTCATCCTTGCCTCCCAGTAAATTTTACAAGTCAAACTAGACATTAGAATTATTACTTGGATGGGTTAGTTTTATATCAGAGGGGTTTACTGCGTTGACGAAGACTTCTCTGCTACAGAGAAAAGGAACTGCCGTATAGTCTGCTTCAAGAGGACAGCATAGGAAAAGCTCCTGCAGAAAGCCTAGGCCTACACCAGGCTATGCCACTGATGACAACGATGATGATTGATTTTACATAATATTCAATTTTTATTCAGTACCCCTTGAACAATAAATACTTAGTCAACTACTCATGACTTAACATATTATAATATTAAATTTCCACATTATAAGACAAAAAAATCATCATTCCTCCATACTTTTTTCATACATTATGAAAAACAAATATTCCAACACAGCTGTATAAACGTAAAGGTACTAAATTTTAACTCGACCTGGAGGCCTATAAATTTTACAGCTAATCTTAAAGTTATTTGAATAGTACACAACAAAAACAAAGGATATTATTCTCAGACATATACATCTATATGTATGAAAAAACTGTAATTGCAAATTTTCAAGTTATTTTTTTATTTGTTGAAAGAAGTAACTTTTTTCTGAGTCAATATGTGTTGAATACTTAGCATTTACACAATTAAATGAAAAATAGTATTGAAAAAGTTGGTAATTTTTTTCCCGTTTATACATATTCATACCTTTCGCGTTAAGCAATTTTTAATTAATCTCTCCAGTAGATGGCGATAGCAGCGTAGCCTAGAGTAGGCAAAACTGTAACCGATTTCGTCAGCAATTCGCGGTCCAGATCCACTCCTGTATAAACTAGTAACCCACACTAATAGGGTTTCTACGCGGTTGAATCCTCGCACCGTAAACATCGTTTCCTTACTTATTGCAGACTCCGATATCATAGGCTTTCATATGGATTATTCGTATTTTTCAACAGAAAACAAGTTGTTTTTGTAGTGCATATTTAATATAAATTCACTTATTCAACATAACAATTGTTTATTTTCATTCAAAATGTTCATTTGAACTGCTTTTTTTTGCTAAACTTTATTAAAACTCTTAGGGCCTGTTCACATAGGAGTCCGTGTGTTGCGTTAAGGAAAAGATGACGTTGAGACGAAAATAAACCAATCATAGGCGTTAAAAATTTCATGGCTATTCGTTTGGAAGCATATGATTGGTTTATTTTCGCCTCAACCTCATCTTTTCACTTAACGCAAGGCACCGGACTCCTAAGTGAACAGGCCCTTAATATTACGTTTGATATAGACTGCCGTACATACAAAGAGAAGGGGATTATTATCGTTATCAACTCAAGGTGTGTGAATTGCACTGTAGTTTAGCATTTTAAAGTATCTTGCGTGACGGTTTTTAACTTCCTACACAAGAACCAAATGTACAGAATTATCAATAAGGACGTCTCTCTCTCTTTCTTTTATCGCGTTCTACTTTCACACCGAACACCCGGATCTTGACTTTGGTAGCAGATAACAGTTATTAATCACAGTTAAGATACATTCATTATTTGTCGGATCAGTGGCAACGATATCGCTTAACAGCTTAGTAGAAATTACGTATTGTATTATTGTATAACTACGATAGCATTCAATTGCTTGTAATCTTAGTAATTTAAAGTGTATGAAGTAGTGCCCGTGGCTATAAAACTTCGCAACTTGTAAAATTGATCGCAGACTGAAATAACATTACAGATGATGCTAGGAAAATAAATAGCTATTCAAGTAAATTTAATTTACAGGTATTATTTTCTGTATTCTATGAGAGAAGTGTTTTGTTTAGATGTTGAAAATGATATATATGTTATCTACGTTTTGCGTTATTTTATTGTGAGGGAAGCTAAATGCTAATACAATACGTATAACTATTAAACGGTTAAAAACTGCTTGTTCAGGCATGGTATGTCGTTTTCAGTGAAAAGTAGATTAATCCTTTTTGCTCGATGTTGGCGTGCTATTAAAACATACTGTCCACGATTTCAAGGCATTTCTAAAAATCCCCATCTGAGGATTTTATTTACAATTTTTATACGAAATTTATAAATATATCATCCTACAAGTAAGACATAACATGTTAAGCAACTTTGCTGGTTATGTGCTATACAAAGTTTCTTAAACTGTTAATAATATCAGTAAAAGACAGAATATATGGGAAAGAGTTCCATATACTGTTTTAAAACTTTAAGCCTGACAATGAAAACTTTGTATGAAAAATTAAACAATAAGTAGCACGATCGTGCTGGTTAGCAGAAAGTATAAAGTATCATTTTCTATCAACAGATGGCGCTTGTAGTCCATATTTTACTTTCAGCGGTTAATTCGAGATTTGTTTACAAGTACAGAGGATACAGTTCGCCATTTTATCTGTCATAAAAAGGTAATTATCATTATAGTTCTAATTGCTTAGATACAAATTTTTATTTTATTGTGTAAATAAGTGTAAAATAATAAAAGATATTAATTATGCAATATTTATAATGCTCGTAGGACTCAAGATTTCGTTACCCGCACGATTGTGCTACTTGGGCGTTACGTGAGCCACTGCTGCTGTAAGGGTAAGTGTTAGCCACGTACGTTTTTTTTTCTGTTTCAATATTTTTGATGATAGCCAGAATAAAAACGACATAGTTTGGCATTATATAAATAATGCTATATAATTTTCTTGGGGGTTATCATAGACGAATATCTTTTTCTTTCGGATTAATTTTCTTTTTCATACAAAAAAATAATCTGGATTTCCCGCTGGGTGTTGGCAAGGTGTGGTTTGAGTATTTTGAGCTCTTTTTTTTAAACAATAGAATTTTCGAATACATTTTATTATTTTTCATGGAATACTATGCTAACTTTTAACAAACAAACAAAAAAAACTTTTTCAGATGTCAAAAAGGAAAAGATATCTCACACAAGAAGAAATTTTTCAATTGATGAATAAATCAGATTCTGAATTGAGTGATTTCTCGGATGATGACCATGCTGCGGACTAAACATATGAATCACATGTTCTGGAAGGAGAATCAAGTTCAGATGAGCACGATGAAGAAAAAGATGGAAATATTTCTGAGGGAGAGAGAATTTTGGATCACCCTTCGTCACCAAAGTCCCCTTAACCCATTACCCAGAGTTCTACCTCCAAACAAGCTTCGACAAATACTAAAAGAAAGTAAACAATACAAGTGGCATTTCTTAAATTTTAATTTAAAAAATATAAATTTGTAGAAAAAATAAAACAGATTTCATAAAAAAGTGCTTTAAAAATATGGCAAACATTTTTAAATTAGTTTTTAAAATATGAATATACAATTTACCAAGTAATAATCTCTTTTGAAGTCAATAAGTACATTCCCAGGATTAATTTTTTTTCTTTTTTTCAGGCTTTAGAGCCAATAAGGACTCCTTTGCAGTATTTCAGCAAATACTTCCCAGATCAGTTTTTTCAAGACACTGCTTTTTTTACTAATCAGTATTCTATCACAAAAACGGGAAAATCCCTGAAAACTAATGGAAAGGAATTAAAATTATTTTTTGCTTCCAATTTGATCATGGGATGTGTAACTTTTCCACGATTACAAATGTACTGGCAAACAGAAAATAAGTATCCACCAGTAGCTAATATAATTTCACGAAACAGATTTTTGGAGTTGAGAAATGCTTTCCATGTTGTGGACATTACTAAGCCTCCTGCAAACATCGATGAAAATAAATTGTGGAAGGTTCAACCCATTCTGGATGCCTTCAGAAAAGTATGTCTAAGTTTTCAACGGGATCATGTAGCATACTCAATAGATGAGCAAATGATCCCATTCACAGGTCGTTGTCCAGTCAGACAATTTGTGAAAAACAAACCTAGGCCTGTTGGACTGAAGAACTTTGTTCTTTGTACATCAACAGGCTTAGTACTAGATTTTGAGATCTATCAAGGAAGATCAACTCCATTAGTTCATCTTGAACTTGGACTTGGACCATCGGTCATACTTAGATTAGTAGAAACTTTGCCCCCAAAAAGTTTTGTTTATTTCGACAGATATTTCACATTACCATTGATAGAAAAGTTAAATGAGTTGAAAATTTTTGGAACCGGCACTATTTCGGCCAATCGCATTAGTGGTTTTGAAAAATCTAATATAGAGAAAATGGATCGTGGTGCATGTATAGAACATGTTACGAAAGACAATAAAATTGTGATTGTGGAATGGAAGGACAATAAAAAAGTTATAATGGCATCAAATTGTTGTGGTACTGAACCAATTCAAAAAGTTCAACGTTGGTCAAAAACCACACGTACATATATTGATGTAAAATGTCCATCGGTGGTGAAAACCTATAACCAGTGCATGGGGGGTGTAGATTTATGCGATCAACAGATGGAGTACTACAGAACGTGGTTTAAAACAAGAAAATGGACCTGGAAGGTCATTTTGCATTTCATAGATTTAGCTGTAGTAAATTCTTGGTTTCAGTACAAAAGAGATGCAATATCAAATAAAATTCCCCTAAAAAATGAAATGGATCTCTTGAAATTTAAGTTAGAGGTAGTCGAAGCTCTAGTAGCATCTCCATCTGCTACCAGATGCATTCTGAGTGATGATGAAGAGGATGATGTAATTCCTCCCGTAAAGAGATCTAAATATTATAATCCGCCGGCCAAAAAACCATGCCAGGATAAAAGGTACGATATGTATCAGCATTTTCCATGTATTGATGACATATCAAGGCCTCGCAAGTGCAGATATGAAAACTGTGAAAGCACTTCGAAAACACGTTGCGAGAAATGCAACATCTATTTATGCCTGTCGAAATCAAAAACCTGTTTTAAAGATTTTCACTCTAGATCATCAGTCAATAAACTTATACACCAATAATTTTCTTATTTGTATCACTTTTAGTTGAATAAGGTATGTTTCTTCTATCAGAAAATGTATAACTCGTAAAATTTTACAAGTGATGGTTTCGCAGGAAAAGCCCAACCAGCACGATCGTGCGTGTACCGCCCACGCTCCAGGGAACCAGCAAAATTTTTTAAATTATTTTTTTCAGTGTCATTGGGGTCAGTATAGAGTTAAGCCAAAAAAATTTAATATTTAAAGGTAAAAATATTTCGGGTCTTAAAGGGATATATAATCAAAACATCTTAAATATTTACATAGTATCAATTGATTTAAAAAAATAGGTCAACATTTAAATTATTTAAAAATATGTCATAGAATATCTTATTGGAAATGTTGTAGGGAAACAGTATATTCCAAATATAAGGATTTTATTAAAAAAATTCTTATAAACTAGAAAATAAACACGTAAATACTTCAAGATAAAGACACATAAAAATACAAAAATGGGAAAATATTAAAAAATACATAAAATTTAAAAGTTAATAGCAAGGTAATTTCAATGTATATAGACGAATGAAAAAAAATTGATAACAATTGTATTTCCAGTGAACTTTTAGAATAAAAATTGAAATTTAGAAATATTTCCAAATTATAAAAATCATTTTATAAAACTAAGAATGAAATAAAAATATTTAGAAAAGGTACAGTATTAACAAAAAATTTATTGTTAAAATTTATTTTTCCAAAATTTAGAAATCAAAAAGACTGGCACCGTGAAGTGTTTCTACCAGATGTACTCAGGCCTAGAGTAAGACCTATAATCTAGATATGGATAACCAAAGATAAGCTCTCATTTTCTGGATTATATTCCTTGAAAAGGAAGAAAATTAAAATATGAAAATAATTCAAAATTTTTTTCATTGACTCAACATATAATTTATTAGCTGAAGCTAATTTCAAATTTCATTAGCTTAGAACATCTAAATGAAAATTATTCAAATTCAATTAGTTTAAACTGAAAAAAACACCGAGTGACAATTCTGAGAGATATAATCACTGACCTCTGGTGATGTAAGAATGAAGTTTAGCTGGATCAGGTTTGCAGTGTATTAAGCCATTAAACTGAATAATAAAATCATGTATTTTACAGGTTACAACCAAATTAGAGCAGAACATAAAGAAAGGTACCACTTATATAATAACCAACTTTGTTGCTATAAAAATTCCAGCACTTTTCCTAACATTCATGTGTTTTTATAATTTAATTTCATGTTTAATATATCAAAATTGTTAAAACATCTAAAGCTTATCAAAGTTAACAAACTGTCATTTATGTGCATTATACTTTTAAAAATTACAATGAAATTGATATACTTTGTTAATTTTATGCAAACCTTATAGATAGAACAAATTAAACAATTAAATTTTCCACATAAATGATGAACTGGCATTAAATTTAATAAGTTTTTAGAGCTTCGCACCATGAGCTGTTATCTGCTGTTTAGGCGTTTCTTTCTTGTATCATTCTTGCAGCAGAGAATTTTTTATTTATAATTACATTTGAAATAATTTTTTATATATGTTAGTTGTTTCTGTATTTATTTAGTGTTAAAATTTTTCATGACAAAATTTAATAAATAACACATCAGTATAACACATCATAACTGTACACAAATATAAGTATATTATATATAAAGATATGTAATTTTCTCTACACCATGTATTCTAAATATTTCTTTATTAGAAAAATTTCCAGATTTACAAAATCTGTATTAACTGATATTTATGACAGCCTGCATATGATATTTTAAAATTTTTGACTGCAAAAATTGTACTTGGATCAGTTAAGAACTAGATTTAAATTATATGCTCTCTGACCTGCTTATTCTTCAAACTCTACAGATTATTTTGTGGTAGCAAAATTTATAACTGCTTTCTTGCTATTCATGTCTTGGGTAATTTTTTAATATATACCCGTTTCTCTTGTACAGATTTGAAATAACACAGTCCAAGAAAAAAAAAATTATCTATTTACTATTTTTTTTACCTTAACATGGTTTAAAAACCTAATTCGGATTAAAAAATATTGAGTGCAATGTTATCAGAGAGTTTTTCAGAGAATGTTGATGATTCCATGTTACTTTAAGGTAGTGATGATGGCATGGCCTTCAACTAGCCAATAAACTTGGAAATCATTTTCTTAGAATGGATTTGAGTGTTGAATGAGCTATACGATTCCAACATGATTTAAATATGGTTCTGTCATGTTGTGAAGAATCATATAAAGAATGAATAAAATAAAATCACAACATCTGATGACAGAATTTGTATCGAAAACGAGTGAAATAAAAGAAACATAAGATGTTAATTTTATTCGAGACACACTGGTAGATATATCACCATTAAATATTTCCAGGGACAAGAGTGCCTGAAAAACAACAGTAGCACATTTATTATCTAGTAGTGATACTGAATGAAAGTAAAAAATATCTGTCGCCACCAAACAACAATCAGAACAAATATGCCTAAGCAAAACAATAACCTGCATATTCCTTGTTATTTCCTGAAATTAATTCATATATTTTATTAGATTTATAAAATTTTTAATATGATGGTAACTGTGCTCTTTAATAAGATGTAAATCTCTGGAATTTTTCGCAGCATTTTTCATCATTCTCAATAATTAATGATGAAATTATTGTGGATTACAGACAACTAAAATAAATATAAAGGAAAAAATATGAATACTGCATTATTCATTGGGCCGGTATCATTAGTTTTGGGGTGATCCTTACAAACCGAAACATTATGGACTACCAGGACAGAAGAATCTGGATATCTCAGGAAACTCGTGCCCTAATGGCAATAATTTTAAAATGTGCTGTAGTTTTATTAATCCAGAACATAATTTTTTGAATGTTTGTATATATATATATATATTTCATAGGAGACACAAACTTTTATATATTGCTATTGATTTTACGTGAAATATACCAAAAAATATTGATGGTACAATGTTTATATATGTCGTTCATATTCCTTTCTCCTCTCTTTGCAGGTTCTCGGTAAAGATTGTTAGGTACGAAACTAAAATGTTTGTGGTACCCACTACTTTTGAAGCTCAAGGTATTACTGGCCGTTACCATTTTCTGATCACCGTGTAAATAACATCGTCATGCCACAAGAGCAAATGTATATTTCCACTGTAAAAGGACCCTCCAACGGAAGCTATTCATGCGAAAAGAGATGTGAGAAAGGGTTATATCGACAGAGCCATTTAAAAACTCATCTTCGCGCCCACACAGGAGATAAACCTTTTGCTTGCACTGTATGTGACAAAAAGTTTTTTTCACAGGGTGATTTAAAAACACATCTCCGAATTCACACGGGAGAGAAACCTTTCGCATGCACTGAGTGTGAGATGAGGTTTTCTGAAGAGGGCAGTTTAAAAAGACATCTTCGCGCCCACACGGGGCAGAAACCTTTCGCATGCACTGAGTGTGAGATGAGGTTTTTTGAACAGGGCAGTTTAAAAAGACATCTCCGCACCCACACAGGAGATAAACCTTTCTCCTGCACTGTATGCGGGAAAAGATTTTCTCGACACGAAAATCTGAAAACACATCTTCGCGCCCACACAGCAGAGAAACCTTTCGCCTGCACTGGATGTGAGAAAAGATTTTCTGTACATTTTGCTTTAATAAGACATCTCCGCACCCACACAGGAGGGAAACCTTTCTCATGCATTGTATGTGGGAGAAGATTTTCTCGACAGGACCATTTAAAAAGACATCTTCGCACCCACACATCAGAGAAACCTTTCGCCTGCATTGGATGTGAGAAAAGATTTTCTCAACAAGTTGCTTTAATAACACATATCCGCATTCACACGCGAGAGAAACCTTTCGCATGCACTGTATGTAAGAAAAGATTTTCTGAGCAGGGTACTTTAAAAAACCATCTACGTACCCACACAGGAGATAAACCTTTCGCCTGCACTGGATGTGAGAGAAGATTTTCTGAAAAGGGTGCTTTAATAAAACATCTCCGCATTCACACGGGAGAGAAACCTTTCGCATGCACTGTATGTGAGAAAAGATTTCCTCAGCAGTACGGTTTAAATAGACATATCCGCATCCACACAGGTGATAAACCTTTCTCCTGCACTGTATGTGGGAAAAGATTCTCTCGACAGGATAGTTTAAAAACACATCTTCGTTCTCACACAGGAGAGAAACCTTTCGCGTGTACAGGATGTGAGAAAAGATTTTCTGTACAGAGTAGTTTTAAAACACATCTCCGCATTCACGCGGGAGAGAAACCTTTCGCATGCACTGTATGTGAGAAAAGATTTTCTCAGAAGGAAAGTTTAAAGAGACATCTCCGCGGCCACACAGGAGAGAAATGTGACAAAAAGTGTTTTTCATAGAGTGATTTAAAAACATATCTCCGCATTCACACGGGAGAGAAACCCTTCTCGTGCACTGAGTGTGAGATGAGTTTTTCTGAACTGGACAGTTAAAAAAGATATCTCCGCTTGTACACGGGAGAGATACCTTTCACCTGCAGTGTTAGTGAAAAAAGATATTCATTGCAGGGGAATTTGAAAACGCATCTCCTGATGCATGAAGGAAAGACTTGGACTGCATGATATATGAAAAAAGATTTTGTGACCTCGACCATTTAAAAAACATAGTCGTGCCTACACAGGAGAGAAATGTTTCATCCTCTCTGTGTGATAGAAAAGATTTTTTTTCCAGTGTGCTTTAAAAACGTATCTCCCTACCCATACAAAAGAGAAACCTTTCGATTGCACTGTATGTGAGAAAAGATTTTCTGCAGAGGATAATTTTCAAAAAGTACACCCTTTCATCTCCATTGTGTGAGAGATACGTTTATGGCTGGAGAACACGTGAAAAACGCTTCTCCCTACCCATCCAGGAATGTAACCAACTCTGTACTATCGTAAGAAACGGGATTTTTGGCATAAAGAAATATTTTTGTCCCACCCTGGTGAAAATGTCCTTGATAATGGAATTCAAACTCAGGTTTGATGTTGTTTATTTAGAGGAGATATTGCATATAATTATGTTTGGGAATTATTTTAGTGTTTTATGACATTAAAATTTTAAAATGTGTCAATGCGATATCGGTCATGACCCACGATCCCTGGGGATACTTAACACCAAATTGATTGAAGTATAAAAACCTGTCATTTTACCTGTTTATACTGCAGGAAAGGGTGTTATGAAATGTCACTTAATCAATACTTCTGGTTTTTGTTTTTGCCTAATATTTAATTATAATTTTTAAGACTTAACTGTTTATTCTACGTCTGCTGTGTTCTGTAAATGAGGAAATAAAAATGAATAATGCTATATATATATATATATATATATATATATATATATATATATATATATATTAATATTAGGGTTTCGTATCGAGACTGGAATAATTTTCGACTTTGTCTGTTTTTATTTTTATTTTAAATTAATTTAGTTTTTATTATTTTATTCGAATGGTTTTATTTAATATGCTGCCAAAGTAATATTTAATTCATGGAACATCTAATTGTACTTTTATATTAGATATCGTATTAAATTTTTATGTATGACATGCATACTTTTAATTCTGAACTCAGCTCTTGGAAAATGTTTAAAATTTATAAATTACACTATGTCTTATCTATCGAATAATAGACTCTTTTAATTTTCTTGCAATATATTTGGACAGGACATGTGACCATGTGCTCTCACTCTGAGTGGTACCGGTAATCAGTAAGGAAACCTTTGAACCAATCAGACTTCGTCTTATGACGTTTCACATTATAAAATGAAGTCTGATTGGTATTTAAAGCAAGTTTTTATGAATTTGTTTGTTTAGCAATTTGCTGGGCAGCTAACATATGCAATAAATTTTGTGTCTTACTCAAATTAAATTTAATCTTGTCGTAAGCGAAAACATAAGTGTATATAAAATTTACAAAAATGTGAAGGCATCAGTTAGAAATTTTTTATGCAGAAATAACGTGGTCTAAAGGAAAATGCTATCTCCTTTGGAGAAATTTCTAAACTTGATTGTCATTTTGAACTTGCAGTTAGACACGTCTAAGGTTAAAATCTTCTGTGTTTGTAAAAGATTTAATTGAATGTTTTTGAAACAACCCATGGAAACAAAACGTGGATAAGAGGTGGATATTCCATATATAAAAAAAATTTACGAAATGATGCATTTAATTGAACTAGACGTGGATTCATTAGTAGAACTTGCATCTCGCAATTTTTGGGGAATTTAAATTTTTTTGCTTCTCCGGAGACAAATATTTTTAGAAGACTTTATTAAGATAGGATTTCGCTTTTACAGATTCCCTCCCACCGCTGGCATGGTTTCGTGGTCGTAACGCTTAAGTGCTGTCGATCCCTATTAGACCATGCAGACTGCAGACAATACGGCGCTCGTCTGTTGTGGAGTATGTAAGAAAATATGCATGACGGAAAAAAGAAAATCTGCATCACTGGAAAAATGAAATGAAAAGTAAAAGTGCGGAGAACACCCAGACTGAGTTGACTTTAAAAAATTAAATTTTATTTTCGTAGGCTGTAAATGAAGGCGAGAGTTCGATCCCCTGTTCTTAGAGACGGTCATAAATAGTCGTAGTAGACAAATTTCGCGACTTAAAACAAAATGAACTTGCTGCGGTTACTATGTGTCCAAGTGTTTCCCCCGACATATTTCTGCAGATCAGTGGCTCGTATTAAGACAAAATTCCTTCAGCCGTACCTTACGAGTGGGGTTGTCGATTATTTCCATGGAAACGAATGAGATGACAACGAACATGTTTACTTTCGATGCCCCGATTAACCTAATATTTCAACATTATTTTGAAGTGTTGGTTAAACGAGTCAAAGATTGCCCTGGATTCTTATTTCAAGCGAGAACACCGCCAATGGAGACAATGGAAATCGGATCAACTTGGCAAATAATATCACTCTCTATGGCTAGGAATAGTAAGCAGGCACTAAGTCCAGCTACTGACAATAATAAGGCGACGAGTTGCACGCCGAAGAGATCCTATCCACGGTCTGCAGATCGTGAAGAACGTCTTCTGATCTGATGTGCTTATTCATATTGGATTTGTAGGTAAATCTGGACGTAAACGGTTGCTGTCATTTTGTTGGCTTCCACAAGAATAATCGATAACCACACTCGCATGGCATGGCCGGCGGAATTTTGACTCCATACTAGATCACGTTTTCCAGCCGTCTCTCGATTAAATTCGTCAGAAAATTTTGACATGGGCAATACAGGAAATACACTTTGGTGTGAGCTCATCGTGCGGCAGCGTTTTGCCGCAACGTACAATATCCATGCGCTCCTAGCACAACACAGCGAATTATAACACCAGAAGAAATGATCGTCAGTGGCTTTTTCCACTTGCATGGCCACCTCGCTCTCCGGACCTAACCCATATGGCTTCTTCCTGTGGGGTTATTTAAAAGTCCAAGGTGTATCCTGGTGGAGTCTCTAACTTAGTGGCCCTAAAGGACAAGATATCACGGATTGGGCTGAACATTCCTGGTGACATGTTGAGCTCGGCCGTTGAGAACGTAGTGTTTAGAATGCAATGTGAGTCCACCAGGACGATGGTCATATTGAAGGAGGGAAAAGTGAATTTGCTGCATAAAGCGGTGTTGCAGTGAATTTTTTTTCCATTTGTCTGCTTATTAAAACTTCTTCGGTATTCATCCCTTATCTTTATAGCCCAAAATACTGACTTAAATTCGCTCTGCCAATCTCATACAAAAGTCCCTTTGCGATTTTCATGGGGTATGCATCAGGTATGGTAAAACTATTCCGGTGACGGTGGTCCACAGATAACCTGACACTTTCGTTCTTCTTTGCGACACAGATCACAGGATAGGCCTATTCGCTATCGCTGTTCTCTATCAAGTCCTTCTTTAATTTCTCGGTTAAATCTTCTAAGTATGTTTCAATGTTGCGAGATGCTTTAGTTGGGATCTTTCTTTTGTCCATCCACACCACATGCTTCAGCACTGACAATGGCCCTGGGGGAATCTTTCCATACACTAGTTGGTAGGGCGACACTCCGGTGGTGCTGTGAAGCCGTTCCCGATATGCAAAAAAGGGAGATGCAGGTCCCAGTTTCGGCCGTCTTCTTCTACGTTCTTATTCAACATATCTTTCAAGGTTTTGTTCCTCTTTTCAACCGCTCCCATGCTTTCGAGATGTCCTGGAGTAGAGAACAGAGGTGACACTCCCAGTACACTAAGAAATGCTTCGGTTTATTTGGCTGTGAAGTTGCTTCCTTGATCGGAACAAATCATCTTGGGAAATCCGGTTTGTGTAAAAACTTTCATCAGGGTGTTACACGTGGTTCTCGCGCTAAATTCCTTGACTCGAATGGCTTTGACCCATATAGTGCAAAGTCCACTGCACAAATCACGTATTTGTGACCCCTTTTGGATGGTGGCTCCAAGGGTCCTTTGCAGTCCACGCTCCAAATCTCGAATGGTACTTCTTCTGGTCTAGCGATAGGCTGAATGAGAATTCTGTCCCTTTACGTAATCTTACGTCTGAGTTGGCAAGGCTCACAGCATTGGTAAGACTTTTTCACATCTTGTTTGATGGCAGGCTAAAAGAAAGAAAACTTAATTTTTTTGCCGTGTCTTTGCCTTACCCAGGTGTCTGGCCAACGGCACATCATGGGCCATCCTGAACACACTCAGCCGTTTACACTCGGGAAGCACGACCTGACGGAGCTCTTCCCAGCAAATCACCTCTTGATGACTCAAAACTTCTTCTGTAACTTGATATTCATGTTTCTGATCTCTGGCATATTCCCACACATTGGTCAATAGGGTGGAACGAAAAAAACTTTTCTTTGAATTTCAATATGCTCTTGTTTTTAAAAGTTGTCCTTTAAAATTAGAACCAAGAATATAAAATTTTATTGCTCTACTAAAAAAATATTTTCAAGTGCCGCAAAGGGCTTCAAAATGGATATTTTTATGAAAAAGTGATAAAATTTGTATTTTTTTAAATTTCTTTTATAGTATATTAAAATGATAATATATACTTTTAGTAAATAAAATATTCAAAATATGATATTTTTACAGAAAACATACATATTCTAAGTATTTCTAATTTTTAGATGCCATTACAGAACTACTGATTTTGTAGAATTTCGTGATTTTCATCATCTTAATTTTACAGTAGCATATTCTTATAATACACATTGGAATGAAAAAAAAACAATTTTTAATTAACGGACCTCAGTTAAAACAAACCAATCATACTTATTTAGAAAAATATTAATGTAATGTCTTTAATGGCAAAACATTAATTTGGAAAAAACATTCATGTTTTTCAAAAGTCGATAGTAATCACACATGGTTTCCATTACTTATTTCACTGACACATTGAATTGTTTTTGTTTCAAATTTTGGCATTATCTTTTGAGAATTTATTTTTGTTTTTATCAATGCATCTCTTGAAGAAGTGCCACGAACGGACAAGGATGACTCGGTAACTAATTTAACAATCCTTTCTACCGCTTGTGTGTGACATGGAAAATTATTGAAGTCAATACGTTGACTCTCGTGATCTTTTGCTCGAGATTCTTTTGCTTCCTTTATAAACTGCTTTAGTTTGTCATCAGAAATATGCCTCGTCGTAGGAGGTTCTGTTACTTTAACATCAGTCCATTCAATCATATCAATATAATCCTTGGCATCAAAGTTTATACGTTGAATTAAAAATTTTCTGATGCCTCCTTCTTTTCACCCCATGGTTTTAGAATCCGGCGTAATCCTAGTTCTCTTACATGACTGTGATCATGTGATATGATACAAAGGAGGAGATTTTCAGAAGCAGATTTCTGGCATTGGAAAAGGTATAAAAGATAGCATAATGGCATTTTTTAATTAAAACAACAAACACTTAAACATTACTGCAATTGGATATGATGGAACTATCGTTAACACTGGAGTGAAGAATAGTGTGATTCCATTATTGGAAAAAAGAATTAAGAAGGCCACTGCGGTAGTTGATTTGTCTATTTCATCGAAATGAACTGCCCCTACGTCACCTATTTTGTTTCCTAGATGGCAAAACTAAAGGTCCAAATAAATTTGGAGGAGAAATAGGTAAAATAACTAGAAAACTGCTATGAACTTCCAGTGATTGAATTTTCACCTAGGAAAAATAATATTCCATTACTAGAAATTAAGGATGATTTAAGTGTGGACCAAAAATATTTGTTAGAAATGTGTAATGCAATCTCTGTTGGAAGGTGCTCTTCTGATTTGTCCATGAGAAAACCAGGAAAACTTTGTCATTCACGATGGCTTATATTAGCAAACCGAATACTTTGCTTGTATGTAGGAACAGAGTGTCCTGCAAAAAATCTCCAAATACTGACTGAGTACATTTTGAAAGTTTATGCACCTGTTTGGTTTAACATAAAGCTAAAACCATCTTGTATCCATGCATCGTAGCACTTGTGGAAACTTTTAAGCTATTCATGTTACCTCAATCAGACTCTTATAAATGTAATTACCCCAGAGATTCAAAGAAATGCATACTTTGCTGCTTCTGAAAATATCCTCCTTTAAATGATATCAGGTGATCGCAGTCATGTAAGAGAGATTGGATTACGCCAGATTCTAAAAGCAAGGGCTGAAAATGAAGGAAGCATCAGAAAGTTTTTAATTCAACATATAAACTTTGATGCCAAGGATTATATTGATATGATTGAATGGACTGATGTTAAAGTAACAGAACTTCCTATGACGAGGTATATTTCAGATGACAAACTAAAGCAGTTTATAAACGAAGCAAAAGAATCTGATCACGAGAGTCAACGTATTGACAGAAAGTCGTTCGCACTTTATGGAAACGATTTTGATAGTTAAGTTTTATGCATAAATGCCATATTTTTGCGGCGCTTTGCTTCTGTCAGAAAGCCATGGTTCTTGACAATAGCTCTAGTTTGAATTTTCCTTGAAAGTAAACTTTTTCTTAGTACTGTCATGTCAATTTTACCCCGTTCCTCTTGGACCGTTTTCCAAAGTCCGTTCAGTGTTCTTGGATGCCATTTTCCTAAGGCTCGTTTTAATAAACCGAAAGTGCTAAAGTACATTGGAGAAGCGTCAGGGGATTTTACAGGTATTTCATTAAATGGGATACACTTTATTCCCGTTTCTGATTCTTTCTTTGCTAAATAAGCGGCAGTTGATTTAAACGCGTAACTAGAGGCTTTGTACATATGAAGCTCAAATTTATCAATGTCGTTTCCATATAGGGCTGGAATTTCTTTTTCAAAAATTGGTTCTAAAATATTCTGCTGGTAGTAGAGTGAATTAATTTTGACTTTACTTGAGACTTTTTTTGATTTTTAATTCGCCGTTATAACAAAATCCTGCAAGTATCATGAATACCTTTGGGAATTTTTCTGTACAATGACGGAGCCATTTCGTAAGATCATTCCCGTCAGTTGAGCAATAGAAAATTGATCTTTTTTATTACAGTCACTTAAATACACCCATGCCTCATCGAGTGTTACCACAAATTTCCATTTTTCAGCAGCTATGTTTCTCTATAATTTTCTACAATTTGTTTTTCTTTCAGCAATATGCTTTGGCAAAAGCAGATGAAATTTAGGTTTAAACATCATTTTTAACATTAAATCTTTATGAATGACTTTACTTACAGTGCCAGAAGACATTCCTAGTTTCGTTGCAATGGATCTTTGAGTCGACGGATTTTCTTTTAGGATCAGAGACTTCACTTTCTTACATTTACCTGCGTTCGAACAGTCTTAGGATGGAGTTCCGCGGTCATGTATTCATTTTTACTTTCGGTTAGATGCTTTTTTTCCTTTCAAATTTAATATACACTGAAGTGCCACTGAATTAGGGATAGCAAAGCCTATGCAAATTGTGTAGCGCTGCGCATCATGTATGCGCAAGTGAGGGCGCTGTGGTAACTGCATATATAGCGCGTACTGTGGTTGATCTGAATTAGTTGTTGGAATTGCCAGTATGGGTAAACTGGCTGATTTAGACGCCTTCGATCGCGGACAAATCATAGGTGCGCGACGATTAAGCCATTCAATTTCCGAAATCGTCAGATAGCTAGGATTTTCAAGGTCGACAGTGTCAAGAGTATACCAAGAATACATGGATGGTGGAAAAAAACTAGCGATCGGGCAAACTGCAAAGGAAAATTAGCCTTGACAGTGCGTGGTGAGAGACGGCTCAGTCGTATTGTACGTAGCCAGCGAAGCCAAACATTAGCTCAAATTACCACCCAGTTTAATGACGGTGCCAGTCGTACAGTCAGTAAACGGACTGTGCAACGCTCGCTTCACCGTATGGGTTTCGGGAGCCGTCGACCTACGAGAGTATCATTGCTCTATACTATCCATCGGGCTGCAGGTCTTGCCTGGGCAAGAGAGCACAGAGACTGGAGTGTAGAGGACTGGAAACGAGTAGCATGGAGTGATGAGTCTCGATTCCGACTACTTAACGCCGACGGGAGGCTGAGAATATGGCGTCAGGCTCATGAAGCCATGGATCCTGCATGCCTGGCTGGAACTGTACAAGGGCATGGTGGCTCAATCATGGTCTGGGGTGTTTTTTCGTGGCACAGTTTGGGATCTTTGGTGCGTGTACCTACCTCCCTCAATGCAATTCGGTACGTAGAGTTGCTGGGTGATCACCTCCATCCGTTTATGCTGTTCTGTTATCCGCACGGTAATGGTGTTTTCCAGCAAGACAACTGTACCTCTCACAAGTCCCGGTTGACTACTGGCTGGTTGGATGAGCATTCCTCTGACTTCTCTGTCATGAATTGGCCACCTAGAAGCCCAGACTTAAATCCTATTGAGCATCTTTGGGATGTTTTGGAACAAGGCGTGAAAGGCCATCACACAGCACCAAAGAACCTTACGGAATTATGGACAGCTTTAGCCAATATTTGGCAAGCCATTCCCGTGGAACGTTTCCAGAAACTTGTTGAATCTATGCCTCGTCGTGTGACAGTCGTTATCAAGGCCAGAGGAGGCCCAACTCGTTACTAGGTAGGTATCCCTAATTCAGTGGCACTTCAGTGTATTATGAATACCTTTTCACGAAATGTCATAACCGCGATTTTTACACCGCTGTATAAATTATTGATACGAATTTTTCTCCTCGGAAAACGCAGTTACGTAACCTTCGAGCCATCTATCAATTTTAGGTGTCATTTTCAAAATAAATTTTACATTCCAATCTAAACAAAACAGTAGCAGACGATTGTTCTGAAGTTGCCAAATTTTTATCTCAAAATGCTAACGACAAAAATAAATTACAAAATCGTTTCCAAATAGTGCGAACGACCTTCTGTACAGTATGCACAACTCATTCCTGAATGACTTTTAAGAGTGACAGTGAATCCACGTAGAATAGATTTAGCTTTTGCTTCATTTGCACATGGATGTGTTTAAAGGAGTGTAAATGTAGAGGATTTTCTTAAAAGGATATTGTATCAACATTTAAAAGATTGGGCTAAATGAATTCTTGTGCAGTACTGTATTTGTACTTAAGCAGTGTCTGTACTAGTAATTTTTTTGGCTACCATTAATTGTGATAAATATTTTGAATATTGTGAGCTCTAAATCTTAATTGAGAATAATCAGGTGAGTACACATTAAATAATACTATTTAATTTAAAGTTTGTCTGTATAATATGATGTGTATATTTGAAAATTTTAAATATTATACTGTTAGTTTTAAACACTATGCTGTTATTATAAACTTCAGAGATTTGAATGTGTTTTTTTTTTCAGATAGGAAGCACATCAATGTGACAACTATTTTAAAAGCTTTTGTTAATGTATTTAATTGAAACAAAGACATCACATAAATTTCAGTGTATCATTTTATCAGAAACTTTTTTTTATGTTAAAATAAATAGCTCTTGTAAGGAGATTAGATTACTGAATACAACAATGTTAATATTTTAACATTTAGCTAAACTTTGTCTGAAATATATTTTACTTCATACCCTCCTTATTCGATATATATTTCATCGTCTGTATTCTTTGCTAATTGCTATAAAAAATGTGGTATTTTAGCTAAAGAGGAAAAAAAAGCTTCCAGTAATTTAACGTAGTGAATTATAAATATTTCAAATAAAGTTGAACATAGAATTATGAAAATATTTGTAAGTATTCTTTCAACAAATTTCAAGTCATTTAATTCATTTTTCTTTTGTAGCGTATTCAAGCATAAGGGTCGAACTCGTTTTTTTTTTTTTTTTTATCAAATCGGAAGTATCCATGTTTGTTTACATTTGATGTCGCGCTGACGAGGAATTTTGGCTGTCTGATTGGCTTACCGAGAGCATTCGCTTAAAATCTTCCGAGATTTCCCGAACATTCCCTCGTCGTAGAGCGGTGCTCGAATCGGAGAACGAACAGACCATTTGAATACCGATTAGCTAAGGGTTAGCTAAATTGAGGATAGCTAGACACCTAAACAGCTAAGGAGCTAAACAGTTAACCCTGGAAGCACAAATTCGCGAAACAGAGAGCGAAGTGTAGGGGAAAGCGGTGATTTATTGGTCCCGGTGCCGAGAGGAGGTTTTATGGCGTCCCTCGTGCCTTTGAAGGTTCGTACTAGACCGCCCCGTAAGACGAATCTTCAAAGCGACGAAATACTTCCCCCACGTTGGGGGGGGGACTAATCGACTCAAAAATGTGTCAAGAGGGGACGGGGGGGGAGCTGATTCGCTTGTGTGTAGATGCGCCTTAAAACGTTACATCGAATTCAGCCGTCTGTCAAACCACATGACTTTGACTTGCTAGTACACGAGTAAAATTGTTAGTTAATCTAGAAGTAATTGTAATATAATTTCTATCAATGGATTCTAATATAAAAATGCCTAGAAAAAACTGTAGTGAAAAGTCTGTCACTCCCTGGAGGTGTGTAGGCCTAATATGGCGGATTTTTCAAAATGGCCACCGTACATTTTTAGGCTTACAGCCAATGAGTCCTAAAGTACTACAAGTTGCTTAAATGTGTAAATAAGTAAAATTTAAAGAATGAAATTGCGGAAATTTCAGTATATAAAAAGTATTTTTAGTAACATTTTATTAGGAAAACATAGTTCCTAAACAATTGTAATCTATTATTGCTATTCGGGGAAATTTAGTTTTATGGATTTTAAGTTGGCAGTAATGATTATTTTGTACCAGCTGACAGTATTGTGTAATATGGTGATATCAAATGATGTTTTAAATCTAGGTTATGCTTGTGTTCAGTAGTGTTGTTGTAATTGAATTTAAGTGCGTTAAAAAAAGTTTTGCATTGTGTCTTTTAATTCACCCTAGTATGATGATAGCTGATAAAAATGGACAGTGAAATCTGTATTATTTGTGAAAGAATTATACATGACAGTTGTGAGGTGTCGCCTCTTACTGAAAAAGGAGTTGAAGGAATAGACAGAACATGAAAATGTAGAGCGCAGTTGATTATGAAGTCTCCATTTAAAAAACAGGAGAATGAACCTAGTTCTTCCCGTTTGCAAAGTTCCAGTGAAACCTATTTTGATTTCAAAAACAATTGTTTTTTTGTGTGAAGCTGAATTAAGCTTAACATATAAACAGGGGAAAAGAAACGAGTGGTTTGAAGTTCGGACGCTAAATATAAAAACATCAGTGGTAGAAAGGTGCAATGGACATAATGATGAATGGGCAGAGAAAGTCAAAATACGGCTTCTAAATTTATATGATTCAGGCCCTGATTTTCCATTAGGCCCAGTAGGCCCGGGCCTAGGGGCCCCACGAATGTTGAGGGGCCCCCCAAAATTTTTATTTTAAAAGAAAAAATTCCCAATTCAATTTTTCTTTATTTTACTTCTTTTATAGCAATTTTTTTATATAACCTTACAAATTTGATTGATAGGTTCATCATATGTATAGTTATACATGTAGTTCATCATATGTATGTTATAGTGTATATAAGGGATTAATAAGTTTTTCTGGTTGCATTGTATTGGTGTTTTAATGATGAATTTAATATGTTGTATTGCTTTTTGTTATTTGATAAAGTTCTAGGCTTCTACGCTTCAAATAGCCAATTCTTGGTAAAATGGTACTTTCACAATGATTCATGATTATTTTTTTTTGTGTGTCAGTTTTGGAAATTTTATGCCCACGTCAGTGTTAAGGGGGGCCTCCCATCCCGAGTTGTGCCTATAGTCAAGAATTTTCTAAATCGGGCCCTGATGTGATTTACCTGCTGCAGATACATGTTATCACAAACAGTGTCTAGTTAACTTTCAACGTGGAAAATCAATACCATAACAATTTAGCGACAAACCTAAAGCCCCGCCACGTCGCCAGAGGATGAAGTACGTCATGAAGCATTTTTAAAAGTTATAATGTACATGAGTGAAAACGACGAAGAACAATTAACCCTTAGAGACTTAACTAATAAAATAAAAGAATTTCTTCCTAGAACCTATGAATAAGAACCTTATTCAGTTAAGTTTATGAAATTGAAGCTAACATATTATTTTAAAAATGAAATCTTTATTGACACAGTTGCTGGCACTAAGGATATTGTCACCTTCAAAAGTACAGCTTCTTATGCGTTGCAGGATTATCACAAATCTAAAACCAGTGAAGACACTGAAGAAGATAAAATGAACCTTATTACAGCTGCAGCCAAATTAATACGGAGCGAGATAAAAGACATTGCTATTGACCCAGACAACTATCTTTCCACTGAGGACATAGGTAGTTTAGAATGCAGTTTGAATTATGTTCCTGACACATTAAGGTTGTCACTGTCAATCCTTGTCACCAGTAAGACAAATAAGAACAGAAAGATATCTGCTATAGGACAGGCAATTATGCAAGTTGTGCGTCCTCGAGGGTTAGTGACACCATTACACATAGGACTTGGAGTCCAACTTCACGACAACACAAGCTCAAAATTCATAGTCGAGTCTATCAACCATATGGGCTTTTGTAGTTCATATGCAGAGGCGCAGAAATTTGAACGTTCAGCTGCTGCACAGAGAGGTACAAGTAAGCCTGATTTTTTCCCGATCCCTATCTCCTGAGAGTTTCATTCAATATGCTGCTGACAAAATTGACCACAATATAATTTTCCTAGTTGGTAGTGGAACTTTCCATGGCATGGGTATTATAGCTAGTGTACTTCCAGAAGGAAAGTTTTCTACGGTCATCAAGAAACTTAATGTTTCTTTTGAAGAACTAAAGGAGGTGGAGAAAATTCCCATCATAGTTTATCCTTCGCAGGCTAGTGGAATGAGGTTTTTGAAGTATAAGCATGTCAATGAAATCCAGTATCATAACCCTACGGAAAATCTGGACTTATTGTGGAATATGTCATGTATTTTGTAGAGTATAGCTCACTTCTACCCGCACTTGAATGTATATAATTTGAAGTGGCACTCTAAATGAATTTGATACAAACACAGTTTTATACATGAAACAATGTTTATTGAATTCGTTGCACATACAGAATTTGCTTTTACAGCAATAAGCATACGTACTACTTGTTCGGAATATATATTAGCATTCAATAAAAATACACTTTGCAATACTCACAAACTAGAGAGTCAAACCAGCAGTTCTGCCACGTAAACTTTGGGGTCCCCCTAAGCACTAGCGCAGGATAGCACCTGGAGCTGCTTACCTCGTAGCCCCCTTAACTCGCTTATCTATCAACCTTAACAACCTTTTTTCAAGCTGCTTGGTATTTATACCAAGCGCGTATGCCAAAATTAGCATATCTCAAGCAGCTTCTTTAATTCATTCACTCAAAAGTTCGATTCTTGTGAATCGAATCTTATGTATACCTTACACTGGCCTCCCTCGAAAAAAAAATTATGTAACTGAGGTCTGAACGGCTTCAGTTAACTAATTGAAAACGCGTGCTGGTCTGACATTTTACATAATGGGTGGCAAAGCCAAAAACCCTTCCACACGTTGTGTGGGGGAAAAACGCCTCTCGCATTTTGCAAAACTAACCCCGAAGGGTCCAGGTGACACCATCAAACAATGGATTTGCAGAGTTGCGGATACTGGGCTGGCCAACTGCACCCTAGAAAATCTATTTTAGTTAAAAGTGTCAACGCAATTGCACAGCATGACATTTCTTGACTGTTTGTAGTTGCTCTCCCACATTTCATAATGCACATGTGTTATGTTTTGTGAAGTTAGTGCATTAATTAGTTAGTTGTTATCTGTAGTTAGTATGTATTTTTTTCTATTCACTACATGTCCCCTTCAAAAATATATGAAACAACAGTATGCCGTTTTTTTTCAGTGGCTGACCCCTTTCCTCTCAAATTTTTTTTTCACAGCATATACACTGGGGAATTTCAAACCAGTTTGGTTCGAATTTATTAAAGGGTGGGAGTTAGAATAAGAAAGTTGATACAAGGCTTGATCCTCATGAATGCAGCAATTTCCTTGCACCAGTCTGTCCATTCCGTGGAACCTCTCTTGATGGTCGCAGTCCTAGTAAAGGGGTTCGTTGACCGTGTGGGCATCCTTCGTGCAGCAGGTCGTTGGTCCTGAGGCGCTGGTCCGGCTTGACGATGGACAGGGGGTCTCTTGGAAGGAGGCCAACCTTGCTGGGCGGCTGATATCTTCCGCTTCCTGTACTTATGCAAAGGACCTATAAAACTGTAATTCTTCCTTTTGATAACCTTGTGCACCTTATGTGTCCCACGTTCATCCTTTGATGGAGGTTTTGTAGTGCCCACTTTACTTTTCTGCGTACCTTTTAGAGTATAGGCATTAGATTTTAATGCAAATTCTATTTTTTCAAACTTATACGCCGCACCAACGTGTTTAGTTACTGGCTTTATCTCTCCCTTTATGATACGTTTACAATTTAGTTCACCACTTGTTTCATGTTTTTCAACAACCTGACTCTGTTTTTCGTATTTGTGCTTATACGACTTCTTGTTTACCGCCTTAACCCATTTAGGACCGCTCCACGTTTCCTTTATTGGAAATGCACCAAACAGTTTTTTAACACTTTTTAGAACATTAATTACACAAGTAAGTTGTTTCCATAAAATTAAATTTATTTTTACGAGAGTTACAAAATGTTGCATTTTCGCAACATCAGTCCAAAGTGGTATAAAAATTTTAAAAATATAAGAATTTAAAATAATAAAATTTTTTTAAAAATATTTAAAATCTTTGAAACATTTCGCATGAAGAGGTACATTACACGTATTACATACAATAATTGTTTGACTTTTGCAGTGTTTACATATTTTTTTTTGTTTATTTTCACTATTTTTAGTAATAATATGGCCCATACGGTCTTTCCGAGTTTCGCTGAGAATTAGATTTTGAATTGAAGATGGTCTTCCAATATGTAAAATTTCAGGTAAAACAGAATTCATCTGCATTTCTTCAAACCTTTTTATCAAAAATGTGGCTCTCTCAAAGATATAGATCTCTGAAACTCTAATAAACTTATTTTAGAATTCATTACATCCATGTAATGAATCTCTATTTTTCCCATACGATATGCTCCTTTTTCTTACTATATTACTTACTTTTACATTTATTAGAAAAAAATGTCGATTTCACCTACAATTTCTTTAGGTGATTCGACATTTTCACATAAAATATTATCATCAATAGCTTCTTCATCCGTCAAATCATCCGGATCTCGAGGGATAATGACGAATTATGGTTCATCATTAGCTTCTGTTGTGGACGATTCTGAAATATCATCATCATCTAGCCCACGAAAATACTCCAATGTCTCTTCCAATGTCAAAAATCGCTTTTTGCTAGAGACAAACTTATCCGAAATGCAAACAATACCAATTTACTGCATAAAAATCTAGGCAGCACTAATAAAACACATTGGAAATAAGTAATACACATTGGACTGTTGTTGCGTTTTCGCAACATTTTTTAAAATATCAATTGAGAAACATAAAAACAAAAATTATGATTTACCTGTTGAAGCCATTTTGTTCTTTAGTCTCTCGTAAACTCGGAACAAGCATCAAATCGGAAATTTAACATGTGCTGCTATGTAAGGTTATTATTTGAAATTAGTCATTTTTTTCCCTATCAAAACATCAGAAAAAAACAATTTTTTGCAAATGCTAAAAGTGGGCAAATGTGGAAACAAAAAAATTATTATGGTCAATTAAAGTATAGAGAATAAAATAAAAATGTTACTTCAGACGTACAAAACTTAGAACATGCCTTTAAAAAATACAGAAATTAATGTTGCGTTTTCGCAACGCCAGTCTTAAATGGGTTAATTACTTCAATATTAGCAGTTGTAATGCTGGAACCTGATGGCGCTTTTTCTCTTTTTTTATCACCCTTAACCTTAGTTTTATCCTCTTTTGACGAAAATATCTCTTTGAAACTTGTGACATCAGAATCGTTATCATTTAAATTCTTTAAAACTGCTTCCGTTTTGGGAAGATTAAGCTTTCCGTATTCGTGCGTTTTAATGCTATCTACATCTACAACTTCCGAAACATCAGCTGAACTACTTACAGTAAAACTCTGTGTCAAATTTTCCTCCTGACTCTCAGTCTGGTTTTCATGCACTTTATTTAAGATCATATTATCAACCTGTTCGATAGCATCCTCTTTCGGCTGGGAACTTGAAATAATATCATCATTACCTAGCGAGTTCCTACTATCGTTTAAAGTATGTTTATTATCGTCAACTAATAAGTTTTCACTAACTTCCGTTACCCATACTTCGCCATCTACTAAATTTTCTTCATTAACAGATGTGTGAATATCATCTAAAATATCAGGTATAACATTAATACAAGTATCAGAAGATTTATTTTCTAAACCACTAGCATTAGTATCGGCACCGAAATTTTTACTGGAATTACCGCATTATTCCAGCTAGGCTCACTTTCATTATAAGCCACAAAAATACCCCGACTTTCACTATTCTCAAAATAATGATTACTGCTCGGACAAGTGAATACATTTGACCACACAGTTTCCACAGGTTGAACCATATCATGTGAATCAACTTGCCAGTGCACGTAAGGTGCTTGCATATTATTTACTTTAAGTGCACTAATTTCATTGTAACGCCGTGAGCTTCTATTATTTCGCCCGCGATACTGGTTTCGCTGTTGGTTTGAAACTCGCGAAAAATTTTGGCGGGGGTGAATAAAACTTCTCGTACCTGAGTGAGGGTAAGGGGTAGCGAAGAAATGCCTATTGTCATGTTTAGCTAAAGGTTGAAGGAGGGTAACCTTGCTTGTAATATTTTGATTGTCCAAAAAATCTTGAACGCTTGGATTTAAACGTTGGATAACTATTTTTAAGATTACCGCTTCCGTCATCCCTTCTAAATGTTCCTCACACTTGGAAATCTTTTCCATAGTAAAATCTAACGCAGACTGACCTTCACGTTGCCTTAGCGAATAAATTTCCGCTTCAATTTCACTTTGATTAAAGGTCTTTGGGAAAATGCTAAGAAACTGTTTCTTGAATGACAAATAGTCAAAAATCAGATTACTGCTTTGCGTGTACCACTGATATGCACTACCTCTTAAAGCGGCTAGAGCAATTTTAAGTTTCACCCCCTCTGGGTGCACTGTTGCTGAAAGTAATGATCAATTTTCTTTATGAATTGGCTTGATGGGCCGTCATTGAAGGTGGCTTCGAATGGCGCAAATTGCTGAACCATAATCACCCTAGAAAAATTTCCAGCGGGGTTTTGTTCTAGAAACTCATTTTCAAATAGTATATAAGTATAATAACAAGATACTTTCACAATTTAATTTTATGAATATCAGAGTATAACACAGTATAAAGTCCAAACTTCAAATGTGTTGTTCGTTATAAATGTAACGAGAACAACCAGGGTATATATAAACTTTCGGCCGCCACTGTAGAGTATAGCTCACTTCTACCCGCACTTGGGTGTATATAATTTGAAGTGGCACTCTAAATGAATTTGATACAAACACAGTTTTATACATGAAACAATGTTTATTGAATTCGTTGTACATATAGAATTTGCTTTTACAGCAATAAGCATGCATACTACTTGTACGGAATATATATTAGCCTTCAATAAAAATACACTTTGCAATACTCACAAACTAGAGAGTCAAACCAGCAGTTCTGCCACGTAAACTTTGAGCCCCCCTAAGCACTAGCGCAGGATAGCACCTGGAGCTGCTTACCTCGTAGCTCCCTTAACTCGCTTATCTATCAACCTTAACAACCTTTTTTCAAGCTGCTTGGTGTTTATACCAAGCGCGTATGCCGAAATTAGCATATCTCAAGCAGCTTCTTTAATTCATTCACTCAAAAGTTCGATTCTTGTGAATCGAATCTTATGTATACCTTACAATTTTAAAACCGATGGTACCAGCATGCCAAGGAGTTTGTCAGATTCTCCACAAAGGTGATCATCCACGGGTATTATCAGCAGTATTTTTGCCAATTATAGACATGAATCCAACAAATGAAACTTATATCCTCTTAACCCTACTGTTTGTTGCTGATCATGATAAAGATTTCAATCAAACACCTATTCTGACTTTCGATCAGCCTCTGTTCCATAAGGTTTTGAGTATTATTTGCAATGAACCAGAGACAAGTATTTTGAGGAAAACTGTCCTAAGATTAGGTGGCCTACATGCAATAATGAGCTTCCTTGGATGCATTGGATTTGTAATGACTTGTACAGGACTGGCTGAAAGGACTGGGCTTAGACTTCAAACGTTCACAGCAAACGCAACTAAATCCACCAGTCATGTAAAACCAGAATTATTACCTACAACGACAGATGCAAATTATTTTCACAGCTTAAGAGTGTACCATCAAATTCAACAATGGCTAGGATTCGAAATTGACACACCGGAATGGGTTTGGGAACTACGTCAAGGAAAGCTAACACCCATAAAGATGTCAAGAGCACCAGCGCCTGACAACTTGATCAAGTTTGTGAAATGCGGTTGTATCACGATTCAATATTCTACAAAACAAAGTATTTGTAGAAGGCAAAGAATGTTATGTACAAGTGCTTGCACCAATTGTCGAGGCATCGGCTGCTGCAATTCTGCATGTGTCAATGTTGATGTGGAAGACTAACTAACTGGACCACTACCGCAATAACAGAAATGTAACATGAGTAAAACTTTTTGGAATTGAAATGGCTATAATAAAAACAAATTAATCACTTTTTATAATAGTAATGTTAAAATGTAAACTGCTTTTTTTCTTTTTTTATGATACATGTTATGTATTTTTGTTGAGGGTAGTGTCAGTGAGTGTGTGTAGTTATAAAAAAGCAAGATGATTTTAAAATTTTACTTTGCGTTTAATTTGTCCATGGTAATCAGGAAAATAAATCAATGCCCATAAGAATAAAATTGGAAATTTTACGGCCAACAGGGTGAAGCCCTAAGATATGGGATTTTTGAAATACGAATAGTCCTTTGTGTAGCCCAGAATATTACCTCTCATGCAAAATTTCAGCCCAGTCGGTTCACGAGTTTTTGCGTTTTTGAGGAAAATTTATGACTACACACAAACACACACAAAAACTTCTTTTATGTATTAGTATGGTTATTAGTTGAATATGAAAATTGTTTTTTTACATAATAATACAGTTTATATTTAGTATTAACTCTAGTTATAATTAAAAAATAGGTTTCCTTTCAAAATCTAAGATGATATATGCCTCCAAGTTGACCTTAACTTTCAATTTACATAACATGGTGGCCATTTTGGAAAATCCACAATATTGGGCCTACGCAGCCCCGCCGGGTGGTAGACTTTTTACCATAACATTTTTCATACATTTTTATATAAGAATACATCAAGAGAAATCATAATATAATTACTTCTTGGTTCAGCAAATTTTTTAGCTATTTTTTCTTGACTATAGCAGATAACAGTGATTAATCGCAGGTTATTTGACTTTCGTTATTTGTTGGTTCATTGGCAACGATATCTCTTAAGCACGGAGTTCATTTTCCTTATTGCATGTAATTTTCCATAATCATAGGAATTAAATGTAAAAAGTGGTGCCCTTGGCGACAAACTTTCGCAGCCTTTCGGATGGAGGACGGACTAAAATAACACTACAGATGATGCTGGAAAAATAAACAGTTATTTAAGTAAGTTAAATTTACAGGTATTTTTTTTTTCTGTATTGTATGACAGAATTGTTTTGTTAAGATGTTGAAAATGATATAGATTATAGATTAAAAAGAGACCTGGTAAAAGATAAAATAGATGGGGAAGAGTTCCATATTCTGTGCCGTTCAGCTAAGAGGTGTCAAACTCTACCAAGTAGAGTTTTAATGAGAAATTTAGGAAAATACCATTTCTCTTTTAATCTGAAAATCAACACTTTGTATGAAAATTCAACAATAAGTAGCTAATAAAGAGCCATAGAATATTTTAAGAAAGAAATATTGAATTCAGCCTTTATCAGGAATAAATAATTAAAATAGTCTAAAAAATGTCCTTATGTATCAATCGATTGTAGACAATGTAGGGAAACAATATATTCACAATTCAAGAATTTTATTTTTTAAAAAATCTTAAAAATTAAAAGATAAACATGTAAATACTTCAAGAAAAAGTTACTTAGAAATTCCAAAATAGCGAAAAAATAAGTGAAGTACGTAAAATTAAAAATTTATAGCAAGATAATTTCAACAAATATCGAAGAATGAAAAAAAGGAACTGATGTAGTATACGCAACGGGCCATCGCCAATTTGGCGCCAAAATCCCGTTTGGAGACCTGTTAGGCCTAAACTGCGAAATGTAAACAATAAATTGGAAAACAAACTTACTGCTGGCTTTATGAAACTCGTAGGTGCACACGGGATCTTCGCTTCGCTCAGATACCCTTGCTTCACTCCGCTACGCTCCGTTACGCATCTGTCCAAAAACATTACAGAAAATCCCCAGCCACTGGCTTCGCTACATACCGCTGGCTGTTGTACAGTAAAAAAAAAAGCTTTCGCTGGCTGTAGCAGTCAGTAAGACAAAGCTTATCGCAAAAAAATACCATTCGATCTTAAAATCCTCCCTGCCAGAATATAAAAACCGCCAAACAACCATCTGATTTGGTAAAAAATCGCCCCTTGGCGTTCGTTGCGTATACTACATCTGTACCGAAAAAAATAATGACAATAGTATTACTAGTGATTTTTAGGAACAAAAATTTTAATTTAAAGTATATTAAATTAAAGTAGAATTCACATAAAATCTTCAATTTTTTTTATCAAGTTTTTATAAATTATGTTTAAAACAAAGTTATATGTAATCTAACTGTCAAGAAAACAGATAGTGAGTAAGAAAGTTCAACATGAAATGCAAAGCTATGTGTATGACTGCAAAGGAAAGAAACTGGCAAATGATTGACTTATTCAGAAAATTTTTTCAAACACTTTTCATATAAGAACTTGTACAGATTGTTCATACATATTTCCTTCTTGCAAAAGGAAAACTTAGCACCTTAAATTAAAAATAGTGATTTATATAACTAAGAACAAAATTAAAATATTTAAGAAAAGGGTACAAAATTAACTAAAAACATAAATTGTGAATCTTTACTTGAAAAATTAGATATTAAAAACACTGACAAAGGCAAACTGATGTACTAGATGCACTCAGACCTGGAGTAAGATCTATAAACCAGATTTGAATAACCAAGGGTTCATCTTCTGGATGGTATTCTTTGAAAAGGCAGAAAATAAAAATGTTGTAAAAGGAATTCAAAATTTTTTCATTCACTGAATGTATAATTCATTATCTGAAGCTGATCTTGAATTTCATAGGCTGAAAACATCTGTGATCATATTAAATTTCAATTAGTTGAAACTGAAAAAAAAAACCATGTGACATTTCTAAGCTATAACCTCTGACCTTTGGTGATGTAAGAGCAGAGCTTATCTGCATCAGGTTTGTAGTGTATCTTTATATATAAAAGGCAAAGTCTGTGTGTGTGTGACCGAGTTTTTGTCTGCTCGCGGCGCAGCGCAAAGACGGTAGGTCGGACAGTCTTGAGATTCGACACGAAGATGCCTCCCGAGGTCTCATTATGCACCTCGAAGCCCTTTTTTCGATTTTTTAATTAGATTTTCCGTAATTAAATATTTAGTCGCGATTTGGAGCTCCCGGACGAGTAAAAGCTCCTTAAATCCTAACGTATCCGTCCAAGAATTTTTTTTTTCAGACGAGCCTATACGGGAAAGATGACACTATACGGAAATCACAATTAAAATTGTCTGTCTTAATTTATCGATTAATTGTGATTTTTTTTCGATCGCCTGTACGCACCCGTTTTTCGGAAAAAAACGCGATTTTGTCCGTGACCCTTTTTTCCAAATTGTCGAATCGATACGTAAATATCGTTACATTTTTACGAATTTTTTATCTCAGAGACCCTAGACATCACAGTTTCGAAATCCAGAACCAAAATTAATTTACAAATTGTAGTTATTTTTTAATAATTTATTTTATGATTCGGAAACTCTTGCGAGAAATCTCATGTTGGAGATTTCGTTCTTCATTTCCGGACGAAGGTACAGCGGGTGAAGCTAGGAGAAAAACCAGTTTTTCGACGTAATGCACGTGATGAGTTGGGGCGTTTATTTTCTATGAGGGATTGAGTGGTTAAAGGAAATCGATTACTATTGCATTCAAAATCGATTAAGGAATCGAGCACGGAGTTCATTTTCCTTATTGCATGTAATTTTCCATAATCATAGGAATTAAATGTAAAAAGTGGTGCCCTTGGCGACAAACTTTCGCAGCCTTTCGGATGGAGGACGGACTAAAATAACACTACAGATGATGCTGGAAAAATAAACAGTTATTTAAGTAAGTTAAATTTACAGGTATTTTTTTTTTCTGTATTGTATGACAGAATTGTTTTGTTAAGATGTTGAAAATGATATAGATTATAGATTAAAAAGAGACCTGGTAAAAGATAAAATAGATGGGGAAGAGTTCCATATTCTGTGCCGTTCAGCTAAGAGGTGTCAAACTCTACCAAGTAGAGTTTTAATGAGAAATTTAGGAAAATACCATTTCTCTTTTAATCTGAAAATCAACACTTTGTATGAAAATTCAACAATAAGTAGCTAATAAAGAGCCATAGAATATTTTAAGAAAGAAATATTGAATTCAGCCTTTATCAGGAATAAATAATTAAAATAGTCTAAAAAATGTCCTTATGTATCAATCGATTGTAGACAATGTAGGGAAACAATATATTCACAATTCAAGAATTTTATTTTTTAAAAAATCTTAAAAATTAAAAGATAAACATGTAAATACTTCAAGAAAAAGTTACTTAGAAATTCCAAAATAGCGAAAAAATAAGTGAAGTACGTAAAATTAAAAATTTATAGCAAGATAATTTCAACAAATATCGAAGAATGAAAAAAAGGAACTGATGTAGTATACGCAACGGGCCATCGCCAATTTGGCGCCAAAATCCCGTTTGGAGACCTGTTAGGCCTAAACTGCGAAATGTAAACAATAAATTGGAAAACAAACTTACTGCTGGCTTTATGAAACTCGTAGGTGCACACGGGATCTTCGCTTCGCTCAGATACCCTTGCTTCACTCCGCTACGCTCCGTTACGCATCTGTCCAAAAACATTACAGAAAATCCCCAGCCACTGGCTTCGCTACATACCGCTGGCTGTTGTACAGTAAAAAAAAAAGCTTTCGCTGGCTGTAGCAGTCAGTAAGACAAAGCTTATCGCAAAAAAATACCATTCGATCTTAAAATCCTCCCTGCCAGAATATAAAAACCGCCAAACAACCATCTGATTTGGTAAAAAATCGCCCCTTGGCGTTCGTTGCGTATACTACATCTGTACCGAAAAAAATAATGACAATAGTATTACTAGTGATTTTTAGGAACAAAAATTTTAATTTAAAGTATATTAAATTAAAGTAGAATTCACATAAAATCTTCAATTTTTTTTATCAAGTTTTTATAAATTATGTTTAAAACAAAGTTATATGTAATCTAACTGTCAAGAAAACAGATAGTGAGTAAGAAAGTTCAACATGAAATGCAAAGCTATGTGTATGACTGCAAAGGAAAGAAACTGGCAAATGATTGACTTATTCAGAAAATTTTTTCAAACACTTTTCATATAAGAACTTGTACAGATTGTTCATACATATTTCCTTCTTGCAAAAGGAAAACTTAGCACCTTAAATTAAAAATAGTGATTTATATAACTAAGAACAAAATTAAAATATTTAAGAAAAGGGTACAAAATTAACTAAAAACATAAATTGTGAATCTTTACTTGAAAAATTAGATATTAAAAACACTGACAAAGGCAAACTGATGTACTAGATGCACTCAGACCTGGAGTAAGATCTATAAACCAGATTTGAATAACCAAGGGTTCATCTTCTGGATGGTATTCTTTGAAAAGGCAGAAAATAAAAATGTTGTAAAAGGAATTCAAAATTTTTTCATTCACTGAATGTATAATTCATTATCTGAAGCTGATCTTGAATTTCATAGGCTGAAAACATCTGTGATCATATTAAATTTCAATTAGTTGAAACTGAAAAAAAAAACCATGTGACATTTCTAAGCTATAACCTCTGACCTTTGGTGATGTAAGAGCAGAGCTTATCTGCATCAGGTTTGTAGTGTATCTTTATATATAAAAGGCAAAGTCTGTGTGTGTGTGACCGAGTTTTTGTCTGCTCGCGGCGCAGCGCAAAGACGGTAGGTCGGACAGTCTTGAGATTCGACACGAAGATGCCTCCCGAGGTCTCATTATGCACCTCGAAGCCCTTTTTTTCGATTTTTTAATTAGATTTTCCGTAATTAAATATTTAGTCGCGATTTGGAGCTCCCGGACGAGTAAAAGCTCCTTAAATCCTAACGTATCCGTCCAAGAATTTTTTTTTTCAGACGAGCCTATACGGGAAAGATGACACTATACGGAAATCACAATTAAAATTGTCTGTCTTAATTTATCGATTAATTGTGATTTTTTTTCGATCGCCTGTACGCACCCGTTTTTCGGAAAAAAACGCGATTTTGTCCGTGACCCTTTTTTCCAAATTGTCGAATCGATACGTAAATATCGTTACATTTTTACGAATTTTTTATCTCAGAGACCCTAGACATCACAGTTTCGAAATCCAGAACCAAAATTAATTTACAAATTGTAGTTATTTTTTAATAATTTATTTTATGATTCGGAAACTCTTGCGAGAAATCTCATGTTGGAGATTTCGTTCTTCATTTCCGGACGAAGGTACAGCGGGTGAAGCTAGGAGAAAAACCAGTTTTTCGACGTAATGCACGTGATGAGTTGGGGCGTTTATTTTCTATGAGGGATTGAGTGGTTAAAGGAAATCGATTACTATTGCATTCAAAATCGATTAAAAAATCGCATTTAGTAATGCCGTAATTTTTTTGGCCAGCACTTAGTTAATATCATATAATTTGTGGTGTATTTGTGGAAAAAATCTATGAAGATTTCAAAGAATTTCAGCATGTGGAGGATGTGATATATTCGCTTTCAAGGAAATCGATTACTATTGCAGTGATATTCGATTAGTAATCCTATGTCAAAAATTTTGCCAAAATGTGCCAGAAAGGATTCAATTTATATGGGTAAAATAATGTATCGTGGTGAGGAAAAGGATGACAGCGACGCCCATTAACAAAGGGTTAAGGCTACTAAAAAATTGGTAATTACATTACCCGAGCAACGCCGGGACGGGTACAGCTAGTTAAACCATAAAACTAAATAATAAAAATATTTATTATAAAGATTACAACCCAAGAGTGACAAAACATAAACAAAGTATATACCTGTATAATCAACAAATTTGAGGCCATAAAAATCCAGCACTTTTTGAAACACTCATGTGTTTGGTGATTTTTAAATTTAATTTCATACTTAAAATATTATAAAATTGTCAAAACATCTAAAGCTTTTCAAATTTAAAAATCATTTATGTGCATTAAAGTTTTTAAAATTAGAACAAAATCCATATACACTGTTAATTTCATGAAAAACTCATAGATACAACTAATTAAATAATGAAATTTTCCATGTAAATGATGAACTGGTACTAAACATGGTAAGTTTTTACAGCTTGGTACCACGAGCAGCAATCTGCAGTTTAGCCATTGCTTTCTCATATCATTCTTCTATCGGAGAACTGTTTAAAGTTATTTGTTTCTGTATTTGTTCAGTGTTAAAATTTTTCATGACAAGATTTAGTAAATTTCTTTCATTCTCATCTTTCATTACAATAAAGGTAACGGCAATAGCATTAAATGCAGTTGGGTCATTCCATGTCAAATCAACGAGGGGTCTGGTCCTTGACATCTCAGATTCGAATGATTTTTAGTTTATTTGTTGTACTTATAGAGTATATGAAAAATGTAAAATTTTAGATTTTTTGGGTTAGTGGTTTTTTTTTTTTTTTTTGATGAATTTAAAAAACAGAAAAACGACAATTTTTCCAAGAATGCGATTCACCAAAAAAATAACTCTGCAGGTAATTATGCTAGATAGCTCATTTTAAAGCTCTTTTTACAGGCTTTAAGTTGATATGCAATACAACCTGCTTTGGCATTTAAAAAAAAAATTGAAAAAATTTGAAATTTTGAAAATCTCAAAAACACCCCTTTTGATTTTTTTCCAAAAAAAAATGTATTAATCTTGTGCATATTGGCTAGAGGTATGCAAAGTTTGAAGATGGAGAAATGGTGGGTTTTTGAGAAACAGATTTTTGAAGAGGAGTATATCTGAAGGATATGTTAATAATGGACACTCAAAACAAGTTTAAGTTATCATTTACTTATATTATTGTACTATTTACACAGATCATATCATTTATGGTCGAATGCAGTCCAGTAAAAATTTAAAAAGTTTTTTCTATTATATACATTGCTGTATATCTACTTTGATTGTAACTTTTTGTCTAAAATAGCTGTGGAAGTGGACATTTCTTCCTGTGTAAGTGTGTACATTCTTCCTGTTGCCGTGCAGGGATCTACTTTTCTCAAGATAGTATCAACTGAAACATCCAGAATATCAAGTCGAGGTTTGGGATAATAAAATAATGGAGCTGGTCCTTTAGGGTGAAGAAAGCTAACTTTGTAATAAAAAGATTCATGATTTGTAGCAATAATGCAAGCTAGCCACCATGAACCATCATAAACAGCTGTGACGAATCCAGACTCAACTTTTTTAAAGTCTGTTGTGCTTTCTGAAGTCACAGGTGCCTGTATGGTTTCTCGAGTACTGAAAGAATATGGTTTTGTCACCATTTGTGACTCAGACAATGGGATGATTGCATGAATTTTCTGTGTTCCGTATACTGTTTGTGATTCATAAAATCATGAAGACAGCCTTTTCTCATTTTCATTGTACTCTTCATTAGTGCAGTATATAAAATTTATGCCTGGTATGTTTTCTTTTGAAAAATCATAAAGCTGTCAAGGAGTCATTATGTGGTCTTTATATTGTCTCTGTAAACTTGCTTTGGTAGCAAGCCTTTTCACAGTACCCCCAAGACCATCGCATGCACTTTTGCCATGAGATGTAGCAAAAAAATGCCACTCCGCATCAATATTGAAATCAGTTCGGTGCATGCAAATATTCAGGAAGTTCTTGCGATTCTTATACTGTGCAGCAGATCCATAGGAGAAGTAGAATATCTTGCTGATGGTTGGAATTGATTCTTTCAGCACTGCAATAAGCTGAGTTTGAAATACATTGAATGCCACAGTGTTGTGCTTCAAACACTCTGAAATGAACACATAATTAAGATGCTGAACTGTGCTGTTCATTCCCTTGAAATATAAAACAAAAGGATGGAGAGTAGCCTGGGTGTTAGTCCAGTGGTAAGACAGTAAAAAAACAGAAGGGGTACCTCAACACAACAATGAAAGAGCTACATAAGCGGTTCAAAACAAAGAACCCTGGTGTACGGATAAGTTACTCTTTTTTTTGCAAATTACGTCCTTTCTGGGTTGGACCAACTCTACAAAGCAGAGATACTTGTTTATGTATAATACATCACAATATTGAAATGCTTGTAGATAAGCTTAACAAATGTAAGGTGATTAGTTCACAGAAACCAGAACAACTAGCAGAAACTTTGTGCTGTGAGAAAAATAAAGAATCCTGCCTGTTGAGAAGATGCGGTAGCTGTCCTGCAAGAATTATTACTTATAATGACTTCATTAAGGATGATACTTTTACTTATCAAAAATGGAATTTGCATAAAGAATTACACAAAGTAAGAGGTAAGGAGCAAACTGTGACAATTATGAAAAAGGATAAAGTAATAAGCACTATTGGAAAAGTTGTTGACGAACTAGAAAATAGTATAAAAAAGTTTATGACTCATATTGCAGACATCAAACACCAGCATATGTACATAAAACAGCTTAAAGAAAATCTGACCTGTGAGGATGTATTGATCCATATCGATTTTAGTGAAAATTATGCATTCAAATATGCTAGTGAAGTACAATCTATGCATTTTGGGGCTTCAAGAGAGCAAATTACACTTCACACTGGTGTAGCATATCACAAGACAGATTGTACTTCAAAACCAGTTTCTTTTTGTACACTGTCAAAAAGCACACGCCATGATGCTTGTGCAATTTGGGCACATCTAGAACCTGTTTTGTTACATATCCTACAAAATGAAAGAATTTCAACTATTTATTTCCTGTCAGACTCGCCATCAACCCAATACAGAAACAAAAAAACTTTTATCTCTTTGAAAATACATAAAAATGAGATTTCCAAGTATCAAAAGAATAGCATGGAACTTTACAGAAGTTGGTCATGGTAAAGGGGCCCCTAATGACATAGGTGGCTGCCTGAAAAGAACGGCCGATAAGGTAGTCTCTCCGGGGTGTGATGTCAACAACATCAATGTGCTCATAAAAATCCTTAAAGAACACTGCCCCAACATACTATTGTGGAAAGTGGAAGAAGACAGCATTAGCAAAATGGACTCATTTTTGTCATCTGCTAGTGACTGTAAAGCTGTTAGAGGAACTATGAAAGTTCACCAAGTTACAGCAGAACTTGGAGACACTGACACAAAGATGAATTACATGACCCTAAGTTGTTATGTATGCAAAGCTGAGGAAAATTGTCAGCACTATGAAATTTTTTTTTCTAGCTCATCAAATCTAACACAAACAGTACAAACACAGCTATTCAATGTTGGAGACTGGGTTATCTTTTATTATGAAGATGAAATATTTCCTAGAGAAATCACAGAGTTTGGAGGTGGAAAAGCAAAAATAAACTGTATGGAGCCAAAAAATATAAACAGAAAATCTTGGTGCTGGCCAAAAAAGGAAGATCTAAATGAATATTTATTGGAAGACATTATTAGAAAAATAACACCCCCTGAGCCCATTGGTAGCAGCTACAGGGTCACTAACTTCTATTTCGCTGACAATTTCTAAATGTGTTATAATGTAAAATATACACTTTGTTTTGTCAAAAAATAAACATACTTTTTGGTTAAATACTTGTTACTTTTTATTGTTGTTAAATTTCCCGTAACTCTTGATGTAACCCATTTCGTCACTCTCCTCGTGTCTGAAATTTTAGCCCCTTACTTTCAGATACTCAGCATAGTTAAAGTGAGTTCCCTTTATTTTTTCCTTGTTAAGTGCCTTATAAAGAGTAAGTATGAATGTTTTTAGATTTTTTAAAGCACTTTTGCTTTTAAAGAATTTGCAATTTGAAAATGTCAGGTTTTTGGAGAATCACCCACCTCATCTTGAAGGACAAAGGAATGATTTTCAGCAAAGTCGCAGATAATCAGTACTTCTCCTACCTTTAAATTCGCTTTTACATGATTGTAAAACTGTTTCTGCTGATTTGTAATAAATGGATGAGTTTTCAACTTGAAAAGATCTTCGGTAAAATCATCAATAAATTCTTCAGTCATTTTTATGACAGTTTCCATAGTACATCTATCAGTAGATTTCCATTTCTTGTAAGTCACACTGTCAATCATTTCATCTTCAAATTTTTCACTGAGCTTATTCTTGAAAGTGTTCACCCCAGGACACAACTTGCAATCATCCATGTAGCACTCAGATGAGGGTAGATTGCACATTATTTGAGCAAGGCAGGTTTTGTAATCTCTTAAAGTGGTTTCATCGCCTTCTAATGCAAATTTATCCATTCCTGAGCCATTCAACATTAACTTCACATTCTGGTGAATAATGCAGACACAAACTGTATGAGTTCCACTTTTTCCTGCTAAAATACAGTTTTTAGGCCTTGTCTCACAAAACTTTGAAAACCCAACCGTGTGTATCATGTGTTCTGTCTTAAACAACTGGTATATTTCTTTCAAGTTTGCTAACACTAATCTCTTTTGTAAATGAATTTTCATACCATCAGCTGGAACTGTCACAAAATCTTTCTTCACAGGCATAACTCTGCTAACCTCATCATTATTGTAAAAATCAACAACAAGCCTGGCAGTTTTTTCATTCAAACCTTTTCCAGACTTGGGATCTGGAGTTGAAAGAATTCCTTTCTCTTTAACTAATCTTTTTATCACCCTGGACATGTAATCGCTCACCCCAAACTCATTTTGTATTTTTTTTTTTTGAGTCCGACTAGCTGGTAAGGCAGTTAGGATCAGAATCTTTTCACTTCTTTTTGTTGTTTCTGAGAACTTTTCTTTAAATTGTTTTAACATCTCTAAGTCACCATCACTTGCTGATGTTACGGTTTCCGAAACATTTTTAGAAAATAAAGTTCTATGGAGAACTGTTTTAACTGTTTCCAACTTTTTTTCTGCATATGATTCTCTTTGCAGTTTTTTTTTTCTTAATTGGTGATTCCCCTACAAGTTCCAATGACTGATTTAGCAAATCTAATGATATATCAGGGTCCGTGAATTTTTCATGTGCACTGGTACTTGGTGATGACACCTTTTCAAATTCATGCTGCTGTCTTAATTGAGGATCAGCATTTGTCTTTTTTAAAAGTTTTATCCTACAGACATCACATTTTTTCATTCCCATCTTCACATTCAAACCTAAACAGCACATCCAGGGAGTCACTTTCCTAAGCTTACCTGATTTATGGTGATAAATATCCTGAAATGGATTACAACATTTCACAGAAAATACTGTCCATTTTTTTTTTTTTATCTTCCATTTTCACTGCAAGCACAATGTTCAGTTACTGTTTGCAAAAGCATCCAGAATCAACAGAGAACACACTGCACATGTTGCCTGGACAGTGACTTTGAGAAAACTGAGCCTTATGAGTCAAGAATGAACAGGAAGTGAATAGTTGACAAGTTCAGACATGTCACTGCATGCAGTGTTTATGTTACTGCATTCAGTACATGCAATAATAGCAACATATAAGATGGTTCATCATTATTGTTACTGGACTGCATTCGACCATAAATGATATGATCTGTGTAAATAGTACAATAATATAAATAAATGATAATAACTTAATAATATAAATAAATGATAATATGAACCGAAAATCATTCGAATCTGAGATGTCAAGGTCAAAAATATATATTTTTTTTCATTGATTTGACATGGAATGACCTAGTACTCCTAAATATTCATCATTTTATGTACATCATTCATTTTAATATGCTTGTTTAAAGTTTTAAATAAGTGTATTTCAAGGATGATGATTAATAATAATACTTGATATTTAAAATTGTAATTTTTTTAGTGAAAATTTAAAATTATTTAACACTTCAAAACTATACTGTTATTAGTATATTATATATAAAAATGTTTTATTTTCTCTCCACCATGTATTCTAAAGATTTCTTTGTTAGATACATTTCAAGATTTACAAAATCTGTATTAACTGATATTTCTGACTGCCTTGATATGATGTATTAAAATTTTTTAGTGTACAAATTGTACTTGAGTCAGTTTAGAACTAGATTTAAATTATCTGCTCTCTTACCTGCCTATTCTCCATACTGAATAGATACTTTGTATTGGCAAAATTTATACTACTACTTGCTGATCATGTCTGGGATAATGTTTTAATATAAACTGTTTCAGTTCGTAAGATCAGTGTTAGTCAAATTGATGTTTGTTGTGTTAGTATTTATGTTTCATCCCCCTCTCTCTCTTAGGGGTAAAAAATATTCATTGAATAGAAAGTAACTGCAGTTAAAGTGTCAAAAGTACAGTTTTGAAAGTTCTGGTGTTCTATTTTCCTCAGTGCTCCAGAAATGTGTTGTATAATTATGCTCTAATAGAATATGCCTGAATTGAGCATGAACAATCTGTACAAGTCCTTTTATGAAAACTGTTTGAAAAAATTTTCTGAATAGAAGTCAATCATTTTCCAGTTTCTTTCCTTTGCAGTCATGTATATAGCTTTACATTTCATGTTGAACTTTCTTATTCACTATCTGTTTTCTTGACAGTTAGTTTACATATCACTTTGTTTTAAACATAATTTATAGAAACCTGATTAAAAAAAAATAATTGAAGATTTTATGTGAATTCTGCATTAACTTAATATATTAAAGTAACAGAGTATAATAGTTAATTACTTTGTACTGGAAAATTTGACATCCGAGTTCTTGTTATTCAGGCCTTTGATCAGCGACAGACTTAGTTCTTGTGGCGCCAAATTGCAGTAATTTCGATAGGGTCCTTTAAAATTCTGATTTACATTAAATGATAAACATTTAATGTGAAGCAAAAAATTAGGAAGGTGGTCATATTTCTTTTTTTTATGTACATCTATAAGAAAAGAAAAACTGAAAAGTTGCTAAACTACATGTATTTTATTTACAGAAAAAAATTATTTACAATCATATTTTGTAAATTTTTTTTTATCAACGAGATCATTTATAAATTAAAGAAATTTTTATTTCCTAGTTTCTACATGCTCTGTAGACACTATTGCAAGACAGTTGAGTGTCTTCTGCGATACTGTTGACTTCAGGTATGTTTTGATTAATTTGAATCTCGAAAACCTTCCTTTTTTCATTTACAGTTACATGAATTGTTAAAGATATAAAAGTATTTTAGAAGCAAGTAGCTGTCATTTATTTCAAGTATAGAATTTTTATAAGATTTCCGAAGCAATAGGTTTTAATACTTCCACTTCTTTCACCAACATATAGCTATCTATGTCTACATCTTTTATAGACTTTTACTGGTTCTGAATCATCTGGTTTCTGAATCATTTTTACATCTGTCGAGACAATTTCTATTACCAATGCATGTTCTTGATGTTCATTCTGTAGAATTGTCTCGAATTTACTTGTCTAGTTTTATGCAGTATTTATTAAAAACAATATACCTCAAACATTTCTTTCTGGTTACTTATTGGTTCATCTACATACTTGTAATTAAATATCCTTTTTCAGTTTTGCAAATGTGTTTCTTGAAATTCTGAAGGGACTTCTAAATCAGTTGCAAGCGCCGTGGCTTCCGACTTGGCTTGTTTGAAATCAGAGTGGCTATATGTTGTCAGACATTCTAGAAAGTTTCGAAATGATCACAGTACTTCCTTTTAGATATTTTAAGTTTTTCTTTATGTGGTGCTCTATTCTAGCACAGAACTCAATTGCTTCCAATAAATTCAATCATATTCAAGCAAGCTCCACCTTTCATAATTTAATTATTTACATATTTTCTATGATTTTATGCTTAGTATTCCTAACGTTGTCTTATGATTATTGATATCATTTTAATTCTGTGGTGAACTATGGGGAGTTTCGTTTCACAGACTTTTTAAAATTTTCTGAAGAGACTAGTAGCCAAAATTTGTTGGTTCAATATTGACAGGTAAATCTACTCAGGGCAGAAAAATTGTGGGTATTTTGCATCTTTCACATTGCATGTTATCTCATTGAATCATCATTTGGTAAGTCAAGTTTCAGTAGGTATTTAGTTCTATTAAAACCTTCAACTATTTAAAGGAGTTTTCCAGAAACTTTCAAAATTTGTAGGTCTCTTTTCACAAGAGAATATCTGTCGTAGATCTTCTATTTCTAACTTCTGGTTTGAATTGCTCTTAACTTGCTACAAGAATAAGCAACAAATTTATAGCTTGAAAAAACTTTGACCTAACCCCCACATTTCTCTCTAATCTGAATACAATGATTTCTGATTCACAAAGTCTATTGTTAAAAAATATGTATGAAGTACGATATCCGTACCATTGTGGTGAGATTTTACTCAAAAATGCCAATTTTCTCCCTTTGATTTTTCAGTTTTTTTCTGTAAAGAACCTATACACTGAGGGTATGAAAGATACTTTATATGCATAACAGTGAAAATGTAGGTCAGGGAAAGCACCCAATTTTTTAGGCTTTTAGAGGATTTCTATTTTTAGATTTTTTGCGATTATAAATCTCCTCTCATTTCTGATTAATATGTGAGATTTACTTCTCACATAAATTCTGTAAGAATAAATATAGATGACAGAGGGCTTCCAAGATGTAAAAATTCATTGAAAAATAATCGTTTGTGGGGAAATCAAATAATTTCGAATTATGTGTAGTCCCTCCTTGGAAATCTAACATGTCATGAGCATTGCAATTAAAAATTGTCATAATGTGATTTTTGTGTTCATAGGTATATATGCAGTTGTGTTCACAACTTAATGCAAATTTATGTCATGGTGTTGTGTGTTAATTTCTTGCACACAATTCCACTTCTCATTTTACCACTTTTATATCTCATCTATTTAGAAGTAATGATTTTCTTGAGAAACCTGAAAGTGACTCTGAATTTTATGAAAATCTTTTAATGGAAACAGGAAGTTTGTAGACAAAGTTAATGAAATTTTAATAAAATTATATTAAATTCTCTCTCTCTTGTACTCTGCAATGCAATCACAAAAGTTGTAGATTGTAACTCATCATATCATGCGATGGGTAATTATATTATAAAAATTCAAAATGCTCCTAATCCAAACCCTATACCCCAGATATCTTGAGTTTTCTGATTTTTTGCATTCTGGTATACGCTCAACAATCCATTATTGTTCACTGTCGTATACCAGTGTGTATATATTTGGTACTCCATGAGATTTATATAAAAAATATTTGTTGTACAATTTATTTTAAAAGTAATTTCTTTTTCTTTTTGTCACATTTGCTGGAAATAAAACAATAAATGTTTTGCCAGTATCCTCACCTGAGCTTATGTGTACAAAATATAGGAAAATTACATTTTCTTTTTCCTTTCAAGCGTATTACTTCTAAGGATTTAAATTTATTATTATATGTATAATGTGTGAAATATCCTTAATTTGGAAGGAGAAGTGAAAGGAAAAATAGTTTATAAAAAGTAATTATTAAAAAGACCATAACATGTTTATATAAGAACTAAACAGTTTTAATTTCATATAGGTAATTTTATGTAACTGCAGATTTTGTTTTTATTTTGCATATACTTTTAAAAGATTTAATTCGTGTGAGAATTACTGTTTTGTATGCTATGCATATATATTTCTTAAATCACTGTTTTGTTAAATTTGGTACTAAACTTTTGCTCTTACTCTATGTGCATACATTTATGACTGCAAAATAAAATATTTCATACTCTCATGAAAAATTTATATTGACAATTTCTTGTCTATCTCATTGTTAATGAATATATAGGTGTGATTTTCTCTAAGAATTGTTATAATGGGTATAGATTAATCTTCATCTGATTTCCTGTAGCACTGAACTGTATTGTAGAGTTGTGACCTAAATAATTCTAGTCTAAGTGGTTATCTTAAAATCGTTTGACTTTTATATTAAGAAAAAAATGGTTTTCCAATATTGTCCGAATCACACAATTGTTTTATTTATTTTAATAGCTAGTATATACTAACTTAAGATAATCAGAATGTAATTGGAATTATTCTTAATTTATCTAATTTCATTTTTAGAATTCTAATTCTTAAGTTTGCTATATTTAAAGCAAAACTATTTTAATATTATCAAAAAGTTTGAAGAGTGTTTAAAATATACTTTAAGCCTACAATTCACATTTGTAGTCCAAGTGTACATTTTTATAGGTATGCATATTTATTTCTAGTGCATTTATTATGTAGTAGTCTCCTTTGTGCTGACATAGCTTACTGAGTAGATGTTTGCAAAACAGAATTGGAAAAATATTTGCAGTTCTAATCACACAATCTTAAAGAATGTCATAATTCTCTATTATTTCTATTAAAGATTTTGTTAAGGACTCTTTGGCCTAACATCCACTGTGAATATAATGAAAAATAAAGACATTTTATCAATGGATATGCATAAAGGATCATTATTAAGAATGAATTTTAATTCAGAAGCTTAATTGTAACCTTTATTTTCCATCCCACAAAATAGAGAAAGTTAAAAAAATGTCTAATGAGAAAGACTTGCCAAAATCAGGATATATAGAAAATTGTTTGCAAAGTTTCTTTAAAATACAAAAATGCAAACACAATTTTCTTTAGAAAAATTGAACTTTAATTAAAACTAACGTAAATTTAAACAATCCCTTCCCCCCCCCCCAGAAAAAAAATTTTTTTTCAATAAAAATTGATGCTAAAAAATGAGAAAATTAGAATACACCAATATATATTTAATGTAGAAATACCAAAAATACCATTTTTTTTCAAAGATATCTTTATTTTTTCTACATTTTAATTCGCAGCAATCACCAGCACTCCCTCTTGAAAAATTGTTTTATTCTGAAAATTAAGATTTACAATAGGAAAAGATCTTTGAAATGTACAAATAAAGCGTTAAAACAATTGTTATCAATACATTAATCCTATATTACGAAGCGGTAAAGACATTTCAGTACGAAAAAAATCCCGCACATAAACACCTCCCCGCACGTCATGAAATTACTGAGTACGGGTACCGCAGAGAAATTTTTTGCCCCAATTCGCGCACAGGCATGAGTATCGTATTATATACCCAACATTCAGATTAAAATATGGAGAGACCGTGGTCAAAAATATCTGTATCTAACAAACTACAATCCAAACAAATATGTCTAAACAAACCCATAATCCACATTCGTTGTTATTTCCTGTAATAATTTTATAAATTTTGTTACATTTATAAACTTTTTTGTGTGATGGTAACCGAGCTTTTTCATCAGATGTTCATACCTGGAATTTCTCGGAGCATTAAACTAAATAATTAATAATGAAATGATTTTTAATTACTTAAAACTAAAATGAATATAAAGAGGAAAATATTAATATTTCTTATACGTTATTGACCGATTTGATGTCTGTATTGTGGAAATCCCTACAAACCGAAACATATCAAGTCTGCGCGGGCCTATGATCATCTATCAGGACAAAAAAATAACAATGGCAAAGGAACCTCGTGCCCTTAATTATAATAAATTTAAAATGCTCAGTAGTTTAATCAATCCAGAACGTAATTTATAACATCTTAGTTTATAGATATCTCATTTCCTAGAACGAACGATCTTTTATATATTGCTATTCATTTCACGTGAAATATAAGAAAAAAAGCGTGATGATGCAGTGTTAATATATACCATTCAAAGTTCTTTCTCCTCTCTTTGCAGGTTCTCGGTACAGACTGTTAGGGGCGAAACTAAAATGTTTGTGGTGTCCACAAATTCAGAAAGTCAACGTATTGCAGACAGTTACAGTTTTCTAATCATCAAGTAAAGGAAAATCGGCATGTAAGAAGAGCAAATGTTGCGTTTTTCCAGCGTAGACTTTCCAACGAATGTCATTCCTGCGAGCAGAACCCTACTAAAGCCGAAGGTGAATGCAGTCCATTTTAGCTTGTATAACTAGTCAAAATGTAAAAAGTTCCTGTGAACAGACTCTCCCTCGCACCGAAGAAGAAAAAAATTCGAATGTAATTTATGTGAAGGAACATTTGACAGTCGGCCTCTTTAAATATGCACCATTCCTACCACATTATTTATAAGCTTCCCTGTTCCCATACGAAAAAAATTTCGTTTGCATTGTACATGAAACAAGATTTTCTTTACAGAGTGGTTTAATAACACATCTCCGCACCCACACAAGAGTGAAACCTTTCGCCTGCATAGTATGTGAGAAGAGATTTTCTGTACAGATGGATTTAAAAAGACATCTCCACACCCATACAGGAGAGAAACCTTTCGCCTGCAGTGTATGCGGGAAAACATTTTCTGATCAGGGTCATTTAAAAACACATCTCCGCATCCACACGGGAGAGAAACCTTTCGCATGCACTGTATGTGGGAAAGGATTCTCTCGACAGGATAGTTTAAAAACGCATCTTCGCGCTCACACAGGAGAGACACCTTTCGCCTGCACCAAGTGTGGGATGAGATTTTCTTTACAGAGTAGTTTAAAAACACATCTCCACATCCACACGGGAGAGAAACCTTTCGCCTGCTCTGTATGTGAGAAAAGGTTTTCTCAACAGGGTTATTTAAAAATACATCTCGGTAGCCACACAGGGGAGAAACCTTTCACCTGCACTGTATGTGGGAAAGCATTTTCTGGTCAGTCTAATTTAAAAGCACATCTCACCATCCACACGGGAGAGAAGCCTTTCGCATGCACTGTATGTGAGAGAAGATTTTCTCGACGGGATAATTTAAAATCACATCTCAGCATCCACACGGGAGAGAATCCTTTCGCCTGCAGTATGTGTGAGAAAACATTTACTGTACAGGGTAATTTAAAAAGACATCTACGCGCCCACACAGGACAGAAAATTTTCTCCTGCAGTGTATGCGGGAAAACATTTACTGTACAGAGTAATTTAAAAAGACATCTTCGCGCCCACACAGGACAGAAACTTTTCGCCTGCAGTGTATGCGGGAAAACATTTACAGAGCAGGGTCATTTAAAAACACATCTTCGCATCCACACTGGTGAGAAACCTTTCGCCTGCACTGTATGTGGGAAAACATTTTCTGTACAGGGTTATTTAAAAATGCATCTCCGCACCCACACAGGAGAGAAACCTTTCACCTGCTCTGTATGTGAGAAAAGGTTTTCTCAACAGGGTTATTTAAAAACACATCTCCGCTGCCACACAGGAGAGAAACCATTCGATTGCACTGTTTGTGAGAAAAAATTTTCTGATCATGGTAGTTTAAATAAACATCTCCTCACCCACACGGGAGAGAAACCTTTCTCATGCACTATATGTGAGAAAAGATTTTTTCGGCGGGTTCATTTAAAAACACATATCCGCACCCACACGGGAGAGAAACCTTTCGCATGCACCTTATGCGAGAAAAGATTTTCTCAGCTCCGTAATTTAAAAAATCATATCATTTCTCATACAGGGGAGAAACCTTTTGCTTGCACTGTATGTGAGAAAAGATATTCTCAACAGAGTCATTTAACAGCACATCTTAGTACCCACACAGGATAGAAACCTTTCGCGTGCACCGTAAACGAGAAAAGATTTTCTCGATATGGTAATTTAAAAGACATATCCGCATCCACACGAGTAAGAAATATTTCGAATGCACTGTATATGAGAAAAGGTTTTCTTTACAGTGTACTTTAAAATGATATCTCCATTTTCATATTAGAGAGAAACCTTATGCTTGCATGGTATGTGAGAAAAAAATATTTACCGGGTACTTTGATAACACATCTTCGAACTTATACAGAAGAGAAACCGTTCGCCTGTACTGTATGTGAAAAAAGATTCTCTTCGCATATGAGTTTGAAAACGCATATATATTTCCAATGGATGACAGAATTTTGGCCTGCGCTATATGTGACATGTTAAGTATTCGTTTCTTCGTTACTGTAAATTTTTTACACAGGCGGAAATAGTGTATTTTTGTATAATTATTTTATTTTTGCAATAAAATACAGATAAATTTTGTTGAAATTTTTATTAGTTTTCAAATTTTTGATGCACCTTATAGTAACCTTTTTTTCATATGGTTTGAAATTTATCAAAGAAATTAGCATTTTTTGCTGTCATTAAAAGTTTTTACCCCTGTTGTGTATATATATATATATATATATATATATATATATATATATATATATATATATATATATATATATATATATGTATGTATGTATAATAATTTTAAAAATAGAACTTAATTTCTAGATTATAAGTAGATACATATGATTTTAGTAAGAGAAGAAAAAAAATCCGATATGTGTTACAACATACCTACTAAACAGTTTTAACATTACAACTATAGAAAGGGTGCAAGAAAAAGTTTTCTTTGGTTGTTTGACGTAATGAAGTTTTCGGGAGGCTGTTTATACCTCTTACAATATCATAAAAAGTGTGCAATATCATACACTCGTGGACAAAAAAATTAGCGCACGAAGAAGGAGTCGTCAAAATGAAACGAAATTTTACATACGTAATGACTACATTGATATAAGTAAATTATAAGAAAATCAAAGAAAAAGGATAATTTATTTCAGAGAAAAAGGCAAAAGAACGGAGGCGTTAATACTCCGTTGGACCCCCTCTAGCGCGAATGCACGATGCGATACGATCGGGCATTGAGTCATACAAGTTCTGTATGATGTCTTGAGACATTTCGTTCCACATTTGCTGTAACCTTGCCTCTAGTTCGTTCAAACTCGTGGGATGCCCAACTCGTCGTCCCAAATGATCCCAGATATGCTCGATTGGAGACAAATCTGGGGATCGGGCAGGCCAAGGAAGGGTAGTAACAGTGCGGAGACAGTCTTGTGACACCCTTGCCGTATGAGGCCGAGCATTGTCTTGTTGAAAAATGGCTCCTGGGAGCCGTTGCATGAGTGGCAACACATGTGGTTGCAGGATTTCATGAACATACCGCTGGGCTGTCATGGTGCCACGGAACAATACTAGAGGTGACCGTGTATTGCAGGCAATGGCACCCCATACCATCACACCAGCTGTGGGAGCGATGTGTCGCTGTACAGCAAAGGCAGGATTGAAGCGTTCACCACGGGCTCTCCACACACGAACACGATTGTCATCACTGCCGAGATTGAATCTGGATTCGTCGCTAAAGACGACCTGGTTCCATTCCGCTGCAGTCCAGTTTCCTCGTGCGCGGCAAAACTCCAAACGGAGGCGTCGATGGGTGGGCGTCCAGCAATTCCGTCACTAGTCTGTCGACTTCCTCTTGTAACTTAGTTCCCTTTTTTTTACTAAGTTCCAGGATGTGTTCCGTCCCAGACAAATAATTTTTAATGACTTCTCTAGTTTCCTTGATCGCTTCGATTGGGCGTAGTGCAGTTCCCAAAAGTTTTCGCCTTGTTCAAAAATCAAACCTACATGTTGTAGTCGAGCTACATAAGGTAGTAGCTTGTTTAAATGTAGCTCCCTGGTGCTACCCTCTGCCATCTCTACCATTGCGGAATTACCCTCAGGTATTCAATAACTTGTGATCCGAAGATGGCAGTAGGACTAACACCTTATTTTAAGACAAAATTATAAGACAAATTCTTTCCCACGGTAATTTATTTTTCTCTGTCTCGAAAATTATACTGATGAATATAACTTTTCTGTGCCTTCTCAGATTTGTCAGCGGCTATCATATGAGCCTTCTTTAGTTTCTCGGTTAAATCTTCTAAGTATGTTTCAATGTTGCGAGATGCTTTAGTTGGGATCTTTCTTTCGTCCATCCACACCACATGCTTCAGCACTGACAATGGCCCTGGGGGAATCTTTCCATACACTAGTTGGTAGGGCGACACTCCGGTGGTGCTGTGAAGCCGTTCCCGATATGCAAAAATGCAGAAAAAGGAGATGCAGGTCCCAGTTTCGGCCGTCTTCTTGCACGTTCTTATTCAACATATCTTTCAAGGTTTTGTTCCTCTTTTCAACCGCTCCCATGCTTTCGAGATGTCCTGGAGTAGAGAACAGAGGTGACACTCCCAGTACACTAAGAAATGCGTCGGTTTATTTGGCTGTGAAGTTGCTCGAATGGCTTTGACCCATATAGTGCAAAGTCCACTGCACAGATCACGTATTTGTGACCCCTTTTGGATGGTGGCTCCAAGGGTCCTTTGCAGTCCACGCTCCAAATCTCGAATGGTACTTCTGGTCTAGCGATAGGCTGAATGAGAATTCTGTCCCTTTAAGTAATCTTACGTCTGAGTTGGCAAGGCTCACAGCATTGGTAAGACTTTTTCACATCTTGTTTGATGGCAGGCCAAAAGAAAGAAAACTTAATTTTTTTGCCGTGTCTTTGCCTTACCCAGGTGTCTGGCCAACGGCACATCATGGGCCATCCTGAACACACTCAGCCGTTTACACTCGGGAAGCACGACCTGACGGAGCTCTTCCCAGCAAATCACCTCTTGATGACTCAAAACTTCTTCTGTAACTTGATATTCATGCTTCTGATCTCTGGCATATTCCCACACACTGGTCAATAGGGTGGAACGAAAAAAACTTTTCTTTGAATTTCAATATGCTCTTGTTTTTAAAAGTTGTCCTTTAAAATTAGAACCAAGAATATAAAATTTTATTGCTCTACTAAAAAAATATTTTCAAGTGCCGCAAAGGGCTTCAAAATGGATATTTTTATGAAAAAGTGATAAAATTTGTATCTTTTAAATTTCTTTTATAGTATATTAAAATGATAATATATGCTTTTAGTAAATAAAATATTCAAAATATGATATTTTTACAGAAAACATACATATTCTAAGTACACTCATGGACAAAAAAATTAGCGCACCAAGAAGGAGTCGTCAAAATGAAACGAAATTTTACATACGTAATGACTACTTTGATATAAGTAAATGATAAGAAAATCAAAGAAAAAGGATAATTTATTTCAGAGAAAAAGGCAAAAGAACGGAGGCGTTAATACTCCGTTGGACCCCCTCTAGCGCGAATGCACGATGCGATACGATCGGGCATTGAGTCATACAAGTTCTGTATGATGTCTTGAGACATTTCGTTCCACATTTGCTGTAACCTTGCCTCTAGTTCGTTCAAACTCGTGGGATGCCCAACTCGTCGTCCCAAATGATCCCAGATATGCTCGATTGGAGACAAATCTGGGGATCGGGCAGGCCAAGGAAGGGTAGTAACAGTGCGGAGACAGTCTTGTGACACCCTTGCCGTATGAGGCCGAGCATTGTCTTGTTGAAAAATGGCTCCTGGGAGCCGTTGCATGAGTGGCAACACATGTGGTTGCAGGATTTCATGAACATACCGCTGGGCTGTCATGGTGCCACGGAACAATACTAGGGGTGACCGTGTATTGTAGGCAATGTCACCCCATACCATCACACCAGCTGTGGGAGCGATGTGTCCCTGTACAGCAAAGGCAAGATTGAAGCGTTCACCACGGGCTCTCCACACACGAACACGATTGTCATCACTGCCGAGATTGATTCTGGATTCGTCGCTAAAGACAACCTGGTTCCATTCCGCTGCAGTCCAGTTTCCTCGTGCGCGGCAAAACTCCAAACGGAGGCGTCGATGGGTGGGCGTCAAGGGCAGCACACGTAATGGGCTCCGCGATACCAACTGTCCTTCAGCCAGGTGCCTTCGCATGGTTCGAGAAGACACAGAGTCCCCTAGTGAAGGTGTTACCTGTACCTGGATGGCGGCCGATGAAGCAGTTGGCTGTACGCGTGCATTTCTTACGATGTGGCGGTCTTCTCGACTACTGGTCTGTCGAGGGGGTCCTGAGCCTGGTCTTCGTGTACATGACATCTCTCGGGTCCACTGGTCCCAACACCTCCTCACAATACAATCAGAGCGGCCTAATTGACGAGCTACTCGCCTAGCTGACCACCCAGTTTGCATCATCCCAACGATTCTCCCCCTCTCAAACTGCGACAACTGCTTATATTGTCTTCGAACACGGCGTAATGGCATGTCTATCTCAGCTCTTCCTTTGTAAATGATTCAGCACACTCAAACAAGCTTTGGTTACCTGTTTAATACTCCACAGAGTACGATGTTCAACGCCCTCTACCGGCTATACGTAATGCGCAATCACGCTGCATTTCTAATCATTTGCATATCTCCCCGACATGTACCTTCATTGCAAGTTTCGTTACGATCCCGCAATTATTTCTTGGTGCGCTAATTTTTTTGTCCATGAGTGTATATCATTAAAGTGATTTTTCTTAGTATTTCTAACGCAGATACCTTTCCTTCGTCGATTGCGTCAACAGTTTCTTGTAAGTCAGAGCGATATAGCGTTTTAAAAGTTTTTATGATTTCTTGATCAAGAGGTTGTATTACTGATGTTGTTTACGGTGGTAAAAAACAACGCTCTATATTTGTGATCTTTACAACTGGATGAGTCGGACAGTTGTCCAAAATCGAAACAATTTTTTTCTTTCCCAGTTAGCTCCATATCCCACTTTAGGAAGAAGGTAGGGAAGATCCTGCTACACATGCAAGCATTTTTTTAATTTTCGTAAGACTCTGAAAGGATTTTTTTCGTAAAGCATTGCAGTCCTATAACCAATGATGTTTTCTTTACACTCCCTATCACATTTGTCGTCAAAAGAACTGTAAGACGCTCTTTTTGTTTTTTCCCCAACAGAACATAAATCTGTTTTATGTTAGATATATTTGTTTTCCTTAAAGAAAGAGAAACTGTCACATGCCACACCAGATGGCACCACATGTTCGGAATTCATGTAATTCTACCGTTGTTCAATGTCGCGTGTTGTCTTGTGTCGTGCTTAAGATATTAATGTAAAAGATGCATATTAAAACTTAAATTACTTAGCCTCAGCTGTTTATTATCCAATATCCTGATTCTCTACAACTCCATTGCTCTGCTGTGACGATAGCGCTGACGTGCTACATAGAATAAAGGTAAGCGTATTTTTACCTTACTTTTGATTCGCGAGTGATTTATCCAACAAAGATTATGAGACTGAAAGATCTCACAGCGGCAATTAAATTGTATTGCAAAAACAAAACTGATCACAAAATGGCTCTTGGAGATAACTATAATTATGCAAACTGGAAGTTCAAAACGGAAATGGTTCTCATTAAAGAAGATCTTTATGACCTCGTTACTTTTGAACCACCCGAGCCAAACACACCTGCATGGTTAAAACAGGATCAGAAAGCTAGAGCGCTGATAAATTTGTCTATTGAAGACAGCCAAATTATGCATGTAAAATATCTTACGACAGCAAAAGAAACTTGGGATGCATTAAACAAAGTGCATGAAAGATCTAATCTAACAAGTAAATTATTTCTACTTAGAAAGTTATACAGCATGAAATTAGAAGAAGGTGGAAACGTAAATAATCACATTTGTAATTTAATGGAAATAATTGATAAGCTACGTGCTATCGGAGAAAACATTAAAGAATCTCACATTTCTGCTTTACTTTTGTGTTCACTCCCTCACAGCTATGATAATTTAATAACTGCTCTAGAAGCAAGACCAGAAAACGTACTGAGTGTAGATTTTATTAGAGGAAAAATTATCGATGAATATAACCGTAGAATTGAAACAGGTCAAAGCGATATCTCAAATAGAGTGTTTAAAATCCAAACCAAAAGTACAGCACCAAATCGCGAAAATAAATTTTGTTCCTTTTGTCATAAGAAGAATCACATGAGATCAGAATGTTATCACTTGAAAAATAAAAAACGTAATCCGCCCACATTTCAAAACAAAAATACGACTAAAATGAAACGGCATAACGCGTCGATTTGTTTTGAGACTAAAACGAAAGCTATTAGCGGTATAGCTGAATAAGCATATTCCTGCTCCTTCATTACGAATAAAAAGAAAATAAAGCAGAAGTTCATCATTGACTCAGGAAGTAGCTGTCACATATTTCACGATAAGGAATATTTCGTAGAGTTAAAACCTCAGAATCAAAATTGGGAGATCGTTGCAAATGAAAACACTTTGAAATCTCAGGGAATGAGATGTATTTGTTCGAACTTTGACTTCTAATGGAAATATTAATGATGCACGATTGCGCGATGTTTTACATGTACCAGAAATAGAAACAAATTTGGTTTCTGTTTGAAAAGCTGCGGAAAACGGATGCAGTGTAATTTTTGAGAAAAATAGATGCAAAATACAGCAAGGGGGAAAAACTACTTAGAAGGGAAAATAAATGATTCTCTAAACGAGGTCATTTTAGAAGAACCCGAAACCGAAACCTCTGCTCTAATAGCACATCACTGCAAAAATAAAAACTGTATAGATCTTTGGCACAAACGCCTAGGACATAAAAATTGCAGTTCAATTACACAGTTAATTTCCGAAAATTTGGCAAACGGTATAAAAATAGATAATTGCGAGCATGAAACCGTAAGTGAAAATTGCATAAAAGCAAAACTAACTGATCAACCATACTCAAAAACAACTACGTACAGAGCGCATAAACCTCTAGAACTCGTACATTCAGATGTTTGCGTCCATTTCAAAATTCGATTGGCGGGAAATCCTATTTTCTTACTCTCATTGACGATTATAGCAGGTTCACTATAATTTACTTGATCTCTAAGAAAAACGAAGTATTCTCAAAATTGAAGGAATACATTGCAATGACGAAGAACAAATTTGGAAGAAAAATACAAACCCTTAGAACTGACAACGGGGGCGAATATATTAGCAATGAGATGGAAAATTACTTAAGCGAACAGAGAATACACCCTCAATTGACTGTGCCTTACTGTCCTTCCCAAAATGGGGTTGCAGAACGAAAAAATAGAACTTTAACTGAAATGACTAGATGCGCGATCCTAGAAGCTGGGTTACCACATAAATTTTGGGGTGAAGCCATCTGCACAGCAACTTACTTGTAGAACCGGCTCCCAACCAAATCAAATAAGAAAACACCTTGCGAAATCTGGACGAATTGCAAACCAGATTTATCCCGTATTAAGGTTTTTGGATGTAGAGCTTACGCTTATATACAAAAACAGAAATGCTCAAAACTCGACGATAAAGCCGTTGAAGGTATTTTCTTGGGTTATGATAACAGAAGTAAGGGTTATAGAATTTATACAGGTGATAATAATGTGGTGATAAGCAGAACAGTGAAGTTCATTGAAAATTCTCTTCCATATGCTTGTAAAGAAGGAAAAATACCTTGGAACCAGGAAGAAGAAACAAAACAGCTAGTTGAGTTAGAATTCAAACATGAAGAAGAAGAGCACAATAAAAATGAAATCGAAAACGAAAGTAATTCGCAGATACAAACCAATCAACCTAGAAGATCAGAAAGAGAAACAAAAGGAATACCTCCTGAGAGATTTGCCTTTTATGCAAACCCGGGAAGAATTAACGAACCAAAAGGCTGGAACGATGTCGAGGAAATGGAAAATCCATAGGAAAAACAAAAATGGATAGATGCAACAAAAGAAGAGATGAAGTCCCTCCGTAAGAACCAAACATGGGAATTAGTGACACCACCTCCAGGGAAAAAGGTTATTGGATGCAGATAGACATTCAAAGCTAAATATAACTCCGAAGGACATATCGAACGATATAAAGCAAGATTAGTCGCAAAAGGTTTTTCACAGAAATTCGTATCAGATTCCGACGAAACCTTTGCTCCTGTGGTCACGTATACGACAATACTGGCATTCTTAGCCAATGCTGCATACAAAAATCTAAACGTAAAGCATATCGATATAAAAACTGCTTTCCTTCACGGGAATTTAGAAGAACATGTTTATATGTCACAACCAGAAGGTTGCATTGAAGCGGGTAAAGAACAGAAAGTCTGCAAATTAAATAAAGCAATCTACGGGTTAAAACAAGCCGCAAGAGCCGGGCATATTAGAATTGGGGAATCATTATCGAAATGTGGTTTCGAACAAAGTAAAACAGACCCATGCTTATTTAAAATGGCAAGAGATGGAAATACTATGTGCATAATTGTCTGTGTAGATGACTTACTCATAGCAGGAAAAACAGGAGATATCAGAGAAATTGTTAACAAGCTGGAAAAAGAGTACGAATTAAAGGATCTTGGTGAAGCAACTTATTATTTAGGAATAAATATCGAAAGTTCCAAAGAAGGAAATTTTGCTTTAAGTCAGAAAAATAAGATAGAAGAAATCATCGAAAAATTTAACCTGAAAGATGCCAAATCAACCAATACTCCTATGGACCCGAATTATCTGAGACAAGAAGGAGATGAAGATCAGCTGCCAAACAATACCAAGTATAGGTAAGTAGTAAGGGGTTTGTTATACGTTGCCACAGTATCAAGACCCGATATTGCAGCAGCCGTCAACATTTTGAGTAGAAAGAATGAGAAACCAAGAGATAGAGATTGGGATGCTGTGAAACGGATAATAAGATATCTCAAAACAACTAAACATTTAAAACTAGTTATTAGCAAGGATAAAGAACCAATCTTAACTGTTTTTTTTTGTGATGCGGATTGGGCTAACGACAAGTTAGACAGAAAGTCAACGAGTGGGAATTTATTTAAACTCGGTGAAAGTTCGATACAATGGCTCTCGAAACGTCAAAACTGTGTAGCACTCTCGTCCACAGAAGTTCAATATGTTTCAGTGGCTAATGCTGCGCAAGAAATTATATGACTGATCAATCTAATCAAAGATCTGGACTTACCACAAGCTTTACAAATAACAATTCTTGAAGATAACCAGTCGTGCATCAAGCTTTCACAATCTGATAAACATCATTCAAGAACAAAGCACATTGATGTAAAATTTCATCATTTCAGACAACTTAAGGAAGCTGGTACTATTGATGTAGAATATTGCCAAAGCGAAGATATGACAGCTGACATCCTGGCCAAGCCATTGCCACGTCCTGATTTTGAACGTTACCGAACTAATCTACATTTAGAGACTGTTTCTTTTTCAGAAAACAAGTAGGGGTGTTAGATATATTTGTGTTTTCCTTAAAGAACGAGAAACTGTCACATGCCACACCAGATGGCACCACTTGTTCAGAATTCATGTAATTCTACCGTTGTTCAATGTCGCGTGTTGTCTTGTGTCGTGCTTAAGATATTAATGTAAAAGATGCATATTAAATCTTAAACTTAAATTACTTAGCCTCAGCTGTTTATTATCCAATATCCTGATTCTCTACAACTCCATTGCTCTGCTGTGACGATAGCGCTGACGTGCTACATAGAATAAAGGTAAGCGTATTTTTACCTTACTTTTGATTCGCGAGTTATTTATCCAACATTTTAAACATCATCATTCGATCAGACATCGCTCTAAAATAAAGCCTAGTCTCGTCTGTATTAAAAATTTGGTGTGGGGCGTAGTTATTCATTATTGCAGGGAAGCAGTCAGAGAGCTAGTTTTGAATTGATTCCGTATCCACATCCTTCTTCTCACCGTAATTGCTTTTTTTATAAACAATATTGTTTCGCTTCGGGTAAGACAACCTTCCGTAGCACGAAAATTGTTTTCTCCTAATTTTTTTTGCAAAATCTTCGGTCTTTTGTAGCAACACAGCACTGCTGATAGGTGCATTAATCATTCGGACTTGAATGAATCACTGCTAGAAAGCCCCTACTACGTCGACTGATTTTCCGTCTCCTTTTTCGATCAAGATTTCCATTTTTGCTAATGGGAGCCGAAATTTCCTATCAACATTTTAAAATTTTACTAAGAGTAGTCTGAGTTACACCCAAACGGGAGTCAGCTTCTCTTTGACTGCATTTCGGAAGAGCATTATATCTAATTAACAAATTGTGTTTTTCAGAAAAACTAAGAGCTTTCCTTGTTTTTATCATTTTTTAATTCAACTATTAAAAGGTTTTAACACTAATCGGCAATTTTGTTAGAAAACTAAAGTGAACACTTGCGACGAATGCTCATTAAAGTCTCGGACGAGCATTCACCTCATAGATTACGTTTAACGGTTTGATAACGTGCTGAATCTACTAATGTCACGTTCGCCTAAGTGATAGTGGATACTTAGCCGAAGATTTCTGTGTTGTAGGGTCCAGAAAGCCGCAACCAGGAAGTGGGGGGGGAAATAAACAGCCACTGTTTGTCAGTGGCGAAAAGTGAACTATTGCCTGAACGGGCAGAGATGCCCCTAGGACACGATAATAGGACAGTGTTATCTAATACAGCGGTTCTCAACCTGGGGGCGCGCAGAAGAATTTCAAGGGAGGCGTGATTAAAAAAGTAAAATAAAAAGTAAAACTAACTGTAATTTACTGTACTCAATTTTGCGGTCACAATTTAATCATAACATATTTTCGACATACGAACACGAATACGATAATTTTCGTACACGATAATTGTCGTAATTGTAAAAACACTATAATTGTCGCTCGTCTGGACGTTGAAAGGGACCTGAGGTGTGCTTTGTAACAGTTACAACCTAATATTCAAAAACTTGTCAAGGACAAACATTGTGAGCCCTCTCATTAATGTTGTGAAAGTGACTTTTATTACATGCCAACCTCATCTAGATCCTTGATTACCTCAAATATATTTGATCTGTATTTAATTCTTTGATTTCATATGTTCTAATAATGATATGGTCCAAATTAAGATATGTGGAGTAATATTAAATTTTTTGTATGAAATTATCTATTCTATATTTTCATTTAATAACCGGCTTCAGTTTCAAATTCCGATTGTACTACATGCATTGACCACATATGGTGGTGGTGGGGGAGGGGGAGGCGTGACCTCACATCACTGTTCAAAGGGGGGCGCAGAGCCTGAAAGGTTGAGAACCCCTAATCTAAAGCGTTTACAAGGAAACTGATGTGATGTCAAACAAAGGGATTCATTTCACGACTGTATTCAATCCCAGCGTCTTATCAGTCTTTTTTTTCAAAATATAAAGAAAGAACTTCGTGCCTTTTGAGGGTTTATGTGGATGTTTTGGAAAAATGAAAGGAAAGCGAAGATTGTAGGCTGATTCTTAAAACCGGTGGATTGATTCTTTAAAGCTCAAATTTTAACCTGGAAATAATATATTTTCTTTTGTTTTTGCGATATTGACTTCTTAAAAACGGTTGATTCTTATAACCACTGATCACAATAAGCAGTGGTTACTGTACACACACACACACACACACACACACATATATCTATATATATATTAAACAGTTCTGTAACTGACTGATTCATTCATTCACTGACTGACATACAACGCACAGACCAAACCGCTGGACCTAAAGGGCTGAAATTTTGCATGGCGATTCTTCTAATTGTGTAGGGGTGCACTAAGAAAGATTTTTCAAAAATTCTTCTTAGATTTTTTAAATTAAATTTTTAAACTGTTTTTTAAACTTTTTTTACGTTTGCATTTAAAATAATACATTGAGGGTTATAAAATTTATATCACGAGAAAGATTTTAAAAATTCCTTCAAAATGAAATTTTTTTCGAATTTTTACCTCCATTTCCTGATTTTTGGTGAATTTTTAAAGATTAACTTTTAGAATTTAATTTATTAAATGCCGATCACGTGATTTCGTTTTCTGGTACTTTCAATAAATTTATCGTCACGTGCGTAACAACTAAATAGACAAAAAAAATTGTTTTTTCTCTTTCTAATGCAGCAGACGATTGGATATTATCCAAAAAAAATGTATATCCCTTACGATTTTTTTATAAATATACATATATAGATAGATAGATATTTTACATCAATTGTATACATTGATCATCGCATTTATTATAAATATATATTTTTATTTTTTGGCATAAATTGCATGCGTTGACCGTTGTATTTAATTTGAATGTACTCCGTAGCGAAGCGCGGGTTTTCAGCTAGTATATATATATATATATATATATATATATATATATATATATATATATATATATATATATATATATATATATATATATATATATATATAGTCGAACCTCCATATATCGAAATTTTCTATATATCGAACTCTTAGCAAATCTCCGTGTTCATTACATAGAAAAACTGTTTCTATATATTGAAAACATCTCTATATATCGAAATTATTTTTCAAGACATATTGGGAGATTTTATTCCAGTTTAGAATAAAATCTCCCAATTTTTGTCGTTTGAAACAATACGTCGTGGACTTCAATTCGCGGAAAATGTCCCTGAGTAAGTTTTTAGTGGACTGAATAAATGCTAACATTTCTTTGATGAACTTTCTGCAAAACTGGCTGTTCAGCAAGAGATTCGTATTTTTTTTAAAAAGAATGTAACTGTGATCATTGTAACCACTGTAAGGATTATTTTTTTAAAGGTTTATAGTACTCAATAAATCTTTCATATTAATTCATTTTTTAGTTATTAACTTTCATTTAATGTGATTCGCATATAAATTGGAAATGGAATTTCGTATAAGAAAGTTAGCTTTAACTTTAACGTTTTAGGAGAATTATGATAAAACTAAGATCAATTCATCGAACTTTATATATATCGAATTATTTTCCGGAACTTTGCTACTTCGATATATGGAGGTTCGACTGTATATATATATATATATATATATATATATATATATATATATATATATATATATATATATATATTAGAACCCGCTTAATACGAGCATGGTTAATACGAGATCATGGGTAAAACGTACAAATTGTTTTGAAATATTGGTTTCTAATGTGTAATAATAGAAAGTTTCGCGCTTTTTACGAGAACTTTCACGGATATTACGAGATCTGAAAAACTACCGAGACCACATTTCGCTGCTTTCAAAGCAATGAAAGTCGTCTTTCACCCCTGGCAAGTCACTCGGGGAGAAAATGACCCGGAGAGAAACTGCCGGGTCTTTTATTTACCAGACCGCGTGGCGCGCGCCTCTAATTTGCGTATTGTCGAGCGAGGATACCGGAGCATGCTGCTCGATAACAGCTTTCGCGAACATGGCCTTCAGTCTTGACCGGCTGTGACAGATTACTGGAAGTGGCCGGCGCCTTAGGGCCTGTTCACATAGGAGTCCGTTGCGGAGCGTTAAAGTATTGAAATATACTTAACCAATGACAAACCTCCAAACGATTAGCAATAAAATTTTTAACGCCTATGATTGGTTTATTTTCGTCTCAACGTCATCTTCCCCTTAATGCTCCGCTACCGGACTCCTATGTGAACAGGTCCATACACTCCCCCACGGAGACATGTTGTCGTCAACATTTAGGCTCGGTGCACACGAGCGATCCGGTGTCGTTGCGGCACCGCGGTTGCGATCAGGCAGTACATATAGTTGAACTAACCGACTCACACGGACGACGCAGGTGTCGTTGCGGCACCGCAGTTACGATCAGGCAGTACATAGAGTTGAACTAACCGACTCCCACGGATGACCTTCTAGTACCTAAATATAAGATGTAGCTTACCAGGCAACACATGAAACAGTGTTTCATTTAGTGCAATCTGTGATGATTTTATGCAGGTGTTTTTCCAAGAAAGTTTTTGCTGGGAAGGGGGTAATTCCACAGTCTTCTATTGTCAGGACCACTTTAAAAACCGTCTATGTGGCAGTCCTTTTCCTCGTAATAAATACACCATGTTTTCACAAAATTTCATGCTAACATTAAGGTAAACAAACGCAAACAAAACCTTTTTTACAAAGGCACCATTGTTGAAGGGGTTTATTGCCATGTCTGGATAATAAATTACGTCCCTGATATGATTGTGAAATCTGAAAGCCTTAGAATCCCAGTGGACTTCATAGATTGTGTTCGAAATGTCTTTACCCTCCTGATTGAATTGTCTCCTGCACAATTGAACAGCAACTTTATACAAAAATAAGTCCTTATGCTACATAAAAGAGTCAACAAAAACTTAAGCCACCGTTTTTTGTCTTGTCCTTTTGACAAGCTGACGTCTGAATGACGACGCTTTCTAGATACAAGTGCGGAAACATAATTTTGGTAGAACTCGTCCTCTAGGGTCTGTAATAACAGGTAGTTTCTGAGTTCTCTAGGAATATGCAGATACCAGACACCGTGGGGAAGCTTCTTAGATTTCGCCAGGGACTCCCCGACTTTACACCTACATAATTGCTTCGGGGAACGGGGCTTGAGCGGATCTGCGCTCGTTGGAAGTTCTTTCGCAATTTCTTTGCAAAGAGCATCGACTCTTCTTTCATTACATGGAGAAACCTGAAAATTAAATTGCTTTTAATTTTAAATAATAAAAGCACATTTTCTAATTCTATGTCCTTTGACTCTTATCTATAATGAAAGTTTGTGTAATGATATTTAAAACAATTTACTCTTTATTAAAAAAATATTTATAGGACATTTACTAAACATTGCTTATAAAAGAAGAAACTTTTAAACTAAAGATTTACACATAAACATCTATATTAGGAAAAAATTATATACAACAGTAAAATTTTTATTATATTCAAAATAAAATCATTCCATCGGAGGATGTATAACTCTTTTTGAAGCACAGAAACCTAACTTGCCAGTTCTCGTATGATATATTATACTATATGGGGTGAAAAGTCTCGGGACAAGCAATGGAATTTTTTTTTCTTTGTGAAAAATCGATTTTATTTTTCAACATAGTTTCCTTCAAGAGCGTATCATACTTTTCATACAGTACGATTTTTCAAGAGCTTCAAAATGGGCACCAGTTTCGCATTTGATGAAAATCTCTTCTCTTGGAGCCATCTCTTCAAGTTAGGAAACAAATAATAGTTGGTAGGGGCCAGATTTAGAGATTACGGGGGATGATGGAGCGTTCCGTATTTTAATTCGTTCATTTTTACCATCGCTTTTATTGATGTGTGAGCCGGTGCATTGTCTTGGTGAAACAGCACATATTTTGTTCGCCATGTGCGGTCATTTTTTCTTGATTTCGTCCTTCAAGCGGTCCAATAATGCTGCATAACACTCTCCTGTGATTGTTTTTCCTTTCTCAACATAGTCGATGAATGTTATGCCACGTGCATCCCCCCCCCCCAAAAAAAAAAAAAAAAATACTGGCCAAGAACTTTCCAGCTGATTGTTGCATCTTTGGTCGCTTTGGGCGGCTTTCGCCAGCTTCCAACAAATCTGCAGACTGCCTTTTTGACTCAGGCGTGTAGTAATGGATCCACGTTTAATCCATTGTTACGAATCAGCGGGAAAAACTTGTTTGGATTACGCTTTAATAGCTCTAAAGCGCGCTCTGAATTATCGACACGTTGATGTTTTTGGTCGATTATTCGAAAATGCGGCACCCAACTCGCACAAAGATTTTTCATATTTAAATGCTCATGCAAAATATGCCTCACCCGTTTTTATTGATATGTTTACGATGTCAGCTATGTCCCTTACTTTCACTTTGCGGTCATCCAGAACAATACGGTGGACCTTTTTTTATGTTCTCTGGAGTTGTTGCCTCAATTGGACGTCCTGAACGTGCAGCATTATCGGTGTCCGTACGACCACTTTTAAACTCGTTAAACCATAAACAAACGGTTGTTTTCGACGGAGCAAATGTGCTGTAGCGCTTTTAGTACCATTCTTGGGTTTGAATGGGGTTTCTTTCAAGAAAAAGCCATGTTTAATTAAGACGCGAAATTCTTTTCTATCTATTGTTTACACAAAATCAAAAGTAGCGTCACTTACACGACCGCAACTCGTAAATAAATGGCCGACATTGCATGAAACTTTGATAGTAGTCTTTTGAAGGTTAGTTTTAACAGAATATTATATGAATATTTCATCCCGGATGCCATCTAGTGGCGAGTCCAGGAACTTTTCACTCCCTGTAGTATATATATATATATATATATATATATATAACTCAAAGAATTGCAATAACTGCCTTAGTTAAGAAGCATATAATTTGCCCTCTTGGTGATCAGGATGAACCCTGGCCACCCCATATTACTTGCATAACCTGTGCAACTACACTAACAGAATGGTTGATAGGAAAACGTGGAGCCATGCCGTTTGGTGTTCCAATGGTTTGGTGTGAGCCAAGAGATCACTTCACGGAATGTTACTTTTGACTTACTAATATTACAGGATATCCAAGTAAAAATAAGCATACTATCAATTATCCCGGCGTGCTTTCAGCACTGAAACCCGTGCCTCATGTGGAAGGGTTACCTGTTCCTGACACTCACATGAAAAGCACTGATGCAGCATCGTCATCAGAAGAAAGTGTATCAGAATCTGCTCAGCCTGTGTAAGAGCATATTCCAGAATCACGTGAGAGATTGCCTCACCTCATTAGAACAGAAGGAATTGAACGATTTAGTACGTGACTTAAAACTTTCTAAACAACAGTCAGAATTGTTAGGTTCTAGGTTGCAACAAGGGAATCTACTAGCTTAGGGTACAAAGATTTCAATTTTTAGAAGAAGACATCTTTAAGTGTATTTTTACCGTCTTTTTATTAACTTGCTTTCTTGTTTGTTTGTGTGTGTGTGTGTTTGTTTGTCCAGTACAAATCTTGCAATCTTCTTTTAACTAACTTCCCGACTAGCTAGACATTTAAAACTTTTAGAATAGCTCAGAACACGATGACAATGCATTTTTTGAAATACTTTTAGCCATCTTTAAGCAGAATTAAATTAATTTTCAGTTATTTTCGCTTTGTAGACAGGTGCAGCCATCTATTGGCCGGAACGGGAACGAAAAGTTAATTGCAAGTTAACTTCCAATTAACTTCATTTTCTTTCAAGTTGATGGGATAATTCATCAAAAAATGTTTCTTAAAGTATTTATTAATACATAGAATTGTCAAGTTCATATGATTCAACAGAAAATTTAAAAACATGGTATATAAAAAGTTATTTTTATCTTGTAATTATTTTAAATGAAAAATTGTGTGTGTACAGATATAAATAGTTTAATGACAGAGTTGGGTATTCAGTATGATTCCAACAAATGGAGAATTTTTTATAGATTCTGCGAAAGCAAGCCCGAAAGCAATGCTTTTACATAAGGACAACAAACTACCATCAGTACCTTTAGGCTCATGGACTGAGCATGAAGGAAACTTGCAAAAATATGGCTTTGCTGCAGGCGGCAGTCAAATATAAAGATCGTGGGTGGCAGATTGGTTGCAATTTAAAAGTAGTGGCAGTGCTACAATAAAACCCCGTTATAGCGAACCCAGTATATAACGAACTCCCGGGTATAACGAACGAAAGTTTTGGTTCCGCCGTTTTCTTATTGTATTTAATGCTAATTTATCCTTTTATAGCAAATCTCCGAAATCTTAAAAATCGGCTATAACGAACCTTTTTTTTTTCAGTCGACTACTGAATTAATTTTTTTAAAAACTTTTTAAGAATGTTGAAGATACAACGAATGTTGAAGAAGCAAAGAATGTTGAAGAACAAGATGATGAAGATTTATCTATCGCGATGTGGATAGAAAAGCACAAAATTTCAGCATTCACAGATTGTGACAGGCAGTTGCTCGAAACATGTGATGATGAAGTCATTACATGAGAAAACCGACTGGTGAAGACATTGTGGAAGAAATTACAATGAATCATTCTGAAATCGAAGATTCTGCATCTGATGCTGATAAAGAGGAGCACATAAATGACGAAATCCCCACCATCTCAGATGTTACAGCAGCGATGCATGTAATTAATAAGTTCTAGTTTACACAAACAGTGGAAGAAAGAGTGGTGGAATCATTTCATGTACTGGTCAAGGAAATTCATAAAATGTTTTTGAAATCGGCATCACGTCAGCAGAAAATTATCGATTATTTCTGTATCAAAACAGTGAATCATTAATGATCATTTTTAATAGATTTTATCATTTTTTCAGTACATCATTATTGAATACACATAGCAACTAATGAGTTATACATTTTGTGAACTCTAATATTTTTCTTGATGGTTCGGATATAGCGAACAAAACCTTTGGTCCCTTGAAGTTCGTTATAACGGGATTCGACTGTATTAGGTTTACAGGGTGAGTTTACAAAATTCTGCTGTTTTTTTGTGCCTATGGAACAGCCGAGATACAAAGAACCACTACAAAGTCAAACAAGGGTCTGTGAGGAAATTATACTTTCCTAGAGAGAGACAATGTCAAAAATACACCATTGGTCTAGCCGAGTAAAATCATTTTGCCTCCCCTTCATATGAAGTTGGGATTGCTGAAAAACTTTGCCAAAGCTCTTGATAAAAATGGCCACGGCTTTAAGCATTTGCGGGAACTATTTCCCAAACTGACTGAAGCAAAGGTGAAGGAGGGTATATTTATTGGGCCACAAATCAGAAAAATATTGAAAGACCCAACGTTCGATGCTAAGCTCACGAATCTGGAGTTAGCTGCTTGGACGTCTTTCAGGGTCATTATTCACGGTTTTTTTTGGTAACAAAAAAGACGATGGATATATTTCTGGTGACTGGTCAACTGGACAACTACAAGAGTAAGGGTTGTAAAATGTCTCTAAAAATTCAATTTTTTGTACTCCCACCTAGACTTTTTTCAAGAAAATTTGGGTGCTGTGAGTGATGAACAGGGTGAACGTTTCCATCGAGATATGCTTACTATGGAACATCGTTATCAAAGGCGCTGGGACCCTGCAATGATGAGCGACTACTCTTGGTTTCTGTTTGGGGAGAGTCATCAGATATCTTACAAAAGGAAAGCACTGTCATCAAGAAATACATCATCCTATTTTGAAAAAAATAACATTGTTAATACTAACATTATGGGCTATTGTAAAACAGTTTAGTTCCACCAACATTCTACCGAATTCAGCACCCTAAAATTAGTTAAAATAATCTATTTGCAAGCCAGATACAAAAAAAAATTCAGGTAGTCTCTTCTAACGAAACTACCACGGGTTATTAACGTAGGATTACTTGTCGTTGCTTACCTCTTTTTGTATGTATACATGTATGTATGTATGTCTATGTATATATGTATCTTATGTACGTATGTATATATATATATAATATACACTATCTGGCCAAAAGTATCCGGACATCCCCCTAAAGAAGTGGATCTGGTAGGTGACGTAATTTCATGAGCAACCGAAAGCTATAAAAGTGTTGGTAGTAGTTTGTAGTTTGTCAGGTCATATTTATGCGTTTTTGAGACGATGAGTAAGTCAAAGGATCTTAGTGACTTTGATCGTGGCATTATACAGAGGCTGTTCACACATTTTTTAGACGATGTATATTGTATTCGCAAAACTAAATTACATAAAATTCTTGTGTTTTAAATGTTCTATTTGACATCCCTTATTCTGAACTATCTTTCGACACCGCAATTTCCAGGATAATAATGCCTTTTGAAATGTCAGAAGAGGTATTCTATCCCATTCCTCCTGAACAGATTTCCAGAGTCCTGTAAGGGTTTTGGGACGACGTTTGGATAATGCAGATTTTAAAAGTCCGAAAGCACAAAAATCCATAGGTGATACATCGGGAGATTTAGTTGGGATATCAGTGAAGGGTATGGCCTTGATACCAGTTTTTTGTTCCATTTATTTTAGGAAATTTACAGTGGATTTTGATGTGTGACTGCTAGCTTTGTCCTGATGGAGTCTCATAGATTGATGGCACTGTGGGTAAAGCGGTGGTATTTCATTCAGAAAAATTGGCGATAAAATATGTTCCTGATAGTATTTTGAGTTAATCTTGACATTTTTTTCCACTCTCTTTATTTTTAACTTGCCATTATAAGAAAAACCAGCAACAATCACGAATCCCTTAGAAAAACTTTCTTTCGATTCTTTGAACCATGTACTTAAATTTTTTTCTCCCCTTTTATGATAATGAATGGCTCTTTTTTGTTGCAATCATTTAAATACACCCATGATTCATCTATTGTGACAATTGTTTTCCATTTTTCTTTGGATAAGTGTTTCTCATATAGAATTCTGCAGCGTGTCCTGCGTTCAGCGATATGATTTGGAAGAAGACGATGCACATTGCGTTTTTTCGCTTTCTTAAGATTTAAATCAACGTTTATCATTTTGTTTACAGTGGACACCGAGCATTTTAATGATTTTGCAACTGTCTTTTGACTAGGGGGATTTTCTTTTAACATTAAACAACGTACCTTTGCAATAGTCGAAGATGTCCGTTTTTTCCTTGGATACTTGTTTGGAATTTTTGTCCCACTAGAGGCTCCAATTTGACGTTTGTTTCCTTTCTTGTTGACGATATTACCTATCGACGCTTTAGATATCATAAAACCATGACTCTCACATCGTTTTTGGATAACGGAGTATGCATATTTCTCTTCGGAAAGAGCATAAATGTAGCCTTCGAACCACTGCTTTGTTAACAACGCCATTTTGAATAAAAACAAAACTTTCAAGCCGTAGACGATAATTTTGACTTTTAAAAACATAGTACAATTGCAATTATTTCTTTTGCAGCAAACGATTTTTTATTACCGCTTACCAAAATCGTCTAAAAAATGTGCGAACAGCCTCTGTAGTAGAATGCCACCTTTGTGGGAAATCAGTTCGTGAAATTTCGGACATTCTATAGAAGCCAAAATCCACTGTGAGTGATGTAATTGTGAAGTGGAAACGTCGAGGCAGTGAAACTGCAGAAAAACGAAGTGGCAGGCCGAAAAAAATTAGTGAACGCAGCCGTAGAACTCTGATAAGGGTAGTGAAACGAGATCGCAAGTCCTCGTTGGTTGAAATCACTCAGGAGTTCCAAAGTTCATCAGGCGCTAGTGCTAGCAGCAGGACTGTTCGTCGAGAGTTAAAAAACCTGGGATTCCATGGTCGTTCAGCCTCTCACAAGCCGAACATCGCTCCCCAGAATGCGAAGCGTCGATTGCAATGTTGCAAAGTTCACCGTCACTGGACTGTGGACATGTGGAAAAATGTTCTTTGGAGTGATGAATCTCGCTTTACAATCTGGCAGTCCGATGGACGCGTCTGGGTTTGTCGGATGTCCGGCGAGCGCATCTTACGTGACTGCGTTGTGCCGACTGTTAAGTTTGGTGGTTGCAGTATCATGGTGTGGGGGTGTATTTTTCATGGTTTGGCCTGGGTTCCTTAGTTCCTGTGGTTGGAAACATGAACTCTGAGATGTATGTGGACATTCTGGACAATGCTGCTCTCCCAACTCTATGGCAATATTTCGGGAAAGGCCCATTTCTCTTCCAGCAGGATAACTGCTCCATTCACACATCGAGACTTGTGCAGGCATGGTTTGTCGAAATAGGTGTTCAAAAACTGGACTGGCCTTCTCAGATCCCCGATCTAAATCCCACTGAACACCTTTGGGACGAATTAGAATGCAAATTACGTAGCCAGCCAAATCGACCATCCTCACTGCCAGCACTCACTTCAGCTGTGATGGACGCCTGGAAGTCAATTCCTATGGACCCCTATCAAAAACTGGTGGAAAGTCTCCCCAGACGTGTGCAGGCTGTCATCGATGCAAAAGGAGGACCAACATCATATTTATACTCGTACAGTCAATAAATTTGGGGACTTTATTTACTACAATAACTAATACACTTACAAAGTCTTCTGAACACAATCACCTTCAAAATAATGTCCTTCCGCAACTATACACTTCTGCCAGCGTTGATGCGGCTTCTGGAAACAATCCTGGAAACCGTTGCGTGAGAGATGTCGTAAAGCGGTTGTCGCTGTTGCCATCACTTCTTCGGCATTTGCAAACCGCTTGCCCTTGATGCGATCTTTCAGTTTCGGGAACAGGTAGAGATCGCAAGGAGCGAGGTCTGGGGAATACGGGGGTTGTGGCAGAACTGTGGTGCCGTGTTTAGCAAGGTCTTGTTGCACCATCAGGGATCGGTGCGCCAGAATTTGTAGCAGAATTTAATGTTGCAACGTTGCTCCAAAAAGGACATTTTGCTACATCGGCATCACAGGCTGACAGTCTGCAGCCAAATGGTGAGCTGTGTGCCTTAGCAGTTGCGCAAAGCGTCGTGTGACATCTCACGCGCGCGCAGACAACCAGACTTGCAAACCATATCGTTATTTCGGTTCACCCACATACCGGGCATGAGGGGGGAGGGTAGTCCCCGAACTTATTGACTATACTATTATATACCTAAGGACACTACGAGCCTGTACCACTGGGCATCCGCATACTTTTGGCCAGGTAGTGTACATATATGTACTATGTCAAAATTTTGACGCATTTTGGTACTTTTCTGTTTAACTGTTTACTGTTTGTCCAAGCGATACAGACTGGGTTTGGAGCTCTGCCAAAATTATAACTCGCGAGGTACGGATGAACGGTTTTAGCGTCTGAAATTTTCCTTTCCGGTGGACCGTTGGGGAGGAACATAATCCTACGTTAAAAAGTTTAAATTTGTTGAGTAGTGTAATCAGTTTTATTTCAAGACTGGAATCGTTTCCCATTTGTAGTTCAACATTTATAAAAAAGAAATTTAAAAGTGAGTGACTAAATTTTCTATCCGAAATTAATATTCTCCCTCGAATTTTTCCTTTGGTCATATTAAAAGATCGAAATAGCTTAAAAGAAATTTTTAAGACAATTATTATATAGTCTATATATATAAAAAACAGTTCCGTAACTGACTCATTCATTCATTCACTGACTGACTGACATACAACGCACAGACCAAACCGCTGGACCTAAAGGGCTGAAATTTTGCATGGCGATTCTTCTAATAGTATAGGGGTGCACTAAGAAAGATTTTTCAAAAATTCTTCTTAGATTTTTTAAAATTAAATTTTTAAGCTGTTTTTTAAACTTTTTTACGTTTGCATTTAAAATAATACATTGAGGGTTATAAAATTTATATCACGAGAAAGATCATAAAAATTCCTTCAAAATGAAATTTTTTTCGAATTTTTACCTCCATTTGCTGATTTTTGGTGAATTTTTAAAGATTAATTGTTAGAATTTAATTTATTAAATGCTGATCACGTGATTTCTTTTTCTGGTACTTTCAATAAATTTATCGTCACGTGCGTAACAACTAAATAGACAAAAAAAATATTTTTTTCTCTTTCTAATGCAGCAGACGATTGGATATTATGCAAAAAAAAATCATATCCCTTACGATTCTTTTATAAATATATATATATAGATAGATATATATTTTACATCAATTGTATACATTGATCATCGCATTTATTATAAATATATATATTTATTTTTTGACATAAATTGCATACGTTGACCGTTGTATTTAATTTGAATGTACTCCGTAGCGAAGCGCGGGTTTTCAGCTAGTTTTATTGATATGTTACAAATCTGTTCGTGATTATAAATATGTGTGTATAAACGTGTATATATATACTTTACGAAAAATATACTCATGCCAATTTGTTTCAATAGTAAATAAAAGTTCTAGAGTCTTAATGAAAAAAATTCTAGCAAATGTATGTTCAAGTCTTCGAATTTTGTAAAAATGATATATTTATTCTTTTCAAATGAGTTATCATCTTGTTTCAAAGCATTGAATTAATTGCTTTACAGTGTCATATTTTGCTGCAAACCACTGTTCCGTGTATAAAATTCAATATAGCTAAAATCTGATGATATGGAAACAGTTTTGAAGAATCTAGTTTCCATTCTATGACATCTGTGTTCTTTTACTATAACGACATCAATGAGAATTTGTTACAAATTCCGGCAATTAATTTAATGCTTAAAGCAATTTAATGCTTAAAAGTAAGTAATTTAATGCTTTGAAACAAGATAACTCATTTAAAAAAAAAACGATAAAATATTTTGATTTTCAATAACAGCAAATTGAAAGAAAATTTAACTCGCTATATGCACTCCAAGGGATTGTGGGGTGTATTTATTGCACCCATGATGCTATAATACAACCAGTTTAAAAATTTTATGCGGAGGTCACTGTATTATCTAAACAGAAAAGGATTTAATTCAATTAAGAGGACTCACTACTCTTAAATCTTTAAAACATTAGATTTTTTGAAAAAAAAAAATATTTTAAAGCCTGATAATTTCTGAACAAAGTAAAGCAAACCGCATGAAAATATTTCACTTAGTTCCGAAGATATTGATATTCTAAATATTTAATTACTGATCAAGTTTATGGTAAGAAAAATTTTAAACTCATTTTTCTCAAAATGTAATTTTGCATCACTCCGCAACTGATATCTCAAAAACTATGAAACATAATTCCATGAAATTTTTATCACTGCATAATCATGTTGCTTTATTGCGTCTGAACTAGAATTATTGCAATCACTGCCCATTTTGTTATTTTTACAGGGGTAAATTAATGCAAAAATTTAAGGAAATTTTAAGTATATTTTAACCAGTTTTCAAAAAATTGAAAAAATATTTTAATGTTGAATGTTTTATGTTCAATTGTATTTTGAATTATTCATTTTAAATATAAAACAGGAATTACACATTTAAGTATAAAATTAATTTTATAATTCTGCGCGCAAGCCAGTATACAATAAAAATACATAAAAAACAAGGTATATCTAAAGCATTTTAAAAAGAATTAAAATTATTTTTAGAGTTGAAAATTTGTTTATTAAAATAAATATATCAATTTATCATATACATAAAATTTGGAAAAATTGGGAGTAAATTGAAATAGTTACAAAGAGTCAAAAAGTATGAAAATATGCCTTATTTCCTCGACTTAAGGGTCGTGAGACCCCTTAATGTTTAGCTGGTAAGTTAAATTTTCAGATATTATATTTCAGCACAAAAGTATTTATATGATTTTTAATACACTGCTGGCCACTGTAAATGCAACACCCTGAAGGAAACATGCAAATAACATGAAATTTACAGCATGCATTAGCGGAGGTGAGATATGCAAATGATTAGAATTTCAGCGCAGACGCACATCACGCGCGCCTGTGGCGCCACTTCAAAGCGCTATTTAAGGATTGGAGATTTCGACGATTTCAAGTTCGGCAATTGTGTTTTTCTTGTGGTTTTTTCAAAAAAAACGATCAATTATGCCTCGTCGAAAACAGCGATCCTCTTTTGATCAAGTATCCGAGTTCGACAGAGGAAGGATAGTGGCCTACCGAGATTGTGGATTATCTTTCAGGGAAATCGGTAGTCGTGTTGGACGAAACCAAACAACTGTAATGCGGATATGTGATCGTTGGATGCAGGAGGGTACGACGGACCGGCGTGTTCGATCGCATCCACCTCAAAGCACCACTTCACGTGATGACAGGCAAATTGTGCGCATGGCAGTGACGGATCGCTCAGTCACATCACGAACCATAGCACAACACATGCAGTCTGTAACGCATCATCCAGTGTCTGCGCGTACCATTCGACGCCGTTTACAGCAGAGTGGTCTGTCCGCAAGACGTCCATTGCTTTGTCTACCCTTGACGCAGAACCACAGACGTCTCCGCCGCCAATGGTGCGATGACAGAAGGATGTGGACGGCAGAATGGAATGAAATTGTCTTTACTGACGAGTCACGCTTCTGTCTGCAACACCACGATGGTCGCATTCGAGTCTGGAGACACCGTGAAGAGAGGATGCTGAACAGCTGCGTTATGCACCGCCACACTGGTCCTGCACCGGGTATTATGGTATGGGGCGGTATTGGATATCACTCTCGCACACCTCTAGTACGCATTGCCGGTACTTTAAATACCCAGCGCTGCATCTCCGAGATGTTGGAGCCAGTTGTCCTTCCTTACCTTCAGGGCTTGCCCACAGCCATATTTCAAAAAGATAATGCGCGACCACACGTGGCACGCATTGTCCAACGGTTCTTCGTCAATCGCCAGATTGAATTGCTTCCCTGGCCGCCTCGCTCTCCGGATCTTTCGCCGATAGAAAACATGTGGTCCATGGTTGCTCTTCGATTGACCCAGATTCCATCCCCAGCTGCTACAGCAGATCAACTTTGGCAACGTGTGGAAGCTGCTTGGTCTGCTGTAACCCAAGAACTCATCCAAAGTCTCTTTGAATCAATGCCGAGGCGTGTGGCAGCGGTGATCGCCCACAATGTCGGCTACTCTGGCTACTGATTTTGGCAGGAACCACACTTCACAGAAGTCTATAAATTTAATCATTTGATACTTGGTCAACATGTTGTCTACAAAATAAATTTTGTTGTGATATCTCTTGTCTTTCTTGGTGTTGCAATTTGGGTGGCCAGCAGTGTAAAAGGATTCTGATATTAATGGGTATTAGGTAATCCCTAATGAGAAAAAAAAATTCAGGTAGTCTCTTCTAACGAAACTACCGCGGGGTAACGTAGGATTACTTATCGTTGCTTACCTCATTTTTTTACAATAAAATTCCTACATACGAAGAGAAGGATGAGTCATAACCCTATGCAGAATAGGTTATCACTCATAGGTAAGAAAAATAAGTTACATATGTCTACTCTGCCACTCATGATTTATAACTCGCAACTACGGTTTTAGCGTCATAAATTTTGCTTTACCACTGACCGTTATGGAGGAACGTAATCATATGTTAAAAATTGAACAAATATAATAATAAAGCTCTCAATCAGGATTTTCCAAAACTATCGTGATTTTTTTCATTGAAAATATAATTGGTCCAATGTATTTAATTTTCTACAGATTTCTGATGATACCCCAACAGTAAGAGCCTATAGCGCCAGATACCTATGATGTCATACAAAATTGTTCATGATGCTTTTATATGGCATCATAGTGACATCAGTGATGCATCAATCTTAGAGACATATACACTGAAGTACCACTGAATTAGGGATACCTACCTAGTAACGAGTTGGGCCTCCTCTGGCCTTGATAACGGCTGCCACACGACGAGGCATAGATTCAACAAGTTTCTGGAAACGTTCCACGGGAATGGCTTGCCAAATATTGGCTAATGCTGTCCATAATTCAGTAAGGTTCTTTGGTGCTGTGTGATGGCCTTTCACGCCTTGTTCCAAAACATCCCAAAGATGCTCAATAGGATTTAAGTCTGGGCTTCTAGGTGGCCAATTCACGACAGAGAAGTCAGAGGAATGCTCATCCAACCAGCCAGTAGCCAACCGGGACTTGTGAGAGGTACAGTTGTCTTGCTGGAAAACTCCATTACCGTGCGGATAACAGAACAGCATAAACGGATGGAGGTGATCACCCAGCAACTCTACGTACCGAATTGCATTGAGGGAGGTTGGTACACGCACCAAAGATCCCAAACTGTGTCACGAAAAAACACCCCAGACCATGATTGAGCCACCATGCCCTTGTACAGTTCCAGCCAGGCATGCAGGATCCATGGCTTCATGAGCCTGACGCCATATTCTCAGCCTCCCGTCGGCGTTAAGTAGTCGGAATCGAGACTCATCACTCCATGCTACTCGTTTCCAGTCCTCTACACTCCAGTCTCTGTGCTCTCTTGCCCAGGCAAGACGTGCAGCCCGATGGCGAGTATAGAGCAATGGTACTCTCGTAGGTCGACGGCTCCCGAAACCCATACGGTGAAGCGAGCGTTGCACAGTCCGTTTACTGACTGTACGACTGGCACCGTCATTAAACTGGGTGGTAATTTGAGCTAATGTTTGGCTTCGCTGGCTACGTACAATACGCCTGAGCCGTCTCTCACCACGCACTGTCAAGGCTAATTGTCCTTTGCAGTTTGCCCGATCCCTAGTTTTTTTTCCACCATCCATGTATTCTTGGTATACTCTTGACACTGTCGACCTTGAAAATCCTAGCTGTGTGACTATTTCGGAAATTGAATGGCCCATGCGTCGCGCACCTACGATTTGTCCGCGATCGAAGGTGTCTAAATCTGGCAGTTTACCCATACTGGCAATTCCAACAACTACTTCAGAACAACCACAGTACGCGCTATATATGCAGTTACCACAGAGCCCTCACTTGCGCATACATGATGCGCAGCGCTACACAATTTGCGTAGGCTTTGCTATCCCTAATTCAGTGGCACTTCAGTGTATATAGATACATATATACATAACACATACATACACATACACATAACAAAAGAAGTAAGCAACGATAAGTAATCCTACGTTAATAACCCGCGGTAGTTTCGTTTGAAGAGACTACCTGATTTTTTTAAAATTTATTTATATATTTATTTATTTTTTATTATTATTTTTTTTTAGAAAAGAGAACAATAAATTCTTTTTGTTATCTATTAATTCCACTAGTCAACAGTGAAAATGTAACAAGAACAAGGTGAGTTGTTCTGTACTAAATCGACCACGCTGATCATCAAAACGACCATGAAAATCCTCGATTAGCTCTAGTTTTCGATATATGAGGGGGGGGGCATATCAGTTAATGATAAACATTTCCTTTGTGCTTTCCCAATATTGCCTTCGAAATTCTGCGGATGGTAAAAAACATCACGTTATCAACTTTCAAAAACATGCTGGGTGTATTGTTGAGTGTAGTCTATTTATAGCCTAAGTGGGAAGGAGAATGGAGGGGCGAGTGTGTGATGGCAGATGACCTTCATGCGTTGAGGCGCAGTTTCAGTCCAGTTTCCATTCGTACCGGCTGCGTTCTTTGCATGTAAAGACATGATACAACAGTGCCATAATAGTGATTAATTTCAGTTTAAATTTGTGTGTGTGATTCAAAATGTCTCGCAAATGTGTAAACTCTGATAATTTTTGCTATATTTGTGGACAGGTGACGTTAAAATCACAAAAGCGAACAATAACACCAATGACTAAGAAGGCCTTCAGCCTGTACTTTGGTTGTGGAATCGGAGACCAGGACAAGCCCTGGACACCGCATATATGTTGCAGTTCTTGTGTCGCTAGTCTTAGTTCCTGGTTGAAGCATAAAAGATCCTCAATGGGCTTTGCTATCCCCATGATCTGGAGAGAGCCATCAAACCACGTAAATGACTTATTTTTGTATGACAACTCCAGTCACACATGGTATTTCAAAGAAGAAAAGGTTAGCCTTGACATATCCTAACATACTGTCGGCTATGTGACCAGTGCCTCACGGAGTCGGACTGCCTGTTCCAATCCCACCTGAGTCTTATACAGTAAGTGACGACAGCGGTAGTGATTCTGGTGCTATTTCCACACCTTCAAAACAGAGTACACCAGATTTCTGGAGCAACGAGGAATCAACACAGCAACATAAAATCACACAATGTGAATTGAATGATCTGGTAAGAGATCTACAATTACCTAAAGTTAAAGTCGAACCGTTGGCGTCTAGACTGCAGCAGTGGAATTGTCTTGAACAGACGGTAAATATGACTGCGTTCTGTGACCGTCATACTCCCTTCCTTCAGTGTTTCAATAGTGAAAATAATTTGGTATTTTGTAGTAACATAGACGGTCTCATGGCAGCTATGAAAATTGACTACAAGATTGATGAAGGGAGACTTTTTATCGATTCATCAAAGTTAAGTCTAAAAGCTGTCCTTCTGCATAATGCAAATTTGTTTCCATCTGTTCCGATTGGTTACGCAGCTTACATGAAAGAAACGTATGAGAACATGAAGCAACTGTTATGCACAGTAAACTATGACAAGTTTAAGTGGCAAATTTCTGGTGATCTGAAAGTCATTGCCATATTACTTGGTCTGCAACAAGGTTATACCAAATTCTGTTGCTTTTTGTGTTTATGGGACAGCCGTGCAAGGGCACATCACTACAGACAGAAGGATTGGCCTGTACATCAATCAGTTAAACCTGGGACACACAATGTTTTATATGAACCACTCGTCAAATCAAGCAAAATTTTACTCCCTGCTCTTTATGTAAAACTGGGCCTTATGAAAAACTTCGTAAAAGTGATGGATAAGACTGGGGAAGCATTTTTGTATTTGTCTACAAAATTTCCACGTCTCAGTGAACCCAAAATTAAAGAGGGGGTTTTCGTTGGTCCCCAGATATGCAAACTGTTTAAGGATGAACATTTCAATAATATTCTCATAGGTGATGAGAAGTTTGCCTGGGATTCCTTTGTTCAAGTGTGCAAAAACTTCCTTGGAGAGCATAAGGCAGAAACTATAAGGATCTTGTAGAAAATCTTTTGCAGTGCTACCATAGACTGGGGTGTAACATGTCTTTAAAGTTACACTTCTTACATTCACACTTGGACTTCTTCCCCGAAAACTGTGGTGCTGTTAGCGACGAACATGGCGAACGCTTCCACCAAGAAATTTCGGGCATGGAAGAAAGGTACCAGGGAAAGTGGAGTCAATCAATGTTAGCAGATTACTGCTGGACACTCATCAGGGAATCACCAGCAACAGAATACAAAAGGCAGGCAAAGAGATTGCACCATCAGTGACCTTCCTCAGAGGGAGAATTACAAGGTAAATACATGCATAGGCTTTTAAGGGCAATTCTGAAAAGCTTCAATAACTAAAAAACAAGAGCTAAACTTGCATTTTCATTATCATTTCCGTGTTAAGCACCCTTGAAAACATAAAGATGAACTGTTTTCACCAATGTTACAGAAAAAATGTTAAATTTTGTTGACTAGTATTCTTAGTCAAAATGAAAAAACAGGTAACATAGTTAAACTTTTTTTTTTTACTTAAGTGTAATAAATGGTTGAATAAGAAAATTTACACGCAAATTATGTGTAAATTTAATGTTGCCTTTCGGCTCAAAGAAGCTTGAAAAGATTATTCCGAAGCATTTTGAAGCGAGTGGACGAATACTTGTTAAAAAAATATTTATAAACCATTTAATTTTATAGCGGTACTTATCTAGCTTACCAATGTTTTCATAATATAAAAAATGTTCAACAAGCATTTTCTATTCGCATTAGAGACAAATCATTACAATGAAGAATTCCAAGGCTTCTGATTTGTCCAAGGATTGTCGACTTGGATTTAAATTTTTTTTTAAATTGTACTCTGTAATAGAGAAAGAAATTTTACACCTTGGAGCATTTTGCGTTTTTTTTTTATGCGAATAATATTTTAAGATGTAAATTTTTCCGTGAAAGAATCTCGTTTAACTTTTCACTCGAGATGATAGAATTAATTTATTAAAAACGTAATCTTAGAGATCGAGCAATATAAGTGTAGTCAGGGAATAGATAATGAAGAATCATTCGAATAAGTTGAATTTTCAGGTATAAATTTAAAACAGAGTTTAATAGTTTTTTTTCCAATAATTGATTGCAATAGACAAATTCAAGTAAAAAAATCAATAATGCAAACATTAAACATAAAGTAATTCTAAAGGAAACAATAGAAATAAACAAAATTAAAATTCAAGCATAGACTGCTAAATCACTATAACATAAAACATATCCTGCAAAGAAAACATTTTCAATAGAGGATAGCGCAGAAGCTTCATATCCCCATAATGAAAAAACAAATAAATAATCCAACAGATATAGATAAAAAAATTATACTAAAATAGACAAAAAACAAACAGAAATCAAGCACTCTGGGCATCCACGCACCAACGGCAAGATTCTGTATAAGTGCCGGAACTGAACCATAAAACGACAGAGGTAACCGACAGGTCTCGTCATCAGGGAGCCTAACCATGTCAATTACCTCAAGGGGAAATTTCTGAATAGGATGCAGGTAAGCCCAAAAGACATCCCAGGGCCCCGAGTCCCCCAAAGAAGCAATTAGTCAAGAAGAAAATGAAAAGACAAACACAAATTACTGTATGGGCTCAACGCACCTTACAAGCAAGCACACAAAGAGCCTAATGCAAAATAATCGGTGCCCACACACCCCAATTCCGTAAGTGACGGTTATGGCGAAACAGCAGCCAGTCCTATCCTAAAAGTTACGTCATTGTAACATTACTATAGCTCCACCCCCCATTACAACTTAACCAAATGAAAACACAAATACTATTCTAAACATCTTTAAAATTCCTGAGTCTAAATGCCATTTTTTAAAACTTTTAAATTACCGAAATTTTTAGGGAAATCGTTTTTTCTTAAGTTTTCCTCGAAAATGCTACAATAGATAATGAAGAATCATTCGAATAAGTTGAATTTTCAGGTATAAATTTAAAACAGAGTTTAATAGTTTTTTTTCCATTCATTGATTGCAATAGACAAATTCAAGTAAAAAAATCAATAATGCAAACATTAAACATAAAGTAATTCTAAAGGTTCCGCCGACCACAGCGATAAGGTTACACGGCATATTTAATTGGGGCCAAGTCGTCCCCCCCAGCAATCCGCTCAGCAGGGACCCATTGGCTCGGGGGGTGAACGACCTACTCGGACACCACCAAGCCGATTTTTCCCCCTTTACAATTCGCAATCCTAAACTATCTATTTAACCAATTTATGATGGCAACCCCGCTTAAGTTACTCACCAGTTCCCTGTTGCTGTCTTAGTTTTTTCCCTTTACTTATCTATATATATAAAACAGTTCCGTAACTGACTCATTCATTCATTCACTGACTGACTGACATACAACGCACAGACCAAACCGCTGGACCTAAAGGGCTGCAATTTTGCATGGCGATTCTTCTAATAGTGTAGGGGTGCACTAAGAAAGATTTTTCAAAAATTCTTCTTAGATTTTTTAAAATTAAATTTTTAAGCTGTTTTTTAAACTTTTTTTACGTTTGCAATTAAAATAATACATTGAGGGTTATAAAATTTATATCACGAGAAAGATCATAAAAATTCCTTCAAAATGAAATTTTTTTCGAATTTTTACCTCCATTTCCTGATTTTTGGTGAATTTTTAAAGATTAAATGTTAGAATTTAATTTATTAAATGCTGATCACGTGATTTCTTTTTCTGGTACTTTCAATAAATTTATCGTCACGTGCGTAACAACTAAATAGACAAAAAAAATATTTTTTTCTCTTTCTAATGCAGCAGACGATTGGATATTATAAAAAAAAAATGCATATCCCTTACGATTTTTTTATATAATATAAATATATAGATAGATATATATTTTACATCAATTGTATACATTGATCATCGCAATTATTATAAATATATATATTTATTTTTTGGCATAAATTGCATACGTTGACCGTTGTATTTAATTTGAATGTACTCCGTAGCGAAGCGCGGGTTTTCAGCTAGTTTATATATATAAAACAGTTCCGTGACTGACTCACTGACATACAAAGCACAGACCAAACCGCTGGACCCAAAGGACTCAAATTTTGCATGGTTATTCTTCTTATAGTGTAGGGGTGCACTAAGAAAATTTTTTGAAAAATTCTTCTTAGATTTTTTAAAATAAAATTTTTAAGCTGTTTTAGTAACTTTTTTAATGTTTATATTTAAAATAATAATTTGAGTGTTATAAAATTTATATCACGAGAAAGACCATAAAAATTCCTTTAAAATGATATATTTTTCGAATCTTTACCTCCATTTTCTGATTTTTGGTGAATTTTTAAAGATTATTTTTTAGAATTTAATTTATTAAATTCTGATGACGTGATTTCTTTTTCTGGTACTTGAAGTAAATTTATCTTCACGTGCATAACAATTAAATAGACAAAAAAAAAAATTTTTTTCTTGCTAATGTGGCATACGATTGGACAGTATCCAAAAAAATATTAAAATACAATAAAAGATATTATGTTCCTCAAACTGTACTATATTAACTGTACTATATTCTTTAGTATGTCCTATTACAATTAATTTGAATATTTTTCCTACATTATTTTGTCTATAAAAATATCCCTTACGATTTTTTTATAAATATATATATTTTTTACATCAATTGTATACATTGATCGTCGTATTTATTATACATACATATATATATATATATATATATATATATATATATATATATATTCTTGGCATTAATTGCATACATTGACCGTTGTATTTAATTTGAATGTACTCCGTACCAAGGTACGGGTTTTCAGTTAGTATATATAAAACAGTTCCGTGACTGACTCACTGACATACAACGCACAGACCAAACCGCTGGACCTAAAGGGCTGAAATTTTGGATGGCGATTCTTCTTATGGTGTAGGGGTGCACTAAGAAAGATTTTTGAAAAATTCTTCTTAGATTTTTTTAAATTAAATTTTTAAGCTGTTTTAGTAACTTTTTTTAAGTTTGCATTTAAAATAATAATTTGAGAGTTATAAAATTTATATCAAGAGAAAGATCATAAAAATTCCTTTATTATGAAATCTGTTTCGAATCTTTACCTCCATTTTCTGTTTTTTTGGTGAATTTTTAAAGATTAATTTTTAGAATTTAATTTATTAAATGCCGATCACGAGATTTCTTTTTTTGGCACTTTAAATAATTTTATCGTCACGTGCATAACAACTAAATAGACAAAAAATATTTTTTTTTCTTGCTAATGCAGCAGACGATTGGATATTAGCCAAAAAAATATTAAAATACAGTAAAAGATATATTCCTCAAACTGTACTATATTAACTGTACTATATTCTTTAGTATTCTATTAGATTTAATTTGAATATTTTCTTCTACATTATTTTGTCTATAAAAATATCCGTTCCGATTTTTTTATAAATATATATATATATTTGTTTATATCAATTGTATACATTGATCGTCGTATTTATTATAAATATATATATATATATATATATATATATATATATATATATATTCTGTATTAGTTGCATACATTGATCATTGTATTTAATTTGAATGTACTCCGTAGCGAAGTGCGGGTTTTCAGCTACTTTATACATATATTTCTTATCCATACCCTGCAAACTAATTGCGCTTTACAGTTACAATTTACATTATAAAATTGCCAATTTACAGTCAAACTGCAGTTTCAATTACAATTACGCTTGCGAACATATTACAATTTACAATTACAGCTTACATTATATACTTACAATTTTACATTTAAGGTGCAATTTCAAATACTCTTACTCTTACTATTACATTTACCATTGCATTAATAACATATTACGATTTACAATTTCAATTTACATTTTATACTAATAATTTTACATTTTGATGCAATTTCAATTACAATTTCAATTACAGTAACATTATGGATACATTGCAATTTTGAATTACGATTTACATTGTACACTCACAAATTGCATTCAAGGTAAAATTTCAATACAATTACTTTACTCTTACAATTTTACATTTAAGATGCAATTTCAAACATAATTACTTACTATTGCATTAAACAATTACATTACATACATTATACAATTTCATTACAAACCATTAACAAACAGGTTTACTGGTAAACATTTTTATAATAATTATTTCTTCTAAAAGTATTTAAATCATTCTTTTTTTTTTTGATTAATTTCAAGCATTAATTTGCTCATATGCCTCCAATGAACTTACTATTACATTTACCATTGCATTAATAACATATTACGATTTACAATTTCAATTTACATTATATACTAACAATTTTACATTTTTGATGCAATTTCAATTACAATTTCAATTACAGTAACATTTACCACTACATTATGGATACATTGCAATTTTGCAACACGGCGCAACTGGTTACAAACCCGTCCGACGGGTTTGTAACCAGTTGCGCCGTGTGTGTGGCTCCATTCCATTACATAGGTTACGACTCATCACGGAATGGTTTGTAATTCGAGTCAGTTATCAGCTTCTTTTGAGTTGCCCCGTGTGCAGACGGCCTTACTATTGAATTAAGCAATTACAAAGCAAACATAGTACGACTAGCCACAGGAACGAAAATAAAATATACTGTAAGCAAAGTCGAACTAGGCCACGTTTCCCAACAAAGGAAGATGCTGAACCATGAGGTCTCTCATGATCCCTTTTATAAACGCTCTACAATAAAAGTCATGATAAGGATGCGGCATCGATAACAAAGCATCGATGTTTTGAAACATCGATATTCAATATTAAAACATCGATGCTAGTAAAACATCGCCCCAAAAACATCGATGTTTTAGAACATCCATTTTTTAAAACTGGTTTAGTAATCTCTAACATTAATGTTACTTCGGTTAGACGTGGGGGGGGGGGGATGATTTAATTTTACTCTCTGATTGGGCTGACACAAATGACAAAAATTTGGTTGCTTTTGCCTTGGGCTACATTGATGACTCAAAATTCTCGGTGTAAATATCGCCATGTTTTGCCTTCAAATGTCCAGATAAATTCGTGGTATTGCCAGAAGTTTTGAGGGACTTAGGCAAATATTTCATTTTGCCAATTTGTCAGAGGTTTTGCAAAAATATTTCCAAACGGTACTTTTGGGAGACATCTTACTAATAATATTAACGTCAACTTATATAAAACCAGAACAAAGCAAAAACTTAAATGACTGCTCTCGTGTATATACTATTTGTAAAATAAAACCCCATGGAAGGTTCTGGAGTGTCAGGCACATTCCAAGCGCTCTGATTAGTTCATTGGTTGTTGACTGTCATTTGTCTGTTTGCTAAGGAATCGTTCCCCCTTTTGTATTCGTCCTTTTCAGAATTCAGACTTACATTTACTGAGTGTGAAAATTATGCTACGTGGTAAATTTTTTTTATTGTAGTAATTTTTCATTTAAAAAAAAAACATCGAGACAACGTAAAACATCGAGCACAAAACATCGATGTTAAAAAAAACATCGGCTTTAATAAATCGATGTTTAAAACATCGATGTTTTGAAAACATCGACATCGATGTCGCATCCCTAAGTCATGATAGAAACGATGGCCAATTCCTTATGCCCGATGATAATTTTTTACGTTCATTATTCTCTAACCCACAATCAAATAGGCAATGTTCAATCGTCTGTTCTTTTCCGCAGCTACATAGATCCGACTTCCCATGAAACCTCTTTTGATATGCCCCAATACAAAGTGTTGAGTAATTGCTTGGTTTATATAAAAGTTATCCGATATTCTCGTACAGCTAACCTTAGGAAAGACGCGAAATACCGGCCTCCACACATCGCGCTCCTCCCATCTCTGCTGCCAAGTTTTCATATAGTAGTTCTGTAGGCCGTCTGCACACGGGACGGGTTTGTAACCAGTTGCGCCGTGTGCGTGGCTCCATTCAATTACATAGGTTACGACTCATCACGGACTGGTTTGTGATTTGAGTCAGTTATCAGTTTCTTTTGAGTTGCTCCGTGTGCAGACGGGGCTAAGTCTCCTTTTCATTTGGTGTTTGGTCAATTTGTACGAACCAACTATTACACTCATTGAGGTAGCCTTTTTTGCTTCATCAACTTAAGGGGCCACACTCGCTACCTTTAAAACTTCAAAAATTCTATTTTTGGTTTTTGCTATATTCTGATTTTTGGGACATTTCTGAACAATATGCAGAAAACCGCATAAAAAAATTCGCATTATTTCTCGAGTTATGAGAGTTTATGTAAAGTTCACTCTGTTGCCATGGCCATGGATATCCCAACTTAAACTTCAGTTTTCTCAAATATGTAAATTTTTGATTTATGCGCACTGTTACTCCCAAAATATGTGTGCTAGACACACAAAATTTTTATCAGATTTGTATTTTAAGCTTCTTTACGTACTGAAACAAAAAAAAATAAAAAGTAAATTGGTAAAAAAAAATTTTTACACTTGAAAATATTTTTAAAAATTGCTAAATTTAAATTTTTTTTAATTTTATTTAAATTTTTCCATTTAAACTATATTTTTTGTATATTTTTTGCTTTTAAATTAAACTTGAGTACATTATTAATTTAATTTGACCAAAAAAAAGTTTCTGTAGGCATATTTCTAAATTTTATGATGCGCGAAACATCCAGTGATTTTTTTCCCTTTTTAGTAATGTGTACATTTAAAAATAAAATAAAAAAATTATTTATGAATTTACAAGTTCTGTTTTTGTATAAAATATAACCGAAGAATTGTAATTTTGATATAAAACAAAAAAATCTTATATATATTTATAATATTGGAGTTTCAGTAGCTCGAATTTGTTCATGTTTACGGTCATTTCAGTGTAGTCAAAGGTAATGTGCCCCCTTAAACATAATGTAAATGAAATGAATCCGTAATTGATCGAATTTATAAATACAGTAGAACCCTGCTATAACGAAGTTCAAGGGACCAAATGTTTTGTTAGCTATATCCGAAACGTTAAGACAAATTCTAGAGTTCACAAAATGTATAACTCATTAGTTGCAATGTATTAGTTGCAACTCATTAGTTGCAGTGTTGCAATGTGTATTCAATAATAATGTATTTAAAGAATGATAAAATTTATTACAATTTATCATTAATGAATTAAATTGACTACAATGGATTACATTAAACTAACACAATACTAATTAAATTAACTAAAAATGAAGACAAATGGAAATAAATTCATTTTACCTTTAATTGTTGTATTATTGTTACCTTTAATCGTTAACATTTGTTGTATCTTCAACAGTGTTAAAAAGTTTAAAAATATTAAAAAATCCAGTAGTCGGCTGAAAAAAAAAAGTTCGTTATAGCCGATTCTTAAGATTTCGGAGGTTTGCTATAAAAGGATAAATTAGCATTAAATACAATAGGAAAACGGCGGGACCAAAAACTTCCGTTCGTTATATACAGGGTTCGCTATAACGGGGTTTGACTGTATATCCCTAAAAATAAAAATAAATAAAACTGGTGTTTATTACTCTTTAAGGGTGCTAAAAGATTAACTGACATGTTCTCCAGTGCAAGGAACACGAGATCAACTGTCTGAACGATCTCATTTCCTCTTCCTGCGTTTATTGTTACATTGTTGTCTGAAAAAAGGTGGTATCAACTACTCCTTCTGTTCACAATAAAGTAAAAGCCTGAGCTGCCACCAAAGGTTTGGCCTTTACGTGATCTTTACTTCGCATCTGGTCTGTCACCTCTGGCGCAAGAACTGTGTCGCAGGAGCAAATTTTAAAGCAAACACTTCAAGAATTAATGGCATGTGTCATTGGCAGCTGCAAGTTAAATTTTCAACAGTGCAGAGTTAGGAAACGCAAGGCAACATAAATGATCTTTAGTGAATGAATGTACGAGAAAATAACTCGTCTTAAATTAGAAAAAAAAAATATTTCAGGAAGTCTCTTCTAACGAAACTACCGTAGGATTACTTATCGTTGCTTAACTTTTTTTTTCTTTTTTTTTTGGACGCATTTTTTGGACGCATTTCGTTCCATATTTGCTGTAACCTTGCCTCTAGTTCGTTCAAACTCGCGGGATGCCCAACTCGTCGTCCCAAATGATCCCAGATATGCTCGATTGGAGACAAATCTGGGGATCGGGCAGGCCAAGGAAGGGTAGTAACAGTGCGGAGACAGTCTTGTGACACCCTTGCCGTATGAGGCCGAGCATTGTCTTGTTGAAAAATGGCTCCTGGGAGCCGTTGCATGAGTGGCAACACATGTGGTTGCAGGATTTCATGAACATACCGCTGGACTGTCATGGTGCCACGGAACAACACTAGGAGTGACCGTGTATTGTAGGCAATGGCACCCCATACCATCATTTTCTGTTTAATTGTTTTACTGCTACTGGGTTTGACGCGCTGCCAAAATTATAACTCGCGACAACACTACAATTTTGCTTGCCGAAGGACCGTTATTGAGGAACGTAATCCTACGTTATCCTTTTGCTTACGGAGTGGGATAGCATGTATCTATCCTAATAATAGCCCAGTTCTGTCCCTCTATCTGGGACGCTTCCGGAGCGAGCGCTTCATAAATATACCAGCCTATGGCATCCATTTTGTTTTATGAGTTAGGCTTAACAAGTTAAAAGTAAAGTTATAAAAGATTATTTGCTATCTAAACCCAAATAATTTATTAGAAACAACGTTTATATTTGGCGCGTGTTCATTTATGAATTAAAATTATGAAACAACTAAGTTAAATTTTTTGTATTAATTATTTAGCGTTACTGGAAAATTTACTTAGAGCGCAATGTAATACATTTAAAGTGAATGTTGACGCAAGTCCCATTGCTAAAAAGCCTCATAAGGCCAATGAACGGAAATGTAGATGGCTTTCAAGACAATGTCAGGAATCGCTAAACCGAATACGTGCAGCAGACTGTTAACAGACAGAATTTAATATTTCATAATTAATACATGTAATGGAATTAAGTAAAGTGATGCTATTATGTGGAGTTCAGATTTTATTTAAATTTTTAAAATTTGCATCTTAAATGGATCATAATAGTGCTGATATTGCATAATTTTAAATAATTAAAAATGTGTATAATTTTTAAAAAAAAGTAGAGAAGCTATTAAGTATACAAATAATATTGACTTTGCAGGTGTAAATTGATAAAAATTAAAATTACCACGTCATTTTTGACGGGCTAACCACTAGTCCCAAGAATGCAGGCCCAAGAATGATTATATATACACACATGGACAAAAAAATTAGCGCACCAAGAAGGAGTCGTCACAATGAAACGAAATTTTACATACGTAATGACTACTTTTACTTATATCAACCAGTAGATATAAGTAAATGATAAGAAAATCAAAGAAAAAGGATAATTTATTTCAGAGAAAAAGGCAAAAGAACGGAGGAGTTAATACTCCGTTGGACCCCTCTAGCGCGAATGCACGATGCGATACGATCGGGCATTGAGTCATACAAGTTCTGTATGATGTCTTGAGACATTTCGTTCCATATTTGCTGTAACCTTGCCTCTAGTTCGTTCAAACTCGTGGGATGCCCAGCTCGTCGTCCCAAATGATCCCAGATATGCTCGATTGGAGACAAATCTGGGGATCCGGCAGGCCAAGGAAGGGTAGTAACAGTGCGGAGACAGTCTTGTGACACCCTTGCCGTATGAGGCCGAGCATTGTCTTGTTGAAAAATGGCTCCTGGGAGCCGTTGCATGAGTGGCAACACATGTGGTTGCAGGATTTCATGAACATACCGCTGGGCTGTCATGTTGCCACGTAACAATACTAGGGGTGACCGTGTATTGTAGGCAATGGCACCCCATACCATCACACCAGCTGTGGGAGCGATGTGTCGCTGTACAGCAAAGGCAGGATTGAAGCGTTCACCACGGGCTCTCCACACACGATCACGATTGTCATCATTGCCGAGATTGAATCTGGATTCGTCGCTAAAGACGACCTGGTTCCATTCCGCTGCAGTCCAGTTTCCTCGTGCGCGGCAAAACTCTAAACGGAGGCGTCGATGGGTGGGCGTCAAGGGCAGCACACGTAATGGGTGCCGCGATGCCAACTGTCCTTCAGCCAGGCGCCTTCGTATGGTTCGAGAAGACACAGAGGCCCCTAGTGAAGGTGCTACCTGTGCCTGGATGGCGGCCGATGAAGCAGTTGGCTGTACGCGTGCATTTCTTACGATGTGGCGGTCTTCTCGACGACTGGTCTGTCGAGGGCGTCCTGAGCCTGGTCTTCGTGTACATGACATCTCTCGGGTCCACTGGTCCCAACACCTCCTCACAACACAATCAGAGCGGCCTAATTGACGAGCTACTCGCCTAGCTGACCACCCAGCTTCCATCATCCCGACGATTCTCCCCCTCTCAAACTGCGACAACTGCTTATATTGTCTTCGAACACGGCGTAATGGCATGTCTATCTCAGCTCTTCCGTTGTAAATGATTCACCACACTCAAACAAGCTTTGGTTACCTGTTTTATACTCCACAGAGTACGATGTTCAACGCCCTCTACCGGCTATACGTAATGCGCAATCACGCTGCAATTCTAATCATTTGCATATCTCCCCGACATGTACCTTCATTGCAAGTTTCGTTACGATCCCGCAATTATTTCTTGGTGCGCTAATTTTTTTGTCCATGAGTGTATATATATATATATATAGACACACAAATGGGACAAATATTGAAGGGGACAAAAAGAATAGCTTAGTACAAATTCTGTAAATGATTTTTTAGCGGAGAAAAATGAATTCTAAATCTACAATTATGCAAATTTTATCTGGCAACAGCGAAAAATCTTCCGGTTACGTAATCGCCGCTGGAGGCACTGTTAATCGAAATGGCACCATCCATGCAGGAGAGAGCGTACTGTGTTTTGGAATACGCCAAAACATCTTCGTTTATCATTCCCTCAGTTGGAGGAAGCGATTCTCGGCTTCATTCTGCAGCAAGACTGTGCTCCACCACATTGGCATAAAAACGTACGTCAGTACCTGAACGATAGTCTACCTCATTGCTGGATTGGCCGTGCTGGGTGAAACGATATGCCATTGCTTTGTTGGCCACCGAGATCGCCAGATCTAACCCCTTTAATTTTTTCTTATGAGGTTTTTTAAAACACAAAGTGTTCGTGCCTCCATTTCCAAAGGACTTACAGCAACTGAAGCAGGGTATAACTGAAGTGCTCGAATCATTAACAAAAGAGATTCTATCACGAGTGGGGCAGGAACTGGAATACCGCATAGATATTTATCACGTCACCGGAGGGGCATACAAAGAACATCTATAGAAACTAGGATAACTATAGTTTCACTGCAAATTTTATTTATCAAAATAAAGCAATTACAGCGTTCACAGGTACACTTTGTCCTATTCAATATGAAACAACCAGTATATATAAGAGTAAATATATATATATATATATATATATATATATATATATATATATAACCACAAGAACCACAAGAGCCAGGAACTAAAAACATGAAAAAATAAGTGAAAAATAGGTTTTTGACAGCATCTTTTCATCAGCGGTGCCGATACTGTCTAAAAACCAGTGGATTGTTTCTAATAAGTATGATCTGAGCAATAAACATACTTAGACACCGTATAATTCATATGAAACAGAAGAAGGAATAATCAGTTGTTTTATCATAGAACACCAAACCCGGCGCCAGACAAAGTGGAAGTTAAGTTAAGGAGACCGCAAGAAGACTGACGTCACAAACATTGCAACCATGGAGCAAATGGAAACACAGAAGCAGATTTACTAAGGATACTGTGTTTTAGGACTATATAACCTAAGTTAAGTTAGACATTTATTATGACTATATATATATATATATATATAGAGAGAGAGAGAGAGAGAGAGAGATATTATGACTTACGCACTTTTCTCGGTTTGATTAACTTTCATAGACTATATTTAAAGGATGCTGCTAAAAATCAGGCAATACTACACGAATATTTAAAGGGAACAAAAAAAGAAAAAAACACGACAAAAGAAAAATTCAGTGGTCTGAAGAAGCAAAAGAAAAATTTGAGCTATGCAAACAAGACCTCGCAAACGCCACATTATTGAGTTTTCCCAATCCTGATTTACCATTAGCCCTATTTACGCATGCCTCAAATTTAACAATAGGATCCGTGTTGTAACAGTATGAAATAGAAGGCTGGAAATCTATAACGTTTTACTCCAAAAGTTGTCTGAAACACAGAGAAATTATAGTCCCTATGACAGAGAATTGTTAGGAATATATATCTCTGTGAAACATTTTAAACACTTGTTAGAAGGTAGAAATTTTGTAATTTTTAGTGACCACAAACCATTAACGTTTGCTTTTCAGCAGAAGAACGTAAAAGCTTCACCAAGACAGTTGTGACATTTACAATATATTTATCACAATTTTCAACTGATGTCCGTCACATCAGAGGGAAAGAAAATATTATAGCTGATTCATTGTCCAGAATACCGAAATAGATTATGATAAAATTTCTGTGGGACAAGTAGGCGATGAAGAGCTGAATAAATTTCGCATTAACAACTATTTAAATTTTAAACAATATTCTCTTTTCTCTGGCAAAATTCTTTGGTGGGAAATTTCAACTTCAAAAATTAGACTGTTTATACCTGAATCATTTAGAAAACAGATATTTCATAAAATCCATGATTTAGCTCACCCTGGTATCAAATCCACGGTCAAAAAAATAGCTTCAAGATTTATCTGATTTCGAAAAGATGTGAAACAATGGGCTATAGCTTATGTGCATTGCCTAAAGAATAAAATTGCACTGCATACATGTTCAAAATGCGCAGTTATGAAGAACCTGGCGAAAGATTTAGTGTTATACATATAGATATAATAGGGTCCTTCCTACCATCAGAGAAAATTTTTTTGGGGGAGCTTAACATGTATTGACTGGTTCATGTGCTGGATAGAAGTTATTATAAGACAGCAGAAACAGTCGCAAGAGCATTTTTTGATCATTGGATTTCTTGACTTGGTATGCCATATCGTGTAATCACTGAGCAAGGTGGGCAATTTAAGTCGGAGCTTTTTAAGAATTTGAGTATCATCTGCGGTTTTAACCCCTTAACGATAGCATAATTTTCATGAAAACGGTAATAAAAGTGCCTATTTTTTTCCGGAGGATTCCATTTGTTTCTTGATCTATGGTATTCTCTGGAGTGCATTTACGTCCAGAGAATACCATGCATTGGCTACATAGACCTTAAGATCCTGCAAATTGGATGGAAGAGGAGATTGCTGTCGGATGCGCCTTTCCAACGTGTCACAAACATTTTCTATTAGATTAAAATTCGGGCTTTGCAGTGGTTAGGGAAGCTGTTGGAAGTCTGATGTTCAATGAACCAATCTCGAACGACTCTGGCACGATGTATAGTTGCATTATCGTCCATGAAGTATCCGACACCTGCGGATAAAAATGTAACATTGCAGGATGCACTTATCTGCCACATCTAGTTTTAAGAAAACCCCATACTCAATTGCATTATAAATAGTCTGGTGCTGCTATCTGGTATGTCAAATGAGAAATAAAAAATTTTCAGGGTAAATGAAATCGATTGTTTTTATCTTTTTTTGCTGCGTTACTTTCAAACACTCCAGCCCGGAAATATCACGGGCACGAGAAATAGAAGGCGAAACCTCACCCCGTAATTTTGACGGGAGCGAGAAGGAAGGGGTTAACTGCAACATACAAGAGGGTACCATCCGCAATGTAACGGGTAAGTTGAAAGAATTCATAGAACTTTGAAATCTGCAATCAAAGCTCTCAATAATTCTATTAGATGGGCAAAACATTATCAACAGTATTATTAGGCTTACGTACAGCTTTAAGTGGCGATACCAGTTTTTCAGTAGCGCAGATGGTCTATGGAAAATTACTATAAAATTACCAGGGGAATTTTTTGAAGAGCCCAAACTCCGATTAGATAACGATAATTTTACTAAAGATTTATAGAGGCAGATGAAACTGTTAAAACCATTTCAATCCAGAAATACGTCTCATCAAAAAATTTTCGTCCACAAAGACTTACGCAGTTGTACCCATGTATTTGTTAGAATCAATCGAGCTAAAAAAAACACTAGAACCAGCCTATGATGGACCCTTTCCAGTAATAAAAAGAAATGAAAAATTCTTTATGGTGGAAGTTAAAAGCAAGAATGTAAGGATTTTGATACAAGATTGACCCCGGCCCAACCTTTTCGGTCTTATGGACATATCTGTTCTCCAGTCGTGCGATAGCTGTCCCGCCAGTCCACATCAGGACCCGCAGGACAGTCGTCTAGACTTTTTAATAACAAACTTAAATTCAAGCTTTTAATTTAAGACACACACTGGTCAATGAATTAGAAACTTAGGATTAATATTTTGTTGGACCTCCTTTTGCACGGATAACAGCCCGTATTCGTGAAGGCATCGATTCTACAAGATTCTGGAGTGCATTTACGTCCAGAGAATACCATGCATTGGCTACATAGACCTTAAGATCCTGCAAATTGGATGGAAGAGGAGATTGCTGTCGGATGCGCCTTTCCAACGTGTCACAAACATTTTCTATTAGATTAAAATTCGGGCTTTGCAGTGGTTAGGGAAGCTGTTGGAAGTCTGATGTTCAATGGACCAATCTCGAACGATTCTGGCACGATGTATAGTTGCATTATCGTCCATGAAGTATCCGACACCTGCGGATAAAAATGTAACATTGCAGGATGCACTTATCTGCCAGTATGTCCAGGTATTGCATGGCTGTGTGTTTACCCTCAACGAACACCAGGGGACCACTTCCATACCAGCAGAACATGTCCCACACCATGATACTCCCACCAGACCCTTGCTCAGGGCGAACAAGGCAAGATGAGTTCATGGCTTCACGGTGTTCTCGCCAAAATCGACGTAACTTCTTCCATAAGGGAAAAACAAGGTATAGCGTGATTCATCTGACCACATAGCCTTTTTTCGTCTTTCCAGACACCACTGGAAACGAATTCTGGCATTCCGGACAGAAATGAGAGGTTTCCTCACAGGCATCCGACTACATAATCCTCTGCAATTCTCTGCGCATGGTTCGCACTGAGATCGGTTGGGACGAACCTTTGTTGAAGATTTCTGTCAGTTGAAGTAAAATAGAGTCCTTTTATGCCGTATAATCCGTCTGAGACGACGCCGACCACAGTCTTGGTTGATTGTGTTCGAACCACAGTCACGTGTTTTGGACAAGGACTGTGGGTTCTGCTTCCAACTGTTGAACACCTTCGAAATGGCTGCTTTTTAGAACCCAATGAGTTCTGCTGTTTTCATAATCGTGGGCCCTGTTAAAAGGGCCCCAACAATAAGCCCTTTTTCAAATGGTGAAAGATATGTCGTTTTTCCCATTTTACTGAGTTTATCGTGAAATGCAGCCGCACACCTTACTTATGTTAGCCTTCTGATGACGTTTCATCCACGTCGTAAACAGGTTTTGCATACGCACGCCTCTAGCGAGCCGTTGTAGAAACTCTCACAGGTGTCTAATTCATTGGTCAGTATGTGTAATTCCTATCAATTCCTGTGTTACACCTATGAGTTCTTCCCTTTTTTGTCTCCCTTTTTTTATGTTAATATTATTACTGTTACAGTGAGTTTCAAGTTTGCAATTTACAGATGTAAGATAAGAGTCCTAAATATCGCCTACCCTAACTCTTTTTCGACATTTCATCCACTTTTTAGTTTCTGATTAGGCTGGAAACTCAAAGAACATCCCTAAGAATTATTTCCTTTGGTATCCTCAGATCAACCAGCTCCAAAACCAGTGTCAGTTTAAGTTATGTAGCTAAATTGGAAAAATTGAAATTTCCAGTGAATCTCAAAGCGGTTCCTAATATCGCCTACCTCTGTTCCTATTACCACCTACCAGGCGAAATTAGGAGCACCTGTTAAAAGGCGTTGCTAGCAAAGCCCTTCTGAGCAAGATTGAATGCTGGAGTTGCATGAGGGGGGGGGGAGGTAAAAAGAGAAGAAGAAAAACTCAAATAAAAAACAGAACAAAGAACAGAAAATCTATTGGGGGGAAAGTTAAACAGAAGTAATACCAATAATTTAAACCTATTTTGGCCACTTAATCATTCAAACAAAAGGAGCATATATATTTCCTGCGCTCTCCATTGGCTGCATCACAATATTTGTGGTTCCACTGAAAGCAGGAGGTACACATGAGCCACTCCTGACCACAGCTTCCCCCTCTCTGCCGATAACATTTTGTATACAAGTGATATCCCTTTCGAGTAAATCACCCGTATATTTTTACTTTGGACAGTTGTAATGCCCGTTTCGTCATCAACATTAAAAGTTCTGGTTGGGTGGACCTTAATTTTCTAAAGTTCTGCTTTAAGAATTGTGAAGAAGGATTTCACGTTTTCTTCAGTGAACCCTAGGATTCTGGTTCTTGACAATGACTGTGGAGTTCTGCTTATCAATTAGGAAGCTTTCCTTTTCAAAACGAATTCAGTCACTTTCGACCAGCTGAGTTTGCTTTTCAGAGAAGGGGTGGGGAAGATTGTTTCTCAAGGCAAGTTTGTAGGCCATCTGCTTAAGGGGACTCACGACCCTTAAGTCGAGGAAATAAGGCATATTTTCATTACTTTTTGACTCTTTGTAACTATTTCAATTTACTCCCAATTTTTCCAAATTTTATGTATATGATAAATTGATATATTTATTTTAATAAACAAATTTTCAACTGTCAAAATAATTTTAAATAATTTTTTAAAAGCTTTAGATATACCTTGTTTTTTAAGTATTTTTATTGTGTATACTGACTTGCACGCAGAACTATGAAATTAATTTTACGCTTAAATGTTTAATTCCTGTTTTATATTTAAAATAAATAATTCAAAATACAATTGAACATAAAACATTCAACATTAAAATATTTTTTCAATTTTTTTAAAACTGCTCAAATATACTTAAAATTTCCTTAAATTTTTGAATTCATTTACCCCCGAAAAAATAACAAAATGTGCAGTGATTACAATAATTCTATTTCAGACGCAATAAAATAACACGATTATGCAGTGATAAAAATTTCATGGAATTATGTTTCACAGTTTTTGAGATATCAGTTGCGGAATGATACCAAATTACATTTTGAGAAAAATGAGTTTAAAATTTTTCTTACTATAAACTTGATCAGTAATTAAATATTTAGAATATCAATATCTCCGGAACTAAGTGCAGTATTTTCATGCGGTTTGCTTTATTTTGTTCAGAAATGATCAGGCTTTAACGTATATATTTTTAAAAAAATCGAATGTTTTAAAGATTTAAGGGTAGTGAGTCCCCTTAACACCGTTTCGAGTCAAACCAAACAAATTGGATTCCATTTCCTGGCAGTATTTAACTTGCTCCTTTTCTAAATCATCCGTCAGTACAGGTTTTCTCCCAAGTTTATTTTCTCACCACTATTGTAACCTCCTCAGTTCCATCGTTTTTCTCATTCACATCTTTTTTAATGTACTCATGAATCGTAGATCTTGGAATGCCAAACTGTTTGGAAGCCTTTAACGTTCCCATTTCTTTTTTTCAGAACTGCCTGACATGCGGCCTGCAGACAAGACGTACTCCATGTCTGTCTATTTTTAATTTCCATTGGATTCTTAGACTAGAGGCCTCCAACAAAAAAGAACGGAAAGTGTAATAAAATAACTAAAATTAAGGGGACAGTAGACTTTCTAAATTGTGAAATTTGTCCAAAAATTCGATTTTTTTTTATTTTATTGAATTGTGAAACTACGGACGAGTAGGAATATGTTGCAAAAATAATTTTTAATTTCTGTGATTACTTTCCTAGTTATAGGCATATTTATTTAAATTAGATATTATGTGGTTACTAATAGCAATAACTTTAAATGCGTTTTTCTCAAAATAAAAATTTTCATGTCATACGAATATTCAAACTGCTCCATGCGCATTTCTAATTATCGTATTGCTTTGAAATTTAAGTTTTATATACTTAACTGTATATCAAATAAATCTTATTGAAAAAAAATTATGCTTTGTAGCTGAGAATTTCTAAATTTTGTACTTGAAAAGACGATTTATAGGTATTTTACGTCATAAAAAAGGTGTTTTCACTATTATTATTTTTTTTCTCTTTATATTTTTAATGAATGCTTAAAATAAGCAATAAGTTTCATTGTTAGTTTTATAAGGTATCAAGTAAATATTAATTACCATATTATATGCAAAAGAAATGCGCATGGAACATTTTTAATTAGGCCAATTTTCTATATAATTAATAATTCATAATTCATAAATTATTAATATTTCATCCTTAAATTTTAACCACTTTTACATATCTATGGTACTAATCACATATTAAAATTTCAAGAAAATCCATTCAAAACAAAAAAAGTTAGGTTTGAAGGTCCACTGTCCCCTTAAAAAGGAAACAAGAATGCAATACTTAGTTTTTAATTAAAGTAGCTGTTCCAAATATCGCCTGGTAGGTGATATTAGGATCAACTTGGTAAGCTATATTAGGAACACAACACAGTCAACACAGACATGCTAAGAACAAAGTTTAAAGCGCAGTTTTTTTTCCAAAAATAATAGCACCTCTGGATTCTCTGTTTAATGCACTTTCAAATGGTATAAGCAAAATTATAATTTAGATGCACCTACCTGGTCATTCACTGGATTCTTTGGAGCCAAAATTTACGAAGACAACAGCCAAAACAACTTCAGGCGCCATATAATTTCTGTTGTCTATATATATAAAACAGTTCAGTAACTGACTCATTCATTCACTGACTGACTGACTGACTGACATACAACGCACAGACCAAACCGCTGGACCTAAAGGGCTGAAATTTTGCATGGCGATTCTTCTAATAGTGTAGGGGTGCACTAAGAAAGATTTTTCAAAAATTCTTCTTAGATTTTTTTAAATTAAATTTTTAAGCTGTTTTTTAAACTTTTTTTACGTTTGCATTTAAAATAATACATTGAGGGTTATAAAATTTATATCACGAGAAAGATCCTAAAAATTACTTCAAAATGAAATCTTTTTCGAATTTTTACCCCCATTTCCTGATTTTTGGTGAATTTTTAAAGATTAATTTTTAGAATTTAATTTATTAAATGCTGATTACGTGATTTCTTTTTCTGGTACTTTCAATAAATTTATCGTCACGTGCGTAACAACTAAATAGACAAAAAAAAATATTTTTTTTCTCTTTCTAATGCAGCAGACGATTGGATATTATCCAAAAAAAATGCATATCCCTTACGATTTTTTTATAAATATATATATATAGATAGATATATATTTTACATCAATTGTATACATTGATCATCGCATTTATTATAAATATATATATTTATTTTTTGGCATAAATTGCATACGTTGACCGTTGTATTTAATTTGAATGTACTCCGTAGCGAAGCGCGGGTTTTCAGCTAGTCAGTGATAAGAGCGTTGTCGCTAGTGCCGCTGTTAGTACAAACCCAGATCGAAGAACTTACTGGATTTTCTCATACATAGCGCAAATCGTACTTTGGAAACACGAGTAGGCGAAATTAGGCACACGGGCGATGTTTGGGACACTCACCCTATTCAAAACATGCTGTTATAATTTCTTTTAACTTCCTATATTTTTGCATTAATTGATAAAATTATAATTGTCACACAATGCGGATTTCCACACTGTACTACAGTACATACAATTTTACATTATTACATTACAATATTACATACATATTTACAATATTACATACATTTTACAATATCAATACTTTTTTTGCAAAATGAATTCAAAAATAAAAATTTCGTATTTATTTCAAATCAAATTACTTTGGTTCATAAGACAATATTATTATAACAAGTCTATAATTACTTATTATGGACTCAAATTGATACCATTAAGGGGACAAGGGACCTTAACCCTCATTTTAAAAAAATTTCAGTATTTACTCTATATACAAAACTAGCTGAAAACCCGCGCTTCGCTACGGAGTACATTCAAATTAAATACAACGGTCAACGTATGCAATTTATGCCAAAAAATAAATATATATATTTATAATAAATGCGATGATCAATGTATACAATTGATGTAAAATATATATCTATCTATATATATATATTTATAAAAAAATCGTAAGGGATATGCATTTATTTGGATAATATCCAATCGTCTGCTGCATTAGAAAGAGAAAAAAAATATTTTTTTTGTCTATTTAGTTGTTACGCACGTGACGATAAATTTATTGAAAGTACCAGAAAAAGAAATCACGTGATCAGCATTTAATAAATTAAATTCTAAAAATTAATCTTTAAAAATTCACCAAAAATCAGGAAATGGGGGTAAAAATTCGAAAAAGATTTCATTTTGAAGGAATTTTTAGGATCTTTCTCGTGATATAAATTTTATAACCCTCAATGTATTATTTTAAATGCAAACGTAAAAAAAGTTTAAAAAACAGCTTAAAAATTTAATTTTAAAAAATCTAAGAAGAATTTTTTAAAAATCTTTCTTAGTGCACCACTACACTATTAGAAGAATCGCCATGCAAAATTTCAGCCCTTTAGGTCCAGCGGTTTGGTCTGTGCGTTGTATGTCAGTCAGTCAGTCAGTCAGTGAATGAAGGAGTCAGTTACGGAACTGTTTTATATATATAGATTAATTGCTAAAATTATAATGGTCACACAATGCGGATTACCACACTGTACTACAGTACATAAAATTTTACATTATTACATTACAATATTACATACATATTTACAATATTACATACATATTTACAATATTAAATACATTTTACAATATCAATACTTTTTTACAAAATCAATTCAAAAATAAAAGTTTCGCATTTATTTCAAATCAAATTACTTTGGTTCATAAGACAATATTATTATAACAAGTCTATAATTGCTTATTATGGACTCAAATTGGTACCATTAAGGGGAAAAGGGACCTTACCCCTCATTTAAAAAAATTCAGTATTTACTCTATATACAAAATGAGAATAATTAGTACTCTCTTTTACTATATTGAAGACTCTTAGGCCGTCTGCACACGGAGCAACTCAAATGAAACTGATAACTGACTCGAATCACAAACCAGTCCGTGATGAGTCGTAACCTATGTAATTGAATGGAGCCACGCACATGGCGCAACTGGTTACAAACCCGTACGTTACAAAACCGTCATTTATCAGTTTCTTTTGAGTTGCCCAGTGTGCAGACGGCCTTAGAGTTCGGAAATAGGCATTGTGTGGAAGAATAAGAGGTGTGTTTTGGGCATGTGGCGGCTCAGTGGTACAGCGCGCTGGTTTTCGGTGCTGGGGGTGCTTAGATAGAATCCTGGCGTCGCGCCACGAAAAATGCCTCCGTTCGTGTCGTCCCCTTTATAGGGGGTAATGCTGCTCGCCTATATGGTGCCCCCACAATAAAATGGGCAGTAAAATTGCGGCGTAGTATAGGCGAATGTCTCACGACAAGTGCCTCCGCATTGGTTAAAAAAAAAGAAAAAGAGTTGTGTTTCAAAAAACTATTAAAAAATGCTGGAAATTTTCAAAATGCTCCATGCGCATTCATTAGATTCTGATTTCTTCGAAATTTCTCGGGATTGTTAATTGAAGAGTTTTTCACAAAATTGTGCCCATTTCTCTGAAAACTCAAATATTTTTCAAATTTATAGACCACGAAATAAAGTTAAAACATAGAAAAAATAGCAGGCAGACGAGAGAAAAAATATTTATGGCTTTTGATTCATAAAAAAATTTACAAAAAACAAAGTTCAATGCACAGTTATATTTATATATGTATGGTAAACGTACATTAAAAATATTTAGGTTTTCAAATAATATAGAATGTGTTTGGAGAATTTCGAAATATGCTAGCATTTTTGAAATTATTTTTAAAAGCCACGCATTATTCTGCCAAAATATCCTTATTTTGAATTCTAAGGGTTTACAGTGTAGTAAAAAAGAGTATTATTTATTCTGATTCTGTATATAGAGTTGAAAAATTGAAAATTAAAAAATTCGAGGTTGAAGGTCCATCGTCCCCTTAACATCTTTTACCCTAATTTGCTTCATCTGGACACAAACCCTTCACTTTTTATTCGTAGCTCATCACGCTAATACCAAGCTAGTCCTACACATTTATTTCCCAGTTAAATTGTTTAACCCTTTCAGGGGGCAAAAATCTCCATCGTTTGCAAGGTGCAGATTTTTCTCCTGATTTTTTTAACCTCAAGAATCTTCGAATTAAAAGTTGCAAAATATTTTTACTTTTTTAATCTGATAATAGATGGCAGAACTAGCCATTTTTCTGCTCATTTCACTGGAATACATTGAATACAAGGGGGAAAAAAACTAGAATTAGGCGTTTGCACTGTACAAACGGCGCCCCTCAAAGGGTTAACGCGGGGCCGTGGCGGACTTATGGTACAGTGGCGCTTCGCCAGGATTCGATGTGAGCACCCTCAGCACCGAATCCTGGCGAAGCGCCACTAAAATGCTTCCGTTTGTGTCGTCCCTTCATAGGGGGCAATGCTTGTCCGCCTATATGGCACCCCCATAGCAAAATGGCCAGCAAAACTGCAGTGAATTATAGGTGAATGTCTTCGCGGCAAGTGCCTCCGCATTGAATAAAAAAAAATGTTTAACCCTTCAGCAGCCGCGCCAATTTTTGGAACACCAGCAGGCGCGCGTGGTACTAAGTGCAACGCCTCTATCAACCTTCATTATTCCTTTTGTAATAAAACTTTTTCTTTTCAAATTGAAAATAATAATTCTGCTTTTTATGACAAGATATAAAATGTTGATAATATTGAGATATCTATATATATAAAACGCGTAGGTATGCGGCACAAAAATCGACGATATTTCTACACTCCGAATGGCAACAGCTACAACTACCGGATGTAAACATTAGCGGCCGTGCACGCGTGTGTGTAGTGGCTCGACGATAGCACGTAATTTGGTACAATTGCTGTATTTTACTCGTGAATAATTTTAATTTATTCATTTGATATGATTAAGTGGAGATGTCTGAATTGCGAACAATAGTACATACAAGTGCCGTTTACATGTGCCAAAAACCCGGGTAAAAGCAGGGTCGTTTCTTACTTTTTCCCTACGATAGGGAAAAATGCAGGGTTGATTTTCGACCCTGCTTCGACCCAGGATAAAACCCGCTAATTACCCATGATGCATTTCGAAGCTGGGAGTAAATAACATGGCGGGTTTGAACTTGTGTGAATCCATGAAAATGCAGCTAAATGATCGATGGAAGGATCTGGAACCCCTTAACGATCGCATAATTTTCAAGAAAACAGTAGAAAAGTGTCTATTTTTTTCCGGAGGATTTCATTTATTTCTTGATCTGACCATCTAGTTTAAAAAAAAAAAAAACCATCTCCAATTGCATTATAAATAGAATGGTACTGCCATCTGGTATGTAAAATAAGAAATAAAATTTCATTTCAATAAAATTTCAGTAACATTTTCATTTAAAGTGTTATGGTAAAATTAATAAATTTAATAAGTATTATCAATAATTAAACGTAACATTAAAATTTATTTATAAATTAATTATTTTAGAATTCGCAGATAAAAATTTTTTTATATCTATTTATGATTTTTTTATTTATACATGACTAAAAATTACTGAAACAAAATTGAAATCAAAATTACATTTTGATTTTATAAAAGGATTTATTAAAACAATAAGTATCTTACAATTAATCTTATAATTTAAAAAAATGCACCTATCGATTGGAAAATTTTCTTTCCAGTCTTTATTACTTCAGGAATTTAAAACAATTTCTTCCCACCAAACAGAGCTTCGTAATTTTGCCCACATTCTTTGTTGTGGAAAAACAAAGTTTAGCGATGAAGCCATAGATCGTACGATTATATCTAATATCCGCATCAATCTTCTAGTTCTTATATTCCTTTTTTCCTATCTATTTTCTAAATTTATTTTTAAAAACAACAGAAAACAATCGTAAACGTTCTATAATTATCAACAGCGACTGACATGTGCTGCACAAATAGACGCAGACGTAATTGTGTTTTAGAAGAGGAGTGCATTGGTCGTGTCGACTTTATCTCCTGTAAGCAAGATATATGTAATCAAGGTGGGAGTGCTCAGTAATTAAAATTTTAAGTAATGAATTAAAATATTAAGGTAAGAATAACGCGTGTAAAAGAAAAAAAAATTAATAGTAAAGTTAAATTAAAACAAAAAAGTTAATTTTAACAGAAAAAATATAGAGTTACAAGTTAAGAAAATTTAGAAGAAAAATTAGATAAGACTAATGATCCACGGAAAACAAAAAAGTAATAATATTAAGAAGCCCAGAAAAGCAGATATCATAAGAATACAAAAAATATATTTGTAAGTTTTTCAATCTTTTTGGATTTTTAAAGTTTTATGATTTTTTGTTGTTGTTATTTTTAAAATTTAAGAATACGAGGTCAAAAGAACAGCAATTGGGAAAAAAGGCCTTCCCCAGAACCATGCACTTCGTAACGAGATAAATGCGGAGTTCGAAGTTGGAAAGCTAAAAATAGCAATACAGTGAATTTGGAAAAGTATGACACTGGCTGGGATCGAACCCATAACGTGATTTACAAGGAATGATGGTGTATGAGGATCATTTCCGCAGAATCATGTGACGGCCTTTACTTCCGGTAAGACGGGTAAAAGCAGGGTGAAAATGTGGTCCCATGTAAACGGGCTTCGAAGGTTTTCCCTATTAGCGGGTAAATCCCGGGTATTATTGTTGTCCATGTAAACGCAGCTAGTGAGAGTGATGTAATCTATACTATATTTTAGTACTTGCTGAAATTTTACTCCTTTTTATAAGTGAAGAAATTTTCCCAACAATTTATTATTTGATTTAATGATAAAGTGTATATATCTTCATTTTGAAAAATAGTACATACAGAGAGGGGTGTAATTTTTAAAATCACTGGTGTTGGGTTTCTCAGTCTTATCTTTAACTCTGTTCCGAAGTAATGGAAATTCACATTTTTTAATCACGATGTTTTAGAATCAGCCTTATAGTGAATTTAGCAATGATTTTAAATTTTTTGGCTAAACTCCCACTAACCCTTAACAACGTAAATTCATGTTGACAGGTAATGGTAACATTCTTTACATATGTTACTTTCAGTTGAATTGTTTTGCAAAAGAAAATATATAACTAAAAGCGACCATGTTGGTCGCGCAGCGGCTAGTATTTAAAATTAAAGGCCAAAGAATGCAGGTACAATCGCCTTATTTCAAAACTGCCCGGTTTATTGGATCTAAGGACAACTTGCGAATGGATTCCTATTATGACCTAAAAACAATGAGAGAGTCCATCTTCGTGACATGCGGGTTACCGTGTAATAGCTGCATATTGGATCGAGTACATCAACTCCTGCATTTGTCGTATTGTAATCCAGTATAATCGCTGGTTTACCACGATTAAATCACGACTACAAGTGAATGGAAAGTAATACAAGGGTCAGAAAATCAGACCTGCGTTAGAAAGGGTGTAGCTATAAATAGAAACTGCTTAGAACATACAAACCTTACACGTAAAAACAAACCATTCAAAATTACGAAAATGTTGCACTCTGTACACGGGCGTACCTGCTGAAGGTTTAAACACAAATGTTTGTTACTAATTGCAAGTGTTCAGTAATCAAGGCTCAACCACCATAATCTAGAGGGTTTTAACTCATAGAAGTATTAACTATTCACTTGCAAAAGCAAGTAAGTATATCATTTTTGTATACACAGAACAAGTCAATTTAGGCAAATAAATACACCATAGAAAAACAATATGTTGTATGTGTCAATACCACAATGCACAAAACAATACTAGCCAATACACAGCAAAAAAAAAACACACAATCTATATATATAAAACAGTTCCGTAACTGACTCATTCATTCACTGACTGGCTGACTGACTGACATACAACGCACAGACCAAATCGCTGGACCTAAAGGGCTGAAATTTTGCATGGCGATTCTTCTAATAATGTAGGGGTGCACTAAGAAAGATTTTTCAAAAATTCTTCTTAGATTTTTTTAAATTAAATTTTTAAGCTGTTTTTTAAACTTTTTTTACGTTTGCATTTAAAATAATACATTGAGGGTTATAAAATTTATATCACGAGAAAGATCATAAAAATTCCTTCAAAATGAAATTTTTTTCGAATTTTTACCTCCATTTCCTGATTTTTGGTGAATTTTTAAAGATTAATTTTTAGAATTTAATTTATTAAATGCTGATCATGGGATTTCTTTTTCTGGTACTTTCAATAAATTTATCGTCACGTGCGTAACAACTAAATAGACAAAAAAAATATTTTTTTCTCTTTCTAATGCAGCAGACGATTGGATATTATCCAAAAAAAATGCATATCCCTTACGATTTTTTTATAAATATATATATATAGATAGATATATATTTTACATCAATTGTATACATTGATCATCGCATTTATTATAAATATATATATTTATTTTTTGGCATAAATTGTATACGCTGACCGTTGTATTTAATTTGAATGTACTCCGTAGCGAAGCGCGTGTTTTCAGCTAGTATTATATATAACAGAACTACAATACACAAGATACTCATACAAAAACATTTCTTATAAATAATTAAAAGATATATTTTATAAACAAACTCTCAGTAAAGTTCAAAACGCTAGTATCAACTAGCAAATTAAACTAAGCAATTAATATACAAGGTAATTATATATCCTCCCTACCTGACACAATATTGCGCGGTTCCAATTTACTACGGGCAGTCCGACCAATTCCCTGCCGTAAGCGTACGCTGCGCCTACCGCCGCAAGCTCAGCTCACCGTCCAAAGCTAAGCCTTGTCGATGAAGAATTTCAAAGTCTTATAAATTCACTAAATTTACACTAATTTTCCCAAATGAATGGTTTAATGGATACTTCTAATCAATATCCATATAATTATCACAAAATAAACTTGAATTATATTATTATTCCAATAATCTATATATATAAAACAGTTCCGTAACTGACTGACTGACTGACACACAACGCACAGACCAAACCGCTGAACCTAAAGGGCTGAAATTTTGCATGGCGATTATTCTTATAGTGTAAGGGTGCACTAAGAAAGATTTTTGAAAAATTCTTCTTATATTTTTTTAAATTAAATTTTTAACCTGTTTTTGTAACTTTTTTTAAGTTTGCTTTTAAAATAATAATTTGAGGATTATAAAATTTATATCACGAGAAAGATCATAAAAATTCTTTTAAAATGAGATCTTTTTCGAATCTTTACCTCCATTTTCTGATTTTTGGTGAATTTTTAAAGATGATTTTTTAGAATTTAATTTATAAAATGCTGATCACGTGATTTCTTTTTCTGGTATTTTAAATAAATTTATCGTCACGTGCATAAAAACTAAATAGACAAAAAAAAATTTTTTCTTCCTAATGCGGCAGACGATTGGACATTATCCAAAAAAATATTAAAATACAATAAAAGATATTATGTTCCTCAAACTGTACTATATTCTTTAGTATGTCCTATTAGATTTAATTTGAATATTTTCTTCTACATTATTTTGTCTATAAAAATATCCCTTGCGATTTTTTTATAAATACAGTCGAACCTCCATATATCTAACTTCCCCATATCGAAATTTTATATATATCGAACTCTTAGCAAATCTCCATGTTCATTACATAGAAAAACTGTTTCTATACATCGAAAAAATCTCTATATATCGAATTTTTTTTCACGACATATTGGGAGATTTTATTCCACTTTAGAATAAATTCTCCCAATTTTTGGCGTTTGAAACAATACTTCGTGGACTTCAACTCGTGAAAAATGTCTCTGGTGAAGTTTTTAATGGACTGAATAAATGCGAGCATTTCTTTGAACTTTCCGCAAAACTCGCTGTTCAGCAAGATATTCGTAGTTTTTTTTTTTTTTTTTTTTAAGAATGTAACTGTGATCACTGTAACCACTGTCTGGATTATTGTTTTTTTTAAGGTATATAGTACTCAATACATCTTTCATATTGATTCATTTTTTAGTTATTAACTTTCATTTAATGTGATTCGCATATAAATTGGAAATGGAGTTTCGTATACGAAAATCAGCTTTAATTTTAATGTTTTAGGAGAATTATGATAAAGCTAAGATCAATTCTATATATCGAAATTTCTATATATCGAATTTTTTTCCGGCATTTTGCTACTTCGATATATGGAGGTTCGACTGTATATATATATATATATATATATATATATATATATATTTATTTATTTATTTACATCAATCGTATACATTGATCGTCGTATTTATTATAAATAAATATATTTATTTTTTTGGCATTAATTGCATACATTGACCGTTGTATTTAATTTGAATTTACTCCGTAGCGAAGTGCGGGTTTTCAGCTAGTATAAATAACAACGCAAGAGCGATGAAGAGCTCACCCACACACTTCGCATCCAAAGTGCAACTGTAAATATTTCGGTACGGAGTACATTCAAATGAAATACAACAGTCAACGTATGCAATTTATGCCAAAAAATAAATATATATATTTATAATAAATGCGATGATCAATGTATACAATTGATGTAAAATATATATCTATCTATATATATATATATATATATATATATAAAAAAAAATCGTAAGGGATATGCATTTTTTTTGGATAATATTCAATCGTCTGCTGCATTAGAAAGAGAAAAAAATATTTTTTTTGTCTATTTAGTTGTTACGCACGTGACGATAAATTTATTGAAAGTACCAGAAATAGAAATCACGTGATCAGCATTTAAAAAATTAAATTCTAAAAATTAATCTTTAAAAATTCACCAAAAATCAGGAAATGGAGGTAAAAATTCGAAAAAAATTTCATTTTGAAGGAATTTTTATGATGTTTCTCGTGATATAAATTTTATAACCCTCAGTGTATTATTTTAAATGCAAACGTAAAAAAAGTTTAAAAAACAGCTTAAAATTTTAATTTAAAAAAATCTAAGAAGAATTTTTGAAAAATCTTTCGTAGTGCACCCCTACACTATTAGAAGAATCGCCATGCAAAATTTCAGCCCTTTAGGTCCAGCGGTTTGGTCTGTGCGTTGTATGTCAGTCAGTCAGTGAATGAATGAATGAGTCAGTTACGGAACTGTTTTATATATATAGATGACAGATGAAGACAGTACCTATCCAAATCTACGAGATAAAAAACATTATCTTTCCTTCCAACAAAAGTGCTTAGAAAATCAGAAGCTAATAAAGAGCACACAGAGTGTCCTGAGATTTGCGTTCTGGAAGACAGGTAACATTGCAGTACGCTTTCTAACTTTCATCGTAACTTAGTTACTGGGAAAGGAGTGATGCAGCAGCATTAGCCCGGCCACACACTGAATGCAACAAAACGGTGCGCAACGTTTCTGCTGCGAGCTTTCTGTATCCGACGCATCGTCTGCAATGTAATCAAAGGAGAGTGCTGCACACCGGATGCAACATTGTTTTGAAACACCCCGCGCCATTTCGGGAACGTTGCTGCAACAAAAATGTATGCTTCTCTGACCGATGTTTCTCGACACACAGCTGGTGAAACATTTCATCTGCGCATGTGCGGGAACATGCGCATTTTATTTTCATTAAGGCTGCTATGTACTAACCCCATTGGATTCGCTCACCTCAATGTTAACCCATGGAGAAAATTTGTCCACGGATTGCTGACTTGGATTCAAAGATTTTTTTTTAAAAACTGTACTTCGTCATAGAGAAAGAAACTTTACATTTGTGTACAATTTTCGTTTTTTTTTAAAATGCAATTAATATTTTTAAATTTAAATTATTCGGGGAATAATCTGGTATAGTGTGTTTTAAACGCTCATAAATTCCTTCGGTGGGCGAAATTTATAAAATGAATCCTGTAGCGCTTTGCAGAAAAGTTCAGGCTATCTGACAATACTAATTTTATTTGATTATCAGCATTTATGTACCTGTAAATAGCTGACAAAAATATATTTTAAATAAAAAATTTGGGGGCAGCGCTTAACCCCCCTATATAGAGAGAGCCATTACAATCCCTCAATATGTCAGTCCTAAGGGGGGTGGAATTCTCGAACTGTCAACTGGACTCCTCTCACCACAAGAGTCTGCAAGAAGAGGAAAAGGGAAATACGATTTTTTTTCTTAGCACATAGCAGCCTTAATGCTCCGTGGTGAGGATTTTTGCATTATTATAATAAAAAGAGATGGAGCTTGATGCTGACAATTTGATAGTTCTTATCCACGCAAGGCCAGAAATTTATGATTTTAGAACGAAGGACCACCACAACCAAGATGTAATAAATAAATTTTTGGCAAGGTATAGCTGAGGAATTGAATATTCCAAGTATGTACCACACCAATTTATCACATTTAATCGAATAAACCTTGCCCTCAAGTAATCCATACACCCCCATTTTTTAAGATATTGCTAAGAAAGAAAAATCGGGTTGCGTCACTCAGGGTCAGATCTAGGGAAGCGCAAGCAGGGCATCTGCCCAGAGAGGCAAATTTGAGGGGCGGCAAAATTGGTAGAAGGAGAAACAAATTTCGCTTACGTTGTTTTTTTTATTGATTTTTAAAAATATTTTATAAAATATGTTTTTCTTAGATTTAAAAGTAGATACTTAATTATATATTTGTCTTTCTTTTGTTACTGCTCTTTATACACTGCTGGCCACCCAAATTGCAACACCAAGAAAGACAAGAGATATCACAACAAAATTTATTTTGTAGATAACATGTTGACCAAGTATCAAATGATTAAATTTATAGACTTCTGTGAAGTGTGGTTCCTGCCAAAATCAGTAGCCAGAGTAGCCGCCATTGTTGGAGATCACCGCTGCCACACGCCTCGGCATTGATTCAAAGAGACTTTGGATGAGTTCTTGGGGTACAGCAGACCAAGCAGCTTCCACACGTTGCCAAAGTTGATCTGCTGTGGCAGCTGGGGATGGAATCTGGGTCAATCGTAGAGCAACCATGGACCACATGTTTTCTATCGGCGAAAGATCCGGAGAGCGAGGCGGCCAGGGAAGCAATTCAATCTGGCGATTGACGAAGAACCGTTGGACAATGCGTGCCACGTGTGGTCGCGCATTATCCTGTTGAAATATGGCTGTGGGCAAGCCCTGAAGGTAAGGAAGGACAACTGGCTCCAACACCTCGGAGATGTAGCGCTGGCTGTTTAAAGTACCGGCAATGCGTACTAGAGGTGTGCGAGAGTGATATCCAATACCGCCCCATACCATAATACCCGGTGCAGGACCAGTGTGGTGGTGCATAACGCAGCTGTTCAGCATCCTCTCTTCACGGTGTCTCCAGACTCGAATACGACCATCGTGGTGTTGCAGACAGAAGCGTGACTCAGACAGAAGCGTAAAGACAATTTCATTCCATTCTGCCGTCCACATCCTTCTGTCATCGCACCATTGGCGGCGGAGACGTCAGTGGTTCTGCGTCAAGGGTAGACAAAGCAATGGACGTCTTGCGGACAGACCACTCTGCTGTAAACGGCGTCGAATGGTACGCGCAGACACTGGATGATGCGTTACAGACTGCATGTGCTGTGCTATGGTTCGTGATGTGACTGAGCGATCCGTCACTGCCATGCGCACAATTTGCCTGTCATCACGTGAAGTGGTGCGCTTAGGTGGATGCGATCGAACACGCCGGTCCGTCGTACCCTCCTGCATCCAACGATCACATATCCGCATTACAGTTGTTTGGTTTCGTCCAACACGACTACCGATTTCCCTGAAAGATAATCCACAATCTCGGTAGGCCACTATCCTTCCTCTGTCGAACTCGGATACTTGATCAAAAGATGATCGCTGTTTTCGACGAGGCATAATTGATCGTTTTTTTTGAAAAAAACACAAGAAAAACATAATTGCTGAACTTGAAATCGTCGAAATCTCCAAGCCTTAAATAGCGCTTTGAAGTGGCGCCACATTCGCGTGTGATGTGCGTCTGCGCTGAAATTCTAATCATTTGCATATCTCACCTCCGCTAATGCATGTTGTAAATTTCATGTTATTTGCATGTTTCCTTCAGGGTGTTGCATTTACAGTGACCAGCAGTGTATTAATACGTTTACAAAACAAAAAGCTTTTGTTATTCAACAATGTTATTAAAAGTTATTCCGTAATGTTATTAAAAGCCTTTCTTCTGGAGGTATACTCTTCCGGTAGTTGGTGTTCTTTTTCCGAATCTTGTCTTTAACAAGTCCCAAGAGATAATGAAACGTAGGTAGGCTTAACCTACCATAATTGTAAAACATATCTGGGTCATTTCTAAGTTCTTTAATAAAACTGCCAATGTCTCTTTTTTTATTGACTGGATGAATCCAAAAGCTTCTTTCTGGGTTTTCATCCAAAAATTGTATAAATTGCCACAAACGAATAGCCACTTTTACTTCCTCACTTGCCATATCACTCTCAATTATGACCAAACTACTTTCCCAAAACTGAACACTTCTCTCAACAAAGAACAAAATACTGCAGATCTCTTCAACTCCCGTGTTCTCACTTACTACCGATGAAATATCAAATCAACCTAGTCAAAATGTATCACCATTTTCCACGATAAAACATTTTGGTTGCGCAACGCCTAGCAGCAGAAACGTTGAACACCGTTTTGTTGCATTCAGTGTATGGCCGGGCTTACTGTGAACTCTTGACTCAGTGGTTTTGTTGCTTTCTGAAATATCATTTTTTTATCTGAATAAATTGGCAACATTGTTTTCCTAATGAAAAAGATATTCATTCCATTTGTAAAAGGATACGGTGAGAGATGCAATAAAATACGTTCTTGTGTAATAGTAATTTTTTGTGCGGTGATTTGAGTCTTTTTGTTGTGTAAACTTCGATGTTTTAGTTAATACCTGGATAGTATTGTTGTAACCCTAATGGGTTACATAACTATTAAACTGTTAAACTCTGTATGTTCAGGCATGGTTTGTTGTTTTCAACAAATAAGTAGATTAATATTTTGGGGTCGATTTTGGAGTGCTATTAATATATACACTCCACGATTTCAAGAGATTGCCAATCTGAAAATTTTATTTACCATTTTTATACTAAACTTATAAGTATATTATACTACAAGTCAGACATAATGTATTGGGCAAATTTGCTGGTTATGAGTTATACAAATGATTTTGAACTGTTAATAATCGCGGTAAAAGATAAAATATACGGAGAAGAGTTCCATATCCTATACCGTTCGGTAAAAAGGTGTCAAACTCCACCAAGTGGATTTCTAATGAGAAATTTAGGAAAATAACATTTCTCTTTTAACCTGACAACCAACACTTTGTATGAAAATTAAACTATAAGTATCTTATAAAGAACCGTAGAATATTTTAAGAGAGAAATATTGAATACAGCATTTATCACGAATAAATAATTCAAACAGACTAAAAAGTGTCCAAAATGTATCAACCGGTTGTAGAAAATGTTATAGGAAAAGAATATATTCAAAATGCAAGAACCTTATTTTTTTTAAACCTTAAAATCTAGAAAATAAACATGCAAATACCTCAAGAAAAAGATGCATAAACATACAAATATAGTGAAAAAATAAATGAAGTACATAAAATGAAAAGTTTGTAGGAAGACAAATTAAACATATATCGAAGAATGAAAAAACAATGACAATAGTATTACTAGGGATTTCTTAGGGCAAAAATTTAAATTTAAAATAATTACAGGCTATAAAAATCAATTTATAAAACTAAAAACAAAATTTAAATATTTTAGAAAAAGGTACAAAATTAACTAAAAGCATAAATATTGAATCTTCATTTGAAAAATTAGATTTTAAAAGCACTGACAAAGGCAAACTGTTGTACTAGATGCACTCAGACTTGCAGTAAGACCTATAAACCAGGTTTGAATAACCAAGGGTTAATGTCCGGATGGTACTCTTTGAAAGTGCAGAAAATAAAATGTTGTAAAAGGAATTCAAAATTTTTTCAAAGAGCAACAGGACATAAACAAAGTATATAATTATACCATAACCATATACATACCATATACATATGAAAAATAGTAGTTTTGATGCATGTTTGACAAACTGATGTATTAGATGCACTCAGACCTGGACCTATAAACCAGATTTGAATAAACAAGGGTAAGTACTCATCTTCCGGATGGTATTCCTTGAAAAGGCGTAAAATAAAAATGTTATAAAAGGAATTTAAAATTTTTTCATTGACTGAATGTATAATTCGTTATCTGAAACTAATCTCGAATTTCATTGGCTGAAAATATCTAAGTGATCATCATTAAAATTAAATTAATTGAAATTGAAAAATAATAAAATATATATCATGTACATATGAAAAATAGTAGTTTTGATGCATGTTTGACAAACTGATGTATTAGATGCACTCAGACCTAGATCTATAAACCAGATTTGAATAACCAAGGGTAAATACTCATCTTTCGGATGGTATTCCTTGAAAAGGCGTAAAATAAAAATGTTATAAAAGGAATTTAAAATTTTTTCATTGACTGAATGTATAATTCGTTATGTGAAACTAATCTCGAATTTCATTGGCTGAAAATATCTAAGTTATCATCATTAAAATTAAATTAATTGAAACTGAGAAATAATAAAAAATATTTATCTATACTAATAAAGGGACAAGTGGATGTCGAGAGATCACGTGACCGTAACTCATCCGGGAGGGCCATTCCTCGAAAAAAAAATGGCCGACAAATATACAGGAAACGGTGTAATTTTTTTTCTCATGAAAGTACATAAATGTTACATATTTGGAAAGAGCTTCGAAAACTGATAATTTTTTCTGCGTACACTTATTCTGTTAATTCAATAGTTTTAGAGATATTTTCATTCTAAAATCACTCACTGCTGAGAAACCAAATCATGTCGTGCAGTGGTGCTGCCATCTGTCGGCAGCGACGGGAATGAAAATTGAAAGGAATTTATTCACTTTAATTTAATACATTTGTAGGCTTAAAGATTACAACCCAAGAGCAACAGAACATAAACAAAGGATATACTTATATAATCACCAAATTTGAGGCCATAAAAGATCCAGCACTTTTTGCAACCTTCAAGTGTTTTGTGATTTTCAAATTTAATTTCATGCTTAAAATATTATAAAATTTTCAAAACATCTAAAACTAATCGAATTTAAGAAACTATCATTTATGTGGATTATTTTTTTAAAAATTAGAATAAAATCCATATACACTGTTAATTTTATGCAAAACTTAAAGATACAACTAATTAAATAATTAAATTTTCCATGTAACTGATGAACTGCCACTAAACGCGGTGAGGTTTTACAGCTTGGTATCATGAGCTGCAATTTGAAAATCTAACATGTTACCAGCGTTGTAATTAAAAATGACTAGAATGCAATTTTTGTATCCATAGGTATAAATACAGCGGTGTTCACAACTTAATTAATGCAAATTTATGTTAGCATATTCATGGTGTTGTGAGGCATTTTCTTGCACCTCACTTTACCACTTTCATATCTGATATATTTATAAGTGAGGATTTTGTTGAGAAACCTGAAAGTGGCTCTGAATTTTATGAAAATCTTTTAATGAAAACATGAAGTTTTTAGAGAAAGTTAATGAAATTTGAATAAAATTACTTTAAATTCTCTCTCTATTGTACTCTGTAATCCAATCACAAATGTTATAGATTGTAACTCTCTACCTCAAGAAATGGATAGTTATATTATTAAAGTTCCAAATGCTTCTAATCCAAACCCTATACCTCACATATCTTGAGTTTTCTGATTTTTTTTGCATTCTGGTATAAGCTCAACAATCCATTATTGTTAACTGCATTATACCAGTGTGTAAATATTTGATACTCCAATGAGATATATATAAAAGAATTCTGTCGTACAAATTCATTCTGAAAGTAACAATCACTTGTTTGTTAGGTAATATCTTTTTCTGTTTGTCACAATTGCTGGAAATAAAGAAAATAAATGTTTTGCAAGTATCCTCACCTCAGCTTATGTGTACAAAATATAGAAAAATTGCTTTTTCTGATTCCTGTCAAGTGTATTACTTCTAAGGATTTAAATTCATTATTATATATAATGTGTGAAATATCCTTAATTTGAAAGGAGATGGGAAAGGAAAAATAGTAAATGGGAAGTAATTTGTAAAAGGACCATGACATGTTTGTATATGAACTAAACAGTTTTAATTTCATGTAGGTAATTTTATGTGACTGCAGATTTTGTTTTTAATTATCTATATACAGTGGCTCCCAAAAGTGTTCGTACACTTACGAATTTCAATGAAATAGGGGTCTATCCATTAATTAAAATGAATATTTCAGAATGGGTATTTAATAATAAGATCTAAAATCTATTCTTAACAAAACTACATGAAATATTTTGAAAACATAGTAAAACTTTATTTTTAAGAAACCAGTAATCAAAAAGTAACAAAAACTTTATCTCACAAAAGTCATCGTACACTGAAATATTTTCGGATAAATTCATAATTAAAATTATCGTCTGGCGATTTATTTTTATTTTTGAATTGTGGTGGCATTTAAAATATTGTTTGGCTTTAAATTTTGCTTGCCTACTCCGTAATATTCTATTTATTATTTAAAAATGGCTCATAGTCGTAAAGAAACAACAAACAGCATTCGAAAATTGATTTTTCATCATAGTAGTGGTAAATCAGTTCGGAATATTGCTAAATTACTTAATTTATCCCATTCTACTGTGCAGTATGTGAAAAAACGCTTTAAAGAAGAAAATTGGATCGAAAGCAAGGTAAGAAAAGGCCGTCCGGCAAAGTTAACAAAACGTGATCAGAGATTTATAATTAGAAAATTTGTGAAAAATTCACGTTTGAGTGCTGTAAAAGTTTCTGCAGAATTCAATAAAACATTTTCTACTTCAATTTCACCTGAAATTTTTTGACGAGTTCTCAGAACAGCTGGATTACATGGGCGTTCTGCCCGTAGAAAATTTTTTGTGAGTGAGAAAAACAGAAAGTTTAGGCTTCCCTTCGCACTATCAATGATAAATAAACCCCAAACCTATAGGAATAATGTCTTATTTTCCGATGAATATTTTTGGTGCTGATGGGCGTATAACTGTATGGAGAAGAAAAAAATGAGGAACTTAATCCCAAGAACTTAGTAGGAACAGTTAAGCATGCCGGTGGAGGTATCCTTGTGTGGGGGTGCATGTCAGCATCAGGACTATGAAATTTGGTATTTATTGATGGCATAATGAATCATGCTGTTTTTATAAATATTTTAACAGACAATATAAAATTATCAGCTCAAAATTTGGGTATTGGAAACAACTTTGTTTTTTATCAAGATAACGATCCTAAGCACACGGCTCTCAACTTTCGCATCTGGTGTCTCTATAATTGTCTACAAGTTTTGAAAACACCACCTCACTCGCCAGATTTAAACCCAATAGAACATATTTGGAGAGAACTGGAGGTTCGAGTACGAAAACACGGCATTCACACGAAAAGCGAACTAAAAACAATTATGATGGAAGAATGGATGAACATTGATGCAAAAATTACAAAAGAACTAAAGCAATCTATTCCCAGACGTTTAAAAGCTGTTGTGGATGCTAAAGGATATCCTACTAAATATTAATTTAACGAAAAATTAAAATATTTACTAATATGTAGAGATTTTTTACAAGTGTACGATGACTTTTGTAAGATAAAGTTTTTGTTACTTTTGGATTATTGGTTTCTTTAAAATAAAGTTTTACTATGTTTTCAAAATATTTCATGTAGTTTTGTTAAGAATAGATTATAGATCTTATTATTAAATACCCATTCTGAAATATTCATTTTAATCAATGGATAGACCCCTATTTCCTTGAAAATCGTAAGTGTACGAACACTTTTGGAAGCCACTGTATATAAAACAGTTCCGTAACTGACACATTCATTCACTGACTGCCTGACTGACTGACATACAACGCACAGACCAAACTGCTGGACCTAAAGGGCTGAAATTTTGCATGGCGATTCTTCTAATAGTGTAGGGGTGCACTAAGAAAGATTTTTCAAAAATTCTTCTTAGATTTTTTTAAATTAAATTTTTAAGCTGTTTTTAAACTTTTTTTACGTTTGCATTTAAAATAATACATTGAGGGTTATAAAATTTATATCACAAGAAAGATCATAAAAATTCCTTCAAAATGAAATCTTTTTCGAACCTTTACCTTGATTTCTGATTTTTGGTGAATTTTTAAATATTAATCTTTAGAATTTAATTTATTAAATGTTGATCACGTGATTTCTTTTTCTGGTACTTTAAATAAATTTATCGTCACGTTCATAACAACTAAATAGACAAAAATGATATTCTTTTTCTTTCTAATGCAGCAGACGATTGGATATTATCCAAAAAAAATAAATATCCCTTACGATTTTTTTATAAATATATATATATATATATATTTTACATCAATTGTATACATTGATCGTCGCATTTATTATAAATATATATATATATATTGGCATTAATTGCATACATTGACCGTTGTATTTAATTTGAATGTACTCCGTAGCGAAGCGCGGGTTTTCAGCTAGTCTATATACACTGCTGGCCACCCAAATTGCAACACCAAGAAAGGCAAGAGATATCACAACAAAATTTATTTTGTAGATAACATGTTGACCAAGTATCAAATGATTAAATTTATAGACTTCTGTGAAGTGTGGTTCCTGCCAAAATCAGTAGCCAGAGTAGCCGCCATTGTTGGAGATCACCGCTGCCACACGCCTCGGCATTGATTCAAAGAGACTTTGGATGAGTTCTTGGGGTACAGCAGACCAAGCAGCTTCCACACGTTGCCAAAGTTGAACTGATGTGGCAGCTGGGGATGGAATCTGGGTCAATCGTAGAGCAACCATGGACCACATGTTTTCTATCGGCGAAAGATCCGGAGAGCGAGGCGGCCAGGGAAGCAATTCAATCTGGCGATTGACGAAGAACCGTTGGACAATGCGTGCCACGTGTTGTTGCGCATTATCCTGTTGAAATATGGCTGTGGGCAAGCCCTGAAGGTAAGGAAGGACAACTGGCTCCAACACCTCGGAGATGTAGCGCTGGCTGTTTAAAGTACCGGCAATGCGTACTAGAGGTGTGCGACAGTGATATCCAATACCGCCCCATACCATAATACCCGGTGCAGGACCAGTGTGGCGGTGCATAACGCAGCTGTTCAGCATCCTCTCTTCACGGTGTCTCCAGACTCGAATGCGACCATCGTGGTGTTGCAGACAGAAGCGTGACTCGTCAGTAAAGACAATTTCATTCCATTCTGCCGTCCACATCCTTCTGTCATCGCACCATTGGCGGCGGAGACGTCTGTGGTTCTGCGTCAAGGGTAGACAAAGCAATGGACGTCTTGCGGACAGACCACTCTGCTGTAAACGGCGTCGAATGGTACGCGCAGACACTGGATGATGCGTTACAGACTGCATGTGCTGTGCTATGGTTTGTGATGTGACTGAGCGATCCGTCACTGCCATGCGCACAATTTGCCTGTCATCACGTGAAGTGGTGCGCTGAGGTGGATGCGATCGAACACGCCGGTCCGTCGTACCCTCCTGCATCCAACGGACACATATCCGCATTACAATTGTTTGGTTTCGTCCAACAGGACTACCGATTTCCCTGAAAGATAATTCACAATCTCGGTAGGCCACTATCCTTCCTCTGTCGAACTCGGATACTTGATCAAAAGATGATCGCTGTTTTCGACGAGGCATAATTGATCGCTTTTTGAAAAAACCACAAGAAAAACACAATTGCCGAACTTGAAATCGTCGAAATCTCCAAGCCTTAAATAGCGCTTTGAAGTGGCGCCACAGGCGCGCGTGATGTGCGTCTGCGCTGAAATTCTAATCATTTGCATATCTCACCTCCGCTAATGTATGTTTTAAATTTCATGTTATTTGCATGTTTCCTTCAGGGTGTTGCATTTACAGTGGCCAGCAGTGTATATATGAAACAGTTCCGTAAGTGACTGACTGATCGACTGACAGATAACGGACAGACCAAACCGCTGGACCTAAAGGGCTGACATTTTGCATGGCGATTCTTCATATAGTGTAGGGGTGCACTAAGAAAGATTTTTGAAAAATTCTTCTTAGATTTTTTTAAATTAAACTTTTAAGCTGTTTTTGAAACATTCTTTAAAGTTTGCAATTAAAATAATAATTTGAGGGTTATAAAATTTATATCACGAGAAAGATCATAAAAATTCCTTTAAAATGAAATCTTTTTCGAAACTTTACCTCTATTTTCTGATTTTTGGTGAATTTTTAAAGATTAATTTTTAGAATTTAATTTATTAAATGCTGATCACATTGTTTCTTTTCGTTTTGTGATACTTTAAATTAATTTTGCATCACGTGCATAACAACGTAATAAATTGACAAAAAATATTAAAATGAAGTGAAAGATAAAATTTAACCACTAGACTCATTGAGATGGAAGTTTTTTAAGAATTTAATTCAAATTAGTATGTTCTATGGATATTAAACATACAAATTAATTGCATACATTGACCGTTGTATTTAATTTGAATATTTTCTTCTACATTATTTTATCTATAAAAATATCCGTTACGATTTTTTATAAATATACATATTTTTTTTACATTAATTGCATACATTGACCGCTGTATTTATTATAAATAAATATATATATATATATATATATATATATATATATATATATATATTGGCATTAATTGCATACATTGACCGTAGTATTTAATTTGAATGTACTCCGTAGCGAAGTGCGGGTATTCAGCTAGTACTTTATATATTTTGCGATAAACTGTCATCGTACTTCACGTTTGGAAGCTTTAAACGCAGAAGGCCTGTGAAAAAGCTGTTACAAGAATTTTTCGCAAAAATTTGAATAAATTTTCCTGTTTGAAATTTTATTTTCGAATACAGTTGTTAACTTTTCCTTCATAATTTTGAAACATGGGTTTAACTTTCCGTGCTATACATGATTAGAAAGTTCACTCTCAAATCAAAATTTTAAAAATAGCGTTTAAATAGATCTTATGTGATTGAAATAAATCAACTTGATCCTTACCCGTGAGTGTGCTATTTCTGTCGGGGAAATAGACTTTCCATACAAAAATTTAGTATGTTGTATTGATATTTAAATTATCCCATTCAATTTCTTTTAGTTGTGCTGTAACAATTTGACTATAAAGCTTTAAAAAAAATAGCTGTTTGGCTCTGAGAAGAATTTTAAACGGGTTTTGTCTTGAAAACTAAGGTATATACACGAAATTTTGAATACGTAATATCATTTTCCGTTCTACTTTGCCTTATAACAGTTATGAGCTTTATAACAGTCATGTTTAACCCTTTAATGGGTAACAACATCTGATGTTTGCACGGTGAAGATTTTTCCCGATTTTTTTTAACCCAAAGAATCTTGAAAATTTTCCCAATTAAAGCTTGCAAAATGTTTTTACTTCTTTAAACTGATAACAGATGGAAGTACTAGCCATTTTTCTGTTCATTTAACTGGAATACATTGCATGCAAGTGAAAAAAAAAGACTAGATTTAGGCGTTTGCACTGTTCAAATGGCGCCCCTTAAAGGGTTATATCGTTGATTTATCCAACCGATCTGAATAGAGTACTTTTTAACCCTTCAGCGGGCCCCCGTGTACGAAGTGCAACATTTTCGCAATTTTGAATGGTTTGTTTTTACATGTAAGGTTTGAATGTTCTAAGCAGTTTCTATTTATAGCTACACCCTTTCTAACGCAGGTCTGATTTTCTGACCCTTATATTCCTTTCCATTCATTGTTAGTCGGGATTTTACCTTGGTAAACCAGCGATTATACTGGATTACAATACGACAAAAGCAGGAGTTGTTGTAGTCGATCCAATGTGCAGCTATTACACGATATCACGAAGATGGAAAATCTCATTGCTTTTTAGGTTTTTTGGACATAATAGGAATCCATTCGTAAGTTGTCCTTAGATCCACTAAACCGGACAGTTTTTAAATAAGGCGATTGTATCTGCATTCTTTGGCCTTTAATTTATATATATAAAAGAGCTTGTCTGTTTGTTTGTCCGCTATAGAATCATAGATTGTTTCACCCACCGGGACCAAATTCGGCACAGTTAATGTTTTGGACCCGAGAAACTTAAATCAAGACAAACGAAATTTGGGGCTCAAATAGTTTTTTAAAATTAATTTTTTAATTTTTTTGTGCCCGATAGAGGTGCGTCTACCCCCTGTGGATTCCCCTCGACCAGCTGCGTCAAGAGGGGTGGTTTGAGGATGACGGAGGGGGGGGGGGGTTGTCAAATTCCAATGCACGGGAGAAAGAGGGTTGGGAATGACCTTAAAATCAGACGAAGGTCCGCAGGCTCAAAGTTTCTTTCTTTCTTATTGTTTGGCCAGATGAACATGAAGAGCGGGAGTGCAGCCCAGTATTTTTTTGATGGAATGCATGAAATATTTTATATCTATATATCTACCCGGGCAACGCCGGGCAATAATGCTAGTTATAAATATATCTCAATATTATCAGCATTTTATATCTTGTCATAAAACACAGAATTATTATTTTCAATTTGAAAAAAAAAAGTTTATTACAAAAGGAATAATCAAGGTTGAAAGAGACGTTGCACTTTGTGCCACGCGCGTCTGCTGGTGTTCCAAAAATTTGCGTGCCCGCTGAAGGGTTAAAGCACTATTAATTACAACTGTTTCTACAGATAGCGTGAGTTTACACTGTAAAGGATTATGTTAATTGCTATGGTACTTTTTTCCCCCGTCAACTTCTGTCCAAATTTTTTATCCAAGTTTTCTCCTGATCACCAGAAAGGTACACTCGGAGCTCGCTTGTTGAAACTCAACTCTCCTACTCTGAAAGAAACCAGTGTCTGAGATGCTCAGATGAAATATACACATTTTGTTGAGGCGATGAACCTTTGGTGAAGAATAAGACTGGTTGCTGTCATACTTTATTTACTTTTTTTAAAAAAACTTCACCAAGGTCAGTATCGGAAGCAAGAATCTTCAATCTCTAAAGCAGCAGAACTATCTCTTTGAACCTCACTAAGATTACTGACTTTTGAAATTTTTCATCTTAATATCTAATAATCTTGGAGGTAAAAATATATACCTTATTTCTGCCATTTACATCCACCTGTCTGTTTATTCAGATGAAACGAGACAGTTTTATTAAAAGAAGCGATTATTCAAAACTGTAGTTACGCTTGCTGACAAGCAGTTGTGAAGAGCACCTGTATCACTCTATCAATTACTTTTTCTATAGTCGTGACCTCGAAATTGAACATATATAATAACAGCGCAACTATTTCGAAAGTTCTTGGATTTTGCATCTTCTAGGCAGGACCATCACTGTCTAATCTGAAATAAAGTAGCGTTCAATTAAAGCCTTTCAGGGCTAAAGTTTTAGCTTAAGCTTTGCATGAAGTCAAGCCATGGATCTGCGCATTTTCCAAGGTAAGCGAATAGCGGAATTGTATGCATTCAGTTGATTTAGATGTATTTTGATTATTTGTCTTCATCAGAATGTAACAGGAAGGCCGTATGTATTGTATGACTTAGCTGGAATTTTTTAGGTTCTTGAACAATTTTAGTTGAGAGTGAACTGCTCCCAGCTTCATAATCTGTGTCAATAAAAGCAGGGAGTCGTGTTTGTAATCAGTCATTTTATTCTGGTTCTTTCTTACCATTCAACATTTTGATAGTTTCCTCCTAGTGTAGCGTAACGAAATGGACAAGCCGAATAAGGACTTGATCGGTTCCAGAACTAGTGACAGGCACGGTTGATATCAGTACCGGAATAAAGAAATATCTAGTGTATCAGTCTCGGCCTGATGAATAATTATTAATTAGTCCAAAACTAGTTGTTGTTCCCTCGCAAGTTTCTTCAAAGTTATAGCATTTGTATGCTATGCAATGCGGTAAAAAATGAAAAAGAACGGTAAATAAACTGGTGTGCAAAACTTAAGGACCGATAGTATTCCGTTGGTTTAAACCCAAAAAATGAAACGCAAAAGCTAGACGGGATTTACATAAGGACGCCTGATCAGTAGACAGAGGACGCATATGTACGTGACAGGGCTGGACTTGATAAAAGGAGGTTTTATGAGAAAAGTTAGGGAATAGAATGTTAGTGTGCTCGTCGGTGTAAGAAGTTAAAGTGAATTGTAATTATGCTACAGATTATACAAATATCTAGTAGGATAATATTAGATGACTTAATATTATCTAGTAGGATAATATTAGAGATATATTAGACTTGAGTAATTGGAAACCTTTAAGAAAGGCACAAGGGGAATAATGTAGCCAAAGAGTTTGGTATCGCCCATAGCATCGTTCACGTGTGTGGAATACCTTCAGAGCAACGGGGACAGCTGTTTGAAAGATCGTTAGAGGTAACACAAAGAAAACGATACCAAATAATGACCAATATACCGTCCTACAAGCCAAAAGAGACAGATGGCAGACTGCAGGTAATATCGCAAAGCAACTGCAGATGGCTACAGGAAGCAAAGTGTCGCGGTTCACTGTGGCCAGGTGTTTACATAAAGGTGGTCCATTCGCCCGACGGCCAGATCTTTGCATTCCACTAACGCCTGCACATTGTGGGCACCATCTAAAATGGTTTAAAGGCCATAAAGATTAGACTGCCCAGCAATGTAGCACGGTGCTCTAACTAATGAGAGTTGCTTCAGTCTAACCAGCGACTCTGGACGTCAGCTAATCTGGAGAGAGGTTGGGGGATGTTATAATCGAGAATACATTACCGAAAGAGATCGGTATGGAGGTGCAAAAGTCATGGTCTGAGGAGGCATCATTCTAAATGGTCGTACTGAGCTCCCCATTTTCGAACGTGGTTCAGCGACAGGAAACCGCTACTACAGTGAGGTGATCATTTCTCACGTACGCCTTTTCCGAGGTGCCATTGGTTCTCAGTTCCTTTCAATGGACGGTAATGCCAGACCTGATCGCGCGTGTGCTATGGATGAACTGCTGGAAAGTGGGGATATCATTCTTATGGATTGGCCTGACCTGAATCCAATAGAACGTGTGAGGGACGCTCTAAAGCGTCTTGTGGCACTCATCCGTCCACTTCAAAATGGCCATGAACTGAAAAGAGCACTAAAAGAGAAGTGGACAATGTTGCCCCAACAACTCATAAACCAATTCGTTTTGATCATGGTTAGACGCTGCAAAGCAACCATTACAGTTATAAGACATCATAATCCCTGCTGAGCATCACCTCTTTGCTTTATTAAATTTTTGAGAAATACGCCTTTGTACGATGATGTGCAATGCTTTCTAACTGTTTCTAAATAAATTCTCCGTATTAACATTTGTATTCTTTTTGCACGTGTGATATTTCATTCGCCAATGTGTTACATATTGGGGTCTCTGTGGTGTGAATTTCATTCATCCAGGTTACTCCATTGCGAAGAAACTGGGAAAAATCTGTATGGTCCTTAAGTTTTGCACACCAGTGTGCATAACAAGCCCATACATATGCATTTTATGAGATGAGATGGCAAAAAGTAGTTTAACGGGTATATTCATTGAAATAAAAATGGTCAGCAATACTATATGAGAGTTACACACGAGAGAAAATATGTATTATATACTTTTATTGTCTCAGAGTCTATGCCAGAGGTGGGGAACCTTTTTATCATTAGAGGCCACATGTAAATTAGGTAGTAATACAGGAGGCCGCATAAGTTGATGTACCTATAAATGCGACTTTTATGAAATTATTATAGCTAGGTATAGTTTTAACAATTTGGTGCATTATATAGAAAAATAACAACAAAAAATTAAGTCCTTATTTATTTATTATTTTACTTAAAAAGTTACGATATAAAATATTTTTGTATTCACATAAGGGTAAAAACTTGTTATAACATTAATCATTAATTATTATTTTTTATAAAATTATAAGATTCATAGAATTTCATTCATCCAGAAAAATTAATATAAATGTAATATAAATGTAAGTTTTTATATTTCACTGTTGGTATTTTTATGTATGTAAGCACATATATATATATATCCAGATTTTTTAATTTTAATAAACAACTACATATTTAAATACCACTTCAAATAAAAATAATAAAGTAGAAGTATTTTTAAATAATTTTAACATTATAAAGAAATACAATAGAAAAATAATAGTATTAAATTATAAATAACAGACATAGCAACAATTCCTAAAATAATTTTAAAATCCGATGGAAATTATAAGCTAGTAGGATATTTGCATTTGTTTCTTGCTTGAAAGTATCTGAATATTTCGATCAAGTTTAGTAACTCGAAGCCTGCGTACATACATTCATGCCGTTCTTTATTTAACTCCATTGATTTGCAAATTGTAGTAATCTATAAAATTAAATATTAATTAATACAAGTGCTAGCTTTTATGAAGGCCGCACAAGAAGGTCGCGCTGGCCGCGCGTTCTCCAACTCTGGTCTATACCATCTGCATTCGTATGAACCGTACTAGCTGAAAACCCGTGCTTCGCTACGGAGTACATTCAAATTAAATACAACGGTCAACGTATGCAATTTATGCCAAAAAATAAATATGTATATTTATAATAAATGCGATGATCAATGTATACAATTGATGTAAAATATCTATCTATCTATATATATATATATTTATAAAAAATCGTAAGGGATATGCACTTTTTTTGGATAATATCCAATCGTCTGCTGCATTAGAAAGAGAAAAAAATATTTTTTTTGTCTATTTAGTTGTTACGCACGTGACGATAAATTTATTGAAAGTACCAGAAAAAGAAATCACGTGATCAGCATTTAATAAATTAAATTCTAAAAATTAATCTTTAAAAATTCACCAAAAATCAGGAAATGGAGGTAAAAATTCGAAAAAAATTTCATTTTGAAGGAATTCTTATGATCTTTCTCGTGATATAAATTTTATAATCCTCAATGTATTATTTTAAATGCAAAATTTAAAAAAGTTTGAAAAACAGCTTAAAAATTTAATTTAAAAAAATCTAAGAAGAATTTTTGAAAAATCTTTCTTAGTGCACCCCTACACTATTAGAAGAATCGCCATGCAAAATTTTAGCCCTTTAGGTCCAGCGGTTTGGTCTGTGCGTTGTATGTCAGGCAGTCAGTCAGTCAGTCAGTGAATGAATGAGTCAGTTACGGAACTGTTTTATATATATAGAGAAGAAAAAATTAAGAGAATCACATCGGGCCCTAGCGTTTTTGCCGCCGTATGCTAACCTCAAAAGTGCCGCCAAGCTTCAAAAACTTTAAAATTAAAAGAAAATAAATTTATAAAAAACATGATAACCAGAAGAATAAGGTCTAATCTAATGGAATTAAGACAATAAAACTCATACAATATTTACGATTTTTCTTTATTAAAAACTTTGGAACTAAAACTAGTACAAACAATAGTTTTAAAACAACAAAGATTAAAGAATACTAGTGCAATATATAAAGTTTAAACCTAATAATCTTTTTCGAACCTTTTTTTCACTGCAAAATCGCGAATAACTTCTTTCAGATCTAATTTATTACTCAATTCCCGTACAATGGCTAACATTGCTAACCCATTAAAGACAATTTTCCGAAGACATGGTTCTTAAGTAATTTTTTATTATGTTTAGTTTGTAAAAAGATATTTCGCCGGTAGCAACAGTTATGGGCAGGGTTATCAAAATTCTTTAAAGCAATGCTTAAGGGGACTCACGACTCTTTAAGTCGAGGAAATAAGGCATATTTTCATACTTTTTGACTCTTTGTAACTATTTCAATTTACTCCCAATTTTTCCAAATTTTATGTATATGATAAATTGATATATTTATTTTAATAAACAAATTTTCAACTCTCAAAATAATTTTAAATAATTTTTTTTAAATGCTTTAGATATACTTTGTTTTTTAAGAATTTTTATTGTATACTGGTTTGCGTGCAGAACTATAAACTTAATTTTACACTTAAATGTATAATTCCTGTTTTATATTTAAAATAAATAATTCAAAATACAATTGAACATAAAACAATCAACATTAAAATTTTTTTTCAATTTTTTTAAAACTGCTCAAAATATATTTAAAATTTCCTTAAATTTTTGCATTAATTTACCCCTGAAAAAAATAACAAAATGTGCAGTGATTGCAATAATTCTACTTCAGATGCAATAAAATAACATGATTATGCATTGATAAAAATTTCATGGAATTAGGTTCCATAGTTTTTGAGATATCAGTTGTGGAATGATGCAAAATTGCATTTTGAGAAAAATGAGTTTAAAATTTTTCTTACCATAAACTTGATCAGTAATTATATATTTAGAATATCAATATCTCCGGAACTAAGCGGAATATTTTCATGCGGTTTGCTTTATTTTGTTCAGAAATTATCAGGCTTTAACATATTGATTTCAAAAAATCGAATATTTTAAAGATTTAAGGGGAGTGGTCACTTTTACGTACCTTTAAAAGTATCATTTTTAGACCTATGTTCGATTGTATGTACTACTCATGTTTTTTATTTGATTTACATGAAATTTCTTGAATAACCGCCTATAATACTATTTATTATATATGCAATATTTCAAGGTAATTAAAAAAATAAAATTATTTTTTATGCATAAAAGTGAATATTTTTTTTAATTGAACATTTTGCAGTCAACTACTGTGCGCATACTGTCAAAATAAATTATAAACGTACAGTAATAATTGTTAACTATATGTGATTACAATACTTCAGGTAACAAAATACGCCAACATTTTTGAACCTTAGCATATTTTAATTTTTTTTAAGAATTTTTTTACAAGCTTTTACTTATTCATTTTTGAAATTTCTAATTAAAAATAGCATGTACTAATTTTTTTTAATATATTTTATAATATTGTTGGTGGATATTGTTGCCTGAAATATTGTAGTCACATATAGTAAACAATTATTACTGTACCTTAATAATTTATTTTGACAGAATGCGCACAGTAGTTGACTGCAAAATGTTCGATTTAAAAAAATTATTCACATTTTATGCATAAAAAATAATTTTATTTTTTTAATTACCTTGAAATTTTACATATAAAATAAACATTATTCTAGGCAGTTACTCAAAAAAATTCATGTAAATCAAGCAAAAATCATGAGTAGTACATGCAATCGAACGTGGTCTAAAAATGATACTTTTAAAGGTACGTAAAAGTGACCACTCCCCTTAAGGGTAGTGAGTCTCCTTAAATTTGGCCCAACGTTAAGGGAGGTAATGAATTTAAGAACGTCAACTGGACTTTCTTTCTTGTTTAAATGAAGTTCATCAGCCAATTCTAAAGCGTTCAGATCGGGGGGAATCACTATTTGTTAAAACGTTTGCCAGATCTTTACAATGGGACAGTACCGTCAATTGGTTTAACTTTGTCCCCTTTTCCATGCTTATTTTACAGAAAAAGCAAATAACAGTTGTAAACTAATTAAAATTTGATATGGTAAGTGGATTATATTATTTTAAACATATTTCACTGTAATATAAACCATTGTTAAAGTATACATACAAACTTTTAACAATTTTCTAATTTTTTAAAATTTTTGGGCTAATGTTACCTTCAATTCGGGCAACTTTGGCCCGGCTCTTGAAAATCAAACATTTAAATTGTTGAGATAGCTTAGGACAATGTTATACCATGTACAAGTATTGACAAATTATCTGTCAATAATATCTTATCTAATACGAGTTAATAACAAGCTTAATTTGGAAAAAAATCAATAAATCAACATTTTTTTCTATGCAAAACTGAAATTATTTTTAAATTACAAGTAGAATTTTCAAAGAAAATAAAATAATAATAGATGAACAATAACAAATTTAACAGTCTTATATGTTTTCATGAATTGATAATCCAAACTATGGAGAAGAAACATAATCCTGTTTTAGAACAATAAACTGATTCCTCTTTGACTCGAATTTCGGAGGATTGATTTTCCCCCACACTTTTTCCCACTCATAATTTATACAGTCATGCTTTTCTGGCCAACGCCAAAATTTGAGTTTTATTTTCATAGACCATGTACAAGTATTTCCAAATTATCTGTCAATAACATCTTATCTAATCTCAGGCTTAATTTGGAAAAAAATCAATAAATCATCATTTTTTCTATGCAAAACTGATTTTAAATTTAAATTACAAGTGGAATTTTCAAAGAAAAGAAAATAATAATAGAAAACAGTAAACAGTAATTTAACAGTCATACGTTTCGATGAATTGATAGTCCAAACTATGGAGAAAAAACATAATGCAGTTCTGGAACAATAAATTGATTCCTCTTTGACTTGATTTTCGGAGGATGGATTTTCCCCCCACACTTTTTCCCACTCATAATTTATAGTCTTGCTTTTCTGGCCAACGCCAAAATTTGAGTTTTATTTTCATAGACCATGTACAAGTATTTCCAAATTATCTGTCAATAATATCTCATCTAATCTCAAGCTTAATTTGGAAAAAAATCAATAAATCAACATTTGTTCTATGCAAAACTGATTTTAATTTTAAATTACAAGTGGAATTTTCAAAGAAAAGAAAATAATAATAAAAAACAGTAAACAGTAATTTAACAGTCATATGTTTCGATGAATTGATAGTCCAAACTATGGAGAAAAAACATAATGCAGTTCTGGAACAATAAATTGATTCCTCTTTGACTCGATTTTCGGAGGATTGATTTTCCCCCACATTTCTTCCCACTCATACAGTCTTGTTTTTCCGGCCAACGCCAAAATTTGAGTTTTATTTTCATAGAGCATGTACAAGTATTTCCAAATTATCTGTCAATAACATCTTATCTAATCTCAAGCTCATTTTGGAAAAAAATCCATAAATCAACATTTTTCTATGCGAAACTGATTTTAATTTTAAATTACAAGTGGAATTCTCAAAGAAAAGAAAATAATAATAGATAAACAGTAAACAGTAATTTAACAGTCATATGTTTCGATGAATAGATAGTCCAAACTATGGAGAAAAAACATAATGCTGTTCTGGAACAATAAAATGTTTCCTCTTTGACTCGATTTTCGGAGGATTGATTTTCCAGCACACTTCTTCCCACTCATAATTTATATAGTCTTGTTTTTCTGGCCAACGCCAAAATTTGAGTTTTCTTTTCCTACATTCCACAGTCGGTCCATATCTGTTAAACTTAATATCTTTCCAGGATATTTAACACCATCGTACTTCACAATAACATCTACAGCGTACTTCAAAGTCATCTACAGCGTATATGTACAAGTTCAGGGCATACATGTACATATTCAGAATCCGCCCGTCTTTGAGATTTACTTACTTGTTTGTAATTTTTTGTTTATTACTTTGTGACGAGCTGGAGCATTGTCGTTTTCGCCTTTTTGAAACTGCATCCTTTTTAGAAGTAGAAGGAGTACTTGGAGCAACTTTGGCCCAACTTCCATGTTGGGCCAAACTTACCCCAAGATCTGGGACGAAGTTTGCCTAATGTAGTAAAAATTCATTAGTTGGCAAACCACAAAATAAATCAAGATAATGACAGTGAAAATACTTCAAACAATTAATAATAAAGTGAGGCAATTCGCTTACCTGCTCTGAATCACGTACTCATAATTTATAGAGGTACATAAATCACATTTACAAGCAAAAGTTGGACAACAACAAAAATATACGTTTTAGTGATACCAAAGTGGAGCAGCACTGTAGTAGAAGCAAATTGAGGAACTACAAGACAAAACTATGGGAAAGTCAAGGCAGTACTGCCACAGCCCTTGCAATAAATAAGTGATAATCACTCTCCTTTGTCTAGATACAGCACATGCAATCTTTTTTCGTTTGTTGGGCCAAAGTTACCCGCAAGGGCCAAAGTTACCCCAGTTAACGGTAATTCATTTTTACACGTGTCTTTAAGTTTGTGGACCTTGTCTTTAAGTTTGTATAATACCTCAAAAGAGTCGTTATAACTATTCAATAGGTTGCATCTCAGCTCCAGCGCACTGATCGCCTGATCCATTGTAAAGAACAAAAATTCTATTTTATATTTCTCTTTTGAATCTTTTATAGGTTCGTCTACACTTTCATATGATAAATTTCGTTTTTAGATCGAACACGATGACGTGGTGTAGTCATGTCAAAGGTTTTTTTTCCTACTATTATTTCGTTAGCTAATTTTTCAGCTTCTAAGATAACATTGTCAAACTATTCATCCGATCTTAATTCTTTTAAAAAAAAAAGCTAATGTGTTGTTTAATAAATCAGTGGTTTGGGATAAATTAAAATATTTTGATTGAAGTAGCTTATTTATCGGATAAATATCATTCTAAATTTTATACCAAATGAAGATCAAACGTAAAAACTTAAATTAATTTATTGTGATCAACAAACCACTGGCCTCATCTCGAACCATATTATCTATCTCTACATTTTCATAAATACTTAATAAAGCATCGTGAATATTTTCTATTTAAAAACGTGGAGATGTTAGGGAATCTATTCGACTTTCCCAGCAAGTGTCCCTCAATGGTTTCAATGTAAGAGTTTAAGGGGACAGTGGACTTTCAAAATTGTTAAATTTGTCCAAAAATTCGATTTTTTTTATTTTATTGAATTGTGAAACTACGGACGAGTAGGAATGTGTCGCAAAAAGAATTTTTTATTTCTGTGATTGCTTTCCTAGTTATAGGCATTTGTATTTAATTTAGATATTATGTGGTTACTAATAGCAATAACTTTATATGCGTTTTTCTCAAAATAAAAATTTTCACGTCATACGAATATTCAAACTGCTCCATGCGCATTTCTAATTATCGTATTGATTTGAAATTTAAGTTTTATATTCTTAACTGTATATCAAATAAATCTTATTGAAAATAATTATGCTTCGTAGCTCAGAATTTCTAAATTTTGTACTCGAAAAGATGATTTAGAGGTAATTTGCGTAATAAAAAGGGTGTTTTCACTGTTATTATTTTTTTCTCTTTATATTTTTAATGAATGCTTAAAATAAGCAATAAGTTTCATTGTTAGTTCTATAAGGTATCCCGCAAATAAAAATGACCATATTATATGCAAAAGAAACGCGCATGGAACATTTTTAACGAGGCCAATTTTTGATATAATTAATAATTCATAATTCATAAATTATAAATATTTCATCTTTAAATTTTAACCACTTTTACATATCTATGGTACTTATCACATATTCAAATTTCAAGCAAATCCATTCAAAACAAAAAAAGTTAGGTTTGAAGGTCCACTGTCCCCTTAAGGCTCGGTGCACACGAGCGATCCGGTGTCGTTGCGGCACCTCAGTTGCGATTAGGTAGTACATAGAGTTGAACCTTATTTTATTCTTAACCCCAAAAATTTAAATTTAGAGTTAGAAATTTAAATTTGAAAGTGCTCCGAAAAATTAAAATCCGAAGGTTCAAGTACAGCTATTCCAAGTACGAAGTTGAGTAGAATTTATTACACTTTCAGCATTAGACCTACTGAGTAATATTATTCATTTTTTGTTGTTGTTGCTTGCGTAACACCGTTTGACGTGCCAAAAAAAAACTAGCATAACTTCTGTTTGGTAAAAAAGTATTAAGATTTATGCATCCTTACTAACTTTGGTGAGTCTCCACATTCACCTTTGAAATAATGGGGGAACTAATAAAGATCAACAATGGAGGTACACCTATCATTTTACATTTTATCCTCTAGGTGGTTACTGTAACTTTGAACGGTATAATAGTGTTTCAAAAGGAGACGTTCAGTTTCACTGTAGAATAGATAATACCGTAAGATGGGGTTACTTTGTGACAGATTTTAATTTTTTTTCCTTCACCAGCTGATCAGTTTTAAAAGCAGCCCAAAATGAACAATTGCAAAATATTGATACGTCCTTTCCTTAAGTGCTAATGTATTGCTTTAATCCGGCTCTTTAATTACCACTGAGATATTAAAGTTAAAATGTGTCACTAAGTTGCCCCTCCGAGACTTTAAAACATCTGTATTTTTGCCTTGAAATCCAAGAGGAAAAATTACTTCACACATAGTTAGACAGTAAAACGCTTATCAAAAGCTTGATACACAATTATATATACCTACTAGCGGAAAACCCGCACTTCGCTACGAAGTACATTCAAATTAAACACAACGGTCAATGTATGCAATTAATGCCAAAAAAAATAAATAAATATATATATATATATATATATATATATATATATATATATATATATATATATATATATATATATATATATATATATATAATAAATACGACGATCAATGTATACAGTTGATGTAAAAAAAACAAAATATATATTTATAAAAAAAAGTCGTAACGGATATTTTTATGAACAAAATAATGTAGAAGAATATATTCAAATTAAATATAATAGGATATACTAAAGAATATAGTACGGTCAATATAGTACAGTTTGAAGAACATAACTTTTACTGCATTTTAATATTTTTTTGGATAATGTCCAATCGTCTGCCGCATTAGCAAGAAAAAAAAATTTTGTCTATTCCGTTGTTATGCACGTGACGATAAATTAATTTAAAGCATCACAAAAAGAAAAGAAACCACGTGATCAGCAATTAATAAATTAAATTCAAAAATTGAATCTTTAAAATTTCATCAAAAATCAGAAAATGAAGGTAAAGATTCGAAAAAGATTTTATTTTAAAGGAATTTTTATGATCTTTCTCGTGATATAAATTTTATAATCCTCAAATTATTATTTTAGATGCAAACTTAAAAAAACTTGCTAAAACAGCTTAAAAATTTAATTTAAAAAAATCTAAGAAGAATTTTTCAAGAATCTTTCTTAGTGCACCCCTACACTATAAAAAGAATCGCCATGCAAAATTTCAGCCCTTTAGGTCCAGCGGTTTGGTCTGTACGTTGTATGTCAGTGAGTGAGTGAGTGAGTCAGTCAGTCAGTGAGTCAGTCTTTTACGGAACTGTTTTATATGTATATAGACTAGCTGAAAACCCGCACTTCGCTACGGAGTACATTCAAATTAAATACAACGGTCAATGTATGCAATTAATGCCAAAAAATATAAATATCTATACTAATATATAAAGAGAGAGCAGATTTTGTACGTGGAGGGTAATCTCCGGAACCACTGCACCTATTTGAAAAATTCTTTCACTGTTTGAAAGGTACATTATTCGAGATGGACATAGGCTATATATTATGTATATCTGATCAGTAGAAATAAAGTTAGAGGGGATACTCTAGATTTGTATGCACGGCCGCCATCTTGGATTTTTCCGCCAGGGTTTGGCGCATTTCGCATGGCGATAATTATTGCGTTCTAGTAAAAATAACCCAATGTCAAATTCTCTAATTTTAAGATCAAACAGTTATTTCTGATGTGATCTTTTAATTGCAGTATAATAATTTTAGGTCAGATCTTGGCCTTGACCTGGAAATCTGAGTCAAATTGACTAGACTCAAAAGAGTAAATTATTTTTAAAACTAAGAGTCTTTTTGTTGAAACTTTTTGAATCCATTATCAGTTTTTCGTTAACTTATTAAATTTAAGTTGCTTTTAATTTTGTTTATCGATTGTCAATTAGTATACTATAATGATACACCATTTCATTTATTTCAAGTAAAAATTATCTGCCATCATTTTTTCGTAAAATGTAAAATACAGTATACATTTTAAATACAATATATTTTAAAATATTTTATAATTCCAAGTTGTAGTGGATCACAAATAAATTTAAATAACTGAAGTTCAACTTCTCTCTCCCCAGGAACCTAAGTTAAAAAGTTAGTTAAGGTTAAGTTATTGGTTTAGGAAAAGGGTTTTTTTTCTTATTTCCAACACAGCAGGATAAATGGTCAAATAATCCTTGTCCCGATTTTATTGTATGCACCAATAAGGTCAAATCTGGTTAAGGTCAAATCTGAAGTAAAATTTCATTACCACAATGCCCCCTAAAAAAAAAAAAAGGAAAAAAAAAAAAAAAAAAAGAAGAGGATCTGGTTACTCACCATAAATTTATGGGTTCATAATTATTTTACATTTTTCAAAGCTGAATTTTAGATAATTTTTAAATTGCAAGTTATTTAGGTGGTACGAAAATGCTGTATTTTTTTTTCTAATTAACAATATATTGGCATAATATTTTGGTGATTCATTGCTATTAGTCAAAGAGTTAGGGCAAACTGAATAGATGGCATTGAAATTTTATCTGTAAGTAAAATTCATTTGACCAAATTTTTCATATGGATCATAATTTGAAAAGGTAGTTTTTAATTAAAAATGACAAAAAGAAAATCTCAGTCCAACGATTAAATGATTTTTCAAAAATATTTCTAAGTTTCACAATTTAAAAAGGTCGTTTTTATTAAAAAAGCTAAAAGAAAAACCCAAAATTTCCAATATTTGAGAATGATTTTTTCAGAAAAAAGTGGTTTTTATCAAAAACCCAACAATAAATCTAAGTCCAACGTTTAAATGATTTTTCAAAAAATTTTCTAAGTTTCATAATTTAAACAGGTGGTTTTTATTAAAAAAGCTAAAAAAATTCAAAGTCCAGCGTTTTGAAAACACCGCTTAAAACACATTGGCGAGAATTTTTCCACTCCTCAAAACACGGTGAAGTTGGCGCAACAAAATCCAAGATGGCGGACGTGCACACAATTATTAAGTAACGTAATATTAATTTGAATATTATTTTAGGTGCTTAAAGTAATTAAAAAAACATTCTTTACTTAAAATCCTTTTTTTATTTTTGTATTTTTATTTCATCTCTTACTCTAATTTTGAGATACCAATGTGTATCTATAAACGTTTGTCAATTGTAAACGTTTATATTGTAAACGTCTATATTGTAAACGTTTTGTCAATTAAACGTTTCTCCAAATGACAAACGTTTAATCTATATCTATCTATATATATAAAACAGTTCCGTAACTCACTCATTCATTCACTGACTGACTGACTGACTGACTGACATACAACGCACAGACCAAACCGCTGGGCTGAAATTTTGCATGGCGATTCTTCTAATAGTGTAGGTGTGCATTGAGAAAGATTTTTCAAAAATTCTTCTTAGATTTTTTTAAATTAAATTTTTAAGCTGTTTTTTAAACTTTTTTTTTACGTTTGCATTTAAAATAATACATTGAGGGTTATAAAATTTATATCACGAGAAAGATCATGAAATATCCTTCAAAATGAAATTTTTTTCGAATTTTTACCTCCATTTCCTGATTTTTCGTGAATTTTTAAAGATTAATTTTTAGAATTTAATTTATTAAATGCTGATCACGTGATTTCTTTTTCTGGTACTTTCAATAAATTTATCGTCACGTGCGTAACAACTAAATAGACAAAAAATATTTTTGTCTCTTTCTAATGCAGCAGACGATCGGATATTATCCAAAAAAAATGCATATCCCTTACGATTTTTTATAAATATATATACATAGATAGATATATATTTTACATCAATTGTATACATTGATCTTCGCATTTATTATAAATATATATATTTATTTTTTGCATAAATTGCATACGTTGACCGTTGTATTTAATTTGAATGTACTCCGTAGCGAAGCGCGGGTTTTCAGCTAGTATATATATATATTTATAATAAATACGACGATCAATGTATACAATTAATGTAAGAAAAAAACATATTTCTAAAAAAATCGTAACGGATATTTTTATAGACAAAATAATGTCCAATCGTCTGCCGCATTAGCAAGAAAAAAATATTTTTTGTCTATTTAGTTTTTATGCACGTGACGATAAATTTATTTAAAGTACCAGAAAAAGAAATCACGTGATCAGCATTTAATAAATTAAATTCTAAAAAATTAATCTTTAAAAATTCACCAAAAATCAGAAAAGGGAGGTAAAGATTCAAAAAAGATTTTATTTTAAAGGAATTTTTATGATCTTTCTCGTGATATAAATTTTATAATCCTCAAATTATTATTTTAAATGCAAACTTAAAAAAACTTACTAAAACAGCTTAAAAATTTAATTTAAAAAAATCTAAGAAGAATTTTTCAAAAATCTCTTTTAGTGCACCCCTACACTATAAAAAGAATCGCCATGCAAAATTTCAGCCCTTTAGGTCCAGCGGTTTGGTCTGTGCGTTGTATGTCAGTGAGTGAGTGAGTCAGTCAGTCAGTCAGTGAGTCAGTCTTTTACGGAACTGTTTTATATGTATATAGACTAGCTGAAAACCCGCACTTCGCTACGGAGTACATTCAAATTAAATACAACGGTCAATGTATGCAATTAATGCCAAAAAATATAAATATATATATATTTATAATAAATGCGACGATCAATGTATACAATTAATGTAAGAAAAAAACATTTATAAAAAAATCGTAACGGATATTTTTATAGACAAAATAATGTCCAATCGTCTGCCGCATTAGCAAGAAAAAAATATTTTTTGTCTATTTAGTTTTTATGCACGTGACGATAAATTTATTTAAAGTACCAGAAAAAGAAATCACGTGATCAGCATTTAATAAATTAAATTCTAAAAAATTAATCTTTAAAAATTCATCAAAAATCAGAAAAGGGAGGTAAAGATTCAAAAAAGATCTCATTTTGAAGGAATTTTTATGATCTTTCTCGTGATATAAATTTTATAACCCTAAAATTATTATTTGAAATGCAAACTTTAAAAAAGTTACAAAAACAGCTTAAAAATTTAATTTTAAAAAATCTAAGAAGAACTTTTCAAAAATATCTCTTAGTGCACCCCTACACTATAAGAAGAATCGCCATGCAAAATTTCAGCTCTTTAGGTTCAGCGGTTTGGTCTGTGCGTTGTATGTCAGTGAGTGAATGAGTCAGTTACAGAACTGTTTTATATATATAGATTACAAATATTGGATAGCTTTATCTATATCGTTGACATCAAAGAGACCTGGGGTGCCCAGGGCAGCCATCAGTTCGTTGAGAATTTGAGGAAATTCGTCTTTCGACACATTTCTGCTCCTTCGGGTAGTTTTTTTCCAGATAGTCAATACTTCTGTCTCTCCAGTGGTATTTTAGAGGACGGTAAAATGCAGATCGAGAGGTTGGAGGAGGTCAATCGATTTTGTGGGCTATTTTGTAACATTGTTAATTTGTCACAAAGTAACCCCGTTACCTTTCGATATTTAGGTTATGTTCTCATATCTCGGAAATATCACTATACAAAAGTTATATTGCTCCACAATCTAATCAACATATTGACAATAAAAAATAATTACCTGTGGTAGTTGGTTGTATAAGATGTTAGCCTTCAGCATACAAAGTTTCCGACGTTTGAGTCAATAGCTTGACAACAGGTTTGAACAATACACTGGCCAGCGAAGACAAATGGAGCGCAGAAGCTTCGGACACTGGCCACTAGGTGTCTTTGTATGTTCTACAAGCTGTTGGCGCTGTTCTTTGCCTACCCGGTATCACGGGCGCGGTGCAAGATCTGAAATACGAAAAAATTACTATGTGTCACAAAGTTACCCCTCCAGTCACAAAGTAACCCCATCTTACGGTGTCTCAAAAGATGCAAAATAGATGAACGAGGGTCACGATGTAGTGAAACACACCAATGACGATATAAAAATCTGAGCACGAATGGCATGATCATAATGAAATACACAAATGTCTGGTCTCGTAAATTTATTATGAAATCACATCACCAGATGGCGTGGTACATTACACCATTTTAAAATGGCTATTTTCGATGATGCAGAGGGAGCACGCTGTGCGTTTTTCTGATCGGAAACTAAGTCTTCAAAAAAAAATATTCAGCAGAGCTATCGCACGTGGTATGGAAAAGTACCTCATAGAAGGCGAATATGTAGACAGCACAAGAATTTGGGGGAAATAGGTTGTTCTGTGCGTCCTGCAAGATAAACAGGAAGGGAACATGTTTCCGATGATGCTGTTATGGGATTAGTTAGACCCAGTTTCGACTAAATGTGTATCTCATGAAATGGTATCAGACAAACAGAATTTTTTTTTCGTTCTTACTTGGATAAGCTTGGTTGCAAAATTACTGTCACTATTTCTGAATTTATGTGCTAGGTGTTCTTTGCTGTGAGTGAAAACCGACTTTTTTGTGTGCCTGTGTGTAAGTAATGAGGAACTTTGTCGTGAGACATTCGCCTTTTGTTATTCCCTTCGATTGACTGACTACTTTATTATGGAAACACCCTATAGGTGAGCCAGCATTGCTCCCTGTGAGAGGGACGACACGAAACGACCAAGTGTTATTCGGGATTTGAACCCAAGCCAAATGCATGGCAGCTCAGAACGCTAACCACTATACCATGTGGGCGGCAGAAAAATTATTATAGATGCAACGTGTGTAGAATTAAAGAAGACACTTGTACCAAACTTAAACTGAGTGGTTTCAAATGTTTCGCGAGAATTTAAGGGTTTTTTTTTCCAAATACGGCAGGCGATTGAACTTTATCCTAATGCCATATACACCGCAGATGAGTTTCCATAACTATGTGATTATTTTCTGTTAACAAGTTTTTGGACCTTATTAAGAACGTTTCTTGCACAACAATAAAGACTTCTTATTACTTTTAACAACATATACACCGCAGAATTGCTGGCTATTTATTTAAGGGAACACCTTATAGGCGGACCAGCATTACCCCTTTCGAACCGGTCCCGTAATTTTGAACCGACTCAAGTGACGAGATAGGAACACTTGACCCCGCACCTCTAGAGGTATTTTGGGAACTTGGAGGACATTGCAGCTACGACAGATTTTTTTTCCCGTTCACCAGCTGCCATTACTGTACACGTCGATGGTTTTGTCGCCTACGGGCATCGAACTAGCAACTTTCAGGTCACTGGCTAGCTGCCTTTGCCAACCCAGCCACCGGGCCCGAGAATTTCAGGGTGAAAAATATTTTCTACCTACCTCTATTTGCCATCTGTTGTCTTTCAAAGGTTTTTAAAATGTTTTTTAAACATCTCGTATGGATGATTTTGCCCCTTTATCAAAAGTCCTGCGTTCAAAGAAACATCTATAGAGTTTCCATAACTATGTTATTATTTTCTGTTAATAAGTTTTTTGAGCTTACAAAGAACGTTTCTTGCACAACAAATAAAGACTTCTTATTACTTTTATAGGAGTGGTTTGAAAGTGTAAAACAGATCCTTAATAACTGAACAAAGTTAATAACAAATAACTTTTTACATTAAGAGTTCAAGAGGTTTTTTTAAACAGGAAGGAGAAAATTTTCTAGTAATTAAAATAATCTATATATATAAAACAGTTCCGTAACTGACTCATTCATTCACTGACTGACATACAACGCACAGACCAAACCGCTGGACCTAAAGGGCTGAAATTTTGCATGGCGATTCTTCTAATAGTGTAGGGGTGCACTAAGAAAGATTTTTCAAAAATTCTTCTTAGATTTTTTTAAATTAAATTTTTAAGCTGTTTTTTAAACTTTTTTTACGTTTGCATTTAAAATAATACATTGAGGGTTATAAAATTTATATCACGAGAAAGATCATATAAATTCCTTCAAAATGAGATCTTTTTCGAATCTTTACCTCTATTTTCTGAGTTTTGGTGAATTTTTAAAGATTAATTTTTAGAATTTAATTTATTAAATGCTGATCACGTGATTTCTTTTTCTGGTACTTTCAATAAATTTATCGTCACGTGCGTAACAACTAAATAGACAAAAAAATATTTTTTTCTCTTTCTAATGCAGCAGACGATTGGATATTATCCAAAAAAAAGCATATCCCTTACGATTTTTTTTAAATATATATATATATAGATAGATATATATTTTACATCAATTGTATACATTGATCATCGCATTTATTATAAATATATATATTTATTTTTTGGCATAAATTGCATACGTTGTCCGTTGTATTTAATTTGAATGTACTCCGTAGCGAAGCGCGGGTTTTCAGCTAGTTAGCAATAAAGTCAATCAGGGTTATTTAAAAAAATACTTCTGGGATAACGATTAATTTTAAAATAAATGATTTTCTAAAGGATTTATATTAGTCTATGAGTCATTTATAAATGTGTCTCCGTTAATGTGTTTCCATAGCAATCAGTAATTTTCACATCTAAAATCATCAATCAAAAGCCAAGAATCACCCACAAACAATTCAAGGCTTTGTAACATGCAGTTACCAAGGAAATAGAATGTAGACGACACCACGCGAGAGTAATTATTCGAAAATTCAATAACTTTGATTGTGACACGTTCAAACAAAACTTTCGATGTTTGGAGCCTTGGCATTTTTTTATGCGGGTTGTGTACAGGTAACCCTCCTATAACACGGTAGATAGGTTCCTAGAAAATGCCGTGTTGTGTGAAACGTTGTGTCGACGTTTCCACTTCACAATTACATCACTCACAGTGGATTTTGGCTTCTATAGAATGTCCGAAATTTCACGAACTGATTTCCCACAAAGGGGAATCAGTCAAAGGTGGCATCTCACTATAATGCCACGATCAAAGTCACCAAGATCCTTTGACTTACTCATTGTCTCAAAAACGCATAAATATGACCTGACAAACCACTACCAACACTTTTATAACTTTCGGTTACGCATCAAATTACGTCACCTTCCAGATCCACTTCTTTAGGGGGATGTCCGGGTACTTTTGGCCAGATAGTGCAGTTGGGATTAATGTCGTGAGCTTCCACGTAGTAGGCTTGGGTTCAAATCCCGAGTAAGGCTTGGTCGTTAACGTGTTGTCCCCTCATAGGGAGCAATGCTGGCTCACCTAAATTGTGCTCCTGCAATAAAGTAGTCAGCAAGACTTCAGTGAATAACAAAAGGCGAATGTCTCAAGACAAAGTCCGCATTCAAAAGAATAACTTCCTCGGCATTATTACTATTTCTTCATTATTACTACATTTTGATCAAAATTACAATTTTCTTTAATTTTCTTCATTCTTTTAACTAACTTTTTTAAAAAAATTAATCTGATTTTCAATGCATTTTACTTTTGTGATATCATAAAAATATGCTAGTGATCAAAATTAGTAACAATTATGAGTTAATAAATTCAAATGGTGCTCCTAAAAAAAATTAGTCGGCAAGACTTCAGTGAATAACAAAAGGCGAATGTCTCGAGACAAAGTCCGCTTTGAAAAAATGACTTCCGCAGCATTATTACTATTTCATCAATATTACTGCATTTTGATTGAATTTACAATTTTTTAAATTTTCTCCATACATTTAACTTACACTAAAAATTGTTTAATCTGATTTTCATTGCATTTTCCTTTTTGTTATACCACAAAAATATGCTAATGATCAAATTAGTAAGAATTATGAGTTAATAAATGCAATGGTGCTCCTATAGAAAGTAGTCAGCAAGACTTCGGTGAATAACAAAAGGCGAATGTGTCAAGACAAAGTCGGCATTGAAAAAATAACTTCCTCATCTTCAGTATTACTGCATTTTGATCAAAATTACAATTTTCTTTAATTTTCTTCATACATTTATCTTACATTAAAAAATTTTTAATCTGATTTTCATTGCATTTTCCTTTTTTTTATACCACAAAAATATGCTAATGATCAAATTAGTAAGAATTATGAGTTAATAAATTCAATGGTGCTCCTATAGAAAGTAGTCAGCAAGACTTCGGTGAATAAAAAAAGGCAAATGTCTCAAGACAAAGTCGGCATTGAAAAAATAACTTCCTCAGCATTATTACCATTTCTTCAGTATTACTGCATTTTGATCAAAATTACAATTTTCATTCATTTTCTTCATACATTTATTTTACATTAAAAAATTTTTAATCTGATTTTCGTTGCATTTTTCTTTTGTTATACCATAAAAATATGCTAGTGATCAAAATTAGTAAGAATTATGAATTAATAATTTCAAATGGTGCTCCTAAAATAAAGTAGTCAGCAAGACTTCGGTGAATAACAAAAGGCGAATGTCTCAAGACAAAGTCCGCATTATAGCATTATTGCTATTTCTTCGGCATTACTGCATTTTGGTCAAAATTACAATTTTCTTTTATTTTCTTCATACTTTTAACTTACATTAAAAAAAATTAATCTGATTTTCATTGCATTTTCCTTATTGTTATACCAAAAAAATATGCTAGTGATCAAAATTAGTAATAATTATGAGTTAACAAATTAAAATATTAAACTCTTAAATTAGTTTAGCGGTTTCGTGCACTTAACTATTCAATCACTCAGAAATAATGGTACGAAATATAGAAACATCATGAAAAAAAAGGAACATGGTTTGTTAAAAAAACTTACAAACTAAATTAAAACAATCTGAAAGTTCAATGTTAATGTTGTATATTACTGTTATAAAAAATGTTAATCATGATCAAAGAAGAAGAATATTTCAGAAATATATGAAAAATATAACAATATCTGATGCTACAAAAACTTACTGCCGTTCATCTGCGAAATAATTTAATTTTAACATTGTGTAAAATGTGTAAAAAAAATTAGAAATAAATAAATAAATAATAAACATTAAAAAATATGTTGAATTTTTTTACTGACTATCCATGTCGTTATCACCTCGTGTTGAATTTCTCAAACAACGCTAACATTGCTAATAAATACATAGAGAGATAATAGTGTTATTTATGAATATAATCCAAATGGATGTAAAGTATTATTCTAGTTATGAATGAATCAATTTAAAAAGTTCTACTGACAAGACAAAAAAGCCTGCCTCAAGTGCAACTCATAAAATAATGATCATTTTAGTGGAAATTAATAAGCCTGAGGTATATTTGATAAACATGAATCGTTGAAATCGTTAATTTTTAGGCAGAAAGGAGAATATTACTTCATTTAAACTTATTTTCAAATTGTTGCGAAATGATGTAAAAAAAAAATTAAAAGTATATAATACTAGCTGAAAATCCGTACTTCGCTATGGAGTACATTCAAATTAAATACAACGGTCAATGTACACAATTAATGCTAAAATTTATGTATAAATATATTTATAATAAATTTATAATAAATACAACGATCAATGTATGCAATTCATGTAAAAAGAAAGAAAAAATATATTTATAAAAAAATCGTAACGGATATTTTCATACACAAAATAATGAAGAAGAAAATATTCAAATTAAATCTGATAGAGCATACTAAAGAATATAGTACAGTTTGAGGAACATTTCTTTTACCGTATTTTAATAATTTTTTTTTTTTGGATAATGTCGAATCCTCTGCCGCATTAGCAAGAAAAACATATTTTTTTGTATATTTCGTTGTTATGCACGTGATGGAAAATTAGCTCTGCCGCATTAGCAAGAAAAACATATTTTTTTTTGTCTATTTCGTTGTTATGCACGTGATGGAAAATTAGCTTAAAGTATCACAAAAAGAAAAGAAACCAAGTGATCAGCATTTAATAAATTAAATTCTAAAAATTAATCTTTAAAAATTCACCAAAAATTAAAAAACAGAGGTAAAGATTCGAAAAAGATTTCATTTCAAAGGCATTTTTTAATCATTCTCGTGATATAAATTTTATAACCCTCGGATTATTATTTTAAATGCAAACTTTAAAGAATGTTACAAAAACAGCTTAAAAATTTAATTTAAAAAAATCTAAGAAGAATTTTTCAGAAATCTCTCTTACTGCACCCCTACACTGTAAGAAGAATCGCCATGCAAAATTTCAGCCCTTTAGGTCCAGCGGTTTGGTCTGTGCGTTATATGTCAGTCAGTCAGTCAGTTACGGAACTGTTATATACACTGAAGTGCCACTGAATTAGGGATACCTACCTAGTACGAGTTGAGCCTCCTCTGGCCTTGATAACGGCTGCCACACGACGAGGCATAGATTCAACAAGTTTCTGGAAACGTTCCAAGGGAATGGCTTGCCAAATATTGGCTAAAGCTGTCCATAATTCAGTAAGGTTCTTTGGTGCTGTGTGATGGCCTTTCACACCTTGTTCCAAAACATCCCAAAGATGCTCAATAGAATTTAAGTCTCGGCTTCTAGGTGGCCAATTCATGACAGAGAAGTCAGAGGAATTCTCATCCAACCAGCCAGTATCCAACCATGACTTGTGAGAGGTACAGTTGTCTTGTTGGAAAACTTCATTACCGTGCGGATAACAGAACAGCATAAACGGATGGATGTGATCACCCAGAAACTCTACGTACCGAATTGCATTGAGGGAGGTTGGTACACGCACCAAAGATCCCAAACTGTGCCACGAAAAAACACCCCAGACCATGATTGAGCCACCATACAGTTCCAGCCAGGCATGCAGGATCCATGGCTTCATGAGCCTGACGCCATATTCTCAGCCTCCCGTCGGCGTTAAGTAGTCGGAATCGAGACTCATCACTCCATGCTACTCGTTTCCAGTCCTCTACACTCCAGTCTCTGTGCTCTCTTGCCCAGGCAAGACGTGCAGCCCGATGGCGAGTATAGAGCAATGGTACTCTCGTAGGTCGACGGCTCCCGAAACCCATACGGTGAAGCGAGCGTTGCACAGTCCGTTTACTGACTGTACGACTGGCACCGTCATTAAACTGGGTGGTAATTTGAGCTAATGTTTGGCTTCGCTGGCTACGTACAATACGCCTGAGCCGTCTCTCACCACGCACTGTCAAGGCTAATTGTCCTTTGCGGTTTGCCCGATCGCTAGTTTTTTTTTCCATCATCCATGTATTCTTGGTATACTCTTGACACTGTCGACCCTGAAAATCCTAGCTGTCTGACGATTTCGGAAATTGAATGGCCCATGCGTCGCGCACCTACGATTTGTCCACGATCGAAGGCGTCTAAATCAGGCAGCTTACCCATACTGGCAATTCCAACAACTAATTCAGAACAACCACAGTACGCGCTATATATACAATTACCACAGCGCCCTCACTTGCGCATACATGATGCGCAGCGCTACACAATTTGCATAAGCTTTGCTATCCCTAATTCAGTGGCACTTCAGTGTATATATATATAATAGTAATGACCTCCAAAATAGATTTCAAACTATAAAATACTCTTAGGCTATTCAGTTTCAGAAAAACGTATTTATACTATGAAAACATGAAATGAAACAAAATTTATGAAACATTTCGAAAACAAGTTATTAAGCAAACATAAAAACGTATACTACTGTTGTAATAAAAACTTTATGGCTCATAAAAAAAATGTGTTATACAGAAATCACATACACAGATGTTAATCAGTTGCAAAAACAAAATTCTCAGCTGCTACTTAGCCTTAATTTTCTAGTATATATTGAAGGTATAACGAAAGGAAAATCACACCGAGTCGACAAACTAACTCATCTCTAACAAAATGAATTGGTTACAGGCTTCAGTTTCTTGGTGATACTGTTCTTAACTCACTGTGACTACGCCGAGAACAGGAAGACTGCATCCGGAGCTGAATACAAGAATCCCTGGACAGACGTAAAGAAAGCAAAAGCTTTCATGCAATGTCTCATACAGAATATATCAATATCTCCGGTGTTCCCACTCACAGAAAAAGAAGACATGGAGTCAATTGTCGAAACAATGATGGCGGCTATTTCCAGAATGAACTCGTCGCAAAAAGGCAACTCACACGCCGAGCTGCAAGCCATGAATATGGCCTTTGCATCTTCAATGTCTGAGCTAGTCATTGCAGAAGATGCTGGAAATATGCAAGCCATCGATTTAAAAACGGACGTTCTGTCTCAAACAATAAAAATATGTTTCAAGTCCACCATGGGAACAGTAAATAGGCAGTTCATAGCCGAAATAAAGGATCTCATAAAAGTATTCGCCGAAGAAGCAGCTGCAGTCGCACACGACGACACAAGTAATGACGGGGATGTTCATGGTTCCGAGGACCAAACAGCAAATAAAATGAAACGATCAAACTTCAATCTAAATTTTAATATCTTAGGCACCCACCAAACTCAAGAAGACCAGTATTATACTCAAGAAAATACAAATCAAGAATTCAAAACATACGGAATTCAAGCTTCGGGAGGCAACGGAAAACCAGGTGACGCACTCGGACCTTTTAAAGCTCTTTCTGGTGTTGCATATAATCTCGCACAGGCTCTCGCAAATTCAGAAAAAGGACCTATGTATACTGGGGCCCCTGGTTATGTAGTAGCTCCAGACTCACCAGACTACGGAGCACCTGGCGAAGCAGACGGAAATTCTGTAGATCTTTCCAGTTTTGCGAATAATCTCGCACAGGCTCTCGCAAGATCGAGCACTTTCCGAGCAATCTTCCGATCTGGAGTTTCTTCTCAAATCGCTGCAAGAGTAGCGACTAGTGCATTGCAGTCAACGCTTTCTTCGAGCCTGAGGGTTGATTCCGGTACTTCTGGCCGGATCATTAACGATTTGCAGAGAGCCCTCTTAAAACTTGAACCGGGAGCTGACGTTAGTTCATATGCCACGGCAGTGTCGAGTACTGTTGTATCGGGATTGTCATCCGACGGAGTACTTACTGGTCAAAATGCTGCAGATCTCGGAGTGAACATTGCCAGTGGATTCATTCAAGCCGCTTCCGGAATCGCCGCTCAGTTCGGAATCCTAATCTCGCCAAATGACGTATCTACTGATATCAGAAATGTAACGAATATTATTCGGTCAACTATTACTTCCCAGACCACAAGCGTCACCACTTCAGTCTCATCTGCCGGTGGAACCTCGTTAGACCTCGGACCGCAAGGTGGACTCGATCTGGGAGAACCCGGTGGTTTTGGACACCCAGACGACGGAGCAGGACCCGCTTCACCAAGCTACGGTGTACCTGGCGGCGCAGCCGGACCTTCTGGAGATCTTTCGGGTATCACAAATAATCTCGCACGGGCTCTCTCACGTTCCACAACTTTCCGATCTATCTTCCGATCTGGAGTTTCTTCCCAACTCGCAGTAAAAATAGCCACGTATGCAATGCAGTCAACACTGTCCTCCAGCTTGAGGGTAGATTATGATACTTCTCTCCCAATCCTGCACGATCTGCAGAAGGCCATGTTCAACCTTGGAGGAGAAGCCGATACTAGTGCGTACGCCATGGCTGTGTCGCGTACCGTCGTATCGGGCTTATCATCATCTGGCATACTCAATACCGGCAACGCATCGGATCTTTGTGTGAACTTCGTCAGTGGATTCCTTCAATCTGCTTCCGGAATCGCCTCTCGGTACGGGATCCGAATCTCGCCAAATGACGTTTCTTCCGACATCAGGACAGTAACGAACACGCTTCAATCGTCCATGACTTCCCAGACCAAAAGTGTTTTCACTTTTGTCTCTTCCGTTAATCAGACCTCGTTACATTTCGGAGAAACTGGTCCTATGGATATTGGGGCCCCTGGTTATTCAGTAGCTCCAGACTCACCAGACTACGGAGCACCTGGCGAAGCAAACGGAAATTCTGTAGATCTTTCCAGTTTTGCGAATAATCTCGCACAGGCTCTCGCAAGATCGAGCACTTTCCGAGCAATCTTCCGATCTGGAGTTTCTTCTCAAATCGCTGCAAGAGTAGCGACTAGTGCATTGCAGTCAACGCTTTCTTCGAGCCTGAGGGTTGATTCCGGTACTTCTGGCCGAATCATTAACGATTTGCAGAGCGCCCTCTTAGAACTTGAACCGGGAGCTGACGTTAGTTCATATGCCACGGCAGTGTCGAGTACTGTTGTATCGGGATTGTCATCCGACGGAGTACTCACTGGTCAAAATGCTGCAGATCTCGGAGTGAACATTGCCAGTGGATTCATTCAAGCCGCTTCCGGAATCGCCGCTCAGTTCGGAATCCTAATCTCGCCAAATGACGTATCTACTGATATCAGAAATGTAACGAATATTATTCGGTCAACTATTACTTCCCAGACCACAAGCGTCACCACTTCAGTCTCATCTGCCGGTGGAACCTCGTTAGACCTCGGACCACAAGGTGGACTCGATCTGGGAGAACCCGGTGGTTTTGGACACCCAGACGACGGAGCAGGACCCGCTTCACCAAGCTACGGTGTACCTGGCGGCGCAGCCGGACCTTCTGGAGATCTTTCGGGTATCACAAATAATCTCGCACAGGCTCTCTCACGTTCCACAACTTTCCGAGCTATCTTCCGATCTGGAGTTTCTTCCCAACTCGCAGTAACAATAGCCACGTATGCAATGCAGTCAACACTGTCCTCCAGCTTGAGGGTAGATTATGATACTTCTCTCCCAATCCTGCACGATCTGCAGAAGGCCATGTTCAACCTTGGAGGAGAAGCCGATACTAGTGCGTACGCCATGGCTGTGTCGCGTACCGTCGTATCGGGCTTATCATCATCTGGCATACTGAATTCCGGCAACGCCTCGGATCTTTGTGTGAACTTCGTCAGTGGATTCCTTCAATCTGCTTCCGGAATCGCCTCTCGGTACGGGATCCGAATCTCGCCAAATGACGTTTCTTCCGACATCAGGACAGTAACGAAAACGCTTCAATCGTCCATGACTTCCCAGACCAAAAGTGTTTTCACTTTTGTCTCTTCCGTTAATCAGACCTCGTTAGATTTCGGAGAAACTGGTCCTATTGATATTGGGGCCCCTGGTTATGCAGTAGCTCCAGACTCACCAGACTACGGAGCACCTGGCGAAGCAGACGGAAATTCTGTAGATCTTTCCAGTTTTGCGAATAATCTCGCACAGGCTCTCGCAAGATCGAGCACTTTCCGAGCAATCTTCCGATCTGGAGTTTCTTCTCAAATCGCTGCAAGAGTAGCGACTAGAGCATTGCAGTCAACGCTTTCTTCGAGCCTGAGGGTTGATTCCGGTACTTCTGGCCGAATCATTAACGATTTGCAGAGCGCCCTCTTAAAACTTGAACCGGGAGCTGACGTTAGTTCATATGCCACGGCAGTGTCGAGTACTGTTGTATCGGGATTGTCATCCGACGGAGTACTCACTGGTCAAAATGCTGCAGATCTCGGAGTGAACATTGCCAGTGGATTCATTCAAGCCGCTTCCGGAATCGCCGCTCAGTTCGGAATCCTAATCTCGCCAAATGACGTATCTTCTGATATCAGAAATGTAACGAATATTATTCGGTCAACTATTACTTCCCAGACCACAAGCGTCACCACTTCAGTCTCATCTGCCGGTGGAACCTCGTTAGACCTCGGACCACAAGGTGGACTCGATCTGGGAGAACCCGGTGGTTTTGGACACCCAGACGACGGAGCAGGACCCGCTTCACCAAGCTACGGTGTACCTGGCGGCGCAGCCGGACCTTCTGGAGATCTTTCGGGTATCACAAATAATCTCGCACAGGCTCTCTCACGTTCCACAACTTTCCGAGCTATCTTCCGATCTGGAGTTTCTTCCCAACTCGCAGTAACAATAGCCACGTATGCAATGCAGTCAACACTGTCCTCCAGCTTGAGGGTAGATTATGATACTTCTCTCCCAATCCTGCACGATCTGCAGAAGGCCATGTTCAACCTTGGAGGAGAAGCCGATACTAGTGCGTACGCCATGGCTGTGTCGCGTACCGTCGTATCGGGCTTATCATCATCTGGCATACTGAATTCCGGCAACGCCTCGGATCTTTGTGTGAACTTCGTCAGTGGATTCCTTCAATCTGCTTCCGGAATCGCCTCTCGGTACGGGATCCGAATCTCGCCAAATGACGTTTCTTCCGACATCAGGACAGTAACGAAAACGCTTCAATCGTCCATGACTTCCCAGACCAAAAGTGTTTTCACTTTTGTCTCTTCCGTTAATCAGACCTCGTTAGATTTCGGAGAAACTGGTCCTATTGATATTGGGGCCCCTGGTTATGCAGTAGCTCCAGACTCACCAGACTACGGAGCACCTGGCGAAGCAGACGGAAATTCTGTAGATCTTTCCAGTTTTGCGAATAATCTCGCACAGGCTCTCGCAAGATCGAGCACTTTCCGAGCAATCTTCCGATCTGGAGTTTCTTCTCAAATCGCTGCAAGAGTAGCGACTAGTGCATTGCAGTCAACGCTTTCTTCGAGCCTGAGGGTTGATTCCGGTACTTCTGGCCGAATCATTAACGATTTGCAGAGCGCCCTCTTAGAACTTGAACCGGGAGCTGACGTTAGTTCATATGCCACGGCAGTGTCGAGTACTGTTGTATCGGGATTGTCATCCGACGGAGTACTCACTGGTCAAAATGCTGCAGATCTCGGAGTGAACATTGCCAGTGGATTCATTCAAGCCGCTTCCGGAATCGCCGCTCAGTTCGGAATCCTAATCTCGCCAAATGACGTATCTACTGATATCAGAAATGTAACGAATATTATTCGGTCAACTATTACTTCCCAGACCACAAGCGTCACCACTTCAGTCTCATCTGCCGGTGGAACCTCGTTAGACCTCGGACCACAAGGTGGACTCGATCTGGGAGAACCCGGTGGTTTTGGACACCCAGACGACGGAGCAGGACCCGCTTCACCAAGCTACGGTGTACCTGGCGGCGCAGCCGGACCTTCTGGAGATCTTTCGGGTATCACAAATAATCTCGCACAGGCTCTCTCACGTTCCACAACTTTCCGAGCTATCTTCCGATCTGGAGTTTCTTCCCAACTCGCAGTAACAATAGCCACGTATGCAATGCAGTCAACACTGTCCTCCAGCTTGAGGGTAGATTATGATACTTCTCTCCCAATCCTGCACGATCTGCAGAAGGCCATGTTCAACCTTGGAGGAGAAGCCGATACTAGTGCGTACGCCATGGCTGTGTCGCGTACCGTCGTATCGGGCTTATCATCATCTGGCATACTGAATTCCGGCAACGCATCGGATCTTTGTGTGAACTTCGTCAGTGGATTCCTTCAATCTGCTTCCGGAATCGCCTCTCGGTACGGGATCCGAATCTCGCCAAATGACGTTTCTTCCGACATCAGGACAGTAACGAACACGCTTCAATCGTCCATGACTTCCCAGACCAAAAGTGTTTTCACTTTTGTCTCTTCCGTTAATCAGACCTCGTTACATTTCGGAGAAACTGGTGCTATGGATATTGGGGCCCCTGGTTATGCAGTAGCTCCAGACTCACCAGACTACGGAGCACCTGGCGAAGCAAACGGAAATTCTGTAGATCTTTCCAGTTTTGCGAATAATCTCGCACAGGCTCTCGCAAGATCGAGCACTTTCCGAGCAATCTTCCGATCTGGAGTTTCTTCTCAAATCGCTGCAAGAGTAGCGACTAGTGCATTGCAGTCAACGCTTTCTTCGAGCCTGAGGGTTGATTCCGGTACTTCTGGCCGAATCATTAACGATTTGCAGAGCGCCCTCTTAGAACTTGAACCGGGAGCTGACGTTAGTTCATATGCCACGGCAGTGTCGAGTACTGTTGTATCGGGATTGTCATCCGACGGAGTACTCACTGGTCAAAATGCTGCAGATCTCGGAGTGAACATTGCCAGTGGATTCATTCAAGCCGCTTCCGGAATCGCCGCTCAGTTCGGAATCCTAATCTCGCCAAATGACGTATCTACTGATATCAGAAATGTAACGAATATTATTCGGTCAACTATTACTTCCCAGACCACAAGCGTCACCACTTCAGTCTCATCTGCCGGTGGAACCTCGTTAGACCTCGGACCACAAGGTGGACTCGATCTGGGAGAACCCGGTGGTTTTGGACACCCAGACGACGGAGCAGGACCCGCTTCACCAAGCTACGGTGTACCTGGCGGCGCAGCCGGACCTTCTGGAGATCTTTCGGGTATCACAAATAATCTCGCACAGGCTCTCTCACGTTCCACAACTTTCCGAGCTATCTTCCGATCTGGAGTTTCTTCCCAACTCGCAGTAACAATAGCCACGTATGCAATGCAGTCAACACTGTCCTCCAGCTTGAGGGTAGATTATGATACTTCTCTCCCAATCCTGCACGATCTGCAGAAGGCCATGTTCAACCTTGGAGGAGAAGCCGATACTAGTGCGTACGCCATGGCTGTGTCGCGTACCGTCGTATCGGGCTTATCATCATCTGGCATACTGAATTCCGGCAACGCATCGGATCTTTGTGTGAACTTCGTCAGTGGATTCCTTCAATCTGCTTCCGGAATCGCCTCTCGGTACGGGATCCGAATCTCGCCAAATGACGTTTCTTCCGACATCAGGACAGTAACGAACACGCTTCAATCGTCCATGACTTCCCAGACCAAAAGTGTTTTCACTTTTGTCTCTTCCGTTAATCAGACCTCGTTAGATTTCGGAGAAACTGGTCCTATGGATATTGGGGCCCCTGGTTATGCAGTAGCTCCAGACTCACCAGACTACGGAGCACCTGGCGAAGCAGACGGAAATTCTGTAGATCTTTCCAGTTTTGCGAATAATCTCGCACAGGCTCTCGCAAGATCGAGCACTTTCCGAGCAATCTTCCGATCTGGAGTTTCTTCTCAAATCGCTGCAAGAGTAGCGACTAGTGCATTGCAGTCAATCGCTTTCTTCGAGCCTGAGGGTTGATTCCGGTACTTCTGGCCGAATCATTAACGATTTGCAGAGCGCCCTCTTAAAACTTGAACCGGGAGCTGACGTTAGTTCATATGCCACGGCAGTGTCGAGTACTGTTGTATCGGGATTGTCATCCGACGGAGTACTCACTGGTCAAAATGCTGCAGATCTCGGAGTGAACATTGCCAGTGGATTCATTCAAGCCGCTTCCGGAATCGCCGCTCAGTTCGGAATCCTAATCTCGCCAAATGACGTATCTTCTGATATCAGAAATGTAACGAATATTATTCGGTCAACTATTACTTCCCACACCACAAGCGTCACCACTTCAGTCTCATCTGCCGGTGGAACCTCGTTAGACCTCGGACCACAAGGTGGACTCGATCTGGGAGAACCCGGTGGTTTTGGACACCCAGACGACGGAGCAGGACCCGCTTCACCAAGCTACGGTGTACCTGGCGGCGCAGCCGGACCTTCTGGAGATCTTTCGGGTATCACAAATAATCTCGCACAGGCTCTCTCACGTTCCACAACTTTCCGAGCTATCTTCCGATCTGGAGTTTCTTCCCAACTCGCAGTAACAATAGCCACGTATGCAATGCAGTCAACACTGTCCTCCAGCTTGAGGGTAGATTATGATACTTCTCTCCCAATCCTGCACGATCTGCAGAAGGCCATGTTCAACCTTGGAGGAGAAGCCGATACTAGTGCGTACGCCATGGCTGTGTCGCGTACCGTCGTATCGGGCTTATCATCATCTGGCATACTGAATTCCGGCAACGCATCGGATCTTTGTGTGAACTTCGTCAGTGGATTCCTTCAATCTGCTTCCGGAATCGCCTCTCGGTACGGGATCCGAATCTCGCCAAATGACGTTTCTTCCGACATCAGGACAGTAACGAACACGCTTCAATCGTCCATGACTTCCCAGACCAAAAGTGTTTTCACTTTTGTCTCTTCCGTTAATCAGACCTCGTTAGATTTCGGAGAAACTGGTCCTATGGATATTGGGGCCCCTGGTTATGCAGTAGCTCCAGACTCACCAGACTACGGAGCACCTGGCGAAGCAGACGGAAATTCTGTAGATCTTTCCAGTTTTGCGAATAATCTCGCACAGGCTCTCGCAAGATCGAGCACTTTCCGAGCAATCTTCCGATCTGGAGTTTCTTCTCAAATCGCTGCAAGAGTAGCGACTAGTGCATTGCAGTCAACGCTTTCTTCGAGCCTGAGGGTTGATTCCGGTACTTCTGGCCGAATCATTAACGATTTGCAGAGCGCCCTCTTAAAACTTGAACCGGGAGCTGACGTTAGTTCATATGCCACGGCAGTGTCGAGTACTGTTGTATCGGGATTGTCATCCGACGGAGTACTCACTGGTCAAAATGCTGCAGATCTCGGAGTGAACATTGCCAGTGGATTCATTCAAGCCGCTTCCGGAATCGCCGCTCAGTTCGGAATCCTAATCTCGCCAAATGACGTATCTTCTGATATCAGAAATGTAACGAATATTATTCGGTCAACTATTACTTCCCACACCACAAGCGTCACCACTTCAGTCTCATCTGCCGGTGGAACCTCGTTAGACCTCGGACCACAAGGTGGAACTCGATCTGGGAGAACCCGGTGGTTTTGGACACCCAGACGACGGAGCAGGACCCGCTTCACCAAGCTACGGTGTACCTGGCGGCGCAGCCGGACCTTCTGGAGATCTTTCGGGTATCACAAATAATCTCGCACAGGCTCTCTCACGTTCCACAACTTTCCGAGCTATCTTCCGATCTGGAGTTTCTTCCCAACTCGCAGTAACAATAGCCACGTATGCAATGCAGTCAACACTGTCCTCCAGCTTGAGGGTAGATTATGATACTTCTCTCCCAATCCTGCACGATCTGCAGAAGGCCATGTTCAACCTTGGAGGAGAAGCCGATACTAGTGCGTACGCCATGGCTGTGTCGCGTACCGTCGTATCGGGCTTATCATCATCTGGCATACTGAATTCCGGCAACGCATCGGATCTTTGTGTGAACTTCGTCAGTGGATTCCTTCAATCTGCTTCCGGAATCGCCTCTCGGTACGGGATCCGAATCTCGCCAAATGACGTTTCTTCCGACATCAGGACAGTAACGAACACGCTTCAATCGTCCATGACTTCCCAGACCATAAGTGTTTTCACTTTTGTCTCTTCCGTTAATCAGACCTCGTTAGATTTCGGAGAAACTGGTCCTATGGATATTGGGGCCCCTGGTTATGCAGTAGCTCCAGACTCACCAGACTACGGAGCACCTGGCGAAGCAGACGGAAATTCTGTAGATCTTTCCAGTTTTGCGAATAATCTCGCACAGGCTCTCGCAAGATCGAGCACTTTCCGAGCAATCTTCCGATCTGGAGTTTCTTCTCAAATCGCTGCAAGAGTAGCGACTAGTGCATTGCAGTCAACGCTTTCTTCGAGCCTGAGGGTTGATTCCGGTACTTCTGGCCGAATCATTAACGATTTGCAGAGCGCCCTCTTAAAACTTGAACCGGGAGCTGACGTTAGTTCATATGCCACGGCAGTGTCGAGTACTGTTGTATCGGGATTGTCATCCGACGGAGTACTCACTGGTCAAAATGCTGCAGATCTCGGAGTGAACATTGCCAGTGGATTCATTCAAGCCGCTTCCGGAATCGCCGCTCAGTTCGGAATCCTAATCTCGCCAAATGACGTATCTTCTGATATCAGAAATGTAACGAATATTATTCGGTCAACTATTACTTCCCAGACCACAAGCGTCACCACTTCAGTCTCATCTGCCGGTGGAACCTCGTTAGACCTCGGACCACAAGGTGGACTCGATCTGGGAGAACCCGGTGGTTTTGGACACCCAGACGACGGAGCAGGACCCGCTTCACCAAGCTACGGTGTACCTGGCGGCGCAGCCGGACCTTCTGGAGATCTTTCGGGTATCACAAATAATCTCGCACAGGCTCTCTCACGTTCCACAACTTTCCGAGCTATCTTCCGATCTGGAGTTTCTTCCCAACTCGCAGTAACAATAGCCACGTATGCAATGCAGTCAACACTGTCCTCCAGCTTGAGGGTAGATTATGATACTTCTCTCCCAATCCTGCACGATCTGCAGAAGGCCATGTTCAACCTTGGAGGAGAAGCCGATACTAGTGCGTACGCCATGGCTGTGTCGCGTACCGTCGTATCGGGCTTATCATCATCTGGCATACTGAATTCCGGCAACGCATCGGATCTTTGTGTGAACTTCGTCAGTGGATTCCTTCAATCTGCTTCCGGAATCGCCTCTCGGTACGGGATCCGAATCTCGCCAAATGACGTTTCTTCCGACATCAGGACAGTAACGAACACGCTTCAATCGTCCATGACTTCCCAGACCAAAAGTGTTTTCACTTTTGTCTCTTCCGTTAATCAGACCTCGTTAGATTTCGGAGAAACTGGTCCTATGGATATTGGGGCCCCTGGTTATGCAGTAGCTCCAGACTCACCAGACTACGGAGCACCTGGCGAAGCAGACGGAAATTCTGTAGATCTTTCCAGTTTTGCGAATAATCTCGCACAGGCTCTCGCAAGATCGAGCACTTTCCGAGCAATCTTCCGATCTGGAGTTTCTTCTCAAATCGCTGCAAGAGTAGCGACTAGTGCATTGCAGTCAACGCTTTCTTCGAGCCTGAGGGTTGATTCCGGTACTTCTGGCCGAATCATTAACGATTTGCAGAGCGCCCTCTTAAAACTTGAACCGGGAGCTGACGTTAGTTCATATGCCACGGCAGTGTCGAGTACTGTTGTATCGGGATTGTCATCCGACGGAGTACTCACTGGTCAAATGCTGCAGATCTCGGAGTGAACATTGCCAGTGGATTCATTCAAGCCGCTTCCGGAATCGCCGCTCAGTTCGGAATCCTAATCTCGCCAAATGACGTATCTTCTGATATCAGAAATGTAACGAATATTATTCGGTCAACTATTACTTCCCAGACCACAAGCGTCACCACTTCAGTCTCATCTGCCGGTGGAACCTCGTTAGACCTCGGACCACAAGGTGGACTCGATCTGGGAGAACCCGGTGGTTTTGGACACCCAGACGACGGAGCAGGACCCGCTTCACCAAGCTACGGTGTACCTGGCGGCGCAGCCGGACCTTCTGGAGATCTTTCGGGTATCACAAATAATCTCGCACAGGCTCTCTCACGTTCCACAACTTTCCGAGCTATCTTCCGATCTGGAGTTTCTTCCCAACTCGCAGTAACAATAGCCACGTATGCAATGCAGTCAACACTGTCCTCCAGCTTGAGGGTAGATTATGATACTTCTCTCCCAATCCTGCACGATCTGCAGAAGGCCATGTTCAACCTTGGAGGAGAAGCCGATACTAGTGCGTACGCCATGGCTGTGTCGCGTACCGTCGTATCGGGCTTATCATCATCTGGCATACTGAATTCCGGCAACGCATCGGATCTTTGTGTGAACTTCGTCAGTGGATTCCTTCAATCTGCTTCCGGAATCGCCTCTCGGTACGGGATCCGAATCTCGCCAAATGACGTTTCTTCCGACATCAGGACAGTAACGAACACGCTTCAATCGTCCATGACTTCCCAGACCAAAAGTGTTTTCACTTTTGTCTCTTCCGTTAATCAGACCTCGTTAGATTTCGGAGAAACTGGTCCTATGGATATTGGGGCCCCTGGTTATGCAGTAGCTCCAGACTCACCAGACTACGGAGCACCTGGCGAAGCAGACGGAAATTCTGTAGATCTTTCCAGTTTTGCGAATAATCTCGCACAGGCTCTCGCAAGATCGAGCACTTTCCGAGCAATCTTCCGATCTGGAGTTTCTTCTCAAATCGCTGCAAGAGTAGCGACTAGTGCATTGCAGTCAACGCTTTCTTCGAGCCTGAGGGTTGATTCCGGTACTTCTGGCCGAATCATTAACGATTTGCAGAGCGCCCTCTTAAAACTTGAACCGGGAGCTGACGTTAGTTCATATGCCACGGCAGTGTCGAGTACTGTTGTATCGGGATTGTCATCCGACGGAGTACTCACTGGTCCAAATGCTGCAGATCTCGGAGTGAACATTGCCAGTGGATTCATTCAAGCCGCTTCCGGAATCGCCGCTCAGTTCGGAATCCTAATCTCGCCAAATGACGTATCTTCTGATATCAGAAATGTAACGAATATTATTCGGTCAACTATTACTTCCCAGACCACAAGCGTCACCACTTCAGTCTCATCTGCCGGTGGAACCTCGTTAGACCTCGGACCACAAGGTGGACTCGATCTGGGAGAACCCGGTGGTTTTGGACACCCAGACGACGGAGCAGGACCCGCTTCACCAAGCTACGGTGTACCTGGCGGCGCAGCCGGACCTTCTGGAGATCTTTCGGGTATCACAAATAATCTCGCACAGGCTCTCTCACGTTCCACAACTTTCCGAGCTATCTTCCGATCTGGAGTTTCTTCCCAACTCGCAGTAACAATAGCCACGTATGCAATGCAGTCAACACTGTCCTCCAGCTTGAGGGTAGATTATGATACTTCTCTCCCATTCCTGCACGATCTGCAGAAGGCCATGTTCAACCTTGGAGGAGAAGCCGATACTAGTGCGTACGCCATGGCTGTGTCGCGTACCGTCGTATCGGGCTTATCATCATCTGGCATACTGAATTCCGGCAACGCATCGGATCTTTGTGTGAACTTCGTCAGTGGATTCCTTCAATCTGCTTCCGGAATCGCCTCTCGGTACGGGATCCGAATCTCGCCAAATGACGTTTCTTCCGACATCAGGACAGTAACGAACACGCTTCAATCGTCCATGACTTCCCAGACCAAAAGTGTTTTCACTTTTGTCTCTTCCGTTAATCAGACCTCGTTAGATTTCGGAGAAACTGGTCCTATGGATATTGGGGCCCCTGGTTATGCAGTAGCTCCAGACTCACCAGACTACGGAGCACCTGGCGAAGCAGACGGAAATTCTGTAGATCTTTCCAGTTTTGCGAATAATCTCGCACAGGCTCTCGCAAGATCGAGCACTTTCCGAGCAATCTTCCGATCTGGAGTTTCTTCTCAAATCGCTGCAAGAGTAGCGACTAGTGCATTGCAGTCAACGCTTTCTTCGAGCCTGAGGGTTGATTCCGGTACTTCTGGCCGAATCATTAACGATTTGCAGAGCGCCCTCTTAAAACTTGAACCGGGAGCTGACGTTAGTTCATATGCCACGGCAGTGTCGAGTACTGTTGTATCGGGATTGTCATCCGACGGAGTACTCACTGGTCCAAATGCTGCAGATCTCGGAGTGAACATTGCCAGTGGATTCATTCAAGCCGCTTCCGGAATCGCCGCTCAGTTCGGAATCCTAATCTCGCCAAATGACGTATCTTCTGATATCAGAAATGTAACGAATATTATTCGGTCAACTATTACTTCCCAGACCACAAGCGTCACCACTTCAGTCTCATCTGCCGGTGGAACCTCGTTAGACCTCGGACCACAAGGTGGACTCGATCTGGGAGAACCCGGTGGTTTTGGACACCCAGACGACGGAGCAGGACCCGCTTCACCAAGCTACGGTGTACCTGGCGGCGCAGCCGGACCTTCTGGAGATCTTTCGGGTATCACAAATAATCTCGCACAGGCTCTCTCACGTTCCACAACTTTCCGAGCTATCTTCCGATCTGGAGTTTCTTCCCAACTCGCAGTAACAATAGCCACGTATGCAATGCAGTCAACACTGTCCTCCAGCTTGAGGGTAGATTATGATACTTCTCTCCCAATCCTGCACGATCTGCAGAAGGCCATGTTCAACCTTGGAGGAGAAGCCGATACTAGTGCGTACGCCATGGCTGTGTCGCGTACCGTCGTATCGGGCTTATCATCATCTGGCATACTGAATTCCGGCAACGCATCGGATCTTTGTGTGAACTTCGTCAGTGGATTCCTTCAATCTGCTTCCGGAATCGCCTCTCGGTACGGGATCCGAATCTCGCCAAATGACGTTTCTTCCGACATCAGGACAGTAACGAACACGCTTCAATCGTCCATGACTTCCCAGACCAAAAGTGTTTTCACTTTTGTCTCTTCCGTTAATCAGACCTCGTTAGATTTCGGAGAAACTGGTCCTATGGATATTGGGGCCCCTGGTTATGCAGTAGCTCCAGACTCACCAGACTACGGAGCACCTGGCGAAGCAGACGGAAATTCTGTAGATCTTTCCAGTTTTGCGAATAATCTCGCACAGGCTCTCGCAAGATCGAGCACTTTCCGAGCAATCTTCCGATCTGGAGTTTCTTCTCAAATCGCTGCAAGAGTAGCGACTAGTGCATTGCAGTCAACGCTTTCTTCGAGCCTGAGGGTTGATTCCGGTACTTCTGGCCGAATCATTAACGATTTGCAGAGCGCCCTCTTAAAACTTGAACCGGGAGCTGACGTTAGTTCATATGCCACGGCAGTGTCGAGTACTGTTGTATCGGGATTGTCATCCGACGGAGTACTCACTGGTCAAAATGCTGCAGATCTCGGAGTGAACATTGCCAGTGGATTCATTCAAGCCGCTTCCGGAATCGCCGCTCAGTTCGGAATCCTAATCTCGCCAAATGACGTATCTTCTGATATCAGAAATGTAACGAATATTATTCGGTCAACTATTACTTCCCAGACCACAAGCGTCACCACTTCAGTCTCATCTGCCGGTGGAACCTCGTTAGACCTCGGACCACAAGGTGGACTCGATCTGGGAGAACCCGGTGGTTTTGGACACCCAGACGACGGAGCAGGACCCGCTTCACCAAGCTACGGTGTACCTGGCGGCGCAGCCGGACCTTCTGGAGATCTTTCGGGTATCACAAATAATCTCGCACAGGCTCTCTCACGTTCCACAACTTTCCGAGCTATCTTCCGATCTGGAGTTTCTTCCCAACTCGCAGTAACAATAGCCACGTATGCAATGCAGTCAACACTGTCCTCCAGCTTGAGGGTAGATTATGATACTTCTCTCCCAATCCTGCACGATCTGCAGAAGGCCATGTTCAACCTTGGAGGAGAAGCCGATACTAGTGCGTACGCCATGGCTGTGTCGCGTACCGTCGTATCGGGCTTATCATCATCTGGCATACTGAATTCCGGCAACGCATCGGATCTTTGTGTGAACTTCGTCAGTGGATTCCTTCAATCTGCTTCCGGAATCGCCTCTCGGTACGGGATCCGAATCTCGCCAAATGACGTTTCTTCCGACATCAGGACAGTAACGAACACGCTTCAATCGTCCATGACTTCCCAGACCAAAAGTGTTTTCACTTTTGTCTCTTCCGTTAATCAGACCTCGTTAGATTTCGGAGAAACTGGTCCTATGGATATTGGGGCCCCTGGTTATGCAGTAGCTCCAGACTCACCAGACTACGGAGCACCTGGCGAAGCAGACGGAAATTCTGTAGATCTTTCCAGTTTTGCGAATAATCTCGCACAGGCTCTCGCAAGATCGAGCACTTTCCGAGCAATCTTCCGATCTGGAGTTTCTTCTCAAATCGCTGCAAGAGTAGCGACTAGTGCATTGCAGTCAACGCTTTCTTCGAGCCTGAGGGTTGATTCCGGTACTTCTGGCCGAATCATTAACGATTTGCAGAGCGCCCTCTTAAAACTTGAACCGGGAGCTGACGTTAGTTCATATGCCACGGCAGTGTCGAGTACTGTTGTATCGGGATTGTCATCCGACGGAGTACTCACTGGTCAAAATGCTGCAGATCTCGGAGTGAACATTGCCAGTGGATTCATTCAAGCCGCTTCCGGAATCGCCGCTCAGTTCGGAATCCTAATCTCGCCAAATGACGTATCTTCTGATATCAGAAATGTAACGAATATTATTCGGTCAACTATTACTTCCCAGACCACAAGCGTCACCACTTCAGTCTCATCTGCCGGTGGAACCTCGTTAGACCTCGGACCACAAGGTGGACTCGATCTGGGAGAACCCGGTGGTTTTGGACACCCAGACGACGGAGCAGGACCCGCTTCACCAAGCTACGGTGTACCTGGCGGCGCAGCCGGACCTTCTGGAGATCTTTCGGGTATCACAAATAATCTCGCACAGGCTCTCTCACGTTCCACAACTTTCCGAGCTATCTTCCGATCTGGAGTTTCTTCCCAACTCGCAGTAACAATAGCCACGTATGCAATGCAGTCAACACTGTCCTCCAGCTTGAGGGTAGATTATGATACTTCTCTCCCATTCCTGCACGATCTGCAGAAGGCCATGTTCAACCTTGGAGGAGAAGCCGATACTAGTGCGTACGCCATGGCTGTGTCGCGTACCGTCGTATCGGGCTTATCATCATCTGGCATACTGAATTCCGGCAACGCATCGGATCTTTGTGTGAACTTCGTCAGTGGATTCCTTCAATCTGCTTCCGGAATCGCCTCTCGGTACGGGATCCGAATCTCGCCAAATGACGTTTCTTCCGACATCAGGACAGTAACGAACACGCTTCAATCGTCCATGACTTCCCAGACCAAAAGTGTTTTCACTTTTGTCTCTTCCGTTAATCAGACCTCGTTAGATTTCGGAGAAACTGGTCCTATGGATATTGGGGCCCCTGGTTATGCAGTAGCTCCAGACTCACCAGACTACGGAGCACCTGGCGAAGCAGACGGAAATTCTGTAGATCTTTCCAGTTTTGCGAATAATCTCGCACAGGCTCTCGCAAGATCGAGCACTTTCCGAGCAATCTTCCGATCTGGAGTTTCTTCTCAAATCGCTGCAAGAGTAGCGACTAGTGCATTGCAGTCAACGCTTTCTTCGAGCCTGAGGGTTGATTCCGGTACTTCTGGCCGAATCATTAACGATTTGCAGAGCGCCCTCTTAAAACTTGAACCGGGAGCTGACGTTAGTTCATATGCCACGGCAGTGTCGAGTACTGTTGTATCGGGATTGTCATCCGACGGAGTACTCACTGGTCAAAATGCTGCAGATCTCGGAGTGAACATTGCCAGTGGATTCATTCAAGCCGCTTCCGGAATCGCCGCTCAGTTCGGAATCCTAATCTCGCCAAATGACGTATCTTCTGATATCAGAAATGTAACGAATATTATTCGGTCAACTATTACTTCCCAGACCACAAGCGTCACCACTTCAGTCTCATCTGCCGGTGGAACCTCGTTAGACCTCGGACCACAAGGTGGACTCGATCTGGGAGAACCCGGTGGTTTTGGACACCCAGACGACGGAGCAGGACCCGCTTCACCAAGCTACGGTGTACCTGGCGGCGCAGCCGGACCTTCTGGAGATCTTTCGGGTATCACAAATAATCTCGCACAGGCTCTCTCACGTTCCACAACTTTCCGAGCTATCTTCCGATCTGGAGTTTCTTCCCAACTCGCAGTAACAATAGCCACGTATGCAATGCAGTCAACACTGTCCTCCAGCTTGAGGGTAGATTATGATACTTCTCTCCCAATCCTGCACGATCTGCAGAAGGCCATGTTCAACCTTGGAGGAGAAGCCGATACTAGTGCGTACGCCATGGCTGTGTCGCGTACCGTCGTATCGGGCTTATCATCATCTGGCATACTGAATTCCGGCAACGCATCGGATCTTTGTGTGAACTTCGTCAGTGGATTCCTTCAATCTGCTTCCGGAATCGCCTCTCGGTACGGGATCCGAATCTCGCCAAATGACGTTTCTTCCGACATCAGGACAGTAACGAACACGCTTCAATCGTCCATGACTTCCCAGACCAAAAGTGTTTTCACTTTTGTCTCTTCCGTTAATCAGACCTCGTTAGATTTCGGAGAAACTGGTCCTATGGATATTGGGGCCCCTGGTTATGCAGTAGCTCCAGACTCACCAGACTACGGAGCACCTGGCGAAGCAGACGGAAATTCTGTAGATCTTTCCAGTTTTGCGAATAATCTCGCACAGGCTCTCGCAAGATCGAGCACTTTCCGAGCAATCTTCCGATCTGGAGTTTCTTCTCAAATCGCTGCAAGAGTAGCGACTAGTGCATTGCAGTCAACGCTTTCTTCGAGCCTGAGGGTTGATTCCGGTACTTCTGGCCGAATCATTAACGATTTGCAGAGCGCCCTCTTAAAACTTGAACCGGGAGCTGACGTTAGTTCATATGCCACGGCAGTGTCGAGTACTGTTGTATCGGGATTGTCATCCGACGGAGTACTCACTGGTCAAAATGCTGCAGATCTCGGAGTGAACATTGCCAGTGGATTCATTCAAGCCGCTTCCGGAATCGCCGCTCAGTTCGGAATCCTAATCTCGCCAAATGACGTATCTTCTGATATCAGAAATGTAACGAATATTATTCGGTCAACTATTACTTCCCAGACCACAAGCGTCACCACTTCAGTCTCATCTGCCGGTGGAACCTCGTTAGACCTCGGACCACAAGGTGGACTCGATCTGGGAGAACCCGGTGGTTTTGGACACCCAGACGACGGAGCAGGACCCGCTTCACCAAGCTACGGTGTACCTGGCGGCGCAGCCGGACCTTCTGGAGATCTTTCGGGTATCACAAATAATCTCGCACAGGCTCTCTCACGTTCCACAACTTTCCGAGCTATCTTCCGATCTGGAGTTTCTTCCCAACTCGCAGTAACAATAGCCACGTATGCAATGCAGTCAACACTGTCCTCCAGCTTGAGGGTAGATTATGATACTTCTCTCCCAATCCTGCACGATCTGCAGAAGGCCATGTTCAACCTTGGAGGAGAAGCCGATACTAGTGCGTACGCCATGGCTGTGTCGCGTACCGTCGTATCGGGCTTATCATCATCTGGCATACTGAATTCCGGCAACGCATCGGATCTTTGTGTGAACTTCGTCAGTGGATTCCTTCAATCTGCTTCCGGAATCGCCTCTCGGTACGGGATCCGAATCTCGCCAAATGACGTTTCTTCCGACATCAGGACAGTAACGAACACGCTTCAATCGTCCATGACTTCCCAGACCAAAAGTGTTTTCACTTTTGTCTCTTCCGTTAATCAGACCTCGTTAGATTTCGTAGAAACTGGTCCTATGGATATTGGGGCCCCTGGTTATGCAGTAGCTCCAGACTCACCAGACTACGGAGCACCTGGCGAAGCAGACGGAAATTCTGTAGATCTTTCCAGTTTTGCGAATAATCTCGCACAGGCTCTCGCAAGATCGAGCACTTTCCGAGCAATCTTCCGATCTGGAGTTTCTTCTCAAATCGCTGCAAGAGTAGCGACTAGTGCATTGCAGTCAACGCTTTCTTCGAGCCTGAGGGTTGATTCCGGTACTTCTGGCCGAATCATTAACGATTTGCAGAGCGCCCTCTTAAAACTTGAACCGGGAGCTGACGTTAGTTCATATGCCACGGCAGTGTCGAGTACTGTTGTATCGGGATTGTCATCCGACGGAGTACTCACTGGTCAAAATGCTGCAGATCTCGGAGTGAACATTGCCAGTGGATTCATTCAAGCCGCTTCCGGAATCGCCGCTCAGTTCGGAATCCTAATCTCGCCAAATGACGTATCTTCTGATATCAGAAATGTAACGAATATTATTCGGTCAACTATTACTTCCCAGACCACAAGCGTCACCACTTCAGTCTCATCTGCCGGTGGAACCTCGTTAGACCTCGGACCACAAAGTGGACTCGATCTGGGAGAACCCGGTGGTTTTGGACACCCAGACGACGGAGCAGGACCCGCTTCACCAAGCTACGGTGTACCTGGCGGCGCAGCCGGACCTTCTGGAGATCTTTCGGGTATCACAAATAATCTCGCACAGGCTCTCTCACGTTCCACAACTTTCCGAGCTATCTTCCGATCTGGAGTTTCTTCTCAAATCGCTGCAAGAGTAGCGACTAGTGCATTGCAGTCAACGCTTTCTTCGAGCCCGAGGGTTGATTCCGGTACTTCTGGCCGAATCATTAACGATTTGCAGAGCGCCCTCTTAAAACTTGAACCGGGAGCTGACGTTAGTTCATATGCCACGGCAGTGTCGAGTACTGTTGTATCGGGATTGTCATCCGACGGAGTACTCACTGGTCAAAATGCTGCAGATCTCGGAGTGAACATTGCCAGTGGATTCATTCAAGCCGCTTCTGGAATCGCCGCTCAGTTCGGAATCCTAATCTCGCCAAATGACGTATCTACTGATATCAGAAATGTAACGAATATTATTCGGTCAACTATTACTTCCCAGACCACAAGCGTCACCACTTCAGTCTCATCTGCCGGTGGAACCTCGTTAGACCTCGGACCACAAGGTGGACTCGATCTGGGAGAACCCGGTGGTTTTGGACACCCAGACGACGGAGCAGGACCCGCTTCACCAAGCTACGGTGTACCTGGCGGCGCATCCGGACCTTCTGGAGATCTTTCGGGTGTCACGAATAATCTCGCACAGGCTCTCTCAGGTTCCAAAACTTTCCGATCTATCTTCCGATCTGGAGTTTCTTTTGACGTCGCAGTAACAATAGCCATGAATGCAATGCAGTCAACTCTGTCCTCCACCTTGAGGGTAGATTCTGGTACTTCTCTCCGAATCATGGATGATCTGCAGAAGGCCATGTTAAACCTTGAATCAGGAGCTGTTACTAGTGCGTATGCCATGGCTTTGTCGCGTACTGTTGTATCGAGATTATCTTCATCTGGCATACTGAACTCCGGCAACGTATCGGATCTTTGTGTGAACTTCGTCAGGGGATTCCTTCAATCTGCTTCCGGAATCGCCTCTCGGTACGGAATCCTAATCACGCCAAATGACGTTTCTTCCGACATCAGGACAGTAACGAATGTTATTCGATCAGCTAGCTCATCCCAAACAACTAGTGTCTCTTTATTACTGAGTTCCTTGAGTGATGGTTCTGTGGATATTGACTCTTCTTCTGGTTGTGGACTGAAATCTGCTGCTGGCTCTCTTAGTTCAATTCTTACCTCTCCTTCTGGTTTGACTTCGCCTAGGGCAGTTGCGAGAATTCAGGATTTGTTTTCTCAAGTTAGGAGTTCTTTGAGACCTGATGGATTTGATATAAGCAGTTTTGCTCAGTCTGTCGCTTCTATTTCTTCGCATTTAGTTGATTCCGGCTTCTCTCAGAGTGATGCGAACATTGAAGCCCTACTTGAAACTATGGTAGTCATGATTCAGTTCTTGTCATCTGCTCAAATAGGGCAAGTTAATTTGTCTTCCATTTCTTCTGTTAGCAGTTCTTTTGCATCTTCACTATCGAGGGCTCTGGTTTATTGATGACTATTTGTGTTTTCCCTTTTCAAATGTGATGTTATTTATAAAATTATTATTCAAAATGAAAATTATATAATCAAATATTTGCTGTCATAATAAAATTTCTTAGCATAATGTATAATGTTTTTATTTTTTTCTCTTCAGACACATTAGCCTCCTCACGTATAGCAGGAATTACAGTTTATACTCAAAACAAGGAATTTTCAAGCTTTTTTTATCATTTTCTTTGTGTATGGGAATAGTTGTTCTAGCTTTAGTTGTACAATTGCATTTATAACAAAAAATTTATTTGATAACGCCCTGTTAAAGGGTCGTATTTTAGTGTTTTAAAAGAAGTGGGAACAAATTTTATGTTATTAAACCTTTTTTTTAACTCTATTTCTTGAGACTATTTTGAGTGCAGAGTGGATTTTATTATTCAGTGCTAGTTGTGCTTTTTTAAGCCCTCATCCAAGTTAACCTTTAGCTTACGGATTCATTTTTCCGATTTCTTCTTTAAAACGGGAAATTTCATACCCTCTTTTTCAAAACGGCCAGTAGGGAGTTATATATATATATATATATATATATATATATATATATATATATATATATATATATATATATATATATATACATACAGATGGTTATCAAAATAATGGAAGCACCTATCAATAGTGGTGTCTATGAATGTGCTTCGTGTTCCTTAAAAAACTAATCTGGCCACCGGTATCTTTTTATATAATACAGTGTATGCATTATTCTACTGTCAGGTAGCAGTAATGAAGCTAAGGGTATCGTGCTTTTTCTTTTTTCTTTTTTTTTTTGGGGGGGGGGGGACAGCGTAAAATGTCAAACCTTGCAGACCCTGCGAAAAGGGCAAATTGTTCGAGCGTTTAAATTGGAGTATTTGTACTGCAACCCCCAGGCTAATGGGTGTTTTTCGAGCTCTGGTATCGAAAGTCATGATAGCATGCACAGTGCAAGGACATACATCCTTTGCCAAACAGAATAGTGGACGAAAGGGAGAGCTGAGCGAAAGAGACGGACGAGGTATTGAAGCGGATTGTGACATGAAGAAAGAAAACAACTGCAACCAAAATTACCGAAGAGCTCAAGCGGCCTCTGCATGTTCTGGTATCAACCATTAGAGGTAGAAGGGAACTTCCCAAACAAAGCATTTACGGAAGAGTAGCTATTCCCAAGCCACTTGTAATAGATACCAATGCAAAATATCGTCCACAATGGTGCCACGAGAGTAAATCCTGGTCGAGTAACATGTCGAAAAACGGCATTTGGTCCGACGAATCATTGTTCACTTTGTTCCTCGCAACTGGACATGCATATGTCTGGAGAACACCGACACAAGCTTAAGATTCTGGCTGTTTCATCTCAACTGTCAATCATGGAGGTTGATTTATCAGGGTTTGGGATGGCATCTCATGGTTTTCTTCAGGCCCTGTTGTAACCATAAAAGGGAGAATGAATGGGAAAGACTAGGTCGAAATTTTAACTCACTAGTCCATCCTATGGTACAAGCATTGTTTCTTTCAAGAGATGGCGTTCTCCAGGATGATAATCCCCTTATAAATACAGCTAAATCTATCAAGTATTGGTTTGAAGAGCATGAAAAAGAAGTTAAATATCTTATCTTGCCCTGTACAATCCCCTCCGACTGTACATCATCCAACCACTGTGATCTGTGTAAGTAGATAGAACTTGGCATTGATATCCATCATAGCATCTCTACAGGAACTTTCGAGATTTTTCCCTGAAGAATTATAATATATTCTTAACCACTATTCATGACTTGTATAATCCAATTCCAAATTGAATCAGGTGGTATTACATGACAAAGGTGATCCTGCGCCGTATTAATAAAGGTTTTCATGATGTTTCTTAGTGTTTCCATTATTTTGATAACTACCTGTATATATATACCTTTATACATACACACACACACACACACACACACACATATATATATATATATATATATATATATATATATATATATATATAACCCCCTAAATGGCCACCGTTCTTACGAAAGGGGTATGAACTTTCAGGTTCTAAAGGGTGATTTGGAAAAATGAGCCCCGTAAGCTAAAAGTTAAGACCATTCTTGGTGAGTCTGGGGTTGGCTGGAGGATACCGATCAGGGATTGACTATTCATTGCTTTGCAACAAGAGATTGTATTTCGCATTTGGAGTATTTATTGTTATATGTCATTTTCCTGTTGTATCGTATATGAGACCATTTAAGGTGCGCTTGAAATTTCATAACATAATGTCAAGTAAGATTTTAAAATATTGACATAAAGATATGTAAGTTTTTGTCACACTTGTTTGTTAATTGCTGCAAAGCTTAAACATTTGGTGGCCAGAGTAAGCAATTTTATAACTTATCAAATCTATCTCCGTCAATATTTTATTAAATTAATTTTAAAATTATTTGTGTAGTTGCAGTGGCATGATAACGCTGCTGCGAATTTTTTCTTTCGTAGTGTAAAAGAAAAAGAAAGATAAACAGAGCAAAATTTAGAGCACTTTAAGACTTTTCGAAAAAAAAAATTTGTTTGTTATAAATTAAATCAGATTTGAAAATTTTATTTCAAAGATCAATATTATATTATATATGCATATCATTTTTAAAAGTAAACTGAATACTCAAAAAATACCTCAAATTTAAGAAAAAAAAATTATGATTCAAATGCCCACTTTTTATAAATGCTTCCTCTCTAAGCAAATTATTAACATTTAGCTTACGGGTCCTATTTTTCCAATTCCCTCTTTAGAATCGGAAATTTCATATCCCTTTTGTAAGAACGGTCCTTAAGGGGGTTATATATATATATACCACCGCTTATAGTGATCAGTGAAGAATCAGTCAAGATCAGTGAAGATCAGTCAAGAATCAACCGTTTATAAGAATCAATATCGCGAAAACAAAAACAAATGTATTATTTGCATGTTAAAATTTTAGCTTTAAAGAATCAATCCACCGGTTTTAAGAATCAGTTTACACTCTTCGCTTTCCTTTCATTTTTCCAAAAAAGCCACTTAAACCCTCAAAAGACACGAAGTTCTTTCTCTTTTTTTAAATAAGAAAGATTGATAAGATGGGATGGAATATAGTCATAAAATTCATCCCTTTCTTTCTTAGACATAAAATAATAGTTTCCCTTTAAACCCTTTAGCACAACACTGTCCTATTAGCTTGACCCAGGGGCATCTTTACCCGTCCGCGTCCGATTTCACTTTTCTCCACTGAGAAACAAAAATGGGACTCTTTTTTTCCCACCTCCCACATCTTAGTTGCGGCTTACTGGACCCTGAAACACATAAATCTTCGGCGAAGTGTCCACTATCACTGAGGCAAACGTGACATTAGTAGATTCAGCACGTTATCAAACCGTGAAACGTAAGCTAGACGGTGAATATTCGTCTCAGACTATTAGTAATGAAAGAGTATTGAAACAGCCTCCTGAAAACTTCATTACGTCAAACTACCATAGAAAACTTTTTCTTGCTCCCTTTCTGTAGTTGAAATGTTAAAACTGTTAAGCAGATATGTGGTAACAAATATTGGATTTTTTTTCTTCTCTTACTATAATCATGTGTATCTACTTATAGGTCTAGAAAAAAAAAGTTCTTGAGATACATGCTATCCCAGCCAGTAAGGAAAAGGTTAAAGGACTTTATTATAAGTACGATCCCCTTATTATATTACCAGTTTCTACATAGAAAACAAATACAAAATTCGCTCGTTTCTATGCCGATAGTCCCACCACCCTTGATAAATTCGCAGTGCAAACAGTCGAGCTCTGCAGTGACTCAGACCCTCTATCGATATACTCAGCAATGTAACACTGATCGTACTCTTCTTGCAAATTCAACCACCCAAGTGTATATTTTCCCGATTTTTTTTTTTAAATATTTGAACTAAATATTCCTTAAATACTTCCCTTGGTGTTTCGTATCCGCATGGGAATAAATACGACGCTGGATTGGGTGGGTGGTTCAACTGTGACATTGGGGGAGGGGGGCAATATGCGCATTATGAATTGCTGAGTTACTAGAGGGATTTTTTTAACCCCTAAACGATCGCATAATTTTCAAGAAGACAGTAAAAAAAAGTACCTATTTTTTCTGGAGGATTCCATTTATTTCTTGATCTGAAACATCTATTTTAAAAAAACCCATCCCCAATTTCATTATATACGCAGGGTGGTTCAGATTAAAGTATCCCTGTTTGATGCGTCCACTGCCTGAGAAAAGCAGTGGACGTAATATCTTCATATTTGGAGGGTATACGTATCAGACCATGAGGAATTGATTCGCGGGGGAAAAAGTTAGTTCCAACAAAGACCGCTAGGTGCAAATAAGGCGCTGTAATCGGTTGAAGGTAAGGAAAATGAAACATGACTGTACGAAGAAAAGAAAGAACACGAGGTGTAGGTAATTAACTTTATTAGTTACCCGTCGGACGGGTTTGTAACCAGTTGCGGCGTGTGCGTGGCTCCATTCAATTACATAGGTTACGACTCATCACGGACTGGTTTGTGATTGGAGTCAGTTATCAGTTTCTTTTGAGTTGCTCCGTGTGCAGACGGCCTTAGTTTATTAATACGAAAGAGTGATTACTCTTTGAAAACGCAGAAAAGAATACGAGCAAAATAGCAAAATAATGGTCGATTTATTCATAACTTTAACATTTTCTTTCTTAAGTTCTGCAGAATTAAAATAGCTTAACAAATGATGTATCAAATGATGTATCAAAAATTAATAAAACAGCTAAAGGGTAAAAAAAAAATATCGAACTTAAATCCAATAAATTGGTCAGATATTTTTGGGCACTCAAATCAAAATGAGTCGGCTGCATGTATGCTGCAGGTTTTGTTCCGCGACCCAGGTTTCCAAATGCTTAATTTTAAAGTACATTATACAAAAACAGATCTTCGTGTGGTAGGCATGGCAACAAACTTATTAATAAGGCAGTCGAGCACAGCAGGTTACATCACAACCCGATCCAAAACGCAAATGCGAAATGTGTGCGATTAAAAGCATTTATTAGTAAAATTGACCTTGGAAAACGAGCTCAAACAACTGCGCCAATGCACACCAAAGTTCAACGTGTGGAATGGCGCCCATGTGTTTGCCCCGTGTAAAACGTGTGGTGGCATCAGCGATGTGGTATCAAACCGTGACCTCAATTTATTTTATTATATATTAATTTATATTAATTTTCTAGACCTCATTCCGGAATCCTTTTTGACAGCATCTATGCCCTTCTGTCACCCTTCGAGGCATTTATGAATGTATTCGGCACACGTGATTGAAATTTCAAACTATTCAACATAGAATGGAACCAGCTATTCAAGATAGAAGTCCCCGGCCTCGCGTGCTTCGTCATTTCGATGTGCACAGGCGTTACAGTCTTACAGATTTTGACAGAAAGGTGCGGATGAGGTCACGGTATAAGGCTCGGTGCACACGAACGATCCGGTGTCGTTGCGGCACCGCAGTTGCGATCAGGCAGTACATAGAGTTGAAATGACCGATTCACACGGACGACGGTGTCGTCCGTGTGATGCGGTGCCGCAACGACACCGGGTCGTCCGTGTGAATCGGTTAGTTCAACTCTATATACTGCCTGATCGCAACTGCGGTGCCGCAACGACACCGGATCTCTCGTGTGCACCGAGCCTAAAACATCATTAGACATACCCCAGTCAGAGTTGCGTTTCAGAGCACTCTTCCTTCATTTCTTATACAAAGAGGACTTGAGGCACTGCAAAGCTTTTAAATTCATTTCATTGACTTGAATAGGGTTGGCCGAAAGGAATCGCTGTCATTCCACAGTCAGCATGAAATCCTCTGAGTTGTTTGCGAAATAAACGATGGCTAGATGCAGCAGTCCGACCTCCTCGTGTCGAGCAGCAAAACTAATGACGTCGAACACTGTAGTCGTAGTGAAGGAACTCTGCAGGAACTGGACGCACGTTTTCTTCAGGCTCGGGAAGTCGTACTTGTCGCCGGCGTGGTACAGACCGAGAGCGCTGCCGACCGAAGCAATGTCCGCCTTTTCGGAGTACACGTTGCACTTTATGCAACGCGCGCCTTGTGGCGTTACAAAAATTGGCGTGCCCGCTGAAGGGTTAATAAAACGGCCAAGCTTATTATTGTCCCCCTTGGCTACAGGAAAAATTCATACAGCAAAAATCCTCGCCGTACAACTGATTTTCATCTTGTACCAAACTGTAAGTTAACGAGCTCATGGCTCAGGTGGTTAGAACGTTGGTTGAGCTGTGCCGTGCGGAACGTCGTTGGTTCCATTGCTCGAACCCGGACCTTGAAGTAAAACTTTTTTCAATTTAACTTTTAAACAGTAATGATAACTGCTCACCTCGTACTGCACGAGTTCGATCCCTTATTATGACTATTTTTTCTCTGCACGGGTCAACAGCCTGTGGACACGGTCTGATTAAGGCAAAGAAAGGCTAGCTGTCATAAGAAAAAGTTAAATATTGCCTTTGTTGGGGGAGGGGGACCTCAAAAATAAATCCGCCCCGGGCCCCAAATGGTCTAGGTACGCCACTGACTGAAGATAAAACTTTTTCTCACATACAGAACACGCGAAAGGTTTCTCTCCTGTATGGGTACGGAGATGTGTTTTTAAATTACCCCGGTGAGAAAACTTTTTTTTTGCATACAATGCAGACGAAAGGTTTCTCTCTTGTATGGGTACGGAGAAGTATTTTTAAATTACCCAGATCAGAAAATCTCACATACAGTGCAGGCAAAAGGTTTCTCTCCTGTATGGGTACGGAGATGTATTTTTAAATTACCCAGATCAGAAAATCTTTTCTCACATACAGTGCATGTGAAAAGTTTCTCTCCTGTATGGGTACGGGTATGTTTTTTTAAAGACTCCACCTGAGAAAATCTTTTATCACACACAGTGCATATGAAAGGTTTCTCTCCTGTGTGGGTGCGAAGATGCCTTTTTAAACTAACTGCGCCCAAAAATCTTTTCTCACACACAGTGCAGACGAAAGGTTTCTCTCCTGTGTGGATGCGGAGATGTTTTTTTTAATGACACTGTTCAGAAAATTTTTTCCCACATACAGTGCAGGGAAAAGGTTTCTCACCTGTATGGGTACGGAGAGGATTATCAGCATTGTGGTTTGAAATATGCATATCAAAGGCAGCCAACTACGAAAATATACCTTCACATAAATTACATTGGAAGATTTCTTCTTTGATACGAGAGAGAAGCTGATCATTAGAACTTCTTACATTTAGACTGATTCGACATGCAATGCATTCCTCTTCACCTTCATTAGGCACAACGCAAATTGAACCCAAAGCACGCACAGCCTACGCCTAGGTCCCGCCTCCATCTCGCTTGGGTTGGGTCGGGGCACCGCAAATTGAACCCAGCACAGGCATCCACACCAGCCTAGCACGATGATGTCCGAGGTTGAACTTCTCATGGATTTGGAATCGGAATCACAGAATGAAGAACTAATATTATTATGTTCTATAGTTAGGAGCAGGAAACGTAAAAGAAATGCATATTTAGCTGGCAGAAATATCCATGGGGAGTTTAAACTGTCATACATACATGTATCAATAATTTTTAAATTTTTGAAACCAATAATTTAAAAATTATTGATACATACTTCTATACAATAGTTTAATGTACAAGACAATCTAATGTTGATATAACTTAAAAAGTATTAAACCGTAGATTTATTCAAAGAATATGTAACTTTGATATCTAGTATAAATCTTTTTTATACTAGATAAACAATAGAATTGAATAAAATCAAAATTCGTATAACTTTGACCAAATCAAATTATAAATTTAGAAAACTAATATTTCTGGAAACTATACAGCTATCATAAGTATGTATCAATAATTTTAAAATGCAAGATTTCATGAAATTCTAAAATGAGTTCTGCATTTACTACAATTCGTTTATAAAAATGACAAATAATAAAAATCTATATAATAATGACAAATGACATTTCTTCATTACCTTATAACTACACATGGGGCCATGTTACAAAGTGCAGCACATAATAAAATGACACTTTCAATGTATGGCGGCTTATGACACAATTAATTTACCAATCAAAAAAATTTTTTTGATCGAAGGCCTGTACAGAGGCTGTTCACACATTTTTTAGACGATGTATATTGTATTCCCAAAACTAAATTACATAAAATTCTTGTGTTTTAAATGTTCTATTTGACATTCATTATTCTGAACTATCTTTCGACACCGCAATTTCCAGGATAATAATGCCTTTTGAAGTGTCGGAAGAGGTATTCTATCCCATTCCTCCTGAACAGGGAGCATTATCCAAATCTGCATTATCCAAATTTCGTCCTGTAAGGGTTTTGGGACGAAATTTGGATAATGCAGATTTTAAAAGTCCGAAAGCACAAAAATCCATAGGTGATACATCGGGAGATTTAGTAGGGATATCAGTGAAGGGTATGGCCTTGATACCAGTTTTTTGTTAAATTTCTTTTAGGAAATTTACAGTGGATTTTGATGTGTGACTGCTAGCTTTGTCCTGATGGAGTCTCACAGATTGATGGCACTGTGGGTAAAGCGATGGTATTTCATTCAGAAAAATTGGCGATAAAATATGTTCCTGATAGTATTTGGAGTTAATCTTGTCATTTTTTTCCACTCTCTTTATTTTTAACTTGCCATTATAAGAAAAACCATCAACAATCATGAATCCCTTAGAAAAACTTTCTTTCGATTCTTTGAACCATGTACTTAAATTTTTTTCTCCCCTTTTATGATAATAAATGGCTCTATTTTGTTGCAATCATTTAAATACACCCATGATTCATCTATTGTGACAATTGTTTTCCATTTTTCTTTGGATATGTGTTTCTCATATAGAATTCTGCAGCGTGTCCTGCGTTCAGCGATATGATTTGGAAGAAGACGATGCACATTGCGTTTTTTCGCTTTCTTAAGATTTAAATCCACGTTTACCATTTTGTTTACAGTGGACACCGAGCATTTTAATGATTTTGCAACTGTCCTTTGACTAGGAGGATTTTCTTTTAACATTAAACAACGTACCTTTGCAATAGTGGAAGATGTCCGTTTTTTCCTTGGATACTTGTTTGGAATTTTTGTCCCACTTGAAGCTCCAATTTGACGTTTTTTTCCGTTCTTGTTGACGATATTACCTATCGACGCTTTAGATATGACAAAACCATGACTCTCACATCGTTTTTGGATAAGAGTATGCATATTTCTCTTCGGAAAGAGCATAAATGTAGCCTTCGAACCACTGCTTTGTTAAAAACGCCATTTTGAATAAAAACAAAACTTTCAAGCCGCAGACGATAATTTTGACTTTTAAAAACATAGTACAATTGCAGTTATTTCTTTTGCAGCAAACGATTTTTTATTGCCGCTTACCAAAATCGTCTAAAAAATGTGCGAACAGCCTCTGTATACACAGCAATATTTCCTGAATTATCTAAAGTGGAGTTTGGAAACCATACAGCTACCTAGTGAGACAAAAGTTTAGCTGATTAGAAAAGGATCCAAATTAGTAAATAAAGTACAGATGTTTAGCTAAAAACTGAAAAGTCAAATTTAGAGAAATGCACTGGATGCAAATCTCTGAAAGTAACCATTCAGTTGTAATTCATAAATCTTAAATCTAGATACAAACACCATTTTTCAATATTTAAATGCAACTAAATATGACATACCAATTCAATTCTGACTTATAATAGGAAGATGATCTTCTTAGATCTGCAGTGCTAAAATGCTTTAAGAGAAAGTATTAATAATTAAGTGAGCATAATTTATTTTATATGATAAAAAATTAATTCATAATAAAGACTGATTATTCAGACTTTTTGATTTCTACACCATGGGAGGATTACAGCACAAGGCATGTTATACTTCTCTACTACAAGGCATGTTATACTATTAAAGGGGATATCTACTTTCAGCCTATTTTCCTCCGAAAAACTAATACTAAGTAAGCACCATTTTTCAAAAAATAAATACCAATGAAATATTGAAACATAAATCAGATTTCTCAGTTTAAAACATTTAAACAATAGACAAAATAACAATAATAATGTATACAAACAACTGCAATAAATTTTACAGTACTTAATACTTTAATAAATGGCATTAAATTTATGAATTACATCTGTTTCAGAACAAAATGAGCGTTCTTCCAAAAAGCATAATCTTTTTGTACATTCTTTGAACTAAAAACTTTAGTAATCCAAACAACTTGGTCACAGCACTGATCACATGTCATAGCCATTTGTCATTGAATCTAAAACATGACATCTTAATTATGTTGATAACCATTGTAAAAAAAAGAATGAAAAGTTACCAAATACATATTTTTCAAATATTAAAATTCAACAATAAATTTTAGATGTTAGCACCTTAACCTATTAAACATAAGCATTACATAGAACTACTTGATTTAAAAAAACGTTTCTCAAATGAGCCAGTGGTATCTAAACAAAAACTTTACTCTTCAGTTACTGCTGTTAACTTAAGTTAACTCTATGTTTGTATGGGCATTCTCCCTATGGGAGCCCTTCAACACCGTTTCAACAGAAACTACAACAAGTGCATATGGACTCACAATAAATCCACTTTTCTGATCGTAAAGGGCATCTTATCAGAAAGGTATGCCATTAAAACACACTAGAATCATGTTAAAATTTAACAATGTGAGTTTAAAAACTATACACAAGATCCACGAGACAAATATCATCATCAGAACAGTTATTTGAAAGAAAAAACTATGTACGATTTCATATCTGCCATTTGGAGGGGGAAAAAAACAAACCTTACCCGTTTAAAAATGTTTTTCCGAAGTTTGTTGAGCCAGCATTTGGTTTCCAGTCTACTCTAATCCAGAAGTTGCGTCATTTTTCATCTTTCGGAAAACGATACATACGAAAACGACACATGCCAATATCAGATCCATTTTGAAATCTGTATGTGCATAGCAACACAACTCACTACAATTTAAAAAATTAAGCGGTAACATAATGGTAAATAGCTTTGTAAACATGTTATAAATGCTATTCCGATTGTTTTGCCAGCCAGAGGGCGTTGCTATCGTCTATCCAAATCTGACCCACGGCCCACGAAATCTGTGCGACGATCACAGACCTTCCCACGTTTGGGTTGGGTTGGGTTCAATTTGCGGTGCCTCGAACAAAACTATGCTTCAAAGATTCCGCCACGCGTGGGCTGTGCGTGCTTTGGGTTCAATTTGCGGCGGGCCTTAGGATTCTGCTCACAGGAACAGCTTTCGTTCAAAGGTCCCTTTACTCTGGAAATGCACATTTGCTCTTCTGACATGCCAACGTTTCTTTACAGAATAATGAGAAAACTGTAACTGTGAGTAAAACGTTTAACTTCAGAATTTGTGGACTCCACAAACCCTTTAGTTTCGCACCTATTGATCTGTACCAAGCACCTGCAAAGGAAGAGATAGAAATTGAATGGTAAATATTACAACATTGCTTGTCTTGTATTTTTAACGTTCAATTAACAACACAATATAAAAATTTGTTTGAACTGGAAAATGAGATAAATATATAAACTAAGATGTAGCAATTTATGCTTGGGATAAAATAAACTATTGAGCATTTTAAATATATTACAATTAGGGCACAAGGTTCTTGAGTCATCCTTATTATTTTACTAGCCGGGCTTCGCCTAGCTACGCTCAAGCCATCCGTGTAACATATTTATGTACTTCGGGCCCCACAAAAGAAAAAAAAAGCCTACAAATGTATTAAATTCAAGTGAATAAATTCCTTTCAATTTTCATTCCCGTCGCTGCCGACAGATGGCAGCACCACTGCACCATATGATTTGGTTTCTCCGCAGTGAGTGATTTTAGAATGAAAATATCTCTAAAACTATTGAATTAACAGAATAAGTGTACGCAGAAAAAATTATCAGTTTTCGAAGCTCTTTCCAAATATGTAATATTTGTGTACTTTCATGAGAAAAAAAATACACCGATTTTCCTGTATATTTGTCGGCCATTTTTTTTCGAGGAGTGGCCCGCCCGGATGAGTTACGGTCACGTGATCTCTCGACTTCCACTTGTCCCTTTATTAGTATAGATCCTGGCTGATTATAAGGATGTGCAGAGATTTGATATATTCTGCTTTGTAGGGGTTTTCAGATATTGGCTCGATTCATAATGGATAAGCATTATTCGTATATTTTTCCCTGATATTTAATTTAGTTGTTCATAATTCAAAATAATTTTGTTATTAATTACTAAATTTCATGATCAGAGAAATTCTAAAGATCAATCTCCGATTTAAAAAAAAGCTTTGTTACCATGAGATTATTTCTGTAATTCTAATAAAGTATAAAAAATTGTCATAGGAAGTAACAAATATGTTGCTTATAGGTTCGTTTATGCATATTTGTTTGGACTGTAGTTCGCATACTACATATATTTTTCACCGCGTCCTTTCCATGCTTTAATTCAATTTTTTTATATATAATACATTAGGATTACAGTGATATAAATCCTACAGAATTCTTTCATTTTTTCTATACTCGAAGAGTTCTTTTACGTGATAATTCAAAGAATCTGAATCAAACATTTCAAAATAGTTATCTGTGGACCTATTATAGTCTATGAGATTTTTGTCATGTATACACAGGAGATAGAGAAAACAATTGCTAACAAACACTTCAGTCCAAAAATAACTATATTACATGGGTTTCTAATTATATTTTTGGCTGAATTACGATGCTGATAACAGATGTAGGAAAAGTTGCGGTAAAAATTTCACTGCAGTAACCGTACTCGATAGTTTCACGATGTGCAGAAAGATGCTTGTTTATGAACGGGATTTTATCGCATAGAATTGTTGACTTTTCGCTTCTTAAAAACTGTTTAATGATTTGATGCCAACTGTTTTAATGCTTTATTCCAACATTACAAAGATTTTTTTTCTACTAACTGTCTTTATTTTTCTGAATAAAAGAAGTTTTCAAGTGGGAGTTGTAGGTGATTGCTGCTTATTAAAGTTCAATATACACTAGTTATCAAAAATTAAGGAAAAATCACAAAAAAAGGGATAACACGTTCAAAACTAGGCCAATCTGTTTAAAATTTGAATATGTTGTAAAGTAAAAGGTGCTCAACAAGACGGACTCTCTGCAAGCTCCGGAAGGTTGGTATCAACGTTAACCTGGCGTAGAAGGCTTCTCAAAGGTGGTCTTTTTGCGAGCCGACCAACCATTTGCGTTCCGCTCACGTCACGCCATAGGCGGGAACGTTTGCAGTGGGCACGTCATCATGTCCACTGGACGCGTGATCAATGGAGGGCTGTTCTCTTTACGGATAAGTCCAGGTTTAGCCTCTAAAGCGATAGTAGGTGTATTTTGATCTGGAGAGAGCCTGGAACTCGTTTTCTTCCATCACACATTTGTGAAAGAGATACATACGGATCAGGCAGTGTCTGTGTTTGGGGTGGTACTTCTTGGGGTGGACGCACAGACCTCCATGTCTTTCCCCGTGGAAATGTGAATCTGTATGTATATACAGGTGGTTATCAAAATAATGGAAACATTTAGGAATAATATGAAATTCATTATTTATATGGCATAGGACCATCTATGGCACCTGAAATCACTAAGGAATTGAATTATGCAAGTCATGAATAGTGGTTAAGGGAATATTATACCATTCTTTATGAATAAATCGTCAATGTTCCTGTAGAGATGCTGCTGGAGTATATCAATTCCTGACTCTATTGTCTAAAACAGACCACAGCAGTTCGATGATATTGAAGTTTAGGGACTGTGCAGGTCAGATAAGATGTTTGACTTGGACTTTATGTTCCTCAAACCACGACCTGACATGTCTAGCTGTATGGATCGAAGCATTATCATCATGGAGAATGCCATCTCCTGCAGGAAACAATTTTTGCATCATAGGATAGATCTGGTCGGCTAAAAGTTCGACATAGTCCTTTCCAGTCAATCTCCCCTTCAGGGATACAATAGATCCCTCTTGAAGATATTTTTTTCTACTATCTATCTTTATTTTTCTGAATAAAAGAGGTTTTCAAGTGGGAGTTGTAGGTGATTGCTGCTTATTAAAGTTCAATATACACTAGTTATAAAAAATTAAGGAAAATCACAAAAAGAGGGATAACACGTTCAAAACTAGGCCAATCTGTTTAAAATTTGAATATGTTGTTATGTAAAAGGTGCTGAATAATATTACATTATGAAAAATAGTGGCGCTGCAGTCGGAATACGTCATTTGCGAGGAGCATAAAAAAGTGCATGTCTCAGAGCAAGGCTGCAATTGTCGCTGCGAGACTAAGATTAGACATCTGGCATAGCCAAATTGTAACAATGACCTCCAGGCATCATTTGACAGAAGAACTGCGATGGCGAAATAGAGGCAGGACAAAGTCAGGCAGAAGTGGCTAGATGGCTAAATGTGAGTCCGTCTGTGGTTCATAGACTTTGGCAACAATTTTTAACCATGGATTTGGCATCCAGAATGTTCAGCCAAGGAGCGCCATACGCTACGACGAGTGTTGATGACCAATATTCGTGATAATGCGCACGAAGGAATAGAACCGCAACTTCGTCTGAACTTACACCCGTCCTCGCTGCAAGCTCCGGAAGGTTGGTATCAATGTCAACCTGCGTACAAGGCTTCACGAAGGTGGTCTTTTTGCGGGGCGACCAGCCATTTGCGTCTCTATCACGTCACGCCATAGACGAGAATGTTTACAGTGGGCACGTCAACATGTCCACTGGACGCGTGATCAATGGAGGGCTGTTCTCTTTACGGATATGTCCAGGGTTAGCCTCCAAAGCGATGGTAGGCGTATTTTGATTTGGAGAGAACCTAGAACTCGTTTTCATCCATCACACATACGTGAAAGAGATGCATACGGATCAGGCAGTGTCTGTGTTTGGGGTGGTATCTCTTTGGGTGGACGCACAGACCTCTATGTCTTTCCCCGTGGAAATGTGAATGCTCACACCTATAGAGATGACATCCTTGTTGCTTATGTGCGCCCTTATGCCGGGGCAATAAGTGATGCTTTCGTGCTACAGGACGATAACGCGAGACTGCGCAGGGCTCGCATCGTGGATGCTTATCTTGAGCAGGAAACAATTCAGCGCATGGAGTGGTCAGCTCGATCACCGGACCTGAATCCTATCGAGCATGTTTGGGACGCTTTCGGACGACGTACAGCTGCTCTCAATCCTCCTCCTAGGACCCTAGCAAACGCTTTCATCTGCTTTGCAGGAGCAATGGCTCTCACTTCCTACCGAACTCATAGACCGCATAATTGACAGCATCACACATCGCTGTATGTGCTGTATTGCTTCTCGGGGGAATCATACGCCATATTAAAGGTACTTTTCCTATACCAAACTGACACATCTGATTTGTTCATTGTACACATATGCTAGTTTCTATAACACCATAATTGTCTGGCGATTTCTTTTTATGCTATTTTATAATGTTTATAAGTTTCATTAATTTCTACGCGTAACTTTTTGAGTAATCGCTATTTTTGTGACTTTTCCTTAATTTTTGATAACCAGTGTAAATCTCTCTATTCTAAAAAAAAAGTAACTGGCGCCGCCGCTGTCAAAAGATTGTCACGCTATCTCCTCCAAAACCGCTGGGGGTATGGGGTCGAGACCGATACCAATAGATGCAGAAAAATGCGGGGAAGAAAGTAAGACATGTCTCATCTTCGTCGGACTTTAAGTTTTTTTTTATTTTATGCTTTGTGGGAAAATATTGACTTTTTCCTGTTCAGATTACGATAACTCGCCAAAATTTAATCGTAGAATTTTGATTTTTTTTGCAGTCTAAGACTACAGGCATTTCTCCTTCAAACAAGACCTCATTTATTTAAAAATAATTTAAAACAGACTAATATTTTCATCAAAATATTAAACCCACTTTTTCGAGAAATATCGTCACATATGTGGATGTAATATCGATGCAACTCGAGTTTTTATCTTACAAAGAAAATATTTACATCATCTGGAAGACGAAAGCTTTCTCATTCATATAAACCTCATTTTAAGTCTCTATCTTAAAATTTCGATTTTTAATTGAATTTTAAAGCTGAAACAGTAATTCCCCTCCGCAGTGATTCCCCTTCAACAGTAAATGGATGGAAGCTGTTGCATTGCCCGAGAATCACCCCTGTGTATCTCGCTATTAGCAACTTATTCCTTCAACTTGCTGTGCCATGATTGGCGCTGTGCTTGAACGCGCTGCTCGTATGCGATAGTCCCCGGTTCGATCCCGGTGGACGCTTATTTTTACTAATTATTCTAAATATTTGAATTTTGTTCTTTTAATTCTTATTATATTTTTTATTTTACTTATCTGAAGAGGACTTAATTTTTTTTTTTTTTTTTTTTACTGCTGAGCACATATTTTCTGATGTACATATATTGCTACTGGAGGTAAAGTCGTAAGACCATGGCATTCCAGCAAACACAATATACCTTGACCTTGACACTAACAGAGGAGCGAGCGTAGCGAGCCTAGGGGCGAAGCCCCTGGTAAACCTAAATTTTTTATAAAATTGGTATTTCTTAATATTTCTATATTAAAAAATAATTTTTAATATTTCCAATTTCCTCATATTTTTCAATTTTTATTACCAATTATTATTATTATTTATTTTTTTAAAGAGAGTCATTCTAATTTAAGTTTTTAATTAAAATTCAATTTTTCTAAAAATGGTGTTTCTACATTTATATTTGTATCTATATTCCTACAACACTTTGCAAAAAATTTTGTATATCTTGATTTCAGTATTTCCCTCTCATTAATTTTTATAATTTGCTCTAGTTTTTGGGAGTGGATATTCCAGGTTATGCAAGCTTCTAAATTAAAGTTTATTTGAAAAAAAAATGCACTTTCATGCATTTTCATTAGCCAAACCATTTAGCTCTTACAGGATAAGGTAATCTCATAATTTTTTTTCATTTTGTGTATAAAGTCAAAGGCTTACAGGATATCCACATAAACTGGAATTCTTTTGGTCAGAGCTCTATAATACAGTTTAGTGCTACAGGCAAAGTGATAAAGATTAAGTTATACATATTATAACTCTTCTTAAAGAAAATCAAACCTTTCTTTTCATAAACAATGAGATAGAAAACCAATTTTCTTTATAAATTATTTTTCATAATAAAGCATGAAATATTTTATTTTCCAATCATAAATGAATATATTGAAAAAAACACCTTAAGTTTAAAACCATATTTAACAAAAAAGTGATTAAAGAAACACATACATAATATGACGAACAGTAATACTTAAAAGAATGAATATTTTTTTAATGAATAAGTTAATAACAAAATAAACAGTCATATAAAATTCCTTATATGATGAAATTTAAACTGTTTAGTTTATATAGAAACATGTTATGACCTTTCTAAAAATTACTTTCCATAAACTACTATCCATTCTCTCTTCCTTCCAAATTAAAGAAATTTCACACATATTATGTATGATAATTAATTTAAATTGTTTGAAGTAATGAACTTAAACATGAACAAGACCAAGAAAAAGTAACTTTTCTTTATTTTGGAAACATCAGCTCTGGTAAGGACACAGGCAAAACATTTACTGTCTTTATTAAGAGCAAACCTTACAGAAACAAAAAATACTGTCTGCCAAAGAAGTTATTGTTACTTTCAAAATAAATTAGCAAAAAAGGCAAAAATCTTTTATAAAAATCTCATTAGAGTATCAGATATTTACATACTAGTACAAAGCAGTTAAAATAATGGAATTTTAAGCTTATACCACAATGCAAAAAAGACAAGTCAAGATATCTGAGGTGTAGGGTTTTGATTAGGAGCATTTCGAACTATTAAACATAGCTGCCTATTTCTTGATGTAGAGACTGATAATTAGGGATACGTAATTTTCGTATTTATGAAATAGATGCGAATAAATGTGAAATTTGCTGATATGTGCGAATAAATGTGAAAATTCTTTTTTTACTTCTTTTCAGTGAAAACTCGGTGATAAATGGCTTTCTATGAGAAATTAGGCAATAACAGTAATAATTTATTAACATAATTGCTTAACTAAGACCATCCACTGTCTTTACCTGAGAAATCTCACTCTCCTTTGGATTTGCTCCGAATTTCACCCAGACAGTTTGTTCGTACCAGAGTCGAACCTAAAAATCTAACTCTAAAAATCAACCATCAAGTTTTGTGACTCAATTTTGTAGATTTAAGAACGTCTCTTGAGTGACAAAGTCAAGGGTATTTTGGTGAAAAAAAAACAGAAAGGATTTTGACTAATGCGAATGGTAAAATCGATCAGGAGCTCAATATAATGCCGAAGACAGCAGCGGAGAACAGTTTAAACAAAATGACTCTACACATGACAACATCCAAAGCAACAAACGAAGTCTACCAGCACATTGGCAGATTGTTTTGTCCATCTGTAGCCGCAACCATGCCCACATCATCTTTGAACACAAAATTTATTATTGGAAAGCTCCTCTAAATTACCATTTTTTAAAGAAATACCACGGGATGAGTTCATCGACGAATACAACCATTTTCACAGACAGCTACTTACAGTGGTCAACCAAGAGACTCCTGTTGATGTTATACAGATTTTAATTGCAACGAAATGCTGCTACCTTAACTTTCCAAAGGAAGCTATACAAAGACTCTATAGTCTCGTTAACAGCTTAGATGCTGAGAGATATTTTTGTATGTACAACATAGTAATTAATGACAGAAGGCAAAGACTTAAGCAAATAATGTACCTTTCACTAAGAATTTTGATACTTACTTATCCAAAACAGTAAAATTGGAATTTTTTTTTTTAATAAATGCAAAATTTTTGAATTTATATATACTTTTTATGAATAAATGTGAAATTTACGTACCTCTACTGATAATCAATAACAATTGTGATTGGATTAGAGTGAAACAGGCTGATTATTATTAACTTTCATTGGAAGTGAATTAATGAGAAATACAGCAAATCTCAAGATATAAACATTTCTCTCATAGCATACAGACAGATAGTAATTTATTATAAATTACCCTATCCAGAAACTCTTTTCTCAAAAACAGTGCAGACGAAAGGTTTCTCTCTTCTATCGGATTACAGATGTTTAATTAAATGACCCTGTACTGAAAATTTTTTCACATACTAAGAGCACATGAGAGGTTGCTCTCCTGTGTGAGTGCGAAGATGTTTTTTTAAACTACCCTGCTCTGAAAATCTTCTCTCACATAAAGTGCAGGCGAAAGGTTTTTCTCCTGTATGGGTTCGGAGATGTGTTCTTAAAGCACACTGAACAGAAAATCTTTTCTCACATACAACACAAACGTAAGGTTTCTCTCCTGTATGTGTAAGGAGATGTGTTTTTAAATGACCTGGATGAGAAAATCTTTTTTCGCATAAAGTGCAGTTGAAAGGTTTCTCTCCTCTATGGGTACGGAGATGAGAATTTAAACCATCCTGCTGAGAAAATCTTTTCTCACATACAGTGCAGACAAAAGGTTTCTCTCCTGTATGTGTAATACAATGTCTTTTTAAATTGCCCAGATAAGAAAATTTTTTCTCACATACACTGCACACGAAAGGTTTCTCTCCTGTATGAGTGCGAAGATGTTTTTTTAAACCACCCTGCTGAGAAAATCTTATCCCACATACAGTGCAGGTGAAAGGTTTCTCTCCTGCATTGTTACGCAAAGGATTATCAGCAATATGGTTTGAAAGATGCATATTTAAGGCAGCCAACTGCGAAAATGTTCCTTCACATTAATTACATTTGAAGATTTCCTCTTCGATGAAGAAGAGGGTAGCTATTCAGTAGAACTTCTTACATTTAGGCTAATTCCACATGCAAGTGCATTCCTCTTCACCTTCATTAGGACTCCATAAACCCTTTAGTTTCCCACCTTACAATCTATACAGAGCACCTGCAAAGTGAGGAGAAAGAAATTGAATGATATATATTACAACTATAGCATTAAGCTTGTTTTGTATTTTTAACGTTAAATTAACAACACAATATAAAAATTTGTTCATGCTGGAAAATGATATATATATAAACAAAGATGTTACAATTTATGTTCTGAATTAAATAAACTACTGAGCATTTTAAATTTATTACAATTAGGGCACAAGGTTCCTTAGCCATCCTTATTATTTTGTCCTGGTAGATCTGAAGGATAAGCAGAGATTTGATATGTTTCGGTTTGCAGGGTTTTCCACAAAATTACAGATATTGCCTCAATTGATAATGGATTATTGCATTATTCATATCCTTTTGATATTTATTTTAGTTGCTTGTAACATAATACAATTTTGTTATTAATTAATAAGTTTCATGCTCCGAGAAATTCCAAAGAACAATCTCTGATATAAAAAAAAAAAAGTTGTGTTGCCGTAAGTTAATTATTTTAAATCCCATAAAATACATAAATTATTACAAAAAGTAATAAAATGTAGCATATGTGTTTGTTTATGCAATTTATTTGGACTGTAGTTCGCTGGCTACAGATATTTTTTACTGTGTCCTTTCCATGCTTTAATCTGAATTTTATTTATATAATACATTAGGATTACAGTGATATAAATGCTACTGAATTCTTCCATTTTTCTATATTCAGTACTTTTACATGATTCTTAAAATAATCTGAATCAACGATTTCAAAATATTTACCTGTGGAGCTTGTGTAGTCTATGAGATTTATGTCATAAATACAAAGGAGACAATTTTTTTTCAGACCAACACACTTATTAAATACACATATAAAATATTGATTCTCTCCGGGTTGTAAATAAAACATGCCAAATGAATCTGGTATGTGACTTTAGACTCAACCAGTCCCATAGTGATTTGACAAAGCTTTGTATTATGGTAAATAAACAGAATTTCACAGCCTCGAAAAAAAAATACTAACATATACTTCAGTGCAAAAATAATTACACGTCTTTCTAATTATATTTTTGGCTCAATTATGATGCTGATACAGATGTGTGATAGGGGGCTGTAAAAATTTTACTGTGGTTACCATAATCAACAGTTTCAAAATGTGTTGGAGGATGCTTGTTTATAAACAGGATTTTATCGCACAGAATTGTTGTCTTTTTGCTTCTTAAAAATGTTTAATAATTTGATAACAATTGCTATAATGCTTTATTTTAACATTACAAAGATTTTCTTCTACTAAATATCTTTATTTTTCTGAATAAAAGAAGTTCCAAGTGGGAGTGGTGGGTGATTGCTGCTTATTAATGTTCAACATAAATAAACCTAAATCTTTATAAAATTAGTATTTCCTGATATTTCTATATTAAAAAATATTAATATATCCTAATTTCCTCATATTTTTAAATTTTTATTACCAATACTCTTTTGAGGGGATGGGGAGGGGGCATTCTAATTTTAGTTTTTAATTAAAGTTCAATTTTTCTATAAAATGGTGGTTCTGTATTTTTGCATTCCTACAAAATATTGCAAAGAATTTTATATGTCCTCATTTCAGCAAGTCTTTGTCATTAATTTTTAAAATTTGCTTTACTCTGTGGGAGTGGATATTCCAATTTACGCTAGCTTCTAAATTAAAGTTTATTTGGAGAAAAAAAAATGCCCTTTCATACATTTCTATGGATAAAATGACTATTTTCTATCACATTGACAGTGGATTTCACGCCAAAGAGTTCTTATCAAAGTCTATGACTAAAGAACCATGCTAGAAATTTATAAGATTTTTCAAAAGTGGAATATTAGAACTGTAAAAAATTTTCCAATTCTAATTTGCATACAACCACCCAATAAGCTGTGCAAGCCCAAATGATAATACAATACGATCAGTGCTTTATAAATAATTATGCATACCTAAAACAAGATACACTGGGACCATAAATGTGAATTCAGGGCTTATTCTATATTTTAAACAGTCTTCTAGCTCATTATCGATGGTAGTAAAATACTTTTACTATCAAATTAGAAAACTAAAGCAGTAAATTTATAAAATTTAGAAAGATGAAATTAAATAATATTAGCATAATTTGAATCAGCATAAATAACAACACAAGAAGCATAATTAGAATAATTACATTTTAATATTTTAAGTACCTTTATTCTGCATTTAAAAAAATCAATCAATTATTTTGTGATTCAGAGAATATTGGAAAACCATTTAGCTCTTTAAGGTAATCTCAATTTTTTTCATTTTGTGTATAAAGTCAAAGGCTTACAGGATATCAACATAAACTGGAATTTTTTTGCTCAGAGCTCTATAATGCAGTTTAGTGCTACAGGCAAACAGATTAACTTATACATATTATAATTCTTCTTGGTTAAAGAAAATCAAACCTTTCTTTTCATAAACAATTAGATAGAAAAGCAATTGTCTATATAAATTAATTTTCGTAATAGAGCATGAAATATTTTATTTTCCAGTCATAAATGAATACACTGAAAGAAACTCCTAAGTTTAATACCATATTTAATGCATTTTTTTTAATGAATAAGTTAAAAACAATATAAACAGTCATATAAAATTCCTCATATGATAAAATTTAAACTGTTAGACAGTATACAAACATGTTATGATGTTTTTATAAATTACTTTCCATAAACTATTTTCCTTTCTCTCCTCCTTCCAAATTAAAGAAATTTCACACATATTATGTATGATAATTAAATTAAATTGTTTGAAGTAACACACTTGAACAGGAACAACAAGAAACAAACAAAAAAGTAACTTTTGCTATTTTGGAAACAAGCTCTAGTGAGGACACAGGCAAAACATTTATTGTCTTTATTAGGAGAAAAGTTTACAGAAAGAAAAAGATACTGCTTACCAAACAAGTTATTGTTACTTTCAAAATAAATTGGAAAAAAAAGCAAAAATCTCATTCAAGTATCATATATTTACAAACTAGTCAAAATAGTTTACAATAATGGAATTTTCAGCTTATACCACAATGCAAAAAAGACGTAAGTCAAAATATCTGAGGTGTAGGGTTTGGATTAGGAATATTTCAAATTATTTAACATAGCTACCCAGTTCTTGAGATAGAGTCTGACAATCAATAACATTTGTGATTGGATTAGAGTATAAAAGTTTCATTATTATTCGGTTTCATTGGGAGTGAATTTATGAGAAATACAGCAAAGGTTACATTAGTAAAAGGTGCCAGAGGAGGTGGCTTTTAACCACATAAAACTTGCCAGCATATATATCATTACGCTAGTTTTTGCATTTCATCATGCAAAACTAGCAATTTCGGTTTTTCGGTATACATTTCAGTTTCATTGGAAGTGAATTTATGAGAAATACAGCAAAGGTTAGATTAGTAAAAGGTGCCAGAGGAGGTGGCTTTTAATCACATAAAACTTGCCAGCATATACATCATTATGCTAGTTTTTGCATTTCATCATATATTATAAAAAAGTTTTATTTTAATTTCATTAATATGTAGCTTGTATTCATTTATAAACTTGATGTTCTCTTTAAAATTTTTTGATGCCACTTTAAGGTTTCTCAACAAACTCATGACTAAAAAGTAGGTGAAGACATATAAATAAGGTAAAATGAAATGTGGCTAGAAGATGTCACACAGCAGAATAAATATCCAAACAAAAATTTTCATTTATTAACTTGTGAACACAATTGCATACATACCTATGAATACAAGTATCCCAATCTGAACATATTTAATTACAGTGCTCAGAACATGTTAAATTTTCGAGCAGCTCCTAGACATAATTTGGAGGTATCCGTTTTCTTGATGAAATATTACCTGTTGTCATATGACTTGGTTTTACATCTTGAGCATCTTCTGTCATCTATATTTATTCCTATCCAACTAAAAAAAAAAATATAATTCACAAATTTTAGAGAGAAGCAAGAGGTGATTTATAACACTCACAAAAATCTAAAAATAGAAATCAACTAAACACTTAAAATAATTACATGCCATTCCCACCAATGCATTTATACTGTTATGCATATAAACCATCTTGCACATCTCACGTGTATAGCTTTTTTACAGAACGAACAGAACAACCAAAAGGAGGAAAACTCCAAAACTGGCTGAGTCAGAAAGAACTGAATACCTACTACAACTTGACTTACAAAACCATGCTTCTGTTAGATAATATACAAAGTTAATTGTACAAAATAAAGACAATTTTTCTGCTTTCATCAGCTTTACCTGTCTATAACAAGACAATAAATTTTGGTTACTAGTCATGTTCTCTTTATAAAATTTAAAACATGTCTGTGAAATCAAACTCTCACATTTTTCCATATAAAATAATATGGATAATTATAATACATCCATAGGAACACTATGCATCAACATTATGCATGCAAATACATTGGAGATATAGTATAAAGATTATAAAGATGTAAAGTGCCTCAAATAGTTTGTTTGTTATATCAAATGAATACTTCATGTTTTATAAATATGTTGGATTCTAAGGAGGAATGGTTTGACACTTATATTTGTAAGGTAATCAAACTATTTGTTTAACACTCATGAAAAGTACAGAAAATATGTAAAAATTTAATTATCAAATTTGTGAATGACAATAATTTGGATTTCAAACTTTCCAGTATCAAGTAATTAACTGTTATACTCTGCTACCTTGCTATATTAATTTAATATAAAAGTTTCCAAATATTTAAATATTAAATCTTAAATTTTTTTACTTATCACATTTATATGAAGTGTCTAAAACAAAGTTATATGCAACTCTCAAACAAACTGATAGTGAGCAAGAAAATTTAGCATGAAATGCCGAGCTATCAAAATGACTGCAAAGGAATGAAAAAATTTCTGATAAATGGATCACTTATATCCAGAAAAAAAAAATTTCTAACATTTTCATAAAAGAACTTAGGGTAACTTGAACATAATATTTATTGATATTTCCCTTATATAAAATGAAAACTTACAAACCTACATTTTTATGTTTTGGGCAAAGTTGTCATTTACATAAATGATTTTAATATAATCCTCTAATGCTAGTTTTTAATTTTTCTCGTGCATTAATATAATTCATTTCATGCATTTTCCATCATAGCCTAATTACACACCATTTTTCTAGAGGATTGAAGGGTAAAATGGAGGGGATCAGTTACTTAAATCCTAAAACTGAACATGCATCAATTTGACTAACATTGATCTAAAGGACAGAAACTATGTATTAAAAAAATTAACAGAGAAACGAACAGCAGGAAATCAGTTATAAATTTTGCCAGTGCAAAATAATGTATTGAGTTTAGAGAATATGCAGGTAAGAGAACAGACAATTAAAATCTATTTCTTAACTGATATGAGTCCAATTTTTATAATAAAAAATCATATCAAAGTTATTATAAGTAACATTAACATTTAATAAAGAGTTTTGTTAATCTTGAAATGTTCTTCATAAAGAAATCTTTTGAATACATGATAGAGAGAAAAAACATTTTTATATATAATACACTAATAATTGTATACATTAAAAAAATTGCCAGTTCAGTAACCACCGCTTATAGTGATCAGTGGTTATAAGAATCAACCATTTATAAGAATCAATATCGCGAAAACGAAAAAAAATGTATTATTTCCATGTTAAAATTTTCGCTTTAAACAATCAATCCACCGGTTTTAAGAATCAGTTTACACTCTTCGCTTTCCTTTCATTTTTCCAAAGAAGCCACTTAAACCCTCAAAAGGCACGAAATTCTTTCTCTTTTTTTTAAAGAAAGATTGGATGGAATGTAGTCATAAAATTCATCCCTTTCTTTGTTAGACATAACATAATAGTTTCCCCTTAAACGTTTTAGCACAACACTGTCCTATTAGCTTGACCCGGGAACATCTTTACCCGTCCGGGTCCGATTTCACTTTTCTCTACTGACAAACAAAAATAGGGACTCTTTTATTCAACACCTCCCACATCCTGGTTGCGGCTTCCTGGACCCTGAAAAACATAAATCTTTGGCGAAGTGTCCACTATCACTTAGGAAAACGTGACATTAGTAGATTCAACACGTTATGAAACCATGGAATGTAAGCTAGAAGGTGAATCTTCGTCTGAGACTATTAGTATTGAAAGAGGTATAAACAGCCTCCTGAAAACTTCATTACGTCAAACTACCATAGAAAACTTTTTCTTGCTCCCTTCCTGTAGTTGAAATGTTAAAACTGTTAAGCAGGTATGTTGTAACAAATATTGGATTTTTTCTTCTTTTACTATATCATGTGTATCTACTTATAGGTCTAAAAATTAAGTTGTATTTTTAAAATTATAAAAAATAATTTTAATAAAAGATAATTAACGTAAATTAAAGAGTATTTTATGGTAAATTATCTAATATATGTACATATAGGTGTGTGTGTGCCTGTCCAAAAACGTAAATTTTGGCTATACGAATCAACCGCTTATAAGAATCGAAAACAGTAATAGCAAACGTGATTCTTATAAGCAGGAATCACTGTATTTACAGTTACAGTTTGGAAGTATCAGATAATTTATTTTTGCTTCAATAAGAATTTCAATTTTAAATACCAAGCATTACATTTAAAACATCCTCTTTCAAATACATTATTTAAAACTTTAAACAAGCATATTATAATGAATGATGTACCTAAATAGATAAATATTTAGCAATACTGCATCGCTGTATTTCGTGTTTTCTTTGTTACATGTGTGTGAGATTTGCAAGAACTAATCGTTCTCTTTATTAACTTAAAATAAAATTATTTCACAGCTAGTATTCGATGCGTTTGTTTATTTTCGAAATCCGTCGAACTCTTTCTCTACAAGAAGTGTTGCCACTTATACAAAGTAAAACTACGAACAAAAGGTAACAGTTGAGGCTTGGTTCTAACAATCTTCCTTTTAAGGCCAGTATGCAGAACAAACGGCGAAAAGTTGTGGCTCTCACTCCGCAAGGGGGGGGGGGGGGTGTTGCGAGAGTAGGAGGGAAACACTCGTTTTAGCTATGCTGATCAAACAGTTTGCGCTTCCGCAAATGATGACGTCAAAATGTGTAAGGAAACCTTATATAGTCAAGCCACGCCCTTTTTCTCCTCCTGAGTGCGAGAAACTACCCAGGGGAGAGAGCGACGGTCAATTTAGCGAAACCGTCCGACTGAACTGCCTCAAACACGGCATTTTAATTGCTTCCTTGCGTTGGGGTTCAAGAAAAAGTATACAGTATTGGAAAAAACCCGCGCTTTGACATCGACCAACGTGGCTGTTACGCTGGCTGTTTCTTTTACATTTTGTAGATAAAAATGTCTCAAAGGACATCAAATTTTTCAGTAGAGGAGATCGAGAAAAAAGTGCAGTGATAACATCACTGATGAGTCATTCGATTCATCTGCAATGGTAAGTAATTTCAGTTGTATTTGAAAAGAAAAAAATGTAATTTGACTATAGCAATATCCTAATATTTTATTATTTTTTTTTACTTGTAGGCTGTTTTAAAACAGAAAAAAATGGATGGTAAGTAAACTATTAATTTTATATTTAATTACCTGTTTATTAGAATTTCTTTTAATCATTTTCAATGTGCTATTTATAATATATCATATTTTTACATTGCAAGATATTTATCATAAATAAATTTAATAAAAGCAAAATTTTAAAATGTCCTAATGCTTATTTAAGGGACAATTAAGTACTAAAAAAGTTCTGTTAGACTTTTCTGGCATTTGTGTACAAGAATATCATATTTCTATTTTTATTTATAAATCTTATTATAAATTTTTTAAAATGCTATTAGTTAATCATTAAACAAAGATCAAAATATTTTGCTGCAGGAGGCTTTGTTACCAGAAAAAGATCACTGCATTATTAATATTTGAGGGTGGGGGATTGAGACCATGACATTGTACACTTAAATAGCAAATATAAATTTATTAATTGTGCTTCAAAAGATTACTGCCAATGCTCAGTCATATATCAGAATTATTTTGGGTAATCATGTAAAAAAAAGTAAATAAAATTGAAAATGCATATTTTACGAACAATTTTTATTTTAGAAACAAAACATTACAAGAAAATTGTGTCTTTTGTTTGGAAGCTACAAGTTCTAAGAGCATAACAAACATAATGGCATGGTATTCATATATTTGAATTTTTGCTATCATGAAATTTCTAAAATTTATTACAACTATGTATTTAATAATCATAAAGCTAAGAAAAAATCCTCGAGAAAAAATAGCTATTATAACTAACAAAATAAATGTTTGTTTCATAATGCTTTTAGAAAATTTGAATTTTTTTTATAAAATTCCCCCCCCCTAGAAAGTTGTTGTTATACAAAGTGAATTACAATCCCTAAGATTGTAACTACCACTAAAACAGCAGAAACAAAGTCTTGGCATATTGCTCAATCATCAAGTAAGTTATTTGGATTTTGATAAATTTAAATCAAATTTTTGTATTATGCTTTAAAATATAAATTTCAGACTGAAATTGTTGGAGATATTTACAAATTTTATAGTACCGTACTTTATAGAAATTAAACAATTGTATGTTTTACGTAACATACATAGTTTTATGTTAATGCCTGCATAGAACTGTTCTTCATAATCATTTGCAGTTTTACTATATAATCTGTGACAATAACTTCTATGAAATAACTTATGTTGATTTTTATGTATGAAATAATAGCTCTGTTCCATGTGCTATCTCATTTACTATGTGTTTTTTTATTATTTTCTAGTCAGTTCAACAGTACGTGGCATGAGGCATCTAGCCTTAAAAAGAAAAAGAGAAGCAGCCAAGTTAGATAAATTTGAAGCTGAGTCTCTTCAAACCCAAAAAAATTATGGTGCAAGAAATAAAAAATGTTGCTGCCGAAGCAACATCCCAGCAAGGAATTCTGATAAAAATTAATCAAAATTTAGAAACATTAATTAAAATAATGGAAGACAAAAATAAGCTGTTAGTCAGAAAGAATAAGCTTTTAGAGCTCATAAATGCTGAAGATGATGTAGAAAAAATGTAATAAACACATAAATTCATGTTTCTCTGCGAGAGAAAAAATCAGTCTACTAGATCCCTACTAGCCGCAAGTTTTGATCACGTGACGTTCGTATTTACGAGAGAAAAAGCTCTCGCCGTTTGTTCTGCATATCACTTTTCACCGCTCTGCGAGAGGAGGGGCCTTGCGAGAGCTTAGCTCTCGTAAGTGTTTGATCGGCATACGGGCCTAACTCATGACATATAGTGATATCTCGGTTTACGAACTTAATTCGTTTCCATACTTAGTTCGCAAACCGAAGCAGTTATTCCCTTATAATTATCGGATGAAGAATTAATGCGTTCACCCCTCTAGAACTAGTTTTACCTTGTTTTTTATGGGTTTAGTTATAAAGAAATGGTGACAATGAAATGAAAACAATTTCATCATGAAGAATTAAGAGATGATAATTGTTCAGTACAGCATTTTAGCTTTGTAGTGGATAATTGTTGGTTCAGATGGTTGATTGTGGAAAAGGGAGGGAGGACTACTGATGTTACTGCTTGGAATAAAAGTCATCTTCCGTAATATCACTAGGCAATTCTGGTTTTAGCGTTTTTATCTCTTCGTCTACTTTCAATCTCACTAAATGATTTTGGCAGAAGAAACGGATACAAATAAATGATGAGAATAATGATGAATGAATAAATGATTCAGTGATTTGCTTTTCTGAGGAATTTCACAGAAGTTGGACATCACATTGTCATTTCGAATTTAATATGCTCTGTTGGTCACAGATTTAGTAAGGTGATGGTTTTTAACAAACGCCTGCACTTCAGTCCACTCGCTACAAATTTCTTTTATCAGGGCAATGGAAACTTTCTCCCTATCATTGTCTTTCTTTGATAAATGCTCTTCCTGGATAGCGTTCACCTGGTGACTCTGCAGCTCAACAAGTTCTGTGGTGCACAAGCACCCAGAGATATATGCAGTTACATCCTCTTACGCTTTTTTGAAAAAGGAAGTGTGTCGTCTCGTTGGTGTAATATGCTTCTGCGAATCTTCATGATCAATTTGTGAGCCGTCCTCCATGATAATATCTTCTGCTAAGCTCCTTGATCCTGTTTCGTCAACCAATCAGGTTACGGGATACATTTTTCTCTCGACCAGTAGTTAAGCTTGATCTTTTTAAACCTCTGTAATACAAATGCATCATCTTGCTTCCTTTTTGGGTCTATATTCAAGCACGGGTTGCTTGATAGTTCTTTCCCATCCTGGGTTTCATCCCAGCATTTTAATATCTTTGCTGCTCGCGGTCCTCTGTGGCTCGTCTTCGACTTTTGAGAGTTTAATCTATATATTTTGATTTTTATTTTATCTTATATTGGAACTTTTTATTTTGACAAGTTTTACTGATTTAATTTTGTGTTAACTTTAACTTACTAAACTCTAATGTTTTTATTTTTATTTTTGTAACTTCTTTAATTTATTTTGTAACTTAACTTCATTTATTTTTATTTTTTTAAACTTGATTCATTCCTTCTTGGGCCATGCGTGAAAAGTTTCAGTGCTTCCCATATCCATACTGAGGGTAAAGGGCTTTCTTAGCCCTATTTGGGACCTCACGAAAACTTTTTGTCCATGTCCATGAATGCACCCAGAGAAAGAAAACCGGATCTCTCCTGGATCCTAAATGATCAGGTCATTCAGTGGAAAACATTGCAAAAGAAATTAACACCAAGCTCAGCATAAAAATCCCCTGCAAGACTCAGGAATATTTATAAAGGTAGTTTAGGAAAATTCAGTACCTGTTATCAAAAAATGGAATCAAATTCTTCCCGATGGCGCCCCGTGAACAAAGACCACTAAAAATACTCATAAAAGGTATCTCTTCGGACATTCCGATCGAGGAAGTCAGGCAGGAACTAATAGAGCTAGATTTCTAGGTACAAACGCTATCTCAATTGAAACAATTGAACGATAAATCCAAATTACCGATTTTCTTATGTAATTTATTATCCTCGGATAAAACAGTGGAAATTTATGATATTAATGAATTTCTCGGATTCATTGTCCGTGTTGAAACACATGCGTCTCAATTCCATAATATGCGCGCATTCGCAAATCAATTCCATAATATGCGCGCATATTATGGAATAATTATATTTGCATTGCTTATTAATAGTAAAATTCTTCATGTAAACTCTTTTTTTTCTTTCTTTCTTGTTAGTATAAATGGTTTGTTTTTGCTTTTTTATTATTTTTGGGGGGAATGAGAAATACACTTAAACTCTTTTTTCTTAAAATAAGAAAACTTTTTTCTTACACTTAAAGCTTTAAAAAATATTTTAAAAGTGTAACTTAAAAGTGAAATTTATAAAATTCAATTTTATATTCGAGTCCTACGATTCTCGTAAATAAAATAATAATAATTGTAAAACGTTTCGATGTACTCGCACCGTTCGCGAAGAATGAAAAAATATAAAAAATCTCAGTGTTATGCCACAATATCACGTAATCAGGAACATCATGAATGACAAATTACACATATCGAGAAATATTCGCCAAATGTTACTCCTCATACCCTACGAATCTCATCTATTCATAAGGGAGAGACGTACGCGTATCTTCTGTTTACAGAAAACGATGAATATTGTACATAAATGATGACCCCTTAAGCTTACCTACTCCAATGAACGGTTTTCCCCGCATAGTCTAGAATTGAATTGTTCATGCGCGCAAATTATAGACTTGAGACGCATGCACACTCATGGACAAAAAAATTAGCGCACCAAGAAGGAGTCGTCAAAATGAAACGAAATTTTACATACGTAATGACTACTTTGATATAAGTAAATGATAAGAAAATCAAAGAAAAAGGATAATTTATTTCAGAGAAAAACGCAAAAGAACGGAGGAGTTAATACTCCGTTGGACCCCCTCTAGCGCGAATGCACGATGCGATACGATCGGGCATTGAGTCATACAAGTTCTGTATGATGTCTTGAGACATTTCGTTCCATATTTCCTGTAACCTTGCCTCTAGTTCGTTCAAACTCGTGGGATGCCCAACTCGTCGTCCCAAATGATCCCAGATATGCTCGATTGGAGACAAATCTGGGGATCGGGCAGGCCAAGGAAGGGTAGTAACAGTGCGGAGACAGTCTTGTGACACCCTTGCCGTATGAGGCCGAGCATTGTCTTGTTGAAAAATGGCTCCTGGGAGCCGTTGCATGAGTGGCAACACATGTGGTTGCAGGATTTCATGAACATACCGCTGGGCTGTCATGGTGCCACGGAACAATACTAGGGGTGACCGTGTATTGTGGGCAATGGCACCCCATACCATCACACCAGCTGTGGGAGCGATGTGTCGCTGTACAGCAAAGGCAGGATTGAAGCGTTCACCACGGGCTCTCCACACACGAACACGATTGTCATCACTGCCGAGATTGAATCTGGATTCGTCGCTAAAGACGACCTGGTTCCATTCCGCTGCAGTCCAGTTTCCTCGTGCGCGTCAAAACTCCAAATTGAGGCGTCGATGGGTGGGCGTCAAAGGCAGCACACGTAATGGGCGCCGCGATACCAACTGTCCTTCAGCCAGGCGCCTTCGTATGGTTCGAGAAGACACAGAGGCCCCTAGTGAAGGTGCTACCTGTGCCTGGATGGCGGCCGATGAAGCAGTTGGCTGTACGCGTGCATTTCTTACGATGTGGCGGTCTTCTCGATGACTGGTCTGTCGAGGACGTCCTGAGCCTGGTTTTCGTGTACATGACATCTCTCGGGTCCACTGGTCCCAACACCTCCTCACAACACAATCAGAGCGGCCTAATTGACGAGCTACTCGCCTAGCTGACCACCCAGCTTCCATCATCCCGACGATCCTCCCCCTCTCAAACTGCGACAACTGCTTATATTGTCTTCGAACACGGAGTAATGGCATGTCTATCTCAGCTCTTCCTTTGTAAATGATTCAGCACACTCAAACAAGCTTTGGTTACCTGTTTTATACTCCGCAGAGTACGATGTTCAACGCCCTCTACCGGCTATACGTAATGCGCAATCACGCTGCATTTCTAATCATTTGCATATCTCCCCGACATGTACCTTCATTGCAAGTTTCGTTACGATCCCGCAATTATTTCTTGGTGCGCTAATTTTTTTGTCCATGAGTGTATTTTACACACAAAGCTTTAGCTTCATGATTTTACACATCACAATGTGTACAGAGCATGAAGCTACAGATTCTTGTATCTTCATGGTACAGAGCTTCATGATTATACATATCCCAGTTCCGTTGTCTGCTGTCTCATGAGTGCTGTGGCGCCATCTATTGCATAGAATAGTTTTCATAAAAACCTGAACAACATTCTGGATATTTGTAATTAAATTATTGAAAAAGTAAAGGAAAAAAAAGTAAATGAAAATTCATGCTTTAATATAAGAAAGAAAATGCTGAAACAAAAAGGAGATTTTTTTACTTAAAGTAAGAAGTGCAGTAGTTCCAGAATAAAAAATCCCACAGTTAACAAATCTGAAAGTATTAAAGAAGGTTTGCTCTCAAAAAGTGAAGTTATATGTGAGGGGTTCACAACCATAGTGAACCAAGTCCATCTAAACTAAATTGAAGAAATCAAGGTTTGAAGTTTTTTGTGAGTAATCAATTCTAGTCAAGTGATATTGTAAAGACAAATATGACATTATATTGTTAAAACTGTATCTTTTTTAATTGTCCTGCATCTATAAGTAGGAAATAAATATTTGTTTCATATTGTGTATTTTAGTAAAAAACTTGGACTTGGTTCGCGATGGCTATGAACATTCTATTGCATGGAAGAATAATACTACGTTAGAGATTAATAAAGAAAACTACAATAATATACATTATGTGAATGAAAAAGAATAAAAATTCAATTCTTGATTCACTTTTCCAATGCAAACAAAAAATAACCTATGACTCATGCTGCCTTTTAACTTTTCTTAATTTCAGTATGCAATAATACGAGTATCATCATCTTCCTCTATTACCGAACTAATGTCCTGGAGCCTAGTATTTGTTTCCACGGGAAAGTTCTTGAAAAAATGATGATGGATCAGTGGAATGAATGGAAGGAGTTCTATCATATCTTTCTTTTTGGCAACACTAATCTTTCTCCTACCCATGTACAATGTCTCTTGATTAACAGATGACAGAGAGAGCAACTGTCGTCCACGAGCCTTCTTTTGCAAATTTATTTCTCGGAAAGGTACATCTTCATTCAAGGTTTCTTTGAACTGTAAAATGAAAGGACAACCTCTCATAACTCGCAACCATCTAATAGTCAGCCAATTTAAAGGAGCTCCCTCGGTGTCCATCTTTCTGTTTGTGGTGGTATCTTCTAATGATCGTGTAGAAAGGAAATCAGAATGTTTAATATTAATGACTGTAAATTTAAGACGTTTTCTCTTTGCATTTATTATAGTTTCCTTCCAATCCCTTGGAACGCGTAAATATGTTCTTTCTTAATACTTGCTGCTTCAATCACTCCAAATTCTGCATCATTGGGAAGGATGGAATGACCAGAGACCATGAATTTGTGGTCAATTTTCTGTGCTACAATGTATGTGCTATTGACTAGTTTCAGCAGTGTAAGGACCACTTTGATGTTCCAATTTAGCCCACAAGATGCATCAGAGTATAGAACAATATCCTTATGAGATGCAGCATTATTTTTAAGATGTCTTAAGAGAATGCTTGAAATGTCTTGAGAGCCTCTTCCGCCCTCTGTCTCATCCCATAGATACATGAATCCAATATTATCATTAAAGGAATGTATCCCAAAATTATAAACGTAGAGATTACGTTTAGAATAAGCTACTGATGTTGTGAGTTTAGGAAAGGGAAGTACTTTCTGTAAGTCAAAAGTACAGCAGTATCTATCATCTGAAGCTTTTTCCTTGTCTCTTTTTATTTCGGTTCTAGCCTGCTCTGCTCTCCGCAAATGGAGTTCCTTTTTGGTCTCAAGACTTTTTATGGTATTTTCTTCATGCTCTGCTGACAACTGTGTTGAAATTTCATCGCACAAACGACATGTATCTGTACTTGTCAACTTGAAATGTAAATTGAACTTCGTTGTGAAAATTTTATAATAAAATTTTTCTTCCACGGGGACCTTATCCTTATCTCTGCATTCCTCTGCATACATATCATACATTTTTCGAATGGAGAGATCATGATGAAGATACTTTCTCTCAGAATTATCTTTCCTAGAATAGTGACTTTGATAGCAGGAAATGATTTAATGTGTGCCACAATATCAGAAATGTCAATTTTGTTCCCAGGGGTATGCCTGCCTCTGGAGTCTACAGTGGCGGATACATCATCCAGGGCCGGCTTTATGCTTAGGCAAAGTAGGCTCCGGCTAAGGGCGCCACAACTCGAAGGGCGCCATCCCATGATAAAAAAAAAATCGTACAAAATTAAAATTCGCCCGTCGGTATTTCGCCGACGAATAGTGTTTTATTCTGCGCATGAGGCCTTATTTTTTTATACAATGCATCGCGGCGGCGGTAGACTAGATGTTATTCGCAGTCAATTTTGTCTACGCACGAAGGAAATTAATATTGAATACATACTCGACTCGAATTCGTAACATATTACAGAAAATAGGAACTGCATACCGTATCTCGATGCATTGAACTACGGACTACGGCCCTACAAAACCTTAACCTTGCGAGGACTACGAATTTTTTTTCGGCTGAAAGTTCGGTGGCCGAGTGAAATACACTCTGACTTTTATTGTAAAAATATAGAAGGTAAGTTGTAATTTATTTTATAGTTATGGATTATGCTATGCATTTTTTGTTTACATTTACTAAAGTACTTATTGTTTTGCGCTTTAGAATTATTTTCATTTGGATTCTTATTTGACAATTTGACTAATTTCAACATGTTTAAAAGAAAAAAAATGAGTGGTTCAGATAATAGAAAAAATAAAGCCAAAAAAGATGCAGTTGCAGAAAAACATAAGAACGCTTTACAGAAGTTTTTAACTAAATCAAACGATATCGAATGCGAACCATCAACATCAAAAAGTTGCTCAACTAACTCAACATTCGCCCTTGATCAAAACGACGATATGATCGAAAATATTGAAAAGGAAGTTTGTGAAACTGAGGTTATTTCAGAAAGTTCTCAAAATGAAAAAAAATCTGAAAATGAAGGAAAAATTGAAGAAGCACAGAAAGAAATTTCGGTACAATTATTGAAAGATTATGAAGATGTTGGAAAATGGCCACGGCCAGAAAATAGAAAGTCCATAATAGACATTTTGGTAACAATTGGACCTGTGCAATTAATAAATCACAAATTTCCGAAGGACGTAAACACCAATAGAAAATTTTTGTCAACGAATTATTTTCGAATACTTCCTAACGGTGAAAAATATCTTCGAGACTGGTTAGTATACTCTAAATCTCTCGATGTGGTACATTGTTTTTGCTGCAAATTATTTTCCAAGGTCCAAGTAGCAATAAACCAGGAGGGTTTAAAAGATTGGAAAAATACTATCAATAGATTAAAGATACACGAAACAAGTAAAGAACATTTAAATTCCTATAATATCTTGAAGGATTTCGTAAACAGAATTAATTATACCTCAACAATCGATAAAATGCAGCAGAAACAAATTAATGAAAATACGAAATACTGGAGAAGTATTTTAAAGAGAATTTTTTCAATTATTAAATTGCATGGAACAGAAAATTTACCTTTACGTGGTACATCTGATAAGTTGTACACAGATAATAATGGAATTTTTTTGAAAATTATAGAAGTTTTCGCGGAATTCTATCCTCTTATGAAAGAGCATTTAAGAAAATTTTTAAATAAAGATGTTAATTACCATTATTTGGGGAATAATATCCAAAATGAAATTATATTTCTTTTCAACGATATAATTAAGGAAAGTATAGTCAAGAAATTAAAAGAAGCCAAGTATTATTCTATAATTGTTGATTGTACACCAGATTTTTCACACATTGAACAAATGTCTTTAATTGTCCGCTTTGTTAAAATACTTCCCTCCGCAAATGAAAATGGAGATTTTTTGGAAATCTCAGAACATTTTATAGGATTTATTGAGATTAACAACAGTACTGGCAAAGGAATGACGGAGAAAATATATGAAATTTTGAATAAAAATGAGATATCTTTAAATGATTTAAGAGGACAAGGATACGAGAACAGCGTAAATATGTGTGGAAAGCATAATGGAGTTCAAAGCCGTATACTGACCACATATCCGAGAGCATTTTTTGTACCATGCTCAGCTCACTCTCTAAATCTTGTAGTAAATGATGCAGCAAATTGTTGTACTGAAGCTGTGTACTTTTTTGGTAATGTACAGCGCCTTTACACGTTTTTTTCTGCATCTACACAAAGGTGGGATATCCTCAAGAAACATGTCAAATTATTGACCTTAAAAGGTCTTAGTGATACCAGATGGGCTAGTCGTTTAGAAGCTTTAAAACCAGTAAGATATCAGCTTGAAGAAGTAATGGAAGCATTGGAAAGTTTTTTGAACACACAAGAACCAATTACCACTGCAACTAATGCAAAAAATAAGTCTGATGCAAAGGGTCTGTTGAAAATTAGTGGCAATTTTAAATTTATAATTTCATTAATAATATGGTATGATATTTTAAACAACATAAATATTACAAGTAAAACTCTTCAGAACATAAATTTAGATTTAGTAAATGCAAATTTCCATATAAACAGTTCAATTTGTTTTCTTGAAAAATATAGAAGTGAGGAGAAATTTGAAACTATTTTGTTGGAAGCAAAACAAATTGCAACTAATTTAGATATCGACCCAAATTTTGAAAAAAATCGAATTCGCAAAAAAAGAAACCTTTTTGAATATGAAGGCAAAGACGAAATAGGATCTATTGAAAAAGACAATTTTAGGATTCATTTTTTTTTATAATATTCTAGACACTGCTATAAATGCGTTAAAAGATCGATTTGAATTATCTTCGAAACATACTGACAATTTTAATATTTTGTACATCATTAAAAAATCTAAAGAATGGGATGGCACAGTTCTTATGAAAAATTGTATGGATTTGGAAATTCTGTTAACCGATAATGAAGAGAAAGACATAAGTGGATTAGATTTATTTCAAGAAATAAGATATATACAAAATTTGTATCAATACGAAGAATTGCCAGAAAAAATTTTGGAATTTATATGCTAAAAATAAATTAACTTCCTCACTTCCTAATTTGTTTATTGCATTACGTATTTTATTAACATTACCGGTTTCAGTAGCTAGTGCTGAACGAAGTTTTTCAAAGTTAAAGCTAATAAAAACTTATTTAAGAACATCGATGACACAACAAAGATTGGATAGATTATCAACGATGTCAATTGAGCGCAAACTTTTAAATGAAATTGATTTAAGTGATGTAATTGATAAATTTGCGATTGTAAAAGCACGAAAAGCTCATATTTAGTTGTATATTTTAATAAGTCATAGTTTTGTTGCAAAATTTTTTCCCTTTTATTAAAAAAATATTTCATTTGGAAGGGCGCTGTTAAGAAATTTTGCTAAGGGCGCCAACCAACCTCGAGCCGGCCCTGACATCATCTTTGGTTAAACATCTATAAACACGGCCCCAACTTTGCTAAAACAAAATATATTATTCAACTGTACTCGATGTTAAAATGTCCTATGGACTTGGTTTAATATGGCTGTGAAGATTCATGAAGTTTCTTTTCCCACTGTTGCTACAAGGGCCATCTCTGGGAGAGAAAACGTATTTATCACTTGATTCAATATGGTAGTGAATAGAACATGTTTTTTAGTTACTCCAACATGAACTATCTCCATTTTTAAAAAATACAGACTTGGTCCACTATGGTTGTGAACCCCTCATGTATCAATGCAGATTTTCGACCACTCATATAAGAAATAAATATATGTTTGAATAAATAAAAAAAAATTGAAAATTATGTCTCCAAAATTATTTTGATTTCTTTAATTACTTTTTCTGTTTCTATCTATTTGACTTTGAATTTAAAAATTAAATGAAAATTTATGAAAAGAAAACTTTGCCCAAATCTTTATAACTTTTAAAATGAAGTATTTAATTTTTAACATCCATCTGATATACTGACTCCTTTCTTTTTATATAAAAGTAAAAATCATATTAAATAACCTTTCCAAGCATTGTCATTTCATCTGATTTCTTGCTGCTTAGCAAGACGTACATAAAAAACGTGTCTTTCTAAGGTGGATAAAAAAAAAAGTAAAATAAGTAAAATAAAAAGAGAGAGAGAGAGAGAGAGAGAGATAATAACAGGGCTTGGTACCCATCTCTAAGTACATAAATTTCTCCAAAATTTTAGATTATATTTACCACATTCTTTTGAGTACATCCTGATACATCTTAAAATTTTATTGCATTTACAACCTCAACTACAACTGTTAGAAAAAATCGATCATTGGTTGTGATTTTCTAAAAAGGCCATTCCCTTTCAATAATGAAAGCTACTTAATAGCTTCGCTGTATCACTGTTATGCAATTATATTTATTGTTTACAAAATTTATAATTCATATTTTATAGAAGTTTTACTTGCATAGTCTACACAGGTCCAACTACAGTGATTTTTAGAAAAATACTAATATATTTTTTCTTAATTTCTTATATAGATTATAAGAAAAATTCTTTTTCAGAATTTTAATTTTAAAATGTATGGTACATGACTAAAAAAGGGGGAAAAACTTTTACATTGTTTAGCAGATCTGCACAGTTACTTGTAACTAAGGCAGTGTGCCTAAAAAATTGTTAATTTATAAAGTTATAATGAAGTAAAATTATAAATTTATTACCTCAGATTGTACTTAATTATTAAAACAAAGGCTTTGTCAAATATGTCCAAAATTCCTTGAATTTTTTTTTACTTGTATACTAGATCATACATGACAGAATTAAGGATGAGATTTGAAATAATTTGATGACTTGAAAAAAAAATTTCTTTTTCAATAATACTAACGTATTTTTGGCTAAATGTAGCATGAATAAGGTTTCAATGCTACAGCTAAATGTAGTATGAATAAGGTTACAATGCTTTTCAGTTTCTCATCAACTATAAAAGGAGGAAATCTGGGCCAGAACCCAATTAAAGTTCTATAGATCGTGCATTAAAAAATGCAAATAAAAAATAATTAACTAGAACCAGTTGTTTAAAATTAATTTCAATTTTTGTATTTTCTAAATTTATTGAAAGAGGTAACTCTTTTCTGCATCAGTGTCTGCTGAATGTTGAATACTTAGCATTTTACACAATTAAATGAAAAATAATTTTGAAAAAGTTGGTAATTTTTTTTCCTAGTTTTTTCATATTTGTTAGGAATATATTTTAAAATTTTTATAACTCTTTTTCATTTCCTAGCCTTTTCACCCCCGTGTGCTTAAAGCTTTCAGGCGTCGCGCCGTAATGTAAACAATCCTTTCCGGTTAACGCCTACGTGAATAGTTCCCACAATTCCCTCACCCTTTTAGTTTTTTTACAATCTTCTTAATTTAACTTTAAAAATAAATATTTGCCTTCCATAACGGAATTAAATTTAATATTATCGCGTCAAATTACTATTTAAATTCTATGCAAATTTACTTATGTTAATGTACGCAAATATTGCCGTCAAGTACATGCGCCCTTCGCCCGGCCTGTGATTGGTCGATAGTGCCCACAGCTGGCAATATAAGGAAAGCATTTCAGAACTTGGATCATCTAAATTTCGGGGATCGGATGGATGGATTCGGGGATCGGATGCAAACAGGTGCCATACTCTTTGACATCGAGAAAGCCTTTGACCGCGTCTGGCACAGCGCTTTAATTTATAAACTCATCAAATTTAAACTACCTGCAGACATCATAAAATTAATTCACTCTTACCTAACTAACAGGTCTTTTAAAGTCCGCTATTCTAACATCACTTCCACAACACGAAACATCAACGCAGGAGTACCACAAGGATCGAAATTAGCTCCTGTGCTTTTCTCCATCTTTTTAAATGACATTCCTCACTCCACTCACACAACACTTGCACTTTTCGCGGACGACACAGCAATACTTGCCAAGCACAGAAACATCAAGTACATGCACACATACTTACAAAGACACGTAAACATCCTCGAACGATGGTTCGAACGGTGGAGGGTCAAACTAAACCCAGCCAAAACCAAGGCCATATTCTTTAGCTATAATAGAATACCTCCTCCGCCGGTCATAGTATGTGGTCACATGGTGAACTTCGAGAGGGAAGGCAAATACCTGGGTGTGTTCTTGGATAGCAGGCTCACTTGGAAAAAAAATACTAACTACATAATCGGTAAATTTTTTAAAGCCCGTAAAGACTTAGCCCATCTCCTGTTCGGAAACCAAATGTCTATTGAAAATAAACTCCTTCTCTATAAGACGGTCCTTCGGCCCATCTTACTTTACGCTGCCCCGGTGTGGGGCGCAGCAGCTAACACTCATATTCAACGACTGCAGACTATGCAAAATAAAACTCTCCGCGGCATTACTAAGGCCCCTTGGTACCGCCGAAATAATTTAATTCATAATGACCTAGCTATTGAACCCATCAGAAAAGTAATTAAAAATCTAGCTACTAACTTCTACGATAATCTGTTTAACGTCAATAATGAAGAACTCGCAAACCTTCCCGACTACGACCTTAATGAATTCCCTAGGCGCCCCAGGGCTACCCTGTCTCTCCATGTCGGTCTAATCCCCCCTCCAAACCGGTAACCCCTGCGTAGCAGGCTTCCCGGCCATCCCTACTTCCTGCTCCGATTCGCATTTTTCGAGCCAATTCTCAGAAAAACTCGATTCCCTCCGAGCAAACCCCGGCTCACTTCCGGTAGAACAGCTGATCCGCCAATTTCTACCTTTTCCCCTCCCTTCCTCCTCACCCCACCTGGGTACTCTGCTGACTCGCCGCCATTTTGGTTCTCCGCCATTTTGGTTCGCCGACATTTTGGTTCTCTGCTCTGCGTTTCCCCATTCTACTTAATCTCTCAAGCACCTGACATTGCTGATATTAGCTTTAGAACTCATTTTAATGCCCGCCCTAGTAATTCCATCGCTCTACTAATTACTTAATGCTATACGTAACTTAACTTAAGATCACTAAACTGTAAACTAATCATTAACTTTCAGTTTACAAGACTTAATATTAATTAATTTCTCTTTTTTATTTAATTTCTTCTTTTTCTTTTTCTTTTTTTTTTTTTTTTTTTTTATTTTTTTTATTTTATCTACTAAATCTCAGTACTACCTTTGCATTAATAGAACGGTAACATTGATACATGCCACGTTGACTATCGAGGATATGGAGCTCAGCGCTCCCAGGAGCCTCTTGAACTTTTAAGTCGAAGTCGAAGTCGACTTGGATCATCTGCCTGCCGATCGGATCTGCTTGGGGTGCCCGTTCCCTGCCGAGGCTGGAATCGCCGCCGATGGATGAATAGTAAAGATGCCGCGACATACCTGTTCCGACGGAGGAAACGCCAGCTGTTTTACAACCATCGATGTCTGCAATGCTTTTTTAGTCCCAAGCAGGGCTCGCGTAACTTTTTTATATTTTGTTATCATGAACGGATAATTAAACCTGTTCAAGTTTAATAATGTTTCTGTGATTATTTTTACCTCACCTCCACGCACATACCTCAATATTTTTCACCTATTTTAGTTAGATTTAATAACTAGTTTTTTTTCAATATTTCTTTGGCTTAATTTCTATAGAGCTCCTGCGCAATTTCACTCCTTTTTAATTTTTTCTATGGAATATTTTTCATGATTCCCAACAATATTCATATCTTCCGTATTAAGTAATTGTTAATTATTCTCTCCAGTAGATGGCGATAGCAGCGTAACCTAGAATAGGTAAATAAATCTGTAACCGACTTCATGAGCAAAATCGCTGTCTCGATCCACTCCTCAGGATAAGTCCTGGGCTCCACACATATGCTGTAATTCACGTTCCAGGAATCTGAGAAACTGGTTACAAGGAAAACGTAGTAGATTGAACCTTACAGTACCTATGGTTTGGCGTGAACCGACCAATCACGTAACGGATTGTTACTTTTGTTTGACAGGTCTTCAGAATCCAAACATACACTCCACTATGCGACCAGTTCTTCATTCTGAAGATCATTCTATACCAGGCCTGGCCAACTCAAATTGTTTCACAGGCCACTTTGATGAAGCGTAACGTTACAGCGGGCCGCACTTTAGGTAAACCTGCTTTTAAAAAATGTAATACAAATACAAAATGAATAAAACTTTATTGTTGTACTATGATTCAATATAATTAACTCTCGAGTCTTAATTAATGAGATTTTTGTATATCCTGTCTTTCACTTAATTTTTGTAAATCTATATTTATAATCGACGTTGCACATCTTAGCTGGTTTTCTAAATTGGCATCAGTTAATGAAGCAAGTGACAACTCTTTGTAAATTTCATCTTCAAAAAAATGTTTCACAAACATATGTGGATCCAAAAGCACTTACAACTCATTGTGCAAAATATCTTAAGTTGGAATATCTCTCGGATGTAATATGAGTATTGTAAAAAAATTAATTTTTGATGTGGACGTAAAAATGTGTTTCATTTCATTGTTGCACTGTAACTCAATTAACTCCATTTGCAGATTTTCAGGAACGCTGTTCACGTCAACATGAATTGGGCATGAAAATATTTCAAACCTTTTATCATATTTTGCTAATTCTGATAAACGACTATCAAATAATGCAGTTATAGGTTTCTTTTATTTCATTAGCATATCTCGAGAAATTCTGAGGTTGGCTTTTTGGGAAGTTATTTAACAGCGGAAAATGTTGAGCATTATTACTTCTAAGTTGGTACTCAAATAACAATTTCTTATTAAAAGCTTTGATGAAATTACAAGCATCTAGAGGGTTTGTATAAAAAGTATCGGGAAAAGTTTCGGAAAAATAAATTTATTTGAGATATTGCTGCAATTCCTCAAAAGTCTTCAAAATACATCCCTTGAGCGTCGACACACTTTTGCCTGCAGCTTTTCCAAGACTCGAAGGCTCCCTGGTAGACGAATTCCGGAACGTCCTTAAGGGTACGCGTACAAGCTTCTTTGACGGCACTTAGGGTCCCATGGTGGTGTCCGTTGAGGGAGGATTTCACTTTTGGGAATAGGAAATAGTCTGCTGGTGCCAAATCGGGACTGTAAGGGGGTTGGGGAACAGTCGGGATGCCATTTATCGTCAGGTACTCAGTACCTTGGAGCAGGTGTGGTGGGTGCACTGGGACGAGTTTAGTGCAGATCTTTCGTATCGGCAAATTTTCAGTGATAATACTGTGCACTGTGATCTTGCCAATTTTATCTGTGACCATGCGCACACTTAACCGACGGTCTGAATTTAGCACTTCACGCACTCGTTGCACTTTGTCGTCGGTTCTTGAGGTCAACGGCCGTCCAGCGCAGGGCTCGTCCTCCACACTCTCTCGGCCATCTTTGAAGAACTTGAGCAACTTAAATACTGAAGTTTGTGACATGCTTTCATCCTTGAACTCTTGGTGAATCGTGCCCAACGTCTCCTTACCTGATTTCTCTAGTTCAACACAAAATTTGATGGCGTACCGCTGTTCAATCGTTCGCTGCATTTTACTCTTGCACCGAGTCACTCGACAGGGGTCCACTAAAAGTACAATCTAGCCTGAACGAACGCTCGCAGGTGACTGCCGCTTGGTGCGTCTTGTAGGTCACATCCCTCACCACCGAGCATGCACGGTACGAGCGCGCTCCGACTTAGTCACGTCAGGAAAAAAATGTTCCCGATACTTTTTATACAAACCCTGTATTCTTAAATTATCTTACCCTTGCAAGTCCTTATTTAGTTGATTAAGTTTTTCTGATATATCCACTAAAAAACATAGGTCTAATAACCAATCATCATCACTTAATTCAGGAAGAGATTCTTGTTTCTTGCTCATAAACATATCTATTTCCTCCCGTAAATTAAAAAAAATCTTCTTAACCATTTTCCGCGACTTAGCCATCTAACATTGGTAAAATATACGACATCACCATCATCAGAAGATAATTTCCTAAGGAATTCTTGGAATTGCCGATGCTGAAGAGCATGTGAACGAATGTAATTTACATCTTTATAACTACGTTCATAACGTGATCCATGGATAATACTCGAGCACATAAATTTTGTTGATGTATCAAACAGTTAATAGTAAAAATATAATTGGTTTTAATGCCTCTGCAATCTAGCTTATCCATAAGTAATTTTACAGCTCCCCTATTTTTTACCTACCAAAGCAGGTGCTCCAACTGTTGTTAATCCGGAAAGAGCCTCAAATTTTAAGCTATTTACGGCTTAACATTTTTCAATCGCCTGGAAAACATCTTCTCTAGTTGTGTCTTTTAAATTTAAAAGATTTAACATTTCTTCTGTCACTTGGAATGAATCATTCACACCGCGAATAAATATCACAAGTTGAGATGTGTCCGAGATATCTGTACTTTCATCAAATGCCAAAGAATATGCTTTGAATTGGTTAATTTTATCTCTCAAAGTTACTATTTCAGCTGAAATATAATCAAAGCGACTACATACAGTTTTTACGTTAAAGACTGATACTTGAAAATTATTTGCTTTTATCGGGCAAAACATGTTTTATAACTGCTTCCAAACAGTCCTTCACCAGTTCACCATCCGAAACTGGTTTCATTTTCTTTCCATTCAACGTAGCAACAGAATAACTTGCTTTGACAATGGTAGATGGTTGTTGTAATAAAGAATCAAACATAGTTTGCTGAGTTTTCAGATGCGATTTAAGCGCAGTTAAATTAAATTTTTTACTACTTCAATGAAATTTACATATTCAATGTTTTGTCTCACGATGCCTTTTAACGTTATGTTCCTTAAATACAACTGTTTCTCTACAAATTAAACACATTAATTTTGAGTTCTCCATTGTGAACAATTAATCTTTTTCCCAACGATCATTAAATTTCCTGTTTTCATCAACAACTTTTCTTTTCATTGAGTTCATCCTGAAGGGTTAAAATTTTTTTAAATTAATGTTAGTTTGAAATATTGGTATACTAGCAACGGGAGCAACAAAATTTACTTTTTTAAGTAAATTTAGCATTCTTGTTTTCTAATGATGTATTAAAATTATGTAAAAACACCATCTGATGTCTTCAGGTGTCAATTTTATTCAATTATCAGCACCACACAAAAAAAAACTTACTAAATATGCCAGTAAGTCAAAAACAAACCTAACACAGAAACAGAGATTCACTTGAAATAATAATAACTACGTTCATTCAGTGAATAACGAACCGATGACGGACCTAAGCGTGCGCGAGGTGGACAACAGCGCATCGGTTCCTCACGGACAACCCCCTGCCCCCGCTCGACGTCATCATTCCATTCTCCTACATTACTAAGAGCAAAATAGTCTGGATCAGATCTTCATTGCATAAATGCTTTAAAATTACAGATGAAAGTTACCGATGGTTGCCTAACGAAACCAATTCTTTCGGTAACATTTGGCATTCGGGCACTTGCGCATTATGACAATGACACCTGCAAATTTTCAATTATTTAATTTTTTTGTATACACACAACGAGAAACAAAAGTTTCAATAGAAATATAAAATCTGCCGGCGGGCCGCGTGTTGGCCAGGTCTGCCCTAGAACACATTTGTTTTTAACCTTGATTTTATGGGTTTAGTTATAAAGAGATGGTGAAAATAAATGAAAACAGACTTTTTTTTATGAAGAACTAAGACATGATAATTGTGCAGTATAGCATTTTAGCTTTGTAGTGGATAATGAGGAATTTGCACATGTGGGGAATATGCTCATTTCTATTTTTTATTAACAGATTGGTTATCAAAATGTTCGAAAACATCAATTAAAACGTATATATAGATCTAAATAATTAAAATTTAAATTTAAAATAAGCAAAAAGTGTTGAAAAATCATGTGACCTCAAAACGTTACATGATTGGTTCTGACGTCACTAAGCACCATCCTTCAATTTTTACATTTTTCTAGCATGAGATTTTACGATACCTACTCTTAAACTAACATTTTAAAATCATTTAATTTTTCTAATTTGGTGCTGTCAAGTTTGTGGCTATTGTCTATCACTTTATTTTATAATTATATTCTATCGACGTCTTTATTATTATTATTATTATTTTATTTCTGTTTTGTTTAACATGGCTTTAGTGCCCGGTTTTGCAAAAGGACAATCTGACAACCTGCCTAAAATGGATTTATTTGTAGTGTTTTCCTTTTTGGGGGCAGTTTTATGGGAGCAGAAATACGAGAATTTAAAGCTCAGAGATATGTATACATTTGTTTGCATTTATTATTCTACTTATGTAATGTAGATTGTAGTACGCTGACGTGCGTTGTTCTTTACACAAACCTAAAAGTTAGATATTGTCTACGCATATTATTAAACTAATCTCTTAATCTACAGTTGCAGTGGTTCAGTGAAGACATGTAGGGGGGGGGAGGGGGGTTGTAACCCACCTACCACAAAAGGAATTTCTAAAAATGCTACTGCATACATAAATAAACCAAAATAATACATTCTGAAATGTCAAAGTTTAAATTAAGTTTAATACAGTATTTTAATTGCATAATTTGCATAGCCATAACATGCTTTTATAAGCTTTAATTTAACACGGTTATGGTGTTTGTCACTATGGTGAAAACTTTGCCATAGACTTTTAAACAATTTCCTGATAAGCTATATCATTGACATAATATTTAATTATTAAAATGCAGCAACAGTATAGCCTTAAAATTTCACTAAAAGTGTCATATAAATTTATTCATAAATTGATAACGATTCTGGCTAGTAAAAATATTAGACCAATCTTGTAAAACATTAATTTTATAGTTTGAATCTTTATTGTAAGCAAATTAATATACAGAAGGGAACAAAGTTATATAATTATATATTTTTCTTGTAGCACTATTTTGAAGCCATATTGAATTCTTATAAAAGTTACATTTCGTATGTTAACAGAATGAAGAAATAACTTGCCGAAAAGTGATCTTCACAACACCATTGAGTTGTCTTAGTGGACAATGCTCGATTTCTTTTTTTCATCGCGTTTCATTGCAACTGTCCATGCTTTCCTTTTCATATTATCTTTTGGAACACACACAAAAAAAAAACTTTCCAGGTGTATTTACCGTCGTGCTTGTGTACTAAGGTACTAAACAATATTTAAAATTTGCTTTAAGATACTTTGACATCTTAAAAATAAAAAAAGCGCTACATATAAAACTTAAACTACGCAACACAATCCAAACACCGATGTAAACAAATGCGCTATGGTGCACTGTGACGTCACATGTATCAGCGTAGGAAAAGTAGCGTTTTTGAGACACAAACGTAAATAGTGCGCGTAAAAGTAAGTAAATAGTGCGCGTTTAAAAACAAATTATGTTAACTTTTAGGGTTCTAAAACTAAAAAGAAAAGATGCTTTCGATCATATTTTTCTATTTTCTATATCATAAATGTAAAATAAAAAAACGTGCAAATTCCTCATTGCTGGTTCAGATGGTTGATTATTCAAAAGGGTGGGAGGGCTACAGATGTTACTGCTTGGAAGGTAAGTCTTCTTCTGTAATATCACTAGGCAATTCTGATTTTAGCGTTTTTTATCTTCTACTTTCAATCAAACTAGCTGATATTGGCAGAAGAAATCGATACAAAGAAATTTGTCTTTTGCTTTTCTGAAGAATTTCACAGAAGTTGGACATCACATTGTCATTTAGAATATTAACTTCTCTGTTGGGTACAGATTTATTAGGGTGAATGATACGCTTCTTCAACTCGTCCGCAGTTTCAATTTTTTGTTTATACACAACGGATTTAATGAACTCCGAAGCAAAAAAGTCTAATAACGCCTGATATGCTACGAAACACTTGAAGAGAACTGGATTGCTATTTAGACGTTTGTCGTGCTACAAAAGGTGCACACATCGAAATCTATGATACTATGATAGAAATCTATAACTGATATTAAAACTTGGTCAGATGTTCTTTCTATTTAAATTTTTTTTTAAAAATTCTAATGGGTAGTTCCGTAAAAATATGTCATGATTTTTGGATACCTTTAGCCCGGACATCCTGTATTTTATCTTCCTTATGCAAATATTTTTTCGAGATTCTTATTTGTAATTCTGTAATATTTTAGATCATTATGAAATATCTTCTTCCTTTTTTATATAGCTTCCATATTCAGTTAAAAAAAAAAGGAAGATCAAAATATAAAGCAAGATACATATTCCTTGATCTAGCACCCTTCGATATCCGTTATAAATTCTACCGTAACAATATGATGCCAAAGAATATGCTTTGAATTGGTTAATTTTATCTCTCAAAGTTACTACTATTTCAGCTGAAATATAACCAATGCGACTACGTATTATAGTTTTGGCGTTAAAGACTGATACTTGAAAATTGTTTGCTTTTATCGGGCAAAACATCTTTTATAACTGCTTCCAAACAGTCCTTCACCAGTTCACCATGCGAAAATGGTTTCATTTTCTTTGCAATAAACGTGACAACAGAATAACTTGCTTTGACAATGGTAGATGGTTGTTGTAATAAAGAATCAAACATAGTTTGCTGAGTTTTCAGATCGGATTTAAGCGCAGTTAACTTAAAACTTTTTACTTCATCAATGAAATTTACATATTCAATATGTTTTGTCTCATGATGCCTTTTAATGTTATGTTCCTTAAATACAACTGTTTCTCTACAAATTAAACACATTAATTTTGAGTTCTGCATTGTGAAAAAATAATCTTTTTCCTAACGATCATTAAATTTCCTGTTTTCATCAACAACTTTTTTTTCTATGAGTTCATCCTGAAGGGTTAACAAATTTTTTTTAAATAAATGTTAGTTAAAAAAAATATTGGTATCCTAGCAATTACACAGAGCAACAAAATTTACTTTTTTAAGTAAATTTAGCATTCTTGTTTTCTAATGATGTATTATAATTCTGTAAAAATACCACCTGATGTCTTCAGATGTCACTTTTATTCAACTATCAGCACCACACACAAAAAACTTAGTAAACATGCCAGTAAGTCAAAAACAAACCTAACACATAAACAGATATTCACTTGAAATAATAATAACTCCGTTCATTCAGTGAATAACGAACCGATGACGGACCTAAGCGTCTGCGTGGTGGACAACAGCGCATCGGTTCCTCACGGACAACCCCCTGCCCCCGCTCGATGTCATCATTCCATTCTCCCACATTACTAAGAGGAAAAATGTCAGGATTGATCTTCATTGTATAACGGCATTCAAATTAAAGGTGAACGTTACCGATGGTTGCCTAACGAAACCAATTCTTAAAGTAACATTTGGCATTCGTGCACTTGCGCATTATAACAATGACATCTGCAAATTTTCAATTATTTTCTATACATACAACGACAAACAAAAGTTTCAATAGAAATATAAAATCTGCCAGCGGGCCGCACAATTTAACGTGACGGGCCACATGCGGCCCGCGGGTTGGCCAGGCCTGTTCTATACCTACAGCTGCAGATAAATATACTGTTGAATTAGAGGAAGACACCTCCGATGACCCAAACCATTTAGGGCCTGTTCACATAGGAGTCCGTTGCGTTAAGGGAAAAATGACGTTGAGACGAAAATAAACCAATCATTGGCGTTAAAAATTTCATTGCTAATCGTTTGGAGGCCTACGATTGGTTTATTTTCGTCTCAACGTCATCTTTTCCTTAACGCAACGCAACGGACTCCTATGTGAACAGGCCCTAAGATCCCGACTTTCAACCATCTACATCTACATCTATATCTCTGCCTGTGTGATTTCAAGTTCACATCATGAAATCACACAGGCAGAGAGCTTAACGGTCTTGTACGGGACGTAAAACTCTCTCAAACAGATTCAGAATTACTGGGTACTAGGCTTCAAGGTTGGAATCTATTACAGAAAGGTGTAGAATTAAGTTTATTTAGAAGACGACAAAGCCATTTTGTAGACTATTTTGCGGAGAAAGAAAACATCGTATATTGCTGTGAAGTGAATGGCCTATTTCAGGCCTTGCGACATGAACATACTCCAGGAGAGTGGCGCCTGTTTATTGACTCGTCCAAACGTAGTCTCAAAGCAGTGCTCCTCCATATACGCAATGTTTGTCCGTCTGTTCCTGTGGCACATTCTACAAATACAAAAGAAACTTACAAAGTTACGACTGCTATACTAACGTTAATTGAGTATACTACATTCAAATGGCACATTAGTGAAGATTTGAAAGTCACTGGGATATTAACAGACATGCAACAGGGATACACTAAATTCTGCTGTTTCTCTGCGAATGGGACAGTCGTGACAGAAAAAAATCACTACATCCGTAAACAGTGGTGTCCAAGAAAAAAATTCATTCCTGACACCAAAAACACATCACATAAACCACTTGTGAATCCACAATGTGTCTTTCTTCCACCATTGCACATTAAACTCGGTTTGATGAAAATATTTGTAAAAGCTCTGGACAGAGGAATGGCTTTCTTGCATCTCAGGAACAAATTCAAAAATTTAAGTAAGGCAAAGGAAAAAGAAGGGGTTTTTATTGGCCTACAAATTAAAGCAGTCTTTCATGATGAAGAGTTTGAAAATAAACTGTCACAAGCAGAAAAAGAAGCCTGGTTGGTATTCAATTCAGTGTGCTCACGTTTCCTTGGAAATGAGAAAGCTGAAAACTACGAACATCTTGTTGGTGACATGGCGAAATGCTTTCGTGTTATAGGTTGCAATATTGTCTTTAAAACTACACCCTTTGGACTCACATCTAAACTTCTTTCCTCAAAACCTTGGCGAAATTAGTGATGAGCATGGGGAAAGGTTTCACCAGGACATCTCTAGGTTTGAAAACCGTTTCAGTGGATGATGGAATGGAAATCTGGATATTGCTGGTCTGTTATCGGGGACACACCAACAGATGTCTAAAAGAGGAAACGGCCAAAACAATCATTTTAGTGTTTTCCATAATCAAGGCTCTGTTACATTTCTCTGTAACCAATTTGTATAAATATGAGAAGTGGGTCTCCTACAAAAACGGTTCGCGATGGACCATTTTGGTTTTGATATATGAATCAAGCACCTTTTGTTTATACAGAATCACATAATTTCATCTAAAGGACAGAAAAAAAGTTCAAACTTTTTATATAGAGTGATCAAAGTTCTTTTTGAAATATGCCTGGAAGTTTGTTTTATTGAACTTGAAAAAATCTCCATGATCACTTACAAGAACTGTAAACATTTTACCAATTCTTATTTGTATACACCCACTCAATGAGCTGTGCAAGCCCAGACGATACTACTATATGATCAGTGCACTATAAATAATTATGCATGCCTAGAACAAGATACACTGGGAATATCAATGTGAATTGGGGGACTTATTCTATATTTTAAACACTCTTCCAGATTGTTATCGATAATAACAAAATAACTTTTGCTATAAAATGAGAAAACTAAAGGACTAAAATTATAAAATTTAGAAAAATGAAATTAGATAAAATAGGTATAATCAGAATCAGCATGAATAACAACACAACAAGCGTAGTTAGAATAATTACATTCAATAATTTAAGGTACCTTAATTCTGAAAAATAAAATCAATAAATAATTGTGTGATTCTGAGAATATTGGAAAACGAATTTATTCTTACAGGATAAGATAATCTAGTAACATTTTTTATTTTAAACAGTGTTATTTTATGTTTCAAGTCAAAGGCTTACAAGATATCCACATAACAAGCAAATAAATAAAGATTAAGTTATACATATTATAACTCTTGGTTAGAGAAAATTAAATCTTTCTTCTCATAAACAATGAGATAGAAAAGCAATTGTCTATATAAATTAATTTTCATAATAGAACATGAAATAGTTTATTTTCCAGTCATAAATGAATAAATACACTGAAAGAAACCCCACAAGTGTTGTGAAGGATTCGTAATTGGGACATTTTGACTCCTACCATCAGTATCGCCATTTTTTCCGTCAACACATTTATGGGTCGTAAAACGACCATATTGGAAGGGGCCTGTCGCGCAATTGTTCCGAAGGGGTAGGGCCATCATCTTCTAGGAATCAACGTACCCTAAAATTCCTTAGGAAGAGAGGAAGCAAAATTCCACGAAGATACAAGGGCTCTCCAATTTTCCCGGAAATAAAAATACCACGTGTGTCGACCGTGGGGATGTCGTAACATCCTACCCATGAATAAAATGCACGGAGCGGCAATAAATTTACGAGGAAGACCAGCCTGGGGAGGGGCAAATATGAAAAGGGGAAAAATTAAACCCGAGTTTTTTGGAGTTAATTGACGACGAGACCTGACGCAGAAGGGCGGAGATTTGATGTTTGCGAGCTGTGGCAAAAACTGCTGACGGCTGCTGAATTACCCGGAGAGGGATGTTGCGCCCCCGATAAAGCCCCGTCGAGATGTGCGATTTCAATTCTCGCGACGTGCCTGCTACTTCCACCGCTAATTGTGCTACATCATTACCTGTGCTATGTATTGCTGCCTCCTCAACGGTCCCCAGGTTGGTCATTTCTCCCCTTTCAAATAATGCTAGACAAGGAACTGGTATTTCATTAACTTTGGTTAATTGATTTTATTTCACTCGATCCGAAATGGTTATCTCGCAAGAAGCGGATACAACATGACTTTTTTTATACATATAATACCTATAGCCAAGAATTCAAAAATGCTATGTAAACTAATCTCTGTAAATTATTTGTAAATAAATATTCTTATTTTATTTATAAAACGGTATCGTAACCATTGGAGTTCATCTCCCCAATCTGCACACAACCCAATGGGGTATCTCTGGTACCCCTAATAACAAGTTTAATACTATATTTAACAAAAAAGTGATTAAAGTTACACATATACATAATATACAAAACAGCAATACGTACAAGAACGATTTTTTTTAATAAATAAGTTAATAACAAAATAAAGTCATATAAAATTACTAATATGATGAAATTTTAAATTTTTAGTTCATATACAAACGTTAGGATCTTTTTATAAATTACTTTCCATAAAGTATTTTCCCTTTTCTCCCCCTTCCAAATTAAAGAAATTTCACACAGATTATGTATGATAATTAAATTAAATTGTTTGAAGTATACACTTGAACAGGAACAGAAAAAAGTAACTTTTGTCTATTTTAGAAACAAAAGCTCTGGTGAGGACACAAGCAAAACACTTCTTGTCTGTACAATGAGGAAAGTTTACAGAGAGAAAAAGATATCACCTACCAAACAAAACATTGTTACTTTCAAAATAAATTGGCAAAAATGGAAAAAATATCATCATTGGAAAAAGTATCATATATTTACAAACTCGTACAAAGTAATTTACAATAATGGAATTTTCAGCTTACACCACAATGCAAAAAAGACATAAGACAAGATATCTGAGGTGTAGGGTTTCAATTAGGAGTATTTTGAACTATTAAACATTGCTACCCATTTCTTGAGGTAGAAACTGACAATCAATAACATTTGCGATTGGATTAGAGTGTAAAAGGCTGATTACTAATTGCATTCACTGGGAGTAAATTTATGAGAAATACAGCAAAGGTTAATTAGTAACAGTGCCAGAGGAGGTGGCTTTTGATCATCTATAAAAGTTTGCCAGCATATATATCATTACACTCATTTATGCATTTCATCAGATAATTGAAAGCAATTTTATTTAAATTTTATTAATATGTAGCTTGTATTCATATATAAGCTTGATGTTTTCTTTAAAAATTTTTTGTGCCACTTTCAGATTTCTCAACAAACACATCACTAAAGAGTAGGTCAAGTTATATAAAAGAGGTAAACAGAGGTGCTAGAAGATGCCCCAAAACAAAATAAATATCCTAACATAAATTTTCATTAACTTGTGAACACAAGTGCATATATACCTATGAATTCAAGTATCCCATTCTGAACGTATTTAATGTCAGCGCTCAGAACATGTTAGATTTTTGAGCAGCCCCTAGGCAAAAATTGGAGGTATCCATTTTCTTGATGAAAAATTACCTTTTATTATTTGCCTCAGTTTTTTACATTTGGGGCACTTCTGTCATCTACATTTATTCCTACCCAATTAAAGCGAAAAATAAAATTATCACACTCTAGAGAGAAGCAAGAGGTGATTTATAACACTCAAAAAAATTTAATATAGTAATCCACTAAACACTTAAAATAATTGCATGCCATTCTGCCAAAGCATTTATACTGTTTGCATATAAAGCATCTTGCACATCTTACATGTATAGTTTCTTTACAGAATGAACTGAAGAACCAAAAGGAGAAAAATTCCAAAACTGGGTGGGTCAGAAAGAGCTGAATACCTACTATAACTTGCCTTACAAAACCATGTTTGTGTGAGATAATATGCAAAGTTAATTATACAAAATAAAGAAAACTTAATTTTATTAAGATAAATAATTTATCATATATGTTAGCAGCGTAACAAATGACTGTACAATAAAATTCACAGAAACTTGCTTTAAATACTAATCAATCTTCAATTTATAATGCGAAATGTCACTTGCAATGGATTCCTCCATGATTGCCATTGAAGGAAGACAACCCCTTTCCTGTCTAAATATCTTTTAAGACTTGGTAAAGCATTCATTATTAAGTGGACAAGATTTGGTGTAATTTATAAACTTGAAAGGTTTTTAAGTGTTGAGTTCAAAATTAAAAGTATACATTTCAAACAAAAATAAGACAATATGTAATATAAAACTCGCCATACATCAAACATTTCTTTAGCTGGACATTACAAGAAAACATTTTAATAAAATAATATAAATTTAATTGAAAATGTTTTAAAAAAGGCAAGAGTGCAAAATAATAAAGTCTAGATATATAGCCATAAAATATTTATATATATTTTGCTCACTTATAGGACACCAGATGTAGAAAAAGCAGTTAAATCTTAAAAATTATCTATGTATATAAAAGGTAAATACCATTGACTGACTGACTACTCTACCTTAGGGACTACAAGTCCTATGAAAATGGAATTTTGTAGGGTGGTTTTGTTGATGGACTCCTGTGACGAATGACAACTCTTTACTGCTCAACTTAATTTAAATTAAATAAACCAAATTTCATAACTGATGGTAGTAATGTATTCCATGATAAAGCAAAGTAATTTGGCCAATAATTTTACAATAGGCAAACACTAAAACCAAAAGTATTAAGTAAGTGACATGTCAACTTTCAATGCACTAGACAGGGCCCGACATAGCAACTAAGGCATTTCGGGATTCCATCCCTGCTGCCACCACAATAAGTAACATTCCATGACACACTTCCTGAAACGTAAACAAGTATAATGAAACCCTCATTATTTCAGTGAAGAATATTATATAACACTGCAAATACTTATCAACGCTAAAACTTTTTTTTTTTACACCAATCACTTTGATGCCTCAAGTATCCCATCAAGGATCATAGGTTATGACCAATATCGCATTCCTATATTTAAAAAAAAAATTTCAAACTAAGAAATTACACCAAATTAATACCAAACCATATTTACGTGCGACATCTGCTCTTTTAAAAAAATAAATAAATAAATTTTAAAAAGAGGTCAAAAAGGAGTTTGAATTTCCGCAGTCAAACTCCTTAGAGAGGAAAAAAAAATATTCCTTAGTGTAAAAAAAATATTCCTGTTTCATATGATAGTAGAAATTTGGACCCATCCCTGAATAGATAGAGAGTTGTCTGTTTCTTTGTTCTCAAGATATAAACATTTCTCTCATACCCTAAAGACAGATGGTTATTTACTATAAATTACCCTCTCCAGAAACTCTTTTCTCAAACAGAATGCAGACGAAAAGTTACTCTCTTCTACGGGAGTTGAGACAATTAAATGACCCTGTACTGAAAATCTTTTCTCATACTAAGTGCAGGCGAGAGGTCACTCTCTGTTATGAGTACCGAGATGTGTTCTTAAAGCACACTGCACAGAAAATCTTTTCTCACATACAGTGCACATGAAACATTTCTCTCCCATATGCATATGAAGATCAGGTGAAAGATTTTTCTCGGGTATGGATACAGAGATGTCTATCTAATGCACACTCAACAGAAAATCTTTTCTCACATACAGTGCAGGCAAAAGGATTCGCTCCTGTATTGGTACAGAAGTATTTTTAAATAACTCTGATCAGAAAATCTTTTCTCACATACAGTGCAGGTGAAAGGTTTCTTTCCAGTATGGGTATAGAGATATCTTTTTAAAGAAAACAGAAGAGAAAATCCTTTATCACATACAGTACAGGCGAAAGGTTTCTCTCCGGTGTGGGTAAAAAAATTTTTTTAAAGTATCCAGCACAGAAAATCTTATATATCTTTATATACAGTGCAAGTGAAAGGTTTCTCTCCTGTGTGGGTGTGAAGATGTTTTTTTAAATTATCCAGCCAAAAAAAAATCTTTTCTCACATACAAAACAAGCAAAAGGTTTCTCTCCAGTATGGGTACAGAGATATCTTTCTAATGCAAGCTGAGCAGAAAATCTTTCCATACAGTTCAAGCAAAAGGTTTCTCTCCAGTATGGGTACGGAGATGCCTTTTAAAAGAAAACAGCTGAAAAATCCTTAATCACATGCAGTGGTTTCTCTCGGATATGGGTACAGACAGTGCCATAACTAGCAATTCCTGTGCCCTGAGCAAGAATTAGCAATTGGGCCCCTTAATTTTGTTTGGGAAAATAATGCAAATACAGCACTTTGGGCCCCCTTCCAAGTTGGCCCAGGGCAGGTACCCCTGATGCACTTGCCTAGTTACGGCACTGGGTACGGAGATGCCTTTTTAAAGAAAACAGCTGAAAAAATCCTTAATCACATGCAGTGGTTTCTCTCGGGTATGGGTATGGGCAGTGCTATAACTAGCAATTCCTGTGCCCTAGGCAAGAATTAGCATTTGGGCCCCTTAATTAGGTTTGAAAAAATAAAGCAAATACAGCACTTTGGGCCCCTTTCCAAGTGGGCCCTGGGCAAGTGCCCCTGCCTAGTTATGGCACTGGGTACGGAGATGTCTTTCTAAAGCACACCGAGTAGAAAATCTTTTCTCACATACAGTGCAGGCGAAAGGATTCTCTCCTGTATGGATACAGAGATGTGTTTTTAAAGTATCCAGATGAAAAAATCTTTTATCACTGACAGTCAATCGAAGGGTTTCTCTCCAGTGTGGAAGCAGAGGTGTAATTTTAAATTACGCTTTTCAGAAAATCTTTTCTCACATACAGTGCAGGCGAAAGATTTCTCTCCTGCATGTTTACAGGCATGTCTTTTTAAAGAATCCGTTGGAAAATCTTTTATCACACAAAATGCAGGGGAAAGGATTCTCTCCTGTGTGGGTATAGAGATGTATTTTAAAATTATCCAGCTGTGAAAATTTTTACTCACATACAGTGCAGGCGAAAGGTTTCTCTCATGTATGAGTATGGAGATGTTTTTTTAAAGAAGTCACATGAGAAAATCTTTTCTCACATACAGTGCAGGCAAAAGGTTTCTCTCCTGTATGGGTACGGAGATGTGCTTTAAAATTGCTCAGATTAGAATATCTTTTATCACATACAATGCAGGCGTAAGGTTTCTCTCCTGTATGGGTACGAAGATGTGCTTTTAAAGCTTGCTGAATTGAAAATCTTTTCTCACATACAGTACAGCCAAAAGGTTTCTCTCCTGTATGGGTAAGGAGATGTTTTTTTAAATCATGCTGAGCAGAAAATTTTTTCTCACATACAGTACAGGCAAAAGGTTTATCTCCTGTATGGCTACGGAGATGTATTTTAAAATGACTCTGTTGAGAAAATCTTTTATTACATACAGTGCAGACGATAGGTTTCTCTTCCATATGGGTACGGAGATGTGATTTTAAAGTAGCTTGATGAGAAAATTTTTTCTCACATACAGTGCAGGCGAAAGGATACTCTCCTGTATGGGTACAGAGATGTATTTTTAAAGAATATAGACGAGAAAATCTTTTCTCACACACAGTACAGGAAAAAGGTTTCTCACCGGTATGGGTACGGAGATGTGATTTTAAATGAACCTGTCGAGAAAATCTTTTCTCACATACAGTGCAGATGAAAGGTTTCTCTCCTGTATGTGTACGAAGATGTTCTTTTAAAGTAGCCAGCTGTGAAAATCTTTTCTCACACACAGTGCAGGCGAAAGGTTTCTCTCCCGTATGGGTACGGAGATGCGATTTTAATTGACTCTGTAGGGAAAATCTTTTCTCACATACAGTGCAGGCAATAGGTTTCTCTCCAGTATGTGTATTGCAATGTTTTTTTAAATCGCCCAGATGAGAAAATTTTTTCTCACATACAAAGCAGGCAAAAGGTTTCTCTCCTGTATTGTTATGAAGAGGATTATCAGCAATGTGGTTTGAAAGATGCATATTTAAGGCAGTCAACTGTGAAAATGTTCCTTCACACAGATGACATTTGAAGATTTCCATTTTGGTGCGAGGAGGAAGCTGTTCAGTGGAACTTTTTACATTTAGACTAATTTGACATGAGGTGCATTAATCTTCATCTTCAATAGGGTTTTGCTCACAGGAATAGCTTCCTTTGGAAGGTCCCTTTACTCTGGAAATGCTCGACATTGGCTCTTTTGAGATGCCAAAGTTTCTTTACAGAATAATCAGAAAAATGTAACTCTGAGTAATCCATTTAACTTCAGAATTTTTGGACTCCACAAACCCTTTTGTTTCACACCTAACAATTAGTATTGAGCACCTACAAAGAGAGGAGAAAGAAATTGAATGATATATATTAAAACTATAGCATTAAGCTTGTTTCGTATTTTGAATGTTAAATTAACAACACTATAAGAATATGTTCGTGGTGGAAAATGAGATACATAAACTATGATGTTGCAATTTTTGTTGTGGATTAAGTATATTATTGAGCATTTAAAATTCATTACAATTAGTGCACAAGGTTCCTTAGCCATCCTAATTATTTTGTCCTCGTAGATCATTGGTATGTGCAGAGATTTGATATGTGTTGGTTTGTAGGGATTTTAAGAAAATTACTGATATGGGCTCCATTTATAATGGATAAGCATTATTCATATCTTTTTGCTTGATATTTAATTTGGTTATGTGTAAGTCAGAATTATTTTGTTATTTATTATTAAATTTCATACGATTATTTGTAAATGTAATAAAATATATAAAATTATTAATTGTTAAAAATATATTATTACTTGTTAAAAAATATTTGAGAACTTGTTGCCGGATGTCCTGCTCATAAATCATCTGGCATTTGTTTAATAATATAAAATTATTACAGGCAATAGCAAATATGTTGCTTATGGGTTTGTTTATGCATATCTGTTTGAACTGAAGTTCGCTAAAAAAAATTACTCACATACACTTCAGTCCAAAAATAATTACATTACATGCCTTTCAATTTATATTTTGGTTGAATTACGGTGCTGATACAGATTTGTTAAAAGGGGCGGTAAAAATTTCACTGTGGTAACCACACTCGAAAATTACTGATATGGGCTCCATTCATAATGGATAAGCATTATTCATACCTTTTTGCTTGATATTTAATTTGGTTGTCTATAAGTCAGAATAATTTTGTTATTTATTATTAAATTTCATGCTATTTTTGTAAATCTAATAAAATATAGAAAATTATTACTTGTTAGAAATATATTACTTGTTAAAAAATATTGGAAAGCTTGTTGCCTGATGGTCAATGACCTGGCATTTGTTTAATAATGTTTGTTAAAAAAAAATTACTAACATACACTTCAGTCCAAAAATAATTTCGTTACATGCCTTTCTAATAATAATTTTGGTTAAATTATGATGCTGATACAGATTTGTGAAAAGGGGTGGTAAAAATTCCATTGCAGTAACCGCACTTGATAGTTTTACGACATGCTGGAGGACGCTTGTTTATGAACAGTATTTTATCACACAGAACTGTTGTCTTTTTGCTTCTTAAAAAATGTTTAATGATTTGATAACAATTGTTTTAATGCTTTATCCTTATATTACAGAGACTTTTTTTCTAGCTAATATCTTTATTTTTTTGAATAAGAGAAGATTTCAAATGGGAGTGGTGAGTGATTGCTATTTAATAACGTTCAACATAGCCTAATTTCCTTATATTTTTTAATTTTTATTACCATTTTTATTTAAGGGAGGCAATCTAATTTAAGTTTTTAACTAAAGTTCAATTTTTCTATAAAATGGTATTCCTGCATATTTGTATTCGTACAAAACATTGCAAAGAATTTTATATGTCCTGATTTCCGCATGTCTTTCTCATTAATTTTTAAAATTTGCTCTATTTTGCAGGAGGGAATATTCCAGGTTATGCAAGCTTCTAAATTAAAGTTTATTTGAAAAAAAAATGCTCTTTCATACTTGTCGATGGATAAAATGACTATTTTCTATCATAATGATGGTGGATTTTGGGCCAAAGAGTTCTTAACAAAGTCTATGACTAAAGAACCATGCTAGAAATTTATGAGATTCTTTAAAAGAGGAATAATAGAACTGTAAACATTTTTCCAATTCTAATTTGCATACAATGAGCTGTGCAAGCCCAAACGATACTACTATAGGATCAGTGCTTTATAAGCAATTATGCATGCTTAGAACAAGATATACAGGGACCATAAATGTGAATCGGGGACTCATTCCATATTTTAAAAAATCTTCTACATCGTTATCGATAATAGTAAAATACTTTTGCTATTAAATTAGAAAACTAAAGAGCTAAAATTATGAAATTTAGAAAAATGAAATAAAAAAAATTAGCATAATTAGAATCAGCAAAAATAACAACACAACAAGCGTAAATACAATTACATTGTAATTTTTTATGTACCTTTATTCGGGATAAAAATATCAAAAAGTATTATGTGATTTAGAGAATATTGGAAAACTACAAGGGCTGTAGTATCAAATCTGGACTGTTTAGGCGTGATTTTGGCAAAATTTCGCCCCCGAACGCCAATTTTCGCACAGAAAGTATTCTCCTTTAACCATTGGCAGAATATTATATTCAAACCCCTCCTCCCTAATTCTTTCATGCATGCATGAAATACAAATAATGGTATTCCTGCATTATTTGTGTTTCAAAGAGTATTGTTCTGTTTTATACCTACATTTTTCAGAAGAATAGAAAACTTTCAAGTGAGTGTGATAGATGTTTTCTGCTAATTAAATTAAAGGTCAATATAATAAATAAGTTAAATTTTTATAAAAGTTAGTATTTCTTGATAATGATATATTAGAAAAATTAATAATTCTAATTTTCTAATATTATTAATTTAATATTATTATTTTTAGTTAAAAAAAGTTTTTGGGGGTTTGGTTCATAAATTAATATAAGGTTTATAATGCTTTTATATATATATATATATATATATATATATATGTGTGTGTGTGTATATATCTTATATATAATATATACATATTATATATATAATACAGTGGTACCGCGACTTACGAGTTTAATTCGTTCCATGACGGACCTCGTAACTCGAAATACTCGTATCTCGAATCAGTTTTCCCCATTGAAATGAATGGAAATGCGATTAATTCGTTCTGGGCTCCCCCAAAACACCGCAATTTTTTGTTACATGTTTTTAAATAAGAAAAATGTGCTTATAAACAACGAACACTGCATAAAAATGCAATACATTAGAATGTACTGGAATAAATTTGTTTTATTAAGTGTAATGTACAACATTTACTTTGGAGATCAGACTTGAAGATACTGATGGATGAGGAGGAGAAAGGCTGAACTGAGAAATTACATCTTATTCATTGATTTTTGACCTTTTTGCCCCGCTTTCCTCACTTTCACTTTTATTACCAGCTACTCTCAAAGTGAACGAGTGAGACACGGAAGCTGGGCGATTGTTGCATCGTTCACTGTGGCTGTAATGTCCAGATTCTTCTTTCTGAGAATCCGAAGAACGTTTTTTCTCAGAATCCACAGAAGGGAGAGCTTGCAATCCTATGACCAAGGTCATCCCCTTCCTAAGACCCCATGGGGAGTTCCAGTGGGGGGGAGGGAATTGCATCTATCTCTCTGCGAAAGAGGTTGCGTGCTGTTCGGATTCAGAGGGCGACTCAAGTTTGGGCAGTGCAAGCTGCCCCGGGTGGTAATTGTTGAGTATTAATCTCTCGGTTTAAGACTGGATAGTAGTCTCATAATAATATATATACAACTGTATAATAATTGTACATAAAGGTTGTAAATATTATATGCTTCTCGTTTTCTGATTTGATGAGCACGTAACATGGCATTCGCTGCTCAAACTAGCGGTGGGATATCTGAAGCTTGCTCGTAACCCGAATTTTAGCTTGTAACTTGAAGCAAAAAATCTACCGAGAGAATGCTCATATCTCGAAAAACTCATAAGTGGAGATACCACTGTATATATATATATATAATATATAAAAATATATATGTAATATCCCCATTACATCACGTCCTTAAATGATAACCTGAAAGGGAAAACTAGCTCATATTTACATGGTTAGAGCTAGACTCAGCCAGAAAGTAATAAAATTTAGATTGAAATGCAATCAGGTCAAACTTATTAGTACATCGTTTATTAGAGCAAAAATACACCCATTCATTCCAGAAGAACGGCTCGGAAATAATATTACCTTTCAACATTAAAGCGAGAGGGTGAGGTAGACATGTGACTATTATTTGTAAGGTTAGCTGATTTAGGGGCTCAGGAAGCTAACCCACTCCTGAATTCGGATATATATACACATGTAGAAATGCAAAGGGATGCGATTCATGGAAAGTTCTGTGGCTAAGGGTTTTAAAGCAATAAAATAATATTACGGGGATTGGATTTAGGAAAGGGAGATTAAATAATAGAATGGAGAACAAAATATTTAAGATATTACATATATATATACATGATAGCAACATATATATATATATATATACGTTATCAATTGTGCAACGATGCATTTTGAGCATCAAATTTGAGTATGGCACATCTGATTGGGAGTGGCAAAACCTCCCAGATGTGAGGGGAGTTCAGAGAAGGAGGAAGTTTGGTTTCACGAATTTGGGATTTACCACAGTAAGATATTATCATCCTCTTTGGCGGACTGGTCCCGATTCTGTACCTCAGCCACTACAAGGGTTGATCAAAAAAAGATTACAAGGGTAATAAAAAATCATTTATTAATAATAGATACAAAATACAAAAGTGAATTAAGAGGCATACTTGCTGATCATTTTTCCACATAATCATCAAATCTATTTAGGCATTTATCTGAATGCAGGACAAACTTCTTTAATTTGGCTTGGTAGAAATCACGTCCCTGCTCATTGAGCCAGTTCTCGGTAGCTGCTTTCACATCACTGTCTGAAGATAACCTGATTACAGATCAATGTTCCTTCAATTTCAGAAAAAGGAAATAGTCACTGGGTACCACATCTGGGTGATATGGGGGTGGCTCCAGACTTCCTACTTAAACTTTTAGAGCAATTTCTTGAGTTTGGCGAGCAGTATGGAGCCGAGACTACTTTTCTAAACATCTTACCATTTTAATCGTTTTGATGCATCTGCAAACTTACTCTACCTACCTGCACAACTGCTGCAAGACAATAGCATTCCCTCCACAATAATTACTTTTCAAATGCTGATACTTGAAACCTTTTTTTGGGGGGGATCTACCCTTGTATTTAGTTCTTACAGGTTAAGGTAATCTCATAACATTTTTCATTTTGTCTATCAAGTGAAAGACTTACAAGATATCCACATAAACTGGAATTCTTTTGGTTAGGGCTCTATAATATAGTTTAGTACTACGGGCAAACAGATAAATATTAAATTATATATATTACAACTCTTACTGGTTAGACAAAATCAAACCTTTATTTTCATAAACAATGAGATAGAAAAGCAATTTTCTATATAAATTAATCTTCATAATAGAGCATGAAATATTTTATTTTGAAGTCATAAATGAATACATTGAAAAAAACACCTTAAGTTTTAAAATCATATTTAACAAAAAAGTGATTAAAGACACAAAATATGCCAAATAGTAATACTTAAAAGAATGACTATTTTTTTAATGAATAAGTCAATAACAAAATATACAGTCATATAAAATTCCTTATATGATGAAATTTAAACTGTTTAGTTCATATACAAACATGCAATGATCTTTTTAAAAATTACTTTCCATAAACTTTTTCCCTTTCTCTCCTCCTTCAAAATTAAAAAAATTTCACACGTATTATGTATAATAAATTTAAATTGTTTGAAGTAATGAACTTGAACATGAACAAGTAACTTTTCTCATTTTTGGGAACAAACTCTGGTGATGACACAGGCCAAACATTTATTATCTGTATTATGAGCAAAGCATACAGAAAGAAAAAGATGCTGCCTACCAAAAGAGTTATTGTTACTTTCAAAATAAATTAGCAAAAAAGGCAATAATCCTTTATAAAAATCTCATTGGAGTATCATATATTTACATACTAGTACAAAGCAGTTAAAAATAATAGAATTTTCAGCTTATACCACAATGCAAAAAAGACATGACAAAATATCTGCAGTGTAGGGTTTCAATTAGGAGCATTTCGAACTATTAAACATAGCTACCTATTTCTTGAGGTAGAAACTAACAATTAATAACATTTCTGATTGGATTAATGTGTAAAAGGCTGTATATTAATTGCTTTCATTGAGAGTGAATTCATGAGAAACGCAGCAAAGGTTAATTAGTAACTGTGCCAGAGTAGGCGACTTTTAATCATCTATAAAAGTTTGCCAGCATATATATCATTAGACGCATTCATGCATTTCATCAGATATTTGAAAACAATTTTATTTATATTTTATTAATATGTAGCTTGTATTCATTTATAAACTTGATACAAGGTACGCCCATAAAGTAAGCGGACAAATTAAAAGATCAAATGATAAAATAAAAAAGTGAAACAATAATTGCCTGGCTAGAAAGAGTGACATCTCAACTCTTGTTAAGGCAGTTTAAACTGGTTATTTAGTAATTTGCATATCAAAATGCCATAGTAATTTTCATTTACTGAGAAGGCATTGTACAAAAAAATTTGCTTCGGAATGGAACAACATTGCAACATTAAATTTTATTACAAATTAGATAAATCTGCTACTGAAATTTTAGAGATGATCTGAACAGTATATAGTAATGCATTGTTATCAAGAACACAAGTGTATGAGTGGTACAACTGCTTTAAATGTGGGCGAGAAAGTGATACAACCCAGAAACAAAAAAATGTGCACAGTGGAAAGGACCATCTTCTCCCATACAAAAAAAAAAAAAAAAAAAAAAACCACAAATGTCAAAATCAAAAACTAAGGTGATGCTGATTGCATTTTTTGATTACAAAGGACTTATTCACCATGAATTTGTTCCTGAAAATCAAACAATTAATCAGTATTTTTATAATGAGGTGCTTTTTCGATAAAGAAACAGGATAAGGGGAGTTAAGATGGAACTGTTTGATTCTGGGCAATGGTTTCTTTTACAGGATAATGCTAGGACCCATACAGTAATTTCTTTACAATATCTTGCTAAGCATTCAATTACAGTGATAAATCACCCACCATATTCTCTTGACTTATCGCTATGTGATTTTTTCCTTTTTCCGAAGCTTAAGATGGTCATAAACGGACAGACATTTGAAAGTGTCTCGGATATTAAATCAAATGTTACACGTATTTTGAGAAAGGTTAATTCCAACACCAATAAACAGTGTTTTGATGACTTGAAAAAACATAGGGAAAATTATATAGACTCCTTTGGTGATTATTTTGAAGGAGATAAATTTATTTGAAGGTGAGTAATATTTTTCTTATTTATAAAAAACTGTCCTGTTACTTTAAGGGTGCACCTTGTATTTTCTTTAAAATTTTTTGATGCCACTTTCAGATTTCTCAACAAACTCATCACTAAAAAGTAGGTCAAGTTACAAAAAAGAGGTAAAAGAAGGTGCTAAAAAATGCCACACAACAGAATAAATATCCTAACATAAATTTTCATTAATTAACTTGTGAACACAACTGCATATATCCTATGAATACAAGTATCCCATTCTGAACATATTTAATTACAGTGCTCAAAACATGTTGGATTTTTGAGCAGCTTCTAGGCATAATTTGGAGGTATCCATTTTTTTAAACAATTTCCTTTTTTGAACAGTTACCTTTTATTATTTGCTTTGGTTTCTTACATGTCGGATGTCAACTGTCATCTATATTTATTCCTACCCAACTAAATTGAAAAATAATTCTCATATTTTAGATAGAAGCAAGAGATTTATAACACTCACAAAAATCTAAAAATAGAAATCCACTAAACACGTAAAATATTTGCATATCGTTCCTACCAATGCATTTATACTGTTACGCATATAAAGCACCTTGTACATCTGAGGAGTATAGCTTCTTTGCAGAATGAAATGAAGAATCAAGAAAAGAAAAACTAAAAACCTACCTGGGTCAGAAAGATCTCAATACCTACTACAACTTGGTTTACAAAATCATGCTTCTGTGAGATAACATACTACATTAATTATACAAAATAAAGACAATTTTTCTGCTTTCATCAGATTTACCTGTCTATAAGATAACAAATTTTGGTTATTAGTTGTGTACTCTTTATATAATTTAAAAGATTTCTGATTCAAACTGACACAGTTTTTTATCCAAAATAATATGAATAATCATAAGACATCTTTAGGAACACTATGCATCAACATTATATATACAAATACATTGCAGTCATAGTACAAAGATTATAAAGATGTACAGTGCTTCAAATATTTTGTTTTTATTATCAAATGAATACTTCCTGTTCTATATATGTTAGATTTCAAGGAGGAGTGGTTTGACACTTACATTCGTAAGGAAATCAATCACCTATTTGATTAACACTATAAAAAAGATTGAAAATAAGTAAAAATTTAATTATCAAAGACATGAATGACAATGATTTAGATTTCAAACTTTCCAGTTTCAAGTAAATAACTGTTACTTTGCTATATTAAGTCAATATAAAAGTTTCCAAATTTTTAAATATTAAATCTTAAACTTTTTTATTTATTGACAGAAAACTAAATTGATAGTTACGCTGATCCGTTACGCATCCGTCCAAAAACGTTACAGAAAATCCCAAGTCGCAGGCTTTGCTACATACCGCTGGCTGTTGTACAGTAAAAAAAAAGCTTCTGCTGGCTGTAGTGGTCAGTAAAACAAAGCTATCGCAAAAAAAATTTTTAAAAATGCCATCCAATCTTAAAATCCTCCCTGCCATAATATAAAAACCGCCAAACAACCATCAGATTTGGCGAAAAATCGCCCCTTGGCGTTCGTTGTGTATACTACATCTGTACCAATGAAATGAAAACTTACAAGCTTATACTTTCATGTTTTGGGCAAAGTTATCATTTACATATATGGTTTTAATATAATACTCTAATGCCAGTTTTTAACGTTTTTTTCATGTGCAAATATAATTCATTTGATGCATATTTCATTACACCATAATTACACCACCACATTTTTAAAGGATTAAAGAAAATAAAGAACACGAGTATTTTCAAAACTGTATTTACAGTAATTTTAATTCATTTCTAATCAACAGATATTTTTTACCTCAATAAAGGGTGGAATAATAAATAAATCCTAAACTGAACAACCATCGATTTAACTAACACTGATATAAAGGAGAGAAACTATGGTTAATTAAAAAAATTAACAGAGAAATGAACGGCAAGAAAACAGTTATAAATTTTGCCATTACGAAACAATCTATTGAGTATAAAGAATACACAGGTAAGAGAACAAACAATGAAAATTTAGTCCTTAACTGATCTGTGTTTACCACTTTTTATAATAAATATCACATCAAAGCTGTCATAAATATCATTTAATAAATATTTTGTCAATCTTATAATGTTCTTAACAAAACAAAACAAAAAAAAAAAAAAAATCTTAGAAAATACGGAGAAAAATAATTTTTATATGTAATATACAAATAATTGTGCACGTTAAAAAAATAGCAAGTATTTACAATTACAGTTTTGAAGTTTCAAATAATTTATTTTTGCTTTAATAAGAATTTCCATTTTAAATACCAAGCATTAGATTTAAAAGATCCTCTCTTAAATACATTGATTTAAGACTTTAAACAAGCATATAATGAATGATGTACCTAAATAGATGAATATTTAGCAGTATTCCAGTCACTATATTTCCTGTTTTCTTTGTGGATGAGATTTGCAACACGTTCTCATTCCTGTTAATAAACTTAAAATAAAATTATTTCACAGCTAGTATGCAAAGAATCATGATTGTTTTCAAATCTGTCGATCTCTTTCTTTACGTGAAAAGTTGTCACTTTCACAAAGTCAAACTTTCAATAAACGGTAACAGTTGAGGCTTGGTTCTGGTTCTAACAACATGGAATGGCAAGCCTAGATAATGCGTAGCGTTGCAGCGTCACTGTTACTTCACTTTTCGGTCTGTTATAGATCACGTCATTAATGAAAGGCAGACAGCAGAAGCTGTTCCTATGCGATTGCATGTGTTTTTTGACGATACCTTCATTCTGAGTGAAATAATTTAAGTATATTTATAAAATTCTTCATATCAACTGTATATAACAGGTATTTTAACCCTTCTTTCAATATATCGTAAGGTTTAAGAGAATTGTAAAGGCATAAAATGTAAATAATTGATTTAAAATTGACTCTCAAATATTTTTATAATTTTTAAATGTTACTTTTGTTATTATTGTTAAAAATAATTTTGTGACAACATTTATATACATAGTTTCTCTTTAGAATGCAGTTGAGTTAAAAAGATAGCATGGTTTGGTGTTGATAAGATATATTATTAGTTTTCTTTAATAAAACACCGTTAAATTAGTAAAAAGTGCTAAGTGGTACTCTAGTACCGTAGTGCTTTAGTAAACACCGTTAAATGAGTGCTTATTACGTTGTCTCAACTAGGAGGCAACAACTGGTGACCCGAGAGTTCAATTTGTTTATTTAATATGACTACGCAAAGCGGACCAGGAATAACTACTTTAATGGATGCCGAAGCAAATAAAGTAAGCATTTAGGGCCTGTTCACATAGGAGTCCGTTGCGTGGCGTTCAGGAAAAGATGACATTGAGACGAAAATAAACCAATCATAGGCGTTAAAAATTTCATTGCTAATCGTTTGGAGGCATATGATTGGTTTATTTTCGTCTCAACGTCATCTTTTCCTGAACGCAACGCAACGGACTCTTATGTGAACAGGCCCTAAGATTCCACCATTTTGGAGAGAAAAACCGGGCATTGGTTTTACCAAGTGGAAGACAAAAAAATTCAAATAAATAAAATCCCCACCGAAGATTCAATTATTTGATATCCCAGCTTGAACCGAAGTATGTTGAAAATATATGGGACATTATTAAAGATCCTAAGTCCGGAAAATATTCTATGGCGAAAGAAAGACTTTTGAATACCTTCAAAGAAAGTGAAAACAGGCGAATTCAGCGTTTGGTTACTGGATTAGAACTCAGAGATTATAAGCCAAGTCAGCTTTTGCAGAAAATGAAAAGTCTAGCAACAGACGATTTTCCGGAAAAAGTGCTAAAATCTATATGGCTGGATAAAATGCCTGATTGTATAAAAAATATTCTTCTCGTATGTGATGAAAATTTACATAAATTGGCCACAGTGGCCGACAATATTCATGAGATGAAATCTGAAAAAGAAATTTATGCTGTTTCACTAAAAATTAACTCTAATGATGCTTTAATTGCAAGAATATCTGCTTTGGAACAAAAAATTTATTCAATGCAAATAAATGACCATTCTAGATTAAAATTTAGATATCATCACCAAAATACACTGAAGTGCCACTGAATTAGGGATAGCAAAGCCTATGCAAATTGTGTAGCGCTGCGCATCATGTATGCGCAAGTGAGGGCGCTGTGGTAACTGCATATATAGCGCGTACTGTCGTTGTTCTGAATTAGTTGTTGGAATTGCCAGTATGGGTAAACTGCCTGATTTAGACGCCTTCGATCGCGGACAAATCGTAGGTGCGCGACAAATGGGCCATTCTTTTTCCGAAATCGTCAGACAGCTAGGATTTTCAAGGTCGACAGTGTCAAGAGTATACCAAGAATACATGGATGGTGGAAAAAAACTAGCGATCGGGCAAACTGCAAAGGACAATTAGCCTTGACAGTGCGTGGTGAGAGACGGCTCAGGCGTATTGTACGTAGCCAGCGAAGCCAAACATTAGCTCAAATTACCACCCAGTTTAATGACGGTGCCATTCATACAGTCAGTAAACGGACTGTGCAACGCTCGCTTCATCGTATCGGTTTCGGGAGCCATCGACCTACGAGAGTACCATTGCTCTATACTCGCCATCGGGCTGCACGTCTTGCCTGGGCAAGAGAGCACAGACACTGGAGTGTAGAGGACTGGAAACGAGTAGCATGGAGTGATGAGTCTCGATTCCGACAACTTAACGCCGACTGGAGGCTGAGAATATGGCGTCAGGCTCATGAAGCCATGGATCCTACATGACTGGCTTGAACTGTACAAGGGCATGGTGGCTCAAGCATGGTCTGGGGTGTTTTTTCGTGGCACAGTTTGGGATCTTTGGTGCGTGTACCAACCTCCCTCAATGCAATTCGGTACGTAGAGTTGCTGGGTGATCACCTCCATCCGTTTATGCTGTTCTGTTATCCGCACGGTAATGGAGTTTTCCAGCAAGACAACTGTACCTCTCACAAGTCCCGGTTGGCTACTGGTTGGTTGGATGAGCATTCCTCTGACTTCTCTGTCATGAATTGGCCACCTGGAAGCCCAGACTTAAATCCTATTGAGCATCTTTGGGATGTTTTGGAACAAGGCGTGAAAGGCCATCACACAGCACCAAAGAACCTTACTGAATTAGGGACAGCTTTAACCAATATTTGGCAAGCCATTCCAGTGGAACGTTTCCAGAAACTTGTTGAATCTATGCCTCATCGTGTGGCAGCCGTTATCAAGGCCAGAGGAGGCCCAACTTGTTACTAGGTAGGTATCCCTAATTCAGTGGCACTTCAGTGTATACTCGAAGTCGTAGCCGTTCAAATAAGCGATTTAATACGAAATGTAAATATTTTTTTTTCATTTTAAATTTGGCGATCGTTATAGACCTGAGAAATGTTATTCGCAGTGTGCTTGGCGAGAGAGGTCGGAAAACTCCATGACGCAACAGGATTAGCGGCTACCGCTGTTGCTGATATTAATGAAAGCCGCAAGTTTCGTTTATTTGTGAAGGATAGAAACACAGGATTGCGGTTCTTAGTAGATTCGGGTGCTGACGTTAGCCTCATTTCTGCGACTAATCAGAATACAACAGTAGATTATTTTAAATTATACGCAGTGAATGGAACGGAAATTTCTACTTATGGAATTAAAATTTTAACTTTAAATTTAGGACTTAGAAGAAAATTTCAATTTCTGTTTATATTAGCTAAAGTCGATAAAGCGATTATAAAAGCTGATTTTTTAAATAAATTGATACTTTTAGTTGACATTCATAATAAACAGTTAATTGATGGAATAACTAACCTGTCTGTTCGAAGTAACGTAACGGCAGTGTTTTTTGATATTGTTATTAGTACTCTACATAAAAATTCTAAATATGCTAATTTGTTACAACAATACCCAAATTTAACTAAACCTAATTTATCCGTATCTACATTTAAGCATAATGTTGAGCATTTTATTACAACTAGAGGACAACCTTTTTATTCCAAAGCTAGACAGTTGGATTCCAAGCGATTACAAATAGCAAAACAGGAATTTCAGTATATATTAGAAAATAATATTTTTCGTCCCTCTAAATCACAATGGGTCAGTCCTCTTCACATGGTTCCTAAGAAAGATGGTTCTTTCCGACCATGCGGAGATTATCGGCGTTTGAATGCACAAACAATGCCAGATCGTTACCCCATAAACCCGATTAGAAGATTTCAACCACATTTTAAAAAATACTCGAATATTTTCTAAAATTGATTTGCATAAAGCATATTTCCAGATTCCTCTTAATGAAGATGATAAGCCAAAAACTGCTATTATAACCCCTTTATGAATTTAACGTAATGAGTTTCGGTTTGCGTAACGCTCTTGCTACCTTTCAAAGATTCATAAATGAGGTATTTAGAGAACTAAATTTTGTTTTTCCATACTTGGATGATGTTTTAATTGCGTCAAAAACTGAAGAGGAACACGAAAAACACTTAAAATTAATTTTTGATAGATTGCAAAAATAAGGATTGAGACTCAATATTTCTAAATATGTTTTTGGAGTTAATGAATTGGAATTTTTAGGTTTTCTTATTACAAGTGAGGGATCAAAACCTCTTCCTGAAAAGGTTAAAGCTATTCTTAATGTTAAATTGCCTGAAACTGTTCATCAATTACGAATCTTTCTTGGAATGGTTAATTTCTACCGTCGTTTTTTGAAAAACGCCGCTAGTACTCAAGCCATTTTACACGAATACTTAAAAGGTGCAAAGAAAAGAGATAATCGAAAAATAACTTGGACGAATGAGGCCATTGAACAGTTTGAAAAATGTGAAAAAGATTTAGCAAATGTTGCTCTACTGCCCCACCCAAATCCAGAATCACCTTTATCGTTGTGTACAGATGCTTCGGATTGGGAAGTAGGCTCAGTTTTACAACAATTTGAAAATGGTAGTTGGAAACCAATCGGATTTTATTCCAAGAAGTTTAATCTCACACAGCAAAATTACAGCACATATGATCGTGAACTTCTCGGAATTTATTTATCCATTAAATATTTCAAACATTTGTTAGAAGGAAGAAAATTTACAGTGTATACAGACCACAGGCCCTTGATCTATGCATTTTTACAAAAGTCCGATAAAGCATCTCCAAGGCAAATTAGGCAACTTCAATATATTTCAGAATTTACAACGGATATTAAGCACATTACAGGAAAAAATACGTAGTAGCAGATACATTGTCCAGAATTGAAGAAATCACCTTAATTAATTATGATCAAATTGCGGAAGAACAAGAGCAAGATGATGAATTTGAGACATTGCAAAAATCTACAAGTTTGAATTTTAAACAGTATTCCCTTCCATTTGGAAAATATTTATGGTGTGATACTTCAACACAGCATATTAGACCTTACATACCTAGGAGATATCGTATGAAAATATTTCATCAATTTCACGGATTATCCCATCCTGGAATTAGATAAACAATAAAATTAATTTCTTCAAAATTTGTTTGGCCGAATATTAAGAAAGATGTCCAGCATTGGGTGAAATCTTGTATTCCATGTCAAAAATCGAAAATATCTCGTCATAAGAAATCAATATTAGGAGAATATCAAAAGCCATCAGAAAGATTTAGAGAAGTACATATTGATCTTGTTGGTGTATTACCACCATAAAATGGCAACACCTATTGTCTGACACGTATAAATAGATACACAAATTGGATGGAAGCTATTCCGATAGAAAACATCTCGGCAGAAACTGTCGCGAAAGCTCTCTACAGCAATTGGATAGCTGGATTTGGAATACCCCTGCATTTAATTACTGATCGAGTAACCCAGTTTTCATCCGAAATATTTCAAACCCTGTCAAGAATCTGCGGCATTAAGCTTTCACATACTACAGCCTATCACCCGCAATGCAGTTGCAAGGTAGAGTGGCTCCACAGATCAATAAAGGCTGCTTTAAAAGCCCATAATAATATAAGTTGGAGTGAAACGTTACCAACAGTTCTTTTAGGCCTACGTATGGCAATCCACGACGATACTAACTATACAATAGCAGAAATGGTATATGGAGAAAATATCAAACTTCCTAGAATTCTTTGAAGCAAAAAAAAATCATACACCACCTGGAACTTTTATAAATAAATTACAAAAGTATATGGAATTAATGAGGCCAAAAGAAACTCAACAGAAAGGTATTCCCAAAATATTTGTAGATAAAGATTTAGGATCAACCTCTCACGTTTTCCTTCGTATTGACAGAGTTCGGAGGCAACTCGAACCCCCCATATGAAGGTCCATATTCTGTTATCAATCGTTCACCAAAATATTTTACTCTCAGAATAAAGAAAAAAGAAGTAAATATATTGATAGACAGATTGAAGCCAGCATACATTCTACCACAACAAATTCCTGAACAAGAGAAACCTACAACTCCAAATTGTGTGAACAATACTCCTACGCCAGCTGAGATTCAAACCAGAGCAACTGTGATTCAACCCAAAATAAAATCAGTTTTAAGACAATCCCGAACTGGTAGAATTCTTAAGATACCGTTGAGATTCAAACACTGATATTTTATATTATTTATTAACTTTGTTATTATTTTGATGATAAACACCATTACTTGCTTCCAACCTTTCTAGCGTAACGTTCGTTACTGGTGGGGGAGTGAATGTAACGGCAGAAAATGTAAATAATTGATTTAAAATTGACTCTCAAATATTTTTATAATTTTTAAATGTTACTTTTGTAATTAATGTTAAAAATAATTTTGTGGCAACAGTTATATACATAGTTTCACTTTAGAATGCAGTTGAGTTAAAAAAATAAAATGGTTTGGTGTCGATAAGATATATTATTAGTTTTCTTTAGTAAAACACCGCTAAATTAGTGGAACAGCTTTCTCAGACGCATCGCCCTTAGCGACAAGGATTCGTAAGTCTTGCCGTCCCTATTGCTAGACAATACGGCGAATTTTCCTGCTGACAAAAGGTCGTCACGACAGCTCTCCTACAAGTCCACTTCAGGACCGGCGGGGCCGTCACACCAAACCAACATTTTCTTCTTTAAGTATTACCCTGTTATATTTAGATTTGCCATTGGGCCGTACAATAATTAGCCCAGTCAAAATAGGTTTTATGGCTAAAAAAAATATGAAAGTTTTGAAAATTGGTGGAGATGTTTGTTTAGGCATGCTAATGAACATACTAAAAGTCCCCACCGATCAGACTTGAGCTTTCGCCGCCATCTTGGAAAATGTGTACACTTTTTTGGTTTTTTGGAAATATCTTTAAAAATATTGATTTTATAAAAAATAATTAAATACAAAATTAAAGAGCATTAAATTATGAACAAAAATCATTCATAACATTTTTTTTATATGTCTAACAGGAACAAACATAACTGACTTTGAAAAGAGCGCACTATCACACCTGGGACGCGCAAGCGCGGTTCGCCATCGCGGTGGGGGGAAATACCCGCGCATGTGCATACCATAATTAGCCAAATTAGTTTTACACTAAATGGGAAGGTTTTTTGTATTTTTTCAAATAACTAGGGAAATATTAACTTTACGTAAAAAAAGTTTATTTCAAAAGTTAAAAAACATTAAATTATGTACAAAAACGATTTTATACATTTTTGTCGTAAACCTAACAGGAACGAAGATATTGACTATAAAATGCGCGTTGATAATGGAGGTAACTTTAAAGTCTCGTTGCAGGCGCTCTTTTTTGAATATCTAACCTCTCCCACATTTCGGCATTATTTAAACACAAGAAAATAGACTTTAATGTTTTTGGCTATGTAGATAATTAATCATTATTAATTTTATACATGAATGTAGTAAACTTGGGGGTATTCACTATCAGATTTCCATCGCGAATAATTGTTCAAGCTTACCTACTTCAGGATTTACGTGCTTTTTTCGGTACGGGATTCTCCCCTTCGTCAGGCATGTATAGATCGTCTATGGATCCACTAGCATCGGCCCATTCATCAACTTCTTTCATTCGATCGTCATCATCAACAGGGCTGATGCCATTCTGACATACCCCATTGCAATTATTGCAGGCCGTTGTGCAGTTGATGCCTGCTTTCCGGCATCCGCATCTTACTCCATTGTCAGTCTTACAGTTGCAAAACACCATGTTTAAAACTGAATCGGGAGCTACTGCATCCATAGTTGTGATGGGCACAAGAATTTTCTCTTGACGCTTCCAGCCCCACAGGCAGTTGGGCCTTTCTTTTTCAGGTGCTCCAAAGTCTTCCTCATTTTAATTTCGATGGCTCGTATTTGAGTGTGTGCGTTTAAGGTTTCTTGCGATGGTGGTTCTGTAGCAAAATCTCGAAACAACTCACGGAGATTTTTACATTCCAAATCCGATATGTCCATGCCGTTAAAAATTATTTTTGCTAAAGCTGTTTGGGTCAATAAATGAGCTCGGACTGCCCTAGCATATGCATGGCCAGGCAACGTTTTTTCTACTGACGTAGGTGCATAAATCTAGTAGACGTAGTGCATAAATCTAGTAAGTTAGTATTTCTTTCAACCCACTTCCAGCCATTATGTACCCAATGCAGCCTAAGAATGACATTAAACGATGGAATCCACCAAGCCTCACAATGCAACTTGATAATAATGGATTGGATGTTGCTGCGACTATCTCTCGAGCTTTAATATACAGTGGTTGGTCAAACGTGAGTATGAAAGACTTTTGGTGCATTTTAACATACTGCTGGGCAGCATATTTCAGCACAGTGAAAATGGTGTCATACTTGTTTGGTGGTAAATTAACAAAAGGAAGGGGTATTACTTTGGTCTTTTCACAAGGCTGGTTTCTGGTTATACAATGGAAAAATCCTTTCCATTCAGGTATCTGTGGAAGACCTAACCACTTAGCACACATCCAGGAGATATCAGATGGTTTAGGCAGTGGTAAATCTTCCTCTAAAGGATTTAAGACATTCAAATCTTCGATAGTAATTGTTTGTAACCCAGGCCCTCGAAAATTTTCAAACGTTTCTAGAGGAATGATTCTCATTTTGCCTACGGTCGATGCGGATGTAAGTTCGGTTAATTTTTTTATCTTCGTCCCGGGTTCCACTGCTGACGCTGGAGTAAAATAAGCAATGCCCCCCGTGCTATGAAACGTATTCAGGCCATCGATTGTCGACACATTGAAATCTGCATTGTCAAATACGAATTGGCAGAATGATCCCTAGCGCATTTGGGGTTGCGGATGATTTATGGCTGACATCTCAAGTGTTTGGGCTTCATAGTAAGAAGAACAAAATCCCAAATTCGAGAGCATTGTTATTAAATTCTTGGAACAGAACTTTTTGTACAAAAATAAATCAAGACCATTGAGCAGAGGAGACATAAATGATCGTGGCCTTAGCGCTGATATAATGACGTGAGCTATTGAGGTTACTTTTTTTTCCGCCTTAGCAGTCTTTTTTTTTAATAATCAAGTGCTCCAAAAAAGATTTTAGGTTTTCTGGAATTCCCTTGTTCACATCTCTGAAAAAATTATCACTTGGAGGGTAGCAATGAGTGTCATAAACTGGTGTCTGGATATCTTCTTTTATTATGGCTGCAGCAGTTTGTACTATTCGTAGACGCTCCTCACGATCATTTCGTATCCTTTTGTCGTACCAAGAGTCTGATAAGACTTTCATTCCAGTATTACGTAAACATATGACAGTAACTTTTTTGGAGTTTGAAGCAAAAATAATGCCATCCCTGTATTTTTGTTTCAACTTATTTCTCAAAGTGATGTCGTCTGAAACTAGCCCTGTAATTTGAGATTTGAGTTCAGGTAGTGAGAATTGACAGTCGTCATTATTATCAAGCATGAAGGATATTTCGTCGACAGCTGCTGAGGCGTAATCCGACTCAGGCCGCCCTCTCTTTCTGATTGGTGCAGTGTGTAAAAAAAAAGTCATGAAGTAATCTTGGTGATAAATCGCATCAGCTGCAACTAAATCAGCAACGTTTATTATACGACACTGAACTTCCTCTCCCCACTGGTCATGTCTATTCTCTGCAGCTTCAAGAACTTTGTGTTTCATTTCGAGACTCCTAACTTCGTATATAGTTCTTCGTCTGTCAGTTGGTTTTTTCATTTGTCTTGCTTTGAATTCTTCGTCTATCACTGCCGTACAAAAGAAACATTTTGTTCGAAAATCGAACTGAGGTAAAAAAGATCGTAAACTTACCGCGCGCTCTTCACTTTGGGATGTTGACGCGATTTCTGCATTTCTTTTTAAATCAACTTTTATATTTCCTGGTCTGGTGTAATTTCTCCGACACAACGAATGAACCGAAACAGATTTTAAATGTTCCAACTGTTCATGCTTATTGTCTTTTCTTTGGACACTAGCACTCTTTAAAGAATCGATCCCCTTTTCTCCTACATTCACGAAATCATCATTTGACATTAATTTTTTACTTATAAAACATAGTTCCGTATCAGCCATTGTTCACAGACGCACACAGAACTGTGACTAACTATTAACTGGCTAGGAAAATACTAGGGTAAGACCGATTTGGCGCCTTACGGTATGCACATGCACATGTCTTCCAGCCATCGCGATGGGCACCCACGCATGCGCGTCCCTGGTGTAATAGTGCGCTCTTTCCAAAGTCAATTATCTTTGTTCGTGTTAGACTTAAAAAAATATAATATATGTTTTTTGTGCATTGTTTTTTGTAGAAGCTACCTCCATTATCAACGCGCATTTTATAGTCAATATCTTCGTTCCTGTTAGGTTTACGACAAAAATGTGTAAAATCGTTTTTGTACATAATTTAATGTTTTTTAAATTTTGAAATAAACTTTTTTTACTTAAAGTTAATATTTCCCTAGTTATTTGAAAAAACACAAAAAACCTTCCCATTTAGTGTAAAACTAATTTGGCTAATTATGGTATGCACATGCGCGGGTATCTCCCCCCACCGCGATGGCGAACAGCGCTTGCGCGTCTCAGGTGTGATAGTGCGCACTTTTCAAAGTCAATTATCTTTGTTCCTGTTAGACATATAAAAAAATGTTATGAATGATTTTTGTTCATAATTTAATGCTCTTTAATTTTTGTATTTAATTATTTTTTATAAAATCAATATTTTTAAAGATATTTCCAAAAAACCAAAAAAGTGTACACATTTTCCAAGATGGCGGCGAAAGCTCAAGTCTGATCGATGGGGACTTTTAGTATGTTCATTAGCATGCCTAAACAAACATCTCCACCAAATTTCAAAACTTTCATATTTTTTTTAGCCATTCGTCAAAATCGGGTCTATTTTGACTGGGGTAAATACGCAACATAAGTGCACTGTATATAAATAATACCCTATATGTAACACATTACTTCAACTCTGCTTAATACTGTACATATCACTATTTACAGAATACACAACACTAACTGCGACACAGTGCACAACCACATTTACATAATTACAACACAGTTGCAATTTGTACTTCACAATTAAATTCCATTCCAATCTGTTAATTCTAAATTGAAAACCAATTGTATAAAATCACATTAAATTATCAATATGCTACTGTAAAATATACCTTACGTTACACTGATACATACATTGATACCATATACATATTTTCAACATGATGTCGGTATTCATTTTATTTTTAACTCCTTTTAACACTATATTATAGCATATTAATGAGCTACCTTTACTGCTTTTCTCATTTTATATGATATAGAATATTAAATTATCCATTCTATTACACCCGGTACATGTTTCAATGCATTTACAATAATCTATTAATCATTGCTCGATACATCATATTTCATACAACTAACAATAATAGCTGTAGTGCGTATGAGACGCACTACAGCTATTATTGTTTTGTCTGCACATAGTATATCAAATAATCATCAACATACGCTGCTTAATTTTATATTCACTATAATTACAATATTTTCAGGTAAGTAGCACTATAAATAGCCATAAAAAAACCAACAAGTAACCCAGCAAGAACTGAGCTACTATGACGAATGGGAGAAAGGAATGTGCTCATCCATCAAAATGGAGATCACCTTTTTAATAAAAATTTTACAATAAAAATCTGTAAAGAATTTGTGTTTGTCCCAGTTTGTTACATCTGCAGGTAAACACACTCTAAGATGATTAAAGTTGATGCAGTCAAATAGGCAATGTTCTACAGTTTGAATCTCACCGCATGTACATGTATTAGGTTTATTATGGAATCTGTTCTGATATTCAGCAAATGAACCATGGCCCGTTAATGCTTGATTTATCTTAAAATCTCCGAATAATCTATCTTCTTTAACCTTGCTAAATATTTGGTACGTCTTTCTACCCTTAATCGAATGATCCCATTCATATTGCCAATTTTCAATTTCATTATTTTCTATTTTCTTTTTAACTGCGTTCCAGCTGATTTTAAAATATTTATCTATAGTCTCCTTTTCAGATGCCTCTTTCGCCGCTTTGTCCGCTTCTTCGTTACCAGTTATTCCAACATAGGCTTTAACCCAATGTAGGAAAATAATCAACTTTTATTTTTTCAGCATTCTTTTGATGTAAGCTACTTGTTCTCCCTTATACGTGATTGACTTTAGTGCTTCAATCGCACTCCTTGAGTCGGTAAAAATGTCGCTTTTTCTAATATTCCTTTCCCTCATAATTTCTATTACCATTTGTATGGCATGCAGTTCAGCTATATAGGAATTTCCATTTTTTTAGTCTTTCCTTGGAGATTTCCTTATTATCTCCTTTGTAGTAAACCACTCCTGCACCAATATTTTCCCCTTTCTGGGATCCATCTGTATAAAAGACTAGCTGTACCCGGCCACGCGTTGCTGTGGCTCAGTCAGGTTAAATGGAAAAGAAAGAAAAGAGAAAGCCTGTTGTCTTTCTAATATGTTTAATTTATAAAGGCTGCATAATTCTAATATGTTTAATTTATAAAGGCTGCAAAGCTGTTACTCATTTAGCACTACCCAGGGGGCACGTGTAGCTTAAAGTATGCTACGGACGCGAGTAACGTTACCCATCAACATATTTTATAGTTCAGTTTTTAGTACTTGCTTGTTTTATGTAATATCTTGGCGAAAGAAATGTGTTCCCCTTCGCCCGCTGCATTGGGAAAAAAATTTAAAAATGTTTAATTTTACAATACTTGTGGGTATACAATATTTTTTGTTGTTCCATTGTTTGTGCATATATATAGATTGTCTGGTTTTCCGACTCTAGAACACGCAACAAATAATTGTCCATGTGAGAAACAATCCTGTCTAAATCTAACCTACACAATTGTTAAGATTGGCCCTGAACTTTATTAATGGTGATTGCAAACGCCAATCGAATTGGGAATTGCAATCTCTTAAATTTAAATGGCATATCCGTTGGAATCATGGTAATGCGAGGAATGAGGACATCTTCACCTTTGAATAGTCCTGTCAAGATCGTTCCTTCTAAGACGTTGCTCAGTAATTTTTTTACTGCAAGCTGCGTGCCATTGCAAAGTTTTGGTTGGTTGATATTTCGCAACATTATAATTGGCAAGCCGATTTTCAATTGCAGTACGGGCGATGGCATCCCTGGCAAATCGAGTGAATTCAAAAATTCTGTTGGATAATGAACCGCTTCATCTGCTTCCACAACAGTGTCGACGGGCATGTATGTGACTGCCTTGCTTGGAATGTTATACTGAATGATATTGTTAAGTTCGTAGACGTCTTCGTTCTTGGCGGCAAAAATAGCTCGTTCACTCATCGTGATTCTTATAATGGTTTTGAATGTTGGGAAATACTTTTTAAACCAATTCTTCTTTTGACGATACGAAATTGCAGAAGTTATGAGGCAATGAAATTCGTCCTGATGTCAGATCAACCGGCACCTTTCCGTTCCCAATTTCCAGCAATTGATGTGAGAATAACTCAGCTGATCGATCGTTTTGCAGATGGACACGCATATTTGTAGATAATTTCAACGTCTTTACGTGTCGACACAAAGTAGAGTATTTCAGGCAAGCATTTATTTCGTCCGCTGGTGTCGATCGAGGAATTATAGGTAATGTTTGCCTGAAATCTCCTGCAAACAATATTAATGCTTTCCCAAATGGTCTGATGTTTCCACGCAAATCTTGCAATGATCGATCAAGAGCCTCGAGCGATTTTTTGTGTGCCATTGTACATTCATCCTAAAAAATAAGTTTGCCTTTCTGCAATACTTTTCCCATGCCGGATGCTTTGGAACTGTTGCACGTGGGAGTTTCAGTGAATTGTATGTTCAATGGCAATTTCAAAGCGGAATGTGCAGTTCTTCCACCTGGTAGCAATGTCGCAACTATTCCGGACGACACAAGAGCTAAGGCTATGTCATTTTAGGATCGAACTGCTGCCAGAATCAATCTAATTAGGAACATTTTACCAGTTCCTAATGGCGCATCTAAGAAGATTTCTCCAACCCCGCTATTGACAGTTTGCAATATTTGATCGTAAATGCCTTTTTGCTCAAGCGTTAGCTTAGGAATATTTGATTGCACATACGACAAAAGATCACCCATATTGTAATTTTTTCCCCGACGCAATTCTACATCGAACGAAGCATCAGCAGATCGATTCGGTGAGGGCATTCCCAATTGATTTAGAACTTTGTTCGCGATTTCTAAGCACAAATCTTCAATTATTATCAACGCTTCATTGTAATTTCGGCTGTGAAATCCATGTTCATATTTGAATTTTCCTTGCGTATTCTACGGAAAATATCTTCAGCCAAGTGCGTTCTCTTATCTCTTCGATCGTCTTTTATTGTCTAGAACGATCCCTGCGTACTTTATGACCTGTGGGGACTGCTGATAGTGGGGTTGCACCCCACCGTGACAAATTTCTATTCTGAGGGGGAAGGGAAAGTCATTCCTTGTTTGCCGTAAAATATTTAGTATAGCATGTGTTTTAAAAAAAGCATGTTTATACCTGTCACAGGTGTGGCATCTATATAATAGGTATATAAAAACACTCAAGTATTTGAATGCAACGTTGTGTCAAAAATTCAAAGAAATCGATGAAGCACTTTCGGAGATTTGAGGTTTGGAACAAACGAACATTTACATTTTTATTTATATAGATTTGCCGTAAAATATTTAGTATAGCATGTGTTTTAAAAAAAGTATGTTTATACCTGTCACAGGTGTGGCATCTATATAATAGGTATATAAAAACACTCAAGTATTTGAATGCAACGTTGTGTCAAAAATTCAAAGAAATCGGTAAAACACTTTCGGAGATTTGAGGTTTTGAACAAACGAACATTTACATTTTTATTTATATAGATTATAGAAGTATAGATACACATTGGTATCCCAAAATTAGAATAAGAGATGAAATAAAAATACAAAGATAAAAAAAGGATTTTAAGTAAAGAATGTTTTTTTAAAAATTATTTTAAGCACCTAAAATAATATTCAAATTAATATTACGTTAGTTATTAATTAAAGTTAATTTTTTAAATGTAATTTTTTTAAAAATTATTTTAAGCACCTAAAATAGTATTCAAATTAATAGAAAGAGGTTAAGAGATGAAATAAAAATACAAAAATAAAAAAAGGATTTTAAGTAAAGAATGTTTTTTTAAAAATAATATTCAAATTTTTTTTAAATAATAATCTTAAAATAATATTCAAATTAATGTTACGTTAGTTAATAATTAAAGTTAATTTTTTTAAAGAAAAAGGCGTGCCGGAGAAGGCTAGTTTCGAACCGCTAATGTCAGAACAGAAGCCCACCGTGATAGCACCACGTTAAGGATCGTTGAAGTCTAGGCACAAAAAGCGGTAGAGGACAGTAGCGGTAACAATGGAGATTGTTAGGATTAAGCCCCTAACTTTATTTCTACTGATCAGATATACATAATATATAGCCTATGTCCATCTGGAATAATGTACCTTTCAAACAGTGAAAGAATTTTTCAAATAGGTGCAGTGGTTCTGGAGATTACCCTCCACATACAAAATCCCTCTCTCTTTATATATAAGTATAGATATGATCGGTTTTAGGTGTTTCATCTAATGTCCAATCGATGCTAATTAATTCATATATATCTTCTAAAATTCTAATCCTAGTTTCAGAATTTTCAGCATTAAATATTTCTTCCTTCATTATTATTTCCTTGTTTTCATCATATAATTTACTTAACAAGTTGATTGCTCTTGCTTTTAAGTGCAGTAGTATACAACCCGCTAGTACATTCATAGCTTCCGTTGAAACCGTTTTGTAATATTTAGTTATCGATAGTAAAGCGGACCTTTGTAAACTATGTAATTTGTTTTTAAATACAATCTGTTCTTTGTACCAAACCTTTACTCCATAAAGCAGAATCTTTTCTATCACTATTTTATAAATTTGTTTTATAATTTCCGGTTTAAAACCCCATGTTTTTCTTGTGAGTCTTATTATGTAAATTATATAACATTTTATTTGTTTTTTCTTTCAATTTCTCCATGTGCTTTCTAAAGTTTAATTTACTGTCGAATATTATTCCTACATATTTCAATTCAGCATTATATTTTAAACTCTCCTGTTGCAGTTTTATGGTAGGTTTGGTACCTATGTTACCTTTCCACTTAATTATATTATATGTACATTTTCCAAGACTGAATTTTAGTTTATGACTGGTGGCCCAATTCTCGCATTTTTGCAGAACATCCCTTGCTATATCTGTAAATTTATATACTACATGACTATTCATAATAATCATCAAATCGTCCGCGAATGCCTGGACACTATATCTATAGTCCCCTTCACACTCCCTAAGTAAATGATTTATAATAATTAACCAAATAATTGGCCCAAGCAAGGACCCTTGAGGCACTCCAACATTGTAATGACGATCCGAATTTTTCATTATAATCTTCCTTTCGGTTATATAACTTTTTATAATGTTAAATAAATACTTTTTAATGTTCAGCTTCTCAAGAGCCTCTATAATACTTTTCCTTCTAACAGAGTTAAGAATATCCAGGGACCGTTCTGTATATCCAGGGACACCAAGCAAGTATGTCTTTTATTAATTTTATTTTCATCTATGGCTTTCAAAATATTTTTTAATGCATGTATCGTACTCTTACCCCTTCGAAATCCGAATTGATTTGAAGAAAGTAAATTATGTCTTTCCAAATATAGTACCAGTCTATTCGTTAATATTTTGTCTAGTAATTTCCCCATTACTGGGAGCAAGCAAATAGGACGATAAGAGCCAGGCATTCCTGGATCTTTCCTATCTTTGTGGAAATATATAGCAATTGCTTTTTTCCAATTGTTTGGGAAGTAACCTTCATTGAGGCACCTATTAAACAATATATACATGATGTCTTTTTCGACATTATGCATTTCGGTTATTATTCCCAGCGTTAGTCCATCATGACCAGGTAATTTTTTCTTAGCCATTTTTTCCAAGTTATAATCAATTTCCTCCCTGCTTATTTCGGGAATATCTTCATCATTTACCATTATATCCTCATTTGAATCCCCAATTTCCTCTTTTTGAAAATGATATTCAGTCAATTCTCTTTCAATATCTTCCTGTTTGTCTTTATAATTTCCGTCCTCTTCCATAATCTTTTCCACCACATTATGCCTTTTTTCTTTAATAACATTCTTGACTTTACCAAATGTATCCTTAATGGTTAAATTGTCCAAGAATTCTTTAAATTTCTCATTTTTAACTTTTTTAATCAACTTTTGATAAGCAGCTCTTTCTTTTTTAAATTTAATCTTTAACCTCATTCTTTCATCATTATCCGTTTCCCCTTGATAACGCCTTCTATGAGCTCTTACCTTACTTCTTACTTTGGTTAATTCACTGCTCCACCAATAAGCATTCTGCTCTTTACAGACCACTTTCTTTTTCCTATTTTTCTATTTCATTTATTTCTTCAATAAATTCATCAATTCCCTTTTCTTTTATAGTTTCCATAACCCACTTTAGTTTTTCTTTAAGCTCTGCTCTAAATTCAAGCCGTCTAATATTATTTATGTCCCATCTCTGCTGTTTTTCACTTATCGTTTCCCTATTCTCCGTCCAAATTTCAAATATTATCGCATTATGGTCTGTAATACTATAATCGTCAACCACTCTCCAGTTTTTTATTTGATGTTCTTCAAGACCAAATGATATTACAATATCGGGCCAGCCTTGGCCAAATGGCCCGTCATAGGTGGGTATACTGTTTGGATTGTTTTGAATTGTGCCATTGTATCTAATAGCTAGGTTTATAACTTCTTGGCCCCGTTGGTCTACTGGGCGCCTACCCCAAAGAGTGGATCTTGCGTTCCAGTCACCCATGACTACTATTTCATATTGTTGATACTTATATAATAAATCATATAGTTGACTCCACTGGGGTTCCGTTCTATGCATGGAGCCATCTGAAGGCGGTAAATAAATTGAAACAAAAATCATTTCGCGGTCATCATTACTGAGTTTAATAGCAACAGTGTACTCAGTGGTTATTATATATAAATATTTTAGTTTCCTTTTAATAAAAATTGCCACTCTTGGCTCTTTGTCTTTATATATGCCCTGATAGGTACCCGGGAACCTAGTAATTATATCGATTTCTCCTTTTCTATAATAAGGCTCGCTTATTGAAACTCTGCGTTTACAGTACCAGTAAATTCGCTTGTTGCTACATGTGATTTGTTCAAATTAAGGTGCACGAAGTTATACACCAGTTTAATATAGTTATTAATTGGAACCAAAAGTGAATTGTTAACTTCAAATTGTATTGCATTGTGATCTGAATTAAACATATTGATCAGTCACCTCCCAATTACTCACATACTCTTGCTTCAAGCCAAATGTTATCGTTATGTCCGACCAACTTTGGCCAAGTGGGCCATCATATGTGGGGATACTCTGCGGATTGTTATGTATTATTCCATTAAATCTTAATATCAAATTTATTATCTCTGCCCCTCTTTCATTCCTAGGTCTTTTATCCCAGATCGTTGAATTAGCATTAAAATCTCCCATTAAGATTATTTTCTTATTTTTATACTTTTCTAGAATGGCTTGCAATTGACTCCATTGGGGCTCCACCCTTTCCATACTTCCACCCGCTGGTGGCAAGTAAATAGTAATAAAAATAGTTCCATTGTTACCACTACCACATTTTATTCCCACAATATACTCGGTTATAATTATAGGTATATATCTAATATTTCTTTTCACTATTAAAGCTGCTTTGAGTTCCACATTTTTATATATTTTCTGGTAGCTCGCTGGAAATCCTTTCAACACACTATCTACCCCTCCTTTATAATATGGCTCATTTGCCGATATTATATCAAAACTCATACTGCTTACAAATTCTCGTACCGCGTTAATAGATCTATTAAAATTAAAATGAACGCATTTAAATGATAACATGGCACTATGGGCCATAATCAGTTCTGCTAATTAATCTGATTACCTCCGTGCTATATCTAGTGCACGTCATAGCGATAGGCGCATGTCTTATTTCTACTTTATTTTCATTCTTACTATTAAAGAATTTACAATTAACGCAAGTAATCTGTTTTTCACAGTCGCCTTCATGATAATTTTCTCCACAATCTCTGCATATTCTATTATTCAAACAGACTTTTGCTATATGACCAATTCTGAAGCAGTTAAAACAAATTTTGGGTCTCAGGTATTCCTTAATACTATATCAATTCCAACCTATTTTTATTTTTTTGTTTTCATTATCTTTTTAAACGATTCACCATTCAAGCTTAGAATGACATTTTCGCCTCCTCTGACTTTAAATTTTGTGATCATCTGTATTTCTCCCTCTTCTAACTCTACATTTTGCTCTTTTATCATACTTTTCAATTCCTCCATTTCTAACTCCTCAGTCACTCCGTATATTATAATTTGAGGCCTCCTCTTCCTTGGTTTCTCTACTTTATACTTTCCCATTATCTTATCATTACTTCTAACTTCCTCAATTATCTTATCTATATCTTCAACTGTTTCCGTGCCAATTAACATTCCTCCTTTACTTATTTTTCTAAATGCCTTTATTCCCACTTTCATCTTTATTGGGTTGATTTCATTCTGTATGTCCGTTCTAGTTATTTCAGCATTCTGTTCATCCCTTGGTACTATCGTGATCACATGTAAGCATTTTTCATCTCTTTTCGCAGATCTCGACCTGCTTCTAGACCTCGCTCTGGCTCTATCTGCGTATGTTTCACTTATAAGGTCCTTTTCCTTCTTCCTTTCATGTAACATTCCTCTTACAAATTGCGTGTGCGCTTGCTGCTTCCTAAATAGCGCCACTATAGTGCCGATATCTTCTAATAAGCTCTCCTTTTCTTCTGCCGTGCAGCTGCTTTTCGCTACTGTTAAAACCCTTCTTTCATGTACCTCTTTGACTGACAAGTCACCATATGTATACGCTGCATCATATACCTTCTTTTCAATTTCGCTATCTCTTTCTCTCTCTTCCCCTCCTTCTTTTCCTAAATCCTCTAATTCGCTTGCACAACGTATTTCTTCTTTCCTAGTACTCGGCATAACTTCCTTCCTTAATCGTGGCGTCTCATCTTTACTCACTCCTGGCCTACCCTCTTTACTTGTCACTGGTGTATCACCTTTACTACCCTCTGGCGTTTTCTCTTCCATTTCCTTAAGCGTTTTCAATTCAGGGCCTTTCTGCCCTTTCTTCAAAGCTGGTTTAGATGTCCTTTCTGACCTTCTATACATTGCTAAAGCTTATATCTACGGCAAACTTTATTCAATATCAACTCTATTATTATTATAGAGTCTCCTATATCTCGCATAGCACACTATACTTAGCACAATTTTATGTATACACATAAAGCTACCATGACAATAAATTCTATAAATACGTCAATCAGAGACACAGAAAATAAACAACAAGCCTACCTTGGCCGCTATTCAAAATCCAAACAATTCACCAACAACTTGGTCGTGATATAACTTCAACTAAATCCTTATCTTTTTCTGCTTACAGCTGCCTGTAGCTTTCCTGAAATTTTCCCGCTGTAAGTCAAAACTTTTTATCTCTGAAGCTTGTAAACAATATATCCACAGTATACCTCTTCAATGTGATATACGATAAATCCTCCTCGCGAGATGAACACAGCGCAAATGCCCATGCAACCTGCCCGTGCATATGTATATATATATATATATATATATATATATATATATATATATATATATATATATATATATATATATATATATATATATATATATATATATATATATACACATATATATATATATACATATATATATATATACACACACACACACACACATATAATATATATATATATATATATATACACACACACACACACACACACACACACATATATATATATATATATATATATATACATATGCATATACAGTACATCCTCCCAAATCCTGAATCGTTCAGGACACGGCAATTCCGGATTTGAGAGGTTTTTAAATAACACTATAAAATTTTAGGAGAAAAAAAATAAACACACTAAAAAAAAAGTAAAATGGTTTAATTATTAAATAAACCTAAATACAGAACATATAATTACATTATAATTTAAACATTTCAGTCAGTAATGTTTGTTGTTTTAATTTCAGCTTATTATAATTTTTTTCTCGAATCCTATATAGTGACATAATTTCATGTTCCGAGATAAAATTCCGGTGTTCTAAGCCTAATATTGTTTAATCTAATGATTTTATCAGGTCTTCCGTTGACATTCTTTTGTTTTCGGGACATTCTGAATCAATTTCACGATCGCTGTCATCATAACCTTTGTTATTTACAACACTATGAATAATTTCAGAATCGCTCATGCTGCATTTACACATTTGCGATCGCACCACCTGTAACACCACATTTACACAGTCGCGATAGCGGCGAGTCGAATTGAGGGGGGTGAATGTGTAAACGGTGTTCTCGCCGTTTCTCCTCGCCAATCGTGGCGCTCGCTTCGGGAGTGGTTTTCTGGCACGAGTCAAAGTGGCGAATGGCTCCGGGGGTCAAAAGTGAGAATGGCGACGGGAAATCTTGTTCACAGCAAGAAGAGGGAATGTGTGATCGGTTACTCGCGTCAATGCAGGTACGTGACTAATGTCTCGCAAATATCTTGCGGGTGGCTCGATCGTGAATGCAAATGCGGCACAAGACATTCGCGAGACATTAGTCACGTTCCTGCATCGACGCGAGTGACCGTTCTCACATTCTCGCCTCTTGCTGTGAACAAGACTTCCCGTCGCCATTTTCCCCTTTGACCCCCGGCGCCATTCGCCACTTTGATTCGTGCCAGAAAACTGCTCCCGAAGCGATCGCCACGATTGGCGCGGAGAAACGGCGAGAACACCGTTTACACTTTCGCCCCCTACCGCGATTAGACTCGCCGCTATCGCGATTGCGTAAATGCGATGTAAGAGAATAAACGATCGGCACATTTTCATCGATGTCTAAAACTTCCTGTATGACCAATTATCCAAGTTAATGTTACCTTTATTCGCACATTCTACTAATTCTGCTATTTCAGCTTCTTTCTCAGATACTTGAAAGCCCTCAAAATCGCTGCTGTCACTTCCTTGAAAGGAAGCGCAATTTTTTACCGATCATTTTGGTAGCGACATCTATCGGTAAAACAGAAAAGTAAAATTGGCCATTTATTAAAGCATTCCGGATTTGGGAGGTTGTACTGTATAATTGTCAATTTGCTACACGAAAACCAAGACCCAAACCGTAAGCTTCTCTGAGCACCACACTCCTTCCCATCGATCTTATTTCTGCACACCCAAACATACTCATCAGAAACATTATTCTTTTTCTTAATTTTATTTTTAAATCACATTTCACGCAAAATATATCAGGCTTTAAAAACTTCAAATCCCACAAGAATTCGAAAAATATCATTCGATCAGAATGAATAAACCCATGTACAAGTGACTCATTTACCACCCCTTCCGTATATCTATCACAGGAATAACGCCCTCTAACAGTACCCAAAACCTTCGCCTGGTATTTACTAACAATATCCTTCAAACTCAAAATGGCCGCCATCATAAATCTCGTAACAATTCACAATCAAAAGACTTTCAAACTAATCCAAGCAACAACAAAAAACGATTAAATACCCATAATTGGTCAAAATAAATCACGTGATACATGCGTCACGAAATGATCACGATAAAAAGTCACGAATTTACAGAAGCCAGAACGTTGGCGCCATAATCGCCTCAACTTGGCAACCAAAAAATTTCGCCAAAATCGCACGGTTACCACGCCATACACAAAATCGCCAAACTTGGCAGGGCGGTGCGTCTGCGAAAGCTGTACCAAATTGGTAAGTGCTTATTACGTTGTCTCAACTAGGTGGCAACAGAATATAATCACTCTTTCGTTGATAATTTGATCATTCAAAGTGAGTACATCATTTGAGTGCATTTTATAAAAGATAATTACGGTTCATTCGTTAGAATACATTCAGAAATACAGAGGCTGTTCGTACATTTTTTAGACGATTTTCGTAAGCGGTAATAAAAAATCGTTTGCTGCAAAAGAAATAATTGCAATTGTACTATGTTTTTAAAAGTCAAAATTATCGTCTGCGGCTTGAAAGTTTTGTTTTTATTCAAAATGGCGTTTTTAACAAAGCAGTGGTTTGAAGGCTACATTTATGCTCTTTCCGAAGAGAAATATGCATACTCCGTTATCCAAAAACGATGTGAGAGTCATGGTTTTGTGATATCTAAAGCGTCGATAGGTAATATCGTCAACAAGAAAGGAAAAAAAAACGTCAAATTGGAGCCACAAGTGGGACAAAAATTCCAAACAAGTATCCAAGGAAAAAAAGGACATCTTCGACTATTGCAAAGGTACGTTGTTTAATGTTAAAAGAAAATCCCCCTAGTCAAAGGACAGTTGCAAAATCATTAAAATGCTCGGTGTCCACTGTAAACAAATGATAAACGTTGATTTAAATCTTAAGAAAGCGAAAAAACACAATGTGCATCGTCTTCTTCCAAATCATATCGCTGAACGCAGGACACGCTGCAGAATTCTATATGAGAAACACTTATCCAAAGAAAAATGGAAAACAATTGTCACAATAGATGAATCATGGGTGTATTTAAATGATTGCAACAAAAAAAGAGCCATTTATTATCATAAAAGGGGAGACAAAAATTTAAGTACATGGTTCAAAGAATCGAAAGAAAGTTTTTCTAAGGGAAGTTAAAAATAAAGAGAGTGGAAAAAAATGTCAAGATTAACTCCAAATACTATCAGGAACGTATTTTATCGCTAATTTTTCTGAATGAAATACCATCGCTTTACCCACAGTGCCATCAATCTGTGAGACTCCATCAGGACAAATCTAGCAGTCACACATCAAAATCCACTGTAAATTTCCTAAAAGAAATGGAAACCCTTCACTGATATCCCTACTAAATCTCCCGATGTATCACCTATGGATTTTTGTGCTTTCGGACTTTTAAAATCTGCATTATCCAAACGTCAACCCAAAACCCTTACAGGACTCTGGAAAGCTGTTCAGGAGGAATGGGATACAATACCTCTTCTGACACTTCAAAAGGCATTATTATCCTGAAATTTGCGGTGTTGAAAGATAGTTCAGAATAAGGGATTCCAAATAGAACATTTAAAACACAAGAATTTTATGTAATTTAATTTTGTGAATACAATATACATCGTCTAAAAAATGTGTGAACAGCCTCTGTATCACACAATTCTTTGTTTGTTCTTATTTGCGTTTAGTTTAGTTTTATGTTTATTTGTTCTTGTTTTACGTTTTTGTAATAATTATTTTAGGTATTATCGACACTAGTATTGTTTACTAAAACTTGAAATCTTTAACTTCTTGTCACATATGTATTCAATCATTTTGAATGATGTTCATATTGCGATGAATTAATTTGATTTATACATGGAATTACCTTTATCCTTCCGTATATTAAAAGTATTTGGACCTATTTTTTTCATTTCTAACGTGTAAGAAAAAATGATTACTTTTTAGTGGGACATTTAGTCCTTCTAATGAGAATCATGATTTATTGACGTCGCCGTTATTTAGCCGTGTATTTAAACTTGAATTTTTGAAATAAACACGTTTTATCACTGATGTTTCAGGCTTTTTCCTTAAATTATTTTCATTGATCAATATCATGCCATCGTTTTTACTTATTTTGCGTCCGTATAAATGATACGATGCGTTAAAGTATTGTATGGACTGTAGTAATGTTTACTAAAACTTGCTATGTAAAACATCTTCTGTGTTCCTATTCAAATGTTTTAAACTCCTGATATATTGTAATAAATGTATTGTAGTTGACTCTTGTATATAAATAAAAGGAATTTTCTTCAAAGCCGTGGAAAATATTGTAAAGGGAGATATGTAACTTGTATCAAATTATTCAAGACAGAAAATGATATAGAAATGTTCAATCTTAATATATATATCTAGCTATGGTAAAATTGAAACTTAAATACCACCCTTACTTCTTTTGCCTGTCATACAATACCTTTGACATTAAAAGTATATTTCATTATAATCTTTAAATTACTAGCACAATGTATATATTATATTGAATAAAATAACAATTCAACCATGAATTAACCACCAATTAACAATCTTATTCATATTATATATATAATCACCGTTGTCTCTGTATAACACTTCCGGGCTGTACTCATCTTTCAATTGAAGCCCTCAGTAAACAAATGGCCGGTTAGGCTTAATTTGAATTTCAGATGTGGATCAGAATTTTTTCTTACCTAAAAACTAATATCTTCTCCATCAAATCACGTTTGTTCAGCCTATTTTTCTATAAAACATTCAGAACTAAAAAAATTGGATGGTTTTAGCTGCATATTTAACAGTTTTTAAAAATCTGTTTACTTCTGCGATGAATTCTGAAAGTAAACAAACTTGAAAGTGAATGAATCAAGTAGCTCAAGTATTCATATCACGTAGTGAGCTGTAAAAAACTGGATGGCAGTCTACTACTCCAATCGCATGAAAAACTAAATAAATAAAAAAATAATGAAAGGGTTTGCTTTGACAAGGTGTGGATTAAATGCAATATTGTTAGATAATTCGGGATATTTTTTAACTTTCATATACTTTTTCCATTATGACGCCATTATTAGTATTATGACGTCAAAATGACGGGTTACCTTCTAGTTATTAAATAAGTTTGTTAACTGTACAACAAACTTATTTAATAATATTAAATAAGTTTTTTTGTACAAAAGAAAAGAAAAAAGCCAGCATATTTGTATAATATCAACTTTAAAATATGGATTGTATTTAGTTGTAAAATGAAGTAACATAATTCATAGAACAAAAATTATTCATGTAAGTTTTTCTTAATCATTTCACTTAGATGCAATGTTTATGACAGAATGATTATGAAAAGATGCACATTTCAGAAGAATGCTAAAGATGTTTATCCATGAATAATACGTTGTTAAAACCTTTACTGAAATTTCACTTAACCTATGGTTACTTTAGTTGATATATTAAGTTGTGTAAATGTATACAATTTTTTCTTTTCTGATTTTTAATGTTATACCTTTATCGTGTATTTCAAAAAGCATCATTCACTTCACCTTTACAACTAAAATTTGCCATCGATTCGACTATCAAAACATTTCAGCATTTTCTAAATATTTGTTTTATAGCTCATTTGTCATTTACTCAGCTTATTTTGTTGTTTAAGGCTTTATATGAAGGTGGAGAGTCGTGCTAGTGATTACACAAATTGTTTCCAAACGGGGAGTAGTATAGGATTTTTTAAGTTTCCACTTAAAAATTCAAATGCTAAGGGGAGAATTGTGGATTAAAGCTATGAGAAGAGATGCTTGGAAGCCTTCCAAAACATCAATCATTCGTAAAGATGTTTTGTAAACAGTTGTTACTCTTTTAAATAGTTTTTAAATTATATATGGCACAACAAATATGACTGAATGGTTTGTCAAGTATGGATGCTTTAATGTTTGCATAAATGTGTTCTGCTTGCATTACTTTTCAGTCCTTGAGTATTTTACAATTCACTGTCATTTGAAATTTTCACTTATCTCAGAAAGCACTTTTATTATATAGTTATTTAATCCATTAAATGTTTTGTGTATTCCAAGATTATTTTGAAGATTTAATAATCTTGTTATACTGATATGTGAAATAAAATTGCAATTATTTATTTCTAATTTTTTTTTAGTACTAAGATGCTTAACACCAGTATCCATCACCGGAGTCATCATCAGTGTAAAAATAAATAATCTCTGTGTCTGTGCATTTCTTTCTGTATATTGTCTTCTCACTTTATATGCACTCCGGGCAAGTGCTCCTGATGCACCTACCAAGTTACAACACTGGGTACAGATGTGTCTTTCTAAAGCACACAGAGCAGAAAATCTTTTCTCACATACAGTGCAGGTGAAAGGATTCTGCCCTGTATAGGTACAGAGATGTGTTTTTAAAGTATCCACATGAGAAAATCTTTTATCACATACAGTTAATCGAAGGGTTTCTCTTCCATATGGAGGCAGAGGTGTCTTTTTAATTTCCGCTTTTCAAAAAATCTTTCCTCACACACAGTGCAGGCGAAAGGTTTCTCTCCTGTATGGGTGTAGAGATGTGTTTTAAAATTACGCGGTTGAGAAAATCTTTTATCACATACAGTGCAGACGAAAGGTTTCTCTTCCGTATGGGTATGGAGATGCGAGTTTAAAGTAGCCTGATGAGAAAATTTTTTCTCACATACATTGCAGGCGAAAGGTCTCTCACCAGTATGGGTACGGAGATGTGATTTTAAATGACTCTGACGAGAAAATCTTTTTTCACATACAGTGCAGATGAAAGGTTTCTCTCCTGTATGGATACAGAGATGTTTTTTTAAAGTACCCAGATGAGAAAATTTTTTCTCACATACATCGCAGACGAAAGGTCTCTCACCAGTATGGGTACGGAGATGTGATTTTAAATGACTCTGACGGGAAAATCTTTTCTCACATACAGTGCAGATGAAAGGTTTCTCTCCTGTATGGATACGAATATGTTTTTTTAAAATACCCGGATGAGAAAATCTTTTCTCACATACGGTGCAGGCGAAAGGTTTTTCTCCTGTATGGGTACTGCAATGTTTTTTTAAATTGCTCAGATGAGGAAACTTTTTCTCACATACAAAGCAGGCGAAAGGTTTCTCTCCTGTATTGATATGCACAGAATTAGCAGAAATGTGGTTTGAAAGATGCATATTTAAGGCAGCCAACTGTGAAAATGTTCCTTCACATAGATTACATTTGAAGATTTCCTTTTTGTTGCAAGAGGGGAGCTGTTCAGTGGAGCTTTTTACATTTAGACTAATTTGACATGAGGTGCATTCATCTTCATCTTCAATAGGGTTTTGCTCACAGGAATAGCTTTCTTTGGAAGGTCCCTTTACTCTGGAAATGCCCGACATTGACTCTTTTGACATGTCTAAGTTTCTTTACAGAATAATATGAAAAATGTAACTCTGAGATATTCGTTTAACTTCAGAATTTTTGGACTCTACAAGCCCTTTTGTTTCACATCTAACAATTTGTATCGAGCACCTACAAAGAGAGGAGAAAGAAATTGAATGATATATATTAGAACTATAGCATTAAGTATGTTTCGTATTCTTAATGTTAAATTAACAACACAATATAAGAATATGTTCGTGGTGGAAAATGAGATATATATAATCTATGATGTTACAATTTATGTTGTGGATTAAGTATATTATTGAGCATTTAAAATTTATTACAATTAGGGCACAAGGTTCCTTAGCCATCCTAATTCTTTTGTCCTGGTAGATCATAAGTATGTGCAGAGATTTGATATGTTTTGGTTTGTAGGGATTTTAAGAAAATTACAGATATGGGCTCCATTCATAATGGTAAACATTATTCATATCTTTTTGCTTGATATTGAACTTGGTTATGTGTAAGTCAGAATCATTTTGTTATTTATTATTAAATTTCATGCTATTTTTTATAAATCTAATAAAATATATAAAATTATTAATTGTTAAAAAATATTTGAGAGCCTGCTGCCGGATGTCCTGATCGTCAATGATCTGGCATTTGTTTAATAATATAAAATTATTACAGGAAATAGCAAATATGTTGCTTATGGCAGAGCTCCGCAACCTTTTATCTTCCCCGGCACAAGTACATTTTTTTGATAATTCTGTGGCACACCACAAGTAAAAGCTTCCAAATAATATAAATTACAATAATATGTATATGTTTTTATTAGATAAAAATCACAATAAAATAGCTTTATGTATCTAGATAATTACAATTATTTAAGTTTTATATAAATGATTTTGAATTTTACATGCACGCAAGAACAAAAATATAAAGCTATATATTACAATTAAAAAATTCTCTTTAAATTTTAATATTAAAATTTATTTTTTGGTCTTTACTTATGCCTAATTAATCAAAGTAAATTTAAACATCATAACTAATTTATTAATGAGATATTTGAGCTTGTTTTGATGAACATACACGTTTTATATTTGGCTCTATATTAGAGAGTGCTTCCTGAAGTTCATTGTCAAGACCCTTTAAACACTATCGTTTGTCATTTTTAATTAGAACCAGTGTCAAAAAACTTAAGTATGTTGTAGGAGGTTCGCATCAGTATGTTTTAGGAGGAAATTCTTTCTTAACTGAAATGCAGAAATCAGCCAATGACATTTCACTCAAGTTGAGTTTCAGCATCCTAATGTTCCTCAATTCTATAAATTCCTCTCGAATTTGAAGGGAAAGTGCCTTTTTTGAATATTCTTCATCAGCTAGGAAAGGATTTCTTACCCAATTGTATTGCTCTGTATTAATTGTGAAAAAATAGTGATTAAATTTCTCTAACAATAAACTTAAAAGTTGTTGACTCAGATCCAGAATTAGTTGTTTGCTTTTAATCATGGACTTGTAAGTCCTTTGGAACATTTCTAGAGATCCTTTTTGTAACTCTTTCTGCCAAAGTTCGAGCTTATTTTTAAACACCATTAATTTCTCGGAACACGTCAGATAATTTTCGCTTCGACCTTGCATTTTTTTAATTCAGTTCATTCAGGTGCTTAAAGATATCAGCTATATACGCAAGTTTGGTCATCCAGTGATTATCTTCAAATTGTTGTAGTTCGGTCGTATTTTACTTTTAAAAAAAACTCACGAACCTTGTTGCGAAACAATCTAGCCAAAACCTTGCCCCGGGATAGATAATGTTCCTCAGTGTATAACAATAGGGATTCATAATCTGCTCTCATTTCTTCACAGATTAGTTTAAAAATTCGCGAATTTAGGGCTCTTGACATAATAATGTTTACTATATAGTAATACATCGATTGCAATAGCTCCGTAGGCAAGTTTTTGATATACAACAGTGTATAGTTTCTACAGTAGAATTTCAGGATAAATTATTTTCAGTTTATGTACTTTATAATTCATGTAATTAATAATTATTTTTAAACATTTAAGGAACAAATAATAACTTTATCAGGTGTTTGTCTTGTTTACAGGATGTTTACAGGATTGTTTATAATCGAGTATCTCAATAATTAGAACTGAAAGATAAATTAAAAAGTATAAATAAAAATATTTTATAGAACAACTAAAATTGGCTTTAAAATATTATATTAACATTCGAAGTATTTCATAAGACACTTTATGTATGTTCAAGGATGAATGAGTCTCCCAATACAAAATAAAAATCAGTAAAATGTATTCAGGAAAGAAAATAAGTCGCCAAATATGGCTTTCCTTTGGTTTAAAGAAAAATTTATTGGTGAAACCATTAATACAGATAAGTTGCCAGCTACTGCAAACCTTATCCACAAGCAAACTGAATGCGAGAAAGTTAAGTTGACTGAAAGTAAGCTGAAAGTTAAGTTCCCTGACTGCACCAGCGTGCAGTGAGGGAATCTGAAATCCTTGTTTCATAAATCTAGACACTCCTACACAAAGGTGCCGATGCTGAAGCATACATACAATCACTAAAAAGTAGTCAGCTAAAAGGGAGAACTCATTACTAAAAAGTAGGTCAAGTTATATAAAAGAGGTAAAAGGAGGTGCTAGAAGATGCCAACCAACAGAATAAATATCCTAACAAACTTTCATTAATTAACTTCTGAACACAACTGCATATATCTTATGAATACAAGTATCCCATTCTGAACATGTTTAATTACAGTGCTCAGAACATGTTAGATTTTGGAGCAGTTTCTTGGCATAATTTGCAGTTTTCCATTTCTTTAAACAATACCATTTTTTTGAACAATTACCTTTTATTATTTGTCTTGGTTTCTTACATGCCGGATGCCATCTGTCATCTATATTTATTCCAACCCAATTAAATTGAAAAATAATCCTCACATTTTAGATAGAAGCAAGAGGTGCTTTATAACACTCACAAAAATCTAAAAATAGAAATCCAGTAAACACGTAAAACAATTGCATACCGTTCCTGCCAATGTATTTATACTGTTACGCATATAAAGCATCTTGCACATCTGAGGAGTATAGCTTCTTTACAGAACGAACTGAAGAACCAAAAGGAGAAAAACTCCAAAACTGGGTGAGTCACAAAGAACTGAATATCTACTACAACTTGCCTTACAAAAACATGTTCTGTGAGATAACATGCAAAGTCAATTATACAAAATAAAGAAAAACTTTCTGCTTTCATGAGATTTACCTGCCTATAAGATAACAAGTTTTAGTTATTAGTCGTGTTCTCTATATATAATTAAAAAAATTTCTGAGAATTCAAACTGACATAGTTTTTTTATACAAAATAATATGAATAATCATAAGACATCTTTAGGAACACTATGCATCAACATTATGTATGCAAATACATTGCAGACATAGTATAAAGATATAAAGTGTCTCAAATATATATAAATATAAATATATATATATATATTTTAATCAAACGAATACTGTTCTATATATATGTTAGATTTCAAGGAGGAGTGGTTTGACACTTATACATTTGTAAGGTATTCAAACACCTATTTGATTAACACTAATAAAAAAGAGGAAATAAGTAAAAATTAAATTATGAAGGTTAATATGTGCTTTAGGTACCCCCCATGCCAAATCGGCGATGCCAAATCAGCGATAAATGCGCCAAGCGTGGCAAACCTGTATATTTTGTTATACAATTCGTAAAAAGAAGATTGTTTTTATTTTGAAACAGTCAAGTTCGTTAAAAACACGGACTTCGTTTTCGTCGCCATGGCAACGGCATTTTTGCGTAGTGTCTCTCGGAGAATTCAACTCCGGGAGACAAGATGCAAAAAACGCGCCAGTTGGCGATTTTTGAAAAATGCGCCAAGGGGGGTACCTAAAGCACATTTTCACCGTTTACGGATATTTCCCTTGTGCAAAATGAATACTTACAAAGTTATAATTTCATGTTTTGGGCAAAGTTATCGTTAACATATATGGTTTTAATATAATACTCTAATGCCAGTTTTTAATTTTTTTCATGTACAAATATAATTCATTTGAAGCATATTTCATTACACCATATTGCACTACTACACGTCTAAAGGATTAAAAAAAATAAAGAACAAGAGTATATTCAAAATTGTATTTATAACAATTTTAATTAATTTCTATTCAATAAATATTTTTTACCTCAATAAAGGATGGAATAATAAATAAATCCTAAAACTGATCAACCATCAATTTAACTAACTAAAGGAAAGAAACTATATATTTAAAAAAATTAGTAGAGAAATGAAAGAAAACAGTTATAAATTTTGCCAGTACAAAACAATCTACTAAGTATAAAGAATACACCGGTAAGAAAACAGACAGTGAAAATTTAGTTCTTAACTGATCAGAGTTCAATTTTTATAATAAAAATCATATCAAAGCTATCATAAATATCATTTAATAAACATTTTGTCCCTCTTAAACTGTTCTCAACAAAACAAAACAAAAAATCTTTAGAATAGATTATACAGAGAAAAATAATTTTTATATGTAATATTCTAATAATTGTGAACATTAAAAAAAATAGTATTTACAATTACAGTATTTACAGTTACAGTTTTGAAGTGTCAAATAACTTATTTTTGCTTTAATAAGAATTTTCATCTTAAATACCAAGCATTAGATTTAAAAGATCCTCTTTCAAATACATTGATTTAAGACTTTAAACAAGCATATTATAATGAATGATGTACCTAAATAGATGAATATTTAGCAGAATTGCAGAAACTGCATTTCCTGATTTCTTTGTTACATGTGTGTGAAATTTGCAACAATTTTCTCATTCCTTTTGATAAACTGTGAAATAAGTAAAATTATTTCACAGATAATATGCAAAGAATGACGATTGCTTTCAAATCTGTCGAACTCTTTCTTTACATGAGAAGTTGCCACTTTTACAAAGACAAACTATGAATAAGCGGTAACAGTTGAGGCTTGGTTCTGGCTCAAACAACATGGAGTGATAAGCATAGATAATGCGAAGCGTCTCAACGTCACTTTTCGGTCTGTTATAGATCACGTTATTAATGAAAGGCAGACAGAAGAAGCCGGTCTTAAGGCCTGTTCACATAGGAGTCCGTGCGTTGCGTTAAGGAAAAGATGACGTTGAGACGAAAATAAACCAATCATGTCTCCAGACGATTAGCAATGAAATTTTTAATGCCTATGATTGGTTTATTTTCGTCTCAACGTCATCTTTTCCTTAACACAACGCAACGGACTCCTATGTGAACAGGGTCTTATGCGTTTGAGCGTTTGCATGTGTTTTTTGACGATATCTTTATTTTGAGTTAAATAATTTAAGTTTATTTATGAAATTCTTCATATCAACTGTATGTAACAGATATTTTAACCCTTCTTTCAATATATCGTATGGTTAAAGCAGTGGCGTAGTTAGGGGTGGGCAAAGGGGTCTATCATGCCCCGGGCGCCACTCGCACAGGGACGCCAAATGGTCCTTTTCCCTAATTCTATATATTATATTACTATATGGGTTTCGGAAAGGGGGGGCGCCAAAAAGGTATCGTGCCCCGGGTGTCAGTTATTCTCGCTACGTCAATGGGTTTAAGAGAATATAATCACTCTTTCGTTGAGAATTTGGTCATTCAAAGTGAATACATCATTTGTGTACATTTTATAGACGAAAATTGCGGTTCATTCCTTAGAACAGTGTGGTCCAACCTGCGGCCCACCAATTCCTTTTAGTTGGCCTTTGCCCTTATTACTGGAAAAATATTGTAATTTAATATTTGGAAAAAAAATCGTTTACCCTTCTTACTGCTTTAAGTTTTTAAAACTTAAAATGTAATGACTTAAAATGTAATGACTTAAATGTAAGACTTAAAAGTAAGACTTAAATGTAATGCCGTTATCTAAAATATAAGTAACGGCCATATTCTCTCTGCAAATGTTATCGCTGTTTGGCAGTACATACATGTAAGAAAGCGCTTTTTCTGCTCTCAAACAAATTAAACCAAAAACGAGAAATCGAATTGAAATTGCTTCAGTGGAATCGAGCCTGAGACTTTGCTTTACTGAACTTACAGTAGACATTGATAAACTTGTATCAGGAAAGCAGGGCCAACTATCACATTGATTTCTCGAGTGTAAAATGAAGTGGTATATTAAACTAGTATATTAAACTTCTTTTAATATAAATTTTAATAAAAGTTTTTGAATACAATATGTAATTCGTTTTCTTTCTGCAATGGCTCTGGCTCTCACATTCCTATACTAAAGTTTGATTGGTCCTCGGGTAACTAAAGTTTGGACCACACTGCCTTAGAATAAATACTTACATTCATGAATATCACACAATTGTTTGTTCTTATTTTACGTTTAGTTTAGTTTTATGTTTGTTTGTTCTTGTTTTACGTTTTTGTAATAATTATTTTAGGTATTTTCGACACTAGTATTGTTTTACCAAAACGTAAAATCTTTAACTTCTTGTGACATATGTATTCAATTATTTTGAATGATGTTCATAATGCGATGAATTAATTTGATTTATACATGGAATTACCTTTATCCATCCGCATATAAAAGGTATTTGGACCTGTTTTTTTTTTCATTTCTAACGTGTAAGAAATAAATGATTACTTTTTAGAGGAAGATTTTGTCCTTCCTAATGAGAATCATGATTTATTGACGCCGTCGTTATTTAGCCGTGTATTTCCGCATGAATTTTTGAAATAAACTCGTTTTATCACAGATGTTCGAGGTTTTTTCCTTAAATTATTTTCATTGATCAATAACATGCCATCTTTTTTACTTATTTTGCGTCCGTATAAATGATACGATGCGTTAAAGTATTGTATGGACTGTAGTATTGTTTACTAAAACTTAGCATTTAAAATATCTTTTGATTTGTTTATTCAAATGTTTTAAACTCCTGATATATTGTAATAAATGTATTGTAGTTGACTTTTGTACATAAATAAAAGGTATTTTCTTCAAATCCGTGTGAAATATTGTAAAGGGAAATGTGTAACTTGTATAAATTTATTCAAGACAGAAAATTATATAGAAATGTTCAATCTTAATACATATACTTAGCTGTGGTAGAACTGAAACTTAAGTAACCACTCTTACTCCTTTTGCCTGTCATACATTAGATTTGACATTAAAAGTATTTTTCGTTATACACTTTAAATTACTAGTAAAATGTATATACACTGCTGGCCACTGTAAATGCAACACCCTGAAGGAAACATGCAAATAACATGAAATTTACAACATGCATTAGCGGAGGTGAGATATGCAAATGATTAGAATTTCATCGCAGACGCACATCACGCTCGCCTGTGGCGCCACTTCAAAGCGCTATTTAAGGCTTGGAAATTTCGACGATTTCAAGTTCGGCAATTGTGTTTTTCTTGTGGTTTTTTAAAAAAAAAAACGATCAATTATGCCTCGTCGAAAACAGAGATCATGTTTTGATCAAGTATCCGAGTTCGACAGAGGAAGGGCAGTGGCCTACCGAGATTGTGGATTATCTTTCAGGGAAATCGGTAGTCGTGTTGGACGAAACCAAACAACTGTAATGTGGATATGTGATCGTTGGATGCCGGAGGGTACGACGGACCGGCGTGTTCGATCGCATCCACCTCAGCGCACCACTTCACGTCATGACAGGCAAATTGTGCGCATGGCAGTGACGGATCGCTCAGTCACATCACGAACCATAGCACAGCACATGCAGTCTGTAACGCATCATCCAGTGTCTGCGCGTACCATTCGACGCCGTTTACAGCAGAGTGGTCTGTCCGCAAGACGTCCATTGCTTTGTCTACCCGTGACGTCTCCGCCGCCAATGGTGCGATGACAGAAGGATGTGGACGGCAGAATGGAATGAAATTGTCTTTACTGACGAGTCACGCTTCTGTCTGCAACACCACGATGGTCGCATTCGAGTCTGGAGACACCGTGAAGAGAGGATGCTGAACAGTTGCGTTATGCACCGCCACACTGGTCCTGCACCGGGTATTATGGTATGGGGCGGTATTGGATATCACTCTCGCACACCTCTAGTACGCATTGCCGGTACTTTAAACAGCCAGCGCTACATCTCCGAGGTGTTGGAGCCAGTTGTCCTTCCTTACCTTCAGGGCTTGCCCACAGCCATATTTCAACAGGATAATGCGCGACCACACGTGGCACGCATTGTCCAACGGTTCTTCGTCAATCGCCAGATTGAATTGCTTCCCTGGCCGCCTCGCTCTCCGGATCTTTCACCGATAGAAAACATGTGGTCCATGGTTGCTCTACGATTGACCCAGATTCCATCCCCAGCTGCCACAGCAGATCAACTTTGGCAACGTATGGAAGCTGCTTGGTCTTCTGTACCCCAAGAACTCAAGTCTCTTCCAAAGTCTCTTTGAATCAATGCCGAGGCGTGTGGCAGCGGTGATCTCCAACAATGGCGGCTACTCTGGCTACTGATTTTGGCAGGAACCACACTTCACAGAAGTCTATAAATTTAATCATTTGATACTTGGTCAACATGTTATCTACAAAATAAATTTTGTTGTGATATCTCTTGTCTTTCTTGGTTTTGCAATTTGGGTGGCCAGCAGTGTACTTTATTGAATAAAATAAGTTTCTTGTTAAAAAAAAGCCAGTATATTTGTATAATATCAACTTTAAAATTTGGATTGCATTTAGTTGTAAAATGAAGTAACATAATTCCCAGAACAAAAATTATTCATGTAAGTTTTTCTTAATCGTTTTACTTAGATGCAATGTTCATGACACAATGATTATGAAAAGATGTACATTTCAGATGAATGCGAAAGATGTTTATCCATGAATAATACTTTGTTAAAACCTTTAATGAAATTTCACTTAGTTACTTTTGTTGATATATTAAGTTGTGTAAATGTATACTATTTTTTCTTTTCTGATTTTTAATATGTTATACCTTTATCGTGTATTTCAAACAGCATCATTCACTTCACCTTTACAACTAAAATTTGCCATCGATTCGACTATCAAAACATTTCAGCATTTTCTAAATATTTGTTTTATAGCTCATTTGTCATTTACTCAGCTTATTTTGTTGTTCAAGGCTTTATATGAAGGTAGAGAGTCGTGCTAGTGATTACACAAATTGTTTCCAAATGGGGAGTAGTATAGGATTTTTTAAGTTTCCACTTAAAAATTCAAATGCTAAGGGGAGAATTATGGATTAATGCTATGAAAAGAGATGCTTGGAAGCCTTCCAAAATATGAGTCATTCGTAAAGATGTTTTGTAAACAGTTGTTACTCTTTTAAATAGTTTTTTAATTATATATGGCACAACAAATATGACTGAATGGTTTGTCAGGTATGGATGCTTTAATGTTTGCAAAAATGCATTCTGCTTGCATTACTTTTCAGTCCTTGAGTATTTTACATTTTACTGTCATTTGACATTTTCACTCATCTCAGAAAGCACTTTTATTATATAGTTATTTAATCCATTAAATGTTTCGTGTATTCCAAGATTATTTTAAAGATTTAATAATCTTGTTATACTGATATGTGAACTAAAATTGTAATTATTTATTTCTAATTTTTTATTAGTACTAAGATTCTTAACACCAGTATCCATCACCGGAGTCATCATCAGTGTAAAAATAAATAATCTCTGAGTCTGTGTATTTCTTTCTGCAGATTATCTTCTCACTTTATATGTACTTCGGGCTCGGGACCTTATACTGAGGTTCCAGGGACATAAACAACAACACGTTTCTTTTCAGGTTTCTAAGCAATTTTGGATATTATAAAGAAAAATCCAAAAATAACTATACTTTCATGAACAATTTCTTTTATTAGATGCTTTTAATAATTACATAAGACACATTCTTATTGGAACTATTTAAAATAGAATCTTAAAGCTTCAAATCCAAAGTAAACCTTAAGGAAACGACTGAACTCTATCAAATACCCGCATCTATCTTCTTACAAAGCTAAAACAATTAAAATCTTGTGGGTTACCTCCTATTTTACCATGTTTTTATTAACTTGCTTTCTTGCTTGTTTGTGCGTTTGTCCCTTACAAATCTTGCAATCGATTTTTAACTAACTTCCCGACTAGCTAGACATTTGAAAGTTTTAGAATAGATCAGAACACGATGAAAATGCATTTTTTAATACTTTTAGACATCTTTAAGCAGGATTAAATTAATTTTCAGTTAATTTTGTTTTGTAGACTGGTGCAGCCATCTATTGACCGGAACGGGAACGAAAAGTTAAATTCAAGTTAACTTCGAATTAACTTCATTTTCTTTCAAGTTGATGGGATAATTCATCGAAAAAATTTCAAAAAAAGTATATGTTAATACATAGAATCGTCAAGTTCATATGATTCAACAGAAAATTTAAAAACATGGTATATAAAAAGTTCTTTTTATCTTGTAATTATTTAAATTCTCTTCAGTTACACAAAAAGTATCAATTTTTGCGGAAATAAACCATTTGTTTAATTCTGAGAGAACCTTTACACTCCCAGATAATTGGGAAGGGTTCGTTTTTCGTAAATTTTAAACTTTGGTCATATTTTTCATCGACATGCATATACTGTATTTGCCCTCTTACCCAGGCGAGACCAATTTAATTTCCCGCTGGAAACCAGCCAGTACCTTCAGGAGTCTATCCCGGGAGCGAGCGGTCTTCTGTTACGTTTCGTTGAAGGTGAAAAATGTAATCTGCCAGAGTCTCTAAGGGGGGTCCACTTTGGAGGAATACTGCTGGTGAAAGGCCTTACCGTGGGCATATTTTGTTTTTGTTTGTAAGTCCCTCATTTTGATGATAGGATTGCAACTAGGACCCGGTCTCCCCTGAGCAAGTTTAAAACTAATTTTTGTCAACTTAGAAAATGTTCATCTATTTATAAGCTAATGAAACTGTTTTTGGTAAGGGCTCTTAAATGGCAGTGAATTTAAATCTTAAAAGTTCATACATTTGTGAATTGTTCAATGTAATGTATAGTGTACGCTAAAATGTTTTTCAATATGCATGAATGTGTGTATGAAAGTGGGTCCACGAATGTTGTTTATGAAAAATATTATATGCGTGCACTTTATTTTACCAATTTATAATTCAACGGTATAATGTACCATGAACTATATTTCTCATTTACTGTTTTCAGAAAACTGTATCTTTACTGAAATTGTTTCATAATTGTGTAATATGATGAATTGGAAGCTATATGACATTATTTTTGCTTGTAAGTATGCATGCTTTATTTTCACCTATGTTTCTCAATAGTTTTTGTGAAACTGGTGAAAAAGGGTGTTTTTTTTTTGTTATAAACAGAGGTGATGATATTTAAAATCAAAAGAAAAAAAACTTTATCAACTAGATTAAGTAACTTTAACTTAGTAAGCTAGAGGTTCCTGGTTCTCACTTCTGTAAAAGGGGGGGACAATTGTTAGAAAAATAGCTAGAATGTATTTTTCCTTCCATGGACATGGACAAAAAGTTTTCGTGAGGTTCCCAATAGGGCTAAGAAAGCCCTTTACCCTCGGTATGGATATGGGAAGCACTGAAGCTTTTGACGCATGGTCCAAGAAGAAATGAATCAAGTTATAAAAAAAAAGTTAAGTTACAAAATAAATTTAAGAAGTTACAAAAATAAAAATAAAAACATTAGAATTTAGTAAGTTAAAGTTAACGCAAAATTAAATCAGCAAGACTTGTCAAAAAAAAAGAAAAAAGGTTCCAATATAAGATAAAATAAAAAGCAATATATAAAGATTAAACTCTCAAAAGTCGAAGACGAGCCACAGAGGACCGCGAGCAGCAAAGATATTAAATGCTGGGATCAAACCCAGGATGGGAAAGAATTATCAAGCAACCCGTGCTTGAAAACAGTCCGAAAAGGAAAGCAAGATGATGAATTTGTATTACAGAGGTTAAAAAAGATCAAACTTAACTACTGGTCGAGAGCAAAATGTGTCCCGCAACCTGATTGGTTGACGAAACAGGATCCAGGAGCTTAGCAGAAGATATTATCAGGGAGGACGGCTCACAATTTGACCATGAGGATTCGCAGAGGCATATTACACCAACGAGACGACACACTTCCTTTTTGAAGAAAGCGTAAGGGCCTGTTCACATAGGAGTCCGTTGCGTAGCGTTAAGGGAAAGATGACGTTGAGACGAAAATAAACCAATCATAGGCGTTAAAAATTTCATTGCTAATCGTTTGGAGGTTTGTCATTGGTTAAATATATTTCAATACTTTAACGCTCCGCAACGGACTCCTATGTGAACAGACCCTTAGAGAATGTGACTGCATATAATTAGGAAAAAAGGGGGTTGAAAAATTAAACTGTCTAGAAAGAATTTAAGGTAAACGAAATGACAAAGTTTTTCCTTCCTATCTAGCCTTAAGTATTTACTTCGTGAACCACCATTATCGTATTAACGTTTTCGATAATCCCTTGACGTCATCTCAGCTAGCCGAAGCAATTACCGACGGAGTAAACATAATAATGACGTCATTTTGTAGACGAGATGCGGCACTCGCTTCAAACGTTTTATTTATGACGTCATTCCAACCGCTGTATTTAGAAATGCAATAAATTTGCATATTCCGGAGATATCATTCACTTTTACATTATTTAGCAGATCTGTACAGTTACTTGTAACTAAGGCAGTGTGCCTAAAAAATGTAAGTCATAATAATGTAAAATATAAACAAATCTAATAAACAAAAATTAAAAAGCAAGCATAGACTGCTAAAACAATTTAACTTAAAACCTACCCTAGCAAAGAAAACACAAAACTTTTCAATAAAAGATAGCGCAGAAGCTTCATATCCTCATAATGAAAATATACAAATATAACTAAAAATAGATAACCCAACAGAGCTAAATATATACAAGAAGAAAACAGACAAAAACAAAACAGAAGTCAAGCACTCAGGGCATTCACGCACCAGAGGCAAGATTCTGTAGTAGTGCTAGAACTGAACCATAAAAATACATAGAGGTAACCGACTGGTCTCGTCATCAGGGAGCCTAGCCAAATCAGTTACCTCAAGGGGAACTTTCTTAAATAGGATGCAGGTAAGACCAAAAGACATCCCAAGGCCCCGAGATCCCCATGGAAACATTTAATCAAAAGAAAATGAAAAAACAAGCACAACTTACAGCAAGGGTTCAACGCACCGTACATGCAAGCACACAAGTAATCCTAATGTAAAGCCAAAGATGCATACATACCCTAATTCCGCAAGTAACTGTTATGGCGAAACAGCAGCCAAATAAGGTTTTAATTTTAGTTCTCATCAACTATAAAAGGAGGAAATCTGGGCCATAATCCAATTAAAGTTCTATAGATCATACATTATAAAAAAGGCAAATTAAAAATAATTAACTAGAACCAGTTGTTTAAAGTTAATTTCAATTTTTGTATTTTCTAAATTTATTGAAAGAAGTAACTTTTTTCTGCATCAGTATGTGTTGAATACTTAGCATTTACACAATTAAATGAAAATTAATTTTGAAAAAGTTGGTAAGTTTTTTCATATTCATATCTCCGCATTAAGTAATTGTTAATTATTCTCTCCAGAAGATAGCGATAGCAGTGTAACCTAGAATAGGTAAATCTATAACCGACTTCATGAGCAAAATCGCTGTCCCGATCCACTCCTCAGGATAAGTCCTGGGCTCCACATATATGCTGCAATTCATGTTCCAGGAATCTGAAAAACTGGTTACAAGGAAAACGTAGTAGATTGAACTTTGCAGTACCTATGGTTTGGAGTGAACCGACCAATCTCGTAATGGATTGTTACTTTTTGACAGCTGTCAAGGGGTTCTCTTCAACATCCAAACATTGTATTCAGTATCCAAACTTACACTCCATTACGCGACCAGTTCGTCATTCTGAAGATTATCCTATACCTACGACTCCAGATAAATATACTGCATAGGAAGACACCTCCGATGATCCAATCCATCAAGATCCTGACTTTCAACCATCTACATCTATGACATGCTCACATCATGAACAGGGCCTGATTTAGAAAATTCTTCACCATAGGCACAACTCGGGATGTGGGCATAAAATTTCAAAAATTAACACAAAAAAATAATCATGAATCACTGTGAAAGTACCATTTTACCAAGAATTGGCTATTTGAAGCGCAGAAGCATAGAACATTATCAAATAACAAAAAGCAGTACAATATATTGACTTCATCATCATTAAAACACAAATACAATGCAACCAGAAAAACTTATTAATCCCTTATATACACTATAACATATATATGATGAACTATACATGTAACTATACATATGATGAACCAATAAATCAAATTTGAAAGGATATATAAAAAAATATTACTATTTAAAAAAGTAAAAGAAAAAATTGAATTGGGAATTTTTTCTTTTAAAATAAAAATGGGGGGGGGGGGTCCCCAACATTCGGGGGGCCCTAGACCCGGATCTAATGGAAAATCAGGGCGTGATCATGAAATCACACAGGCAGAGCTTAACAATCTTGTACGCCACTTAAAACTCTCTCAAACAGACTCAGAATTACTGGGTTCTAGGCTTCAAGGTTGGAATCTATTAGAGAATGTTATAGAAATAAGTTTATTTAGAAGACGACAAAGCCATTTTGTAGAATATTTTGCGGAGAAAGAAGACATCGTAGATTGCTGTGATGTGAATGGCCTATTTCAGGCATTGGGACATGAACATAATCCAGCAGAGTGGCACCTGTTTATTGACTCGTCCAAACGTAGTCTCAAAGCAGTGCTCCTCCATATACGCAATATTTGTCCGTATGTTCCTGTAGCATATTCTATAAATACAAAGGATACTTACAAAGTTACGAGTCCTATACTGTCGTTAATTGAGTATACTACATTCAAATGGCACATTAGTGAAGATTTGAAAGTCACTGGGATATTAACAGACATGCAACAGGGATACACTAAATTCTGCTGCTTTCTCTGCGAATGAGACAGTCGTGACAGAAAAAAATCACTACATCCGTAAACAGTGGTGTTCAAGAAAAAAATTCATTCCTGGCACCAAAAACACATGACATAAACCACTTGTGAATCCACAAAGTGTCTTTCTTCCACCATTGCACATTAAACTCGGTTTGATGAAAATATCTGTAAAAGCTCTGTACAGAGAAGGAGTGGCTTTCTTGCATCTCAGGAACAAATTCAAAAATTTAAGTAAGGCAAAAGTAAAAGGAGGGGTTTTTATTGGCCCACAAATTAAAGCAGTCTTTCATGATGAAGAGTTTGAAAATAAACTGTCACAAGCAGAAATAGAAGCCTGGTTGGCATTCAATTCAGCGTGCTCACGTTTCCTTGGAAATGAGAAAGCTGAAAACTACGAACATCTTGTTGGTGACACGGTGAAATGCTTTCGTGTTAAAGGTTGCAATATGTCTTTAAAACTGCACTTTTTGGACTCACATCTGGACTCCTTTCCTCAAAACCTTGGAGCAATTAGTGACGAGCATGAGGAAAGGTTTCACCAGGACATCAGTATGCTTGAAAACCGTTTCAGTGGACGATGGAATGGAAATATGTTAGCTGGATATTGCTCGTCTGTTATCGGGGACACACCAACAGATGTTTACAAGAGGAAACGGCCAAAAAAATCATTTTAGTTTTTTCTGTAATCAAGCCCCCGTTACATTTCTGTGTAACCAATTTGTATAAACATGAGATGTGGGTCTCCTACAAAAACGGTACGTGGTGGACCATTTTGGTTTTGATATATGAATCAAGCACCTTTTATTTATACAAAATCACATTGTTTTATCCAAAGGACAGAAAAAAAGTTCAAACTTGTTGTATAGTGTGATCAAAGTCCTTTTTGAAATATGCCCGGAAGTTTGTTTTATTGAACTTGAACAAATCTTCATGATCACCTACAAGAACTGCAAACATTTTACCAATTCTAATTTGTATACACCCACTCAATTAGCTGTGGAAGCCCAGACGATACTACTATATGATCAGTGCACTATAAATAATTATGCATGCCTAGAACAAGATACACTGGGAATATAAATGTAAATTGGGGGACTTATTCTATATTTTAAACACTCTTCTAGCTTGTTATCGATAATAATAAAATAACTTTTGCTATAAAATTAGAAAACTAAAGGGCTAAAATTATAAAATTTAGAAAAATGAAATTAAATAAAATAAGCATAATCAGAATCAGCATGAAAAACAACACAACAAGCATAGTTAGAATAATGACATTTAATAATTTAAGGTACCTTAATTCTGGAAAATAAAATCAATAAATAATTGTGTGATTCAGAGAATATTGGAAAACGAATTTGTTCTTACAGGATAAGATAATCTCATAACATTTTTTATTTTATGTATCAAGTCAAAGGCTTACACGATATCCACATAACAAGCAAATAAAGATTAAGTTATACATATTATAACTCTTGGTTAGTGAAAATTAAATCTTTTTTCTGAAAGAAACACCACACTGAAAGAAACACCACAAGTTTTGTGAAGGATTCGCAATTGGGACATTTTGACTCCTACCAACAGTATCGCCATTTTTTCCGTCAACACATTTATGGGTCGTAAAACGGCCATATTGGAAGGGGCCTGTCGCGAACTTGTTCCGAAGGGGTAGGGCCCTCATCTTCTAGGAATCAACGTACCTCAAAATTCCTTAGGAAGAGAGGAAGCAAAATTCCACGAAGATACAAGGGCGCTCCAATTTTCGCGGAAATAAAAATCACCACGTGTGCCAACCGTGGGGATGCCGTTAACATGAAGGGCGGTGCGCGTTTTCATCTGGGCCACGCCCTCGAGAGCCGATCTTGCTATCTATTGGGGAATGGACGAATGCTAATGGCCATAAGGTGGAGACAGAGTAGATAGAAAAGTGATTGGAAGTCTTTAGGATCCACGAGCTTTAATAAAACTAAAATGATCAGAGGAGCCTCTATGCTGCGCCTGTATGGGGTCTGCGGCTTCCAGCCACATTCAGAAATTACAAATTACCCAAAATAAAACCTTACGGTTAATCAAAAAAGCATGCAGGTACAAAAATAATTATTCCATTCATAAAGACTTAAATATCGATCCTATCCGCCTTGCTATAGTTAAACTCGCCACTAAATTTTTTGCTAATATCCACTCAGTCCCTAATGAAGACCTTGCTAATCTTCCCGATTACGACAATAGATTATTCTCACGCAGGCCCCGAGCTACTCTTGTACTCAGTACAGGAATAAACTCCAATACCTCCTTTCCTTAAAATCTCTTAATTGCTCTTATTTCATCAAAATTTAACTTTAAAATCTTATTTTTCTGCCTGCTGATCTCCCTGTACAGTTATTTCACTAAGCTCCTGAGCCTTGTTTCTTCAGCCAATCCCCTATCGAGCTCAGCGTGGCTCTCCTCAAATCACTTATCTCCTTTCGGCTCTCTGCTTGCTGCTTCACTTGAGTAGTTTTTCCATGAAGATCCTTAGCCCTGTTTCCCTAGCCAATCCCCATCGAGCACCACTTGGTTTCTCGCCCAATCGCTTTTATCCCTACTTCCATTATCAAACTCATCATCTGCTTTCTCTTTCGGTCTGTTGTTCCCATCCCTGGCAGCCTGATAGCTTTTTTATCTTGTGCGGTATCTTATCCCGGCCTTGCATTTTACTTCAACTCGCTGACCTCCATTGCTCGTACTTGTCACTCTGAGATATTTTGTTAACTGTACACTCACTTTACTCCTAACTTGTAACTTGTTCAATTTAATTATTTTCTTTTTCTTGTAATAATTCTATAGTCATAATTAATTTTTGTTATCAATTCACTCTTAACTTAACGTATTAATTACTGAAATATTATTTATTTTTTTTTCCTATTATTCATACTTTCTTGGGCCATATGTAAAAAGCAACAGTATTCCACATACTCATACCGAGGGTGATGGGCCTTTCAGGCCCACTGGGTACCTCATGAAATTCTTCTGTCCATGTCCATGAGCCTCTGTCATTTGGCGAGGAGAAAGTTTAGGGATAGGAGCTAAAGATGAAGTTTAGGATTCAAAAACAAATATTTTTTACCGTAGCCAGGCTACGTATTATTTTTTAAATTATAAATTGTTTTTACCGTGCAAGCACGTATTGATGTTTGGTATTTATATTTTCTTTAAATAAAAAGGAAAGGGAATTAACGAACAAGAACTGCACGAGGCCGTTTCTTGTTCTCTGCTGCGGCTGGGTCATAATCGAAGTTTTCCAATAAAAGTTCAATATCGATGTTTTCAAAGAAGTTTGTAGCTATTTTTTTTAGGTAATTTGGAAGAGTGAACAAATTTAATTCATTTTGCAGATCAACCTTCCTAAAGTACCATGGTGCGTCAACAATTTGTCTAATAGTTGTGTTTTGGCATACTGTAAGATGATTTATGCTGGAAATACCTGCATATGACCAAGCCGGAGCTGAGTACGTTAGGAGAGGTCTTAAGGATTTGTAGATGAACAATTTATTCTTAATGCATAATTTGCTATTTCGGGCGATTAGTGGGTAAAGAGATCTTCTAGCTGCTCGAAATTTAATTCTACTCTGTATTATGTGGTTGTTTAAAGTGAGTCTTTTATCAAAATGAACGCCGAGATATTTAACAGTGTCTGACCAGGGGATAGTAGTGTTTCCTATTTTGATATTAATATTACGATACGATGAGATTTTTTTATTAGTGAACAAGACAGCTATGCATTTATCAGTGTTGAGTTTGATTTTCCATTTGTTGAGCCAGGAGGAGATGAGAGTTATGTGTTTGTTAAGATTAGAAACGGCGTATTTTACATTTTTATTAGTACAATAAACGGCGGTATCGTCGGCGAAGATGGCTAAGTTTGAATTAATGTGTATAGGTAAATCATTTATGCATAAATTGAACAATTGAGCGCCTTGGGGTACTCCACTAAGTATGGGTTTTTTTTTTCTATCTGATATTATATTATTAATTTTAACTTGGAGGGTTCTATTGCTAAGGTAAGAGATAATTAATTTGGTGATGTACGGGGGAAGTTATAGTTGACTAGCTTTATATACCCGGCGTTGCACGTGTGTACCCTTAATAAGGCTTACTTGTATATTATGTAAACTTGTAATTTTATGCCAATCGATATCCCTCCCCACTGGTCAGCACCCCATCAGCATATTATAATCAACCCCCGCCCCCCCCCGCCGCAATGCCGATGTCAGCATTAAAATGTTTCTTCAATTTTGATATCCTTCGGGATCCCGGCCCTTGGAGGAATTTTAGGGCTTCCCCGTAAACCCCTGTGAAAATCGCCGGTTTCATAAACAAAGAATTACCTTGCGTTGCCCAGGATAATAAAAATGAATGGAGTTAAGCCGAGCTCTAAATGCATATGTACGAATAACCGAAACATATACAATCCACACACATATCCCTTTCCACGCTTCATTTAATTAAGGTTGATCTCTCTCTTTTCCCCTACCACCAATTTGGTGTTCTAAAAATATATAAAAAAATACAAATTATTGGATTGTTTCTAGCAAATTAAGGGTTAGGGGGAGGGGGAGGGGGAGGGGGGTAATTGCATTTTAAATTTTGAACAAAATTCCTAAAATGTCAAGTTCACACAAAGCAAAATACAATAAATTAAAACATATTTCTAAACAATTTATAAAGCAAAGCTGATTACATTTAAAGAAAAAAAAGTTAAATTTTAAAAATATTATACCCATTATCCTTTTTTTTAGTTTTCATTTCAGAACTTCTTTGTAGACAACATTGGTAGTTTTACCTTTAGGTGTTAATATTTCTAGGCTGCTTGGTGAACTAACTCTGGAGCAGGCCACATAAAACTGGCCATGTGAAATGCATTCCCCCCTCAAGTAAAATCCTGCCACCTTCAGCGATTGTTCCTAGGACTTGTTGATAGTCATACCAAAGCCAACCTTGAGGGGGAACTGCAGTCTCTTAGCGTGGGGATATCTGATGGAATGAGTGGTATTCGGGGTATTAAAACAGATTCTCCCCGAGCACAGCCGGTGAACACTTTAGCCACAGATATGAAGCTTTGATACATGCTTTAACCTGGTCAGCCCTAGTTACCCTTCGCACTACTGGCAGAGTCTGGCGGAAATCCCCAGCCAACAACAAAGTGACTCCCCCCATCGATCCATCATTGTCTCGGATATCATTAAGAGTTCTGCTTAGTGCTTCAAAAGCCCCCTTGTGTGCCATGGTGCTCTCATCCCAGACAGTAAGCTTGCAGTCCCGCAACACTTGTGCCATATCACTTTGTTTAGATATGTTACACTTGGAAGTTTCGCTATGGATGAGATTGAAGGGCAGTTTGAAGGTAGCGTGCGTTGTCTTACACCCTTCCAACAATGTAGCAGCGATACCAGATGATGCAACAGCTAAGGCAATGCCACAATCCCTCCTTACCTTTGCAAGAAGCAAGTTGAAGAGGAAAGTCTTTCCTGTACCACATGGAGCATCTAGGAAAAAGACACGGCCAAGACTTGACTGAATGCTGGCAAGAACTTGATGATAGACAGAGAGCTGATCAACTGTTAGTAAACTCTCTTTATTCGACACCACTTGTACCAAAGCATTCTTGTCATAGCTGGTCTCCCTCATATAGTCCCTGTTCCCCAAGATATCACCAGATCTTTTTGTTCTAGGAAGGGAGTACTGCAGTTTGACACAAAGCATGTGTCAAATCTTGTCCTCCCAGAGACGATACTGCATCTTCAATCAGCACCAAGCATCTGTTGCATATTTCATCCATAACATGCTGTACATTGCCTTGTAACTGTCTTTCTACTTGGCGTGTTATGTCCTCTGAAAGACTGTCTTTGTACTTCTCCCAAAGACTCAGGGAATCTGAGAGCTCACGATGGAGCAACATCTCCGTGAATAGCTCCCGCATCTTGAAAGAAGAATCACACAGGGCAGCTTCCTCCAAGGTAGAGTCCCACTGCTTGTCATCATCTAACAAACCGAGTCCTATGCATGCAGACTGGAATGTAGGATGGAGGACACCACTGACAGTCTTCAAATCTGAGAAGCATGTCGGGCCACGAACCTCATGTAACAAGAGGCGAAGATGATAGTACTCAACATTTTTAGGATGAATGGTATAAACCCTTCCCAATGCAGAGTCTTTCTTCCCTCCTGGCCAACCATCAAAATCTTACCTCGCTTCCTCCTTGTGAACTTATTATTTCTAAACAGAAAATAAGAAGGAACCTCAAAATACAGAAGGGATTTTGCAAAGTCATCAATTTTACATAGTTGGGAGAAAGCTAAGAGTGTATGAGGAGGGTTTTTGAGCTTCTTAAGCTATGTCCACACTTTTGCGCTTTCGGTTTCAACATGTAGCACGGAGAGAGAAATGTGAAGCATGCTCAGAGCGATGCTTCACTACCTGCAAATTCCAGGACAGCGCATGCGCTGCGATAGAGCATACGATATCGCAATTGTATCCAACCCAAGTGGATTTTCATGCTGAATTCTATGCGATTTTCTATTATACAAGGCAGTTTTCAAGCCAGCGTTCAGAATGTCGCAGTCTTCGGAAGAAATTTTAAATTTTATTGATGATTACAGAAATTTACCGGCATTGTGGGACGTCAACCACTTCGCATAAACAAATAAAATATTAGGAGCGATAGCCTTAAGTTGTTGGCTGACAAGTACCAGATGACCATTGAGAAAGTGAGAACAAAAATAAAAAACTTGAGGTCATATTTTGCCAAAGAGCACGCAAAAGTGAAACAAAAGAAATCTGGTTCGTCTGCGGAAAATGTGTACATGTCACCGTGGTTTGCGTATAAATCACTTGTGTTTATTGCGGACATTCTGACCCCAAATCCAACCAGGGAAATTGGAGCAAATCCAGAAGAGGAGGAGGAGACTGAGACGAGATGTAAAGAAAATTATCTCGTAAGTAATATTTTCTAATTTAATTGAATAATTAGTTAAAATAAGGTACTTATTACAAATTCATTATTTGAAATAAAGTACCCATTTTTTATTGAAAAAAAGAGAACTAATTATAATAACGTAAATTGGTCATCTCTATTTCATTAAAATATATTATTTTGAAATAACAAATCACTTACTTTATTACTTTAAATACTTCATTTCAAGTAAGAATAAAGTTACTTAGTTGAGTTGTTTTTTATTTCAAATAATTAAATATCATTTCATTTTCTATATGAAAAACCGTATTGAAAGTATGAAGTATTGAAGTATGAACAATAACCTAATCTAGTTAAGTTTGCATTTTAGTTGTAAAAATTAGATAAACCTCTAGATAGTTTAACATGGGAAAGGTGTAACCTTGAGCATTTCCCTCATGTTTGGAAGTAGGATTTCTATATTTCCCTCGTAATTTGCCTGATTTTAGCTTCCATGAAAATGAAAGTATAGTTTTATACTTTTGTCTACCTTTTGTTAAACTTTTATGCTTTCTGAGAAGTTGTAATTACAATTGTGATTCCCACTGGCTCTCATCATATTATAACTGCATTTCATCTTATTTTTACCTCATACAGTAGAACCTCGATATAATCGAATTCCTTGACAAATCGAAATTTTTTCATTCCCCTTGAGGTTCGATATATCGAGATTCCACTGTATTAGTTATTTTTGCCATGAAAGAGGGAAAATAAAACACAAAATGCACTTAGTAATCGATATATTTATCTATGTAAATCATTAGTTACAAGTACTTGTTTTGAAAAGGGATAGATCCTTCATCTGACATGAAATATTCCAAAAATTCTTCACGTACTTGTGTTGCTAGTTTAGGAGGGTTTCGAGGAAAGACTTCAAAGGCCGTATACCAGTATCACCAGATGTAATCTCTCTCCACGTTCCAGGAATGATTTCACCGGTGCTCGCATCTTCATTATCAAAACACCCGGAAGGTGAATAGTATCTTGTTGAGTCTGATTTTGACCGGAGAAAATTATGGAGCAGCACACAAGCTAAAACTATATCAATTACAGTATCAATTACTTTTATCTCTATCGGTTTACGAAATATTCTAAACACCGACGCTAACAAACCGAAAGCGTTTTCAACGATACGCCTTGCTCTAGAAAGTCTATAATTAAATACTCTCTTTGGTGAGCCTTTATTCAGACCGGTCGAAAAGGGTTTCATGAGATGTGGTCCCAAAGCAAAAGCGTCATCAGCAACCATAACAAAAGGCGTTGATGATGTACGACAGGGGAGAGGTTCATCTTTTGGTAACTTTAAACTGTTGTCTCTTATCTTCTCGTAGAGCGAGCTATTTTTAAATACACCTCCATCAGAGATTCGACCTTGGCACCCTACATTCACCCACATAAAGCAGTAGTTTGCATCAACAAGAGCTAATAAGACTATACTCTGAGTACCCTTGTAATTGAAATACTCGGACTCGGTGTTTTCTGGTTGTTGTATAATGACATGCTTGCCATCAAGAGCGCCAACACAGTGAGGGAAATTCCATCGACGGTTGAAATTCTCTGCGATAAACTTCCATTGTTCCTCATTTGAAGGCGGCTGAAACAAAAATGAAATTCGAAGCATTATTTTAAAAAAAATTCAAAGCAACTACAGCTTAATAAAGTGGAACCAATTAATATATCATGAATCTAAATTTTTGTGTGCTTGTTTTTTAATTGAAATTAATGAAAGTTAATTATTTTTTGTTTTGTTTCAGGATGTGGACGATGAAGTTATTATTTCGGAAGTCACCGATTCACCGCAGAACGAGAGTTTGTTTGCAAAGTCTGCTACTCCTAGAAGGAACAGCAAGTCAAAGAACATGGATCCTAAAGAAGAAGAAGCCTATAAGGTTATGAAGCTAGCTGTTAGCAAACTTACAAACAACAGCAAAGATGAAAGCGCTATTTTTGGCGAAATGGCAGCAGCCAAATTAAGAAAACTAACCCTACGTAATAGGGCGATTGCTCAGAATAAAATCAACAATCTATTATTTAGTCTGGAAATGGAAAAGATTGATTCCTCAGTCAATTTAATGCCTGCTAAGTCACCGATCCATTCAGGCTATTCCAATCCGAGTGAGAACTCACATCCTCCTACAACTGAGAACAATGTAGGGGTAACATCTGCGGAATTCGGGGAATTTCTGAGATTTCCAGTGTAAAATTAATTAAGAAAGTGTATTTTTTAGTAAACTATTATTTGTTTTTGAAATAAAAATCATTGGTAAAAAGAAAAACACTTTACTTACCTTTACATAATCATTTAGTGCTTGTATGATGGCTTTCAAAAGTTCGGGCAACATGGCAGAAATGCATTGCTTTGACACTTTAAATAGATATGATAGGGATGTTAGAGAATCTCCGGTGGCCAGGAACCTCAGCGTAATCGCCAGCCTGATTTCCGGAGAAATAGAATCTCGGAAGTAAGTATTTTTTTTTTAATTGCCGGCTCGATCATGGTCAAAAGTTCATGAAAGTTTTCCTTCGACATTCTAGTAAAATTCCTGAACAAACCATTATCTACGTGAAGTTCCATTAATAATTCGCTATTCCTTCTTCTAAAAAATTCTTTTATCCAGATCGCTCGTTGACGTTTTCGTCTGTTTCTCCGCGAAATCACAAGAAACGCAGCACTAACCGTAGTAAGAAAACACGCGTCCGACTCTTCCATCTCATGAGGCATGAACTGTCGAACAAGTGTGGACAACAAATCGAATGCGTCTAGAGGCATGTCGGGAAGCATGGGCTAAAAGCAAGTCGAAAGGGAAGACGAACCGCAAGTCGGAAGCAAAATCGAACCCGAAAGCGCAAAAGTGTGGACATAGCTTTAGTCAGATTCTTAGAGGTAAAGTACATACGCTGACCATTCTCGAGATGAACAGCCAGGTGAGGAACTGTGGGGTACCTTTCATGAATTGGGAATGTCAAGATCCTCCAAACTGCCCCAGAGCTGCTGAGGTACCGGCCACTCTCGTAGAACTTCACCTCTTCCTCCTCATTCTCTAGACCAAAAGCTCCCTGGTCACTACCCTTGTTAACGTACTTGCAAATGTATTTTATTGACTTCACAGAGTTACAATACTCAACATTGATGGGAGCATTGAAAGTACGTGACAGTACAGGATTATAAGGTACAACCCAGCTGCTGTCCAACTCCATGCCATTGAATTTTACAGTGAACCCACCATCTTTTGGAGATCACCTTCGGCGGTGGATACCCATCATTACCAGTCTGGGTGTCACTTAGAAGTGGACGGGGGTACCTTTTACTGCAGTTGCCACCTTTCATGCCAGGAGAATTGCACTTCATGCTGCCACAGGGCCCATGAATCATGTTGGCCTTGACAATGTCATAGAGAAGGGGGTCTTGCTGGGGATTAGGTATTTCGGCACAGATAACATTATCAATCATGTCAGGGGATATGCGTTGCTCTAGCCACAGCAAGATGTGGACATGAGGCAAATCCCGCTTTTGCCACTCCACAGAAAACATGAAGCAACGTACAGGTCCAAACAGACTGCCCTTGTTCAAGACATTCATCTTTTTTTTACTTTTAAGTGGAACACCCTTGCTACGATGTCATGCCAATCATGAGACTTTTGTCTGAGGAACAATACATCTGTAATATCCTTCCACTTGCGGTTATAGGTGAAAGTGATGAACAGATCAGGACGCCCATAGTGACGGACATATGTCATAGCATCTTGAGTCCGTTCCTGCATGTAGCGCGGTCCTCCAGAAAAAAAAGATAATAAGAGCACTACCTTCTGACCCAGTTGAGCAGCATCAGCATCCTGCTCCCCTACAGCATATTTTAGGTGAATGTAGTTGTCTGCCCTTAGCTCTTCCTGGTTAAACCTGATACAGTTTAACCTTTCAGTCTCTATTTTAGCATACATATCTACTAAAAATTGACTGAAGAGGAAACGAAAGTACAATAGGTGGCTGTCCTCTCTTTTTCTGACCATAATGCGATAGCAGTAGAAGCTCAATGCAGAGATTGTCTTCTTGATAGGCAATTTGGTTTTAGGATCGTGCTGAGCCAGACTGATGGAATATCCATCCTCGCCACGACAGAACAAAAGCGGGTATTGAAGAGCATCGTATGACCGGTGGATCTCACTGATGCGCTGCAATTTGTTATCGTGGGTTTAGAGCAAGATATCTCGCTGCCGAAACTGCTGGCCAACCATCACCAGAGCTACCTCATTTGCTGTTAGTGCATTAAAGCGATCTTCATGAGCATCGACAGGCTTTTTTTCAGCCTGGATAACAACTGCAAACTTCTTGCAGGTTGGAGGCACTTTATCCAGTGTAGTCTTAAGGTCTTTTATGTAGCTATTAACGTCCTTTAGCATCTCTTGCAGTTGCTTGACCAATCCGTCTTTCACACCAGGAAATAAGCTACACCTTAAGCGTACTCCCCTTTCGTCCTCACCCACAAAATAAATTTGAAGAAATTGGGCTTCTTTAGAAGATGGAAGTAGACTTCCAATCAAGTGATACACCTGTCCCTGAATTCTGAAAGTTGGCATGAAACCTTCCTCTAAAACCTGTTTAGCTCCAAATGATTCCATTTGGATGCACCCATTATACTGCCGAACACACTCCTGAAAGTGGATGTGCTCAGGATGGTTGCCAATTACCAGGCTATTGAGAGGCTCAGGAAGAGGTTCAAATGGAGGTAAGTTCACCTTGCCTGCACTACAACACATTCCTGGAGATTCGTCTGCTCACTTCAGGGCATTGCATTACTGACACTTGTGGTTCATGGTGCCCAGGGATACCATGCTATCAGCTTCATAAGCAATAACAGGCTCATATGCCAATCCTGAAAGAACCTTTACCTGCCATGGAAGTACTTGCCTTTCTACTCGTTTGCCAGGATTATTTTTTTCATATTGGCATTGTGCTGCCCTGTGAACCTCAGGCCCAGCTTTCTGGTACCGTGCAAAAGCTGTTTTGTTCACCTCAGGCTTAGATTTCTGGTACCATGCAACAGCTGCTTTGTTCACGTCAGGCTTAGCTTTTTGGTACCGTGCAACAGCTGCTTTGTTCATCTCAGACTTACGTTTCTGGTACAGTGCAACAGCTGCTTTGATCACCTCAGGATTCCTCTCTGCATACTTCCTTCTTGCATCTTTAAGTTGCTGCTTCCTTTGCGCATGAGTACATCTAGAGCGGCGACTTTTAGTAGCTTTATAGGGATTAGGAAGTGATGCATCATGTGAGGTAGACTGAGGGAGAGATAGCTTGTGCTTCATGTGACAGGTAGTAAGCATCGAAATGCCTACTCGAGGTGTTCAGTTATTCTATATACAGTGATTTCCGCTTATAAGAATCACGTTTGTTATTACTGTTTTTGATTCTTATAAGCGGTTGATTCTTATAACCGAAATTTAGGTTTTCGGATAGGAACACACACACACCTATATATACATATGTTAGATAATTTACCATAAAATACTCTTTAATTTACATTAACTATCTTTTATTAAAATTATTTTTTATATTTTTAAAGATAAAACTTAATTTTTAGACCTATAAGTAGATACACGATTATAGTAAGAGAAGAAAAAAATACAATATTTGTTACAAGTTACAACATACCTGCTTAACAGTTTTAACATTTCAACTACAGGAAGGGAGCAAGAAAAAGTTTTCTACGGTAGTTTGACGTAATGAAGTTTTCAGAAGGCTGTTTATACCTCTTTCAATACTTATAGTCTCAGACGAAGATTTACTCGGACGGGTAAAGTTGCCCCCGGGTCAAGCTAATAGGGCAGTGTTGTGGTAAAGCGTTTAAGGGGAAACTATTATGTTATGTCTAATAAAGAACGGGGTGAATTTTACGACTATATTCCATCCCATCTTATCAATCTTTCTTTAAAAAAAAAAGAAAGAACTTCGTGCCTTTTGAGGGTTTAAGTAGCTTTTTTTGAAAAATGAAAGGAAAGCGAAGAGTGTAAACTGATTCTTAAAACCGGTGGATTGATTCTTTAAAGCGAAAATTTTAACATGGAAATAATTCATTTGTTTTTGTTTTCGCGATATTGATTCTTATAACCAGTGATCACTATAAGCGGTGGTTACTGTACTTGATGGGGGGACCGAAAGAGATTTCCTAAAACCAAATTGGTAGGGGACGATGATGTTATTTTCATTTAGGTGGTCATTAATTTCTTTAGCAATAAATTTTTCTGTTATTTTACTAAGAGTACGAAACAGGCTAATGGGGCGATAACTTTCAGGGGAATTAGGTGGTTTTCCAGGTTTGTGGATGGGGACAATAATGGAATTTTTCCAACGCGGAGGAAAATAATTAAATCTAAAAATATTGTTGATAAGTTGTGTAATTTTACAAATGTATTTTAGGGGCAGTTTTTTAATCATGGCATTTGTAATAGCATCATCACCAGGAGATTTGCGGTTGGGGAGAGTTTTAATTACGCTTTCAACATCGGAGGGTAAAATATTAGGGATATAAGTATTGTGATGGGTATCTAGGAAAAGATTAATATTAGTGTTTACAATATTTTCAGTGGAAGGGTCGGGCATATCGTTAAGGGTGAATTGTTTTATTAGAGAGTTAGCAATTATATCAGCTTTATCGCTATCGGTATAGTTATAATTATTTGTAAGGGGGTCTTTAAGAGGGGGAATGGTTATAAATGAGTTTTTAAGTCTCTTGGCGGTTCTCCAAATGGAATTATCATCGGGTATGAGTGAGGAGACGTAATTTTCCCAATTTTTATTGGCTTTTTCTTAGTATTTAAGGTCTTGGATTCTTTTATTGTGTGATGTTCTATTACGCTGCCATGCTTTCCTAGCGCGATTTTTGTTATTAGTTAAAATTCTTAGGTGATTGTCGATGTGTTTATTATTTTGTGGTGTGATGAAATGTGTACTTTGATTATAGCTGTTTGTGATGTCAGTGGTTATGTCATTAACGAGTCTATGTCAGAGGTGCTATTAAATTCGTAGTAATTGTAATGTTTATTGTTTAGGGTATTATAGTAATTTTTCCAATTGGTGTATTTAAAAGGTTTTATGACGAGGGGGTTAATTTTAAGGGGGGATTTTTAGGAGGACATGGTTATGATCGGAGATGGGGTCACAGAGTATTTCGATTAAAATTTCATGAGGAAATCCTCTCCCAAGAGCAAAATCTAAAATACTGGCGCATGGCGGTTCTTTCAGTAAAGTGAGTGGGGGATTCGGGAGCAAATATTTCTAGGTCGGTGGTGTTCCTTAAGTTATAAATTAGACTACCATAGGCGTTATTAATATTACAATTCCAAAGAGTGTCTTGAGTGTTAAGGTCACCAAAAATTAAAGTATTAAAATTTAGGTTTTTGAGGGTTTCGATGTCAGCTTTAACATGATTTAAATTTTGTTTTGGGGGGGGGGGGGGGATGTAGGTGGAAATGGTGGTATAGTAGTGGCGATTGTCAATTTTAATGTTTACAGCGGTGGCGTTTATAATATGCAGGGTGGGTAGATTAAGGGGGTGGTGAGGGAGATTATTTTTAATTAAAATAGCAGTAACTCTGGAAGGGTGATTAGTAGGGTTGTGATAGTCAAAACTGTATGTGTTGTAGTTTTTAATGAAGAGTTTATCCTCTGGCAGGAGGTGTGTTTCTTGTAATAAAATTAAGTCAGGGTTATGCTCATCTACGAAATCCCTAAGCTCGTGGATTTTGTGTTTTATACCATTAGCATTCCATGCGACTATAGACAAGACCCGAGGCGCATCCATTACGGGGCCTGGGTAGTGAGGGAGATGGTTTTCATACTCACAAGGAGCATGAATAACCTATCTCTAGGAGTGGTGGCTTTTCTCATGTTGGCTACTGCTTCTCTGAGCATGATAACAATTTTAGAGAAGTCGTTAATTTGGAGTAGGTTTTTAATTTAGGAAGTTAAATCGTTAATTTCACTGATTTGTGAAATGAAGAAGGATTCTGGGCTATTTTTATTTGAGGTGGGTGAGTAACTATTGATAGCGGGCGTTAAAGTATTTCTTTGGGGTGTTGGTTGGGGGTTATTGGAGGGTGTAGGGGCTGCTAATTTTTTAGTTATTTCTGCGAAGGATATATTTGGGGCGATTTTGCGGGAGGTTTTCATTTCTCGTTCTTCTTTCCTATCTTCTTCGAATTTATAGACTGGGAACCTAGGGTAACCTCTATAATTTGCGGGGTGATTTCCATTGCAATTGCAGCAGATGGGGATTTCTATTCTTTTTGGTTGGGGGCAGACGGGAGTAGAGTGGGGGCCAGCGCACTTTACACATCTGGGGTTGACGTGGCAATTTTCTTGGTTATGGTGCCAGTACTGGCACTTAAAGCACTGTTGTATTTTTCGATAGTTACTAAGAGGAAAAATAGGGATTTTAAGTTGTAAATTTCCTTCCCACTTTCTGTATTTTCAAGGTGGACTCGGAATAGTGGCATTCTGGATTTGTCTGCGCGTTTTAACATCTGATTAACTTTAACGACGGGGAATTTTAGCTTGTCTAGTTCATTGTAAATTTCCTTCTCCTCCAATTCAGAGGGCAGACCGCGAATGACTACCTTTATGGGTGGTTTATAATTTTCTATTAGAAGGAAGTGTTGTTCCTTTAGGAAAGTGGAGATCTCTCTGTGTGAATTTTCTGTTGTGGGGAAGATGCGTAGTTCTTGTCTAACTTCGCATGGAATTTTCTTATGGGCGATGAATTAATTGCAGTTAGAATATTTCTGTAGTTTTCAGTTTTATAGATGCTAATAGGCTTGATATTTTGTTCTTTTACTTTAGTTATATGAGTATTAATTTGTGGGATAGAGTTGTCATTAAGAGTTACTTCTGGTAGTTGGTTGAATTTATTACTGGTAGATGGCGCCACTAAGTAATTGGAAGTGACTTGGCAGTTTTTAGCTGTCAGTCTTCGTGCCGTTGTTTGGAAGTTAGTTTTCTTCAGGGAGAATCCTGCTGGGTGTTTATGATTGTTAGTATTAGTTTCTGAAATCTGAAGATTAGTGTTGTTAGGGATATGACCATTAGAAAAATCCTTACCCGTAATGAGTCGGTAGGCTTCGAAGGCTCCGGGTAATTTTTTCTCATAGTCATCGTATGCTTCTTCTACTAGGGCGTTGTCGTATAGTTGTTTGAAAATGAGCTTCTCGCCTTCATTTAAGTGCTCTAGGTTGATCAGAGGGACAACCGGGCTGTCATCGATAGATTCTTCGGAGCGCATGGAGTAAACCGAATTAACGCTCCCACAGAGGGGGAGCGCCGCATTCCTCCTTCCTGACTCGCCGCCTTGGGATGTCGTATCATCCTGCCCACGAATAAAATGCACGGAACGACAATAAATTTACGGGGAAGACCAGCCTGTGGAGGGCCCAATACGAAAAGGGGAAAAATGAACCCAGAGTTTTTTTTTGAGGGAATCGGCGACGAGACCTGAGGCAGAAGGACGGAGATTCGATGTTTGCGAGCTGTGGCAAAAACTTCTGACGGCTGTGAAATGACCAGGAGAGGGATGATGCGCCCCCTATAAAGCCCCGTCGAGATGAGCGTTTTCAACTTCCCGCGACGTGGCTGCTACCTACACAGGTAGATGTGCCACATCATTACATGTGCTATGTGTTGCTGCCTCCTCAACGGTCCCCATGTTGGTCTTTTCTACCCATTCAAATAACGCTAGACAAGGAACTGGTATTTTATCAACTTTGGTAAATAGATTTTATTTCGCTCGATCCGTAAAGGTTATCTCGCAGGAAGCGGATATAACATGGCCTTTTTTTATACATATAACACATATAGCCAAGAATTCAATTATACTATGTAAACTAATCTCTGCAAATTATTTGTAACCAAATGTTCTTATTTTATTTATAAAAACGTATAGTTACCATTCGAGTTCATCTCCCAATTTTGCACACAACGCAACTCAAAATCTCCGGTACCCCTCATAACAACAAGTTTAATACTATATTTAACAAAAAAGTGATTAAAGATACACATATACATAATATGCAAAACAGCAATACAGTACTGGACAGAATGGATGACTCACCACAAAAAACTGTGATGTTTATGAATGCACAAGAATAATTGCATTTAACTAAGTATTTATTTTATGGGAATTATTAATTTTAGTTATATAAGCACAGTATACATACATAATTGAGAAAGGGTTCAATATTTGGTGTGGAAACCTTTTTTTTCAATACAGCTTGGATACGATCAGGCATGGAAATACATAATTTTTCGCAATAGTCTGGTGTAATTTCTGTAATCCACACTTGTTTTATAGTTTCTCTTAAGTCCAAAAGTGGGGTTGCGCTCAGCAACTTTGCGCTTTAAAATTACCCAACAGTTCTCGATTGGGTTTAGATCCGGGGAATTTCTGGGCCACGGCCCAAGGATCTGAAACCCCTGCTTTGCAATCCGTGTCTTAACAGCTTTAGTCTGGTGGCAAGGTGCTCCATCATGTTGGAAGTGTGTGCACTGGTTGATATTCATAAATGGTGGTAACTTCTCTTTTAGCACATCGAGATAAACAGTTCCATTAATTGATGTGTCTTCAGGCATGAACCACAATCCACATCTTCCTTTGGCACAAATGGCTCTCCAGACGATGAGTTTTGCAGCATGCTTCACGGTGGGAATAATGTAGCGTTGACAGTCTCTTTTATTGGGAGGCCGTCGTATGTTTCTACAAAATGCATAAAACTGCGATACTTGAGTCTCGTCTGAAAACATCACATGTTTCCATTGCTCCACAGTCCAATCCTGATACTTTTTACAAAATGTCAGTCGGTCAGCAATGTTTTTGGGAGACAATTTAGGCTTCTTAGCAGGCTTGTAAGACTTTAAATTGGCATTGAATAGCCTCCTGCGGATTGTCCTTTGGCTAGGAATATTAACATCTTTTGGTAAACCAGCTTGGTTTGCTTTCGCTGATTTTCTGGATGACTTCTTCGCTGCCAAAATTATGGACTCATCCATGCGCTTGCTTGTGATCTTGGAACGACCTTTTGCCTTTGAATATCCATAATTTCAGGTTGTTTTGAAATTACTTATAGACCTGGAAACTGTCTTTTGTGCCAATTGTAATCTGGCAGCAATTTCCCGAGCACTATAACCTTCTTCGCTCAGAATCTTTATTTGTGCATGCATTTCGCGTGAAATTCTTTTATCAGGCATTTTACATTATTTCACCCTTCTACAAAAATTTGTATGTCAACACACGGCGAACACAACTAATGAACTAACGAAATGCCAAGCAAGAACACCTGCACTTTGGCAGACAGCCAAAACGAACATCTGGCGCCAATACGTCACTATGAATGGGAAAAAACAAATGAGTCATCCATTCTGGCCAGTACTGTACATACAAGAACGATTTTTTTAATGAATAAGTTAATAACAATATAAAGTCATATAAAATTACTTATATGATGAAATTTTAAATTTTTAGTTCATATACAAACATGTTAGCATCGTTTTATAAATTTCTTTCCATAAAGCATTTTCCTTTTCTCCTCCTTCCAAATAAAAGAAATTTCACACAGATTATGTATGATAATTAAATTAAATTGTTTGAAGTATACACTTGAACAGGAACAGAAAAAAGTAACTTTTGTCTATTTTGGAAACATAAGCTCTGGTGAGAACACAGGCAAAACACTTATTGTCTGTACAATGAAGAAAGTTTACAGAAAGAAAAAAATATTGCCTACGAAACAAATCATTGTTGCTTTCAAAATAAATTGGCAAAAATGGAAAAAATCTCATTGGAGTATCATATACTTAAAAACTAGTACAAAGCAATTTACAATAATGGAATTTTCAGCTTACACCACAATGCAAAAAAGACATAAGACAAGATATCTGAGGTGGAGGGTTTCAATTAGGAGCAATTTGAACTATTAAACATAGCTACCTATTTCTTGAGGTAGAGACTGACAATCAATAACATTTGTGATTGGATTAGAGTGTAAAAGGCTGATTATTAATTGCTTTTGGAGTGAATTTATGAGAAATACAGCAAAGTTTAATTAGAAACAGTGCCAGAGGAGGTGGCTTTTAATAATCAATAAAAGTTTGCCATCATATATATCATTAGACTCATTTATGCTTTTCATCAGATATTTGAAAGCAATTTTATTTAAATTTTATTAATATGTAGCTTGTAATCATTTATAACCTTGATATTTTCTTAAAAAAAATTTTTATGCTACTTTCAGATTTCTCAACAAACACATCACTAAAAGGCAGGTGAAGTTATATATAAAAGAGGTAAAAGGAGGAGCTAGAAGATGCCCCAAAACAAAATAAATATCCTAACAGAAATTTTCATTAACTTGTGAACACAACTGCATATATACCTATGAATACAAGTATCCCATTCTGAAAATATTTACTGTATGAAGTCAAATTCATACAGTTTTCCATATAAAATATGAATAATCATAAGAGATCCTTAGGAACACTATGCATGCAAATACATTGTAGATATAGTATAAAGATGTAAAGTGACTAAAATATTTGGCGCCAATGCTGATTATTTGGTGAAAAATAGAGGGATGTTTGGTGACAATCACCTCCTCCCCTGTTGAACTACACTATTTCACTTTCTACCCCTCATCAAAAAAAGAATTCTTCCTGAGTGACCACTTTCTCAGAGATCTTCTCTTCGGAGGAGACCTACATCTGATTGAGATTAGCCGTGATGTGACATACTGTTGCACTTCAATTGAATTGAACAAATCTGGAAATTCTCCTTTGAGCTCGCATATCCAATTGCCCATGATGAACACACTTATCACGTTGATAACCAGTTTCTTTTACAAAACAAGAATAACAATTCTCAAACACTATTTAGGTGAAGCAGTTCTGCTGACACTAGATCTACTGCTTCTAGGATGCATAATCATTCGTCCCACCCCACCCTTTATTAACTTCGAAGTCACCATCCCTATCAGGAGACCATGCCAGTGATGTGAGAGAATCACATAAAGCAAAATCCTAACTTAATTATAGGTAGGTATATCCTTAATAATAAAGGATCACAGATTTTTATAAAATCTGTGGACCCAAAAATTTTTTTTAAACTTCTACTCAGAAATTGCGAGATCCAAGATCTAATACAGAACCCTCATCTAGTTCACCTAAATGTATCATATCCTCATTTCCTTTTATACAACAAATATACAATCGTACCAACATTTTGTGTTCAAGGGTTGTTCAAAAACTTTTAATTTAATTGTTTACAAGCTGAAATTTATTTTATTGTTAATTGTATCAGAAAGCTTGTCAACTGCAAGTTCGAAATGATAGTCTGAAAGTTCAGAAATTTCTTCAAAGGGGTTAGAATATTTCTTTAGAATACATCATTTCTGCAAAATAAATTCTTCTATTTGATGCCTTCACATTCTTTGAATATTAAATACACTTCTGTTTTGACAAGATCAAATTTAATTTTATTAAGATAAATAATTTACCTTAATAAAAAAAAATTAGTCAGCTCATCTGTCTTTATACTGTTCCCAAGGTCATCGGTGTCACAGACCACCATGCTATAAAATTAGGATATTTTCCTATTTTTATAAGTTTTTAGCAGTTATAAGTCATTAATGCAAAACTACTGCCACCTCTCATTCTTGAAAAGAGTAAATAAAAAATAGATTATTCAATGAAAATTCCAAAATCCGATTCCTCAATCTGTGATAGTGCGAGAGAGGCAAAATGTCTGGATCGTTTTGAAACAGGAGGAATTCTTCCAGCCATGCTAGCTACAATAATAAAACAAAGATTTTGGAAATAGAATGCATGAAGACTGAAAGACAATTAAAACGATTCAAAGCTTATCGGTCATACAAACCGGCAAAAATTTAAATGAGTTCAAGGCTCATTGGTCCAAAAGACTGACTATGTTTTACAAAGATTAAATTTACCGACAAGCCACGAGCAGGCAAAAATCTGCGAGGTGTTATAATTGAAGGTCAAGACCCGACTGAAGAACTCAGAAACCCCAAACAGTCTGATCACCCCCACCACTAGTCCATCCTTCAGAACAACTGCAATAGCGGTCTCCTAGACCAATGTGCCGACGTAAGGGTTAAATACAAATCAATTTTCGTTTTATAATGCAAAATGTCACTTGCAATGGTTTCCTCCATTATTACGAGTGAAAATCTGTCAGTGAAGGAAGACAATACCATTTCCTGTCTAAATATCTTTCAAGACTTGGTAAAGCATTCATTATTCAGTGGACAAGATTTGGTTTAATTTATACACTTGAAATGTTTTTTGAATGATGAATTCAAAATTAAAAGTATACAACATAAAAATAAGACAATATTTAATATAACACTTAACATGCATCAAACATTACTTTAGCTGCACATTACAAGAAAACCTTTTAATGAAATAATAGAAAGTTAATTGGAAAAATTTTTTAAAAAGGCAAAAGTGCAAATTTATAAAGTCTGGATATATAGCTATAAAATATTTATTTATATTTTCCTCACTTAGAGGACACACTAGATGTAGAAAAAAGTAGTTAAATCTTAAAAATTATCTATGTATATAAAAGGTAAATACCATTGACTGACTGACTGACTGACTACTCTACCTTAGGAACCACAAGTCCTATGAAAATGGAATTTTGTAGGGTGGTTTTGTTGGTGGACTCCTCTGACAAATGACAACTCTCTACTGCTAAACTTAATTTAAATTCAATTAACCAAATTATATGACTGATGGTAGTATAGTATTCTGTCATAAAGCACAGGAATTTGACTAATAATTTTATAGTAGGCAAACACAAAAACAAAAAGTATTAAAAAAGTGATACTTTCAATTTTTAAAGCACCAGACAGGGTCTAACATAGCAACTAAGGCATTAGAGGATTGCATCCCTGCTGGTAAACTGACTGCCACCACAATAAGTGACATTCTATGACAGACTTCCTGAAACATAAACAAGCATAATGAAACCCTCATTATTTCAGTGAAGAACATATAACACTGTTAAAAATTATCAACGCTAAAATTAATTTTTTTACTCCAATCACTTTGATGCCTCAAGTATCCCATCGAGGATCATAGGTCATAACCAATATCACATTCCTACATTTAAAAAATTTTTAAACTAAGAAATTACACTAAATTAATTCCAAACCATAATTAGATGTGACATCTCCTCTTTAAAATAAATAAAAAATAATTTTTAAAAAAAGGTTAAAAAGGAGTTTGAATTTCCACAGTCGAACTTCTTAGGAAGAAAAATATTCCTTACAGCAAAATAAAAAATCCTGTTTCATACAATAGTAGAGATTTCAACACATCCCTAAATAGATAGAAAGATGCCTTTTTCATCTGTTCTCAAGATATAAACATTTCTCTCATACCCTAAAGACAGATGGTTATTTATTATAAATTACCCTCTCCAGAAACTCTTTTCTCAAACAGAGAAGAGACGAAAGTTTTGTCTCCTGTATGGGTACGGAGATGTGTTTTAAAATTACCCAGTTGAGAAAATCTTTTATCACATACAGTGCAGACGAAAGGTTTCTCTCCGGTATGGGTACGGAGATGTATTTTTAAAGCATGCTGATCAGAAAATCTTTTCACACATACAGTGCATATGAAAGGTTTCTCTCCTGTATGGGTACGGAGATGTTTATTTAAAGTAGCCAGATGAGAAAACCTTTTCTCACATAAAGTACAAGCAAAAGGTTTCTCTCCTGTATGGGTACGGAAATGTGATTTTAATTGACCCTGCCGAGAAAATCTTTTCTCACATACAGTGCAGACGAAAGGTTTCTCTCCTGTATGTGTATTGCAATGTCCTTTTAAACTGCCCATATGAGCAAATCTTTTGTCACATACAGTGCAGGTGAAAGGTTTTTCTCCAGTATGTGTATTGCAATGTTTTTTTAAATTGCCCAGATTAGAAAATTTTTTCTCACACACAAAGCAGGTGAAAGGTTTCTCTCCTGTATTGTTATGCAGAGGATTGTCAGCAATGTGGCTTGAAAGATGCATATTTAAGGCAGCCAACTTTGAAAATGTTCTTTCACATAGATTACATTTGAAGATATCCTTTTTGGTGTGTAAGTGAAGCTGTTCAGTGGAACTTTTTACATTTAGAGTAATTTCACAGGAGGTGCATTCATCTTCATCTTCAATAGGGTTATGCTCACAGGAATAGCTTTCTTTGGAAGGTCCCTTTACTCTGGAAAAGTCTGACTTTGGCTCTTCTGACATGCCAAAGTTTCTTTACAGAATAATCAGAAAAATGTGATTAATCTCTGAATAATTCGTTTAACAACAGAATTTTTGGACTCCACAAACCCTTTTGTTTCACGCTTAACAATTTGTATCGAACACCTACAAAGATAGGAGAAAGAAATTGAACAATATATATTACAACTATAGCATTAAGCTTGTTTTGCATTTTTAACGTTAAATTAACAACACAATATAAGAATTTGTTCATGGTGGAAAATGAGATACATATAAACTATGATGTTACAATTTATGTTCTGGATTAAGTATATTATTGAGCATTTAAAATTTATTACAATTTGGGCACAAGGTTCCTTAGCCATCCTAATTCTTTTGTCCTGGTAGATCACAAGTATGTGCAGAAATTTGATATGTTTCAGTTTGTGGGGATTTTAAGAAAATTACAGATATGGGCTCCATTCATAATGGATAAGCATTATTCATACCTTTTTGCTTGATATTTAATTTGGTTGTCAAAAAATCAGAATAATTTTGTTATTTATTATTAAATTTAATGCTATTTTTGTAAATCTAATAAAATATAGAAAATTATTACTTGTTAGAAATATATTACTCGTTAAAAAATATTGGAAAGCTTGTTGCCTGATGGTCAATGACCTGGCATTTGTTTAATAATGTTTGTTAAAAAAAAATTACTAACATACACTTCAGTCCAAAAATAATTTCGTTACATGCCTTTCTAATAATAATTTTGGTTAAATTATGATGCTGATACAGAAAAGGGGTTTTAAAAGGATACAGAAAAGGGGTTTGTGAAAAGGGGTGGTAAAAATTCCACTGCAGTAACCGCACTTGATAGATTTACAACATGCTGGAGGACACTTGTTTATGAACAGGATTTTATCACACAGAACTGTTGTCTTTTGGCTTCTTGAAAATGTCTAATGATCTGATAACAATTGTTTTAATGTTTTATTCTTATCATACAAATTTTTTTTTTTTTTCTAGTGAATATCTTTTTTTTCTGAATAAAAGAAGATTTCAAATGGGAGTAGTGGAAGGTTGCTGTTTATTAATGTTTAACATAAATAATCCTAAATCTTTATAAACTTGGTATTTCTTCATATTTCTATATTAAAAACTATTGATATACCCTAATTTCCTCATATTTTTTTCTTGTCCATGGATAAAATGACTATTTTCTATCAAATTGACAGTGGATTTGGGGCGAAAGAGTTCTTAAAAAAGTCTATGACTAAAGAATCATGCTAGAAATTTATGAGATTCTTCAAAAGTGGAATATTAGAACTGTAAACATTCTTCCAATTCTAGTTTGCATACAATGACCTGTGCAAGTCCAAACGATACTACTATATGATCAGTGCTTTATAAATAATTATGCATGCTTAGAACAAGATATACTGGGACCATAAATGTGAATTGGGGACTCATTCTATATTTTAAACATTCTTCTAGCTTATTATCAATAATAGTAAAATAAATTTATGCTATCAAATTAGAAAATTAAAGAGCTAAAATCATGGAATTTACAAAAATGAAATTAAATAAAATTAGAATCACGATAAATAATAACACAAGTATAATTACAATAATTGCATTTTAATTTTTTCATGTACCTTTATCTATATAAATAAAGCAGTGTCCCTATGTATGTATGTATTGTATACATATCTACATTTCTTGACGAATCTGGTTGAAACTTCGAATACTTAAGTTTTGAAGCCTCGGGATAATTCTAAGATAAGTTTGGAAGCTTTAAAAAAATTATAATAATTTATGATTAATAAAAAACCAACAATTTTGAACGGTGACAACAGTAAATAGAAGCTGTTACATTTCTCGGAATCACCCCTATGTGTCTCGCTACCTGTGATTGTTTACTTTCTGAAATTTGGAATATTACATATTGTGTTTCTACTTCAGAATGCTTAGTATACTGTAATTTATATTATTCTTAATTTTATAATTCACCATGTACTTTTTAAATGCAAAAAAATTAGTATATCTTAACTAAAAAGTTTCAGTCTAAACTTAAGCACAGTTTTGTGATTTGTAATTCACTCACAAAAATTAGCCGTAACAGAGAATAAAGGTCCAAAAATGTATATGCAAGTAAAATCAAATTCATAATTTTTCTTACCTACCCTCAGGCTGTCACAAAAAGCCTAAAATAACTAAAATCGGTCAATAATTAGTAAAGTTATTTTTCATACCAAAACTCAAATTTCTGATTGTACACAAACGATCTTCGTTGCCAAACAAATTTCAAGAATTCAGTATGAAAATAACACTTGGGCATGAAGCATTTATTTTGATAAATATAACACATAAATATATTTATTTTAACAGAAATATATTTTCATTTTAGAAGTTCATTTGTTCAGTAAATGTTTTTTTTTTAAAAGGGAAATATATCTTTATATTTTGAATACGCCATCGGAGTGAGGCGGCCATCTTGGAGACCTTTGAAGAACAAAACTAAGAAATCCTATGGAGATTAACATTGACTTCTTTTTGCGGAATCTCTTGCTCAAAACCTATCCATACTAAAAGAAATTCCTACTATGTAAACCTTAATTTATTTAAAATCTGCAATTTTTGTTCAAAATTACGCCTAGACACGCTTTTTTTAATGAGAAAAACAATAAATATTATTCACTTTCGAATTTCACTTTGCCAAACACTACCTAGTAGGCGATAAGCGTATTGAAATAGAAAATTATGATAACCCTTGTATGGTAACCTTCTAAACCAAAGATGCCAAATCAGTTTGGGATTGTTTAGATTAATTCCTTTCCGGTGCCTGTTAGCCATGTGCAATGACGACAACTTACGATATTTGTTCTTTTTTCAGCGGGAATTTAAATTTAATAAAAGGAGGACAAGATGCTTTGAAGTCCTCCCACTTACAGTCGTTTTATTACGACCCGTCTGTGATTATACGTGCATGTCTTCATGCATCAATGAAAAATAAAACTCAAAATGTTTAAGTAAGTTTAATTTGTGTTTTTTCTCTCAAATCTCCTTTTGCCTATTTAAAAAAATATAGTTCTTCTGATTGACTAGTATTTATCTAGTATTTCAGTTATAAATCTGACTTTTTAAAAGCGAAACATCAAATTCCTACACTTATGAATACTTCTGAATAAATTTCCTGTTGGCTTTCGAATGTAGCATTTAGGCTGAGAGCCTTTCGAAACTGCAAAGCAGTATTTGTGATTGTATATAATTGATTGTGAATGAATATAATCCAGAAAAAATAACGGAGACAGAGGTAAAGTATCAAAGAGTGTCTTTTGATACTTTACCTCTGTCTCCGTTTTTAGTGATTTATTATGGAGAATTATTTACGGCTAATTGTGGCCGTGGTTCTGTTGAATGATAGTTTATTTTAGTGTGAAAATTGAAGTTTGTATACTATAAAACATGATTAAAAAGTTTTAAACCCACTATCGCCATTATGGCTCTTTTCGGAGTACCTGGGCGAAAGGTTTATCCAATGATGACGATGATTAATTTGAGTAAGGGTGCTCGTAACATTGGTCAGTAGAGGTTTTTAAGCTATATTTATTGCTGAGTTAGGGCCTGTTCACATAGGAGTCCGTTGCGTTGCGTTAAGGAAAAGATGGCGTTGAGATGAAAATAAACCAATCATAGGACTCCAAACGATTAGCAATGAAATTTTTAACGCCTATGATTGGTTTATTTTCGTCTCAACGTCATATTTCCCTTAACGCTACGCAACGGACTCCTATGTGAACAGGCCCTTAAGAGAATTTAAATTTAAATTTAAATTTTTCCTTTTAATTAAATAAAAAGACGTACAGACAGAGAGAGAAAAAAAGAAAGGATAGAAAGCGTGCCTTTTGGGGGCGATCAAAACAGAAATAAAATAGGATTTCATTAAGCACAAGGGATTCTTCAATTACTGTCCATTAAATAGAGTTTTTTTCTATTTTAGACCTCATTTCTTTTCACTAAAAACACCGACATCCCTCCTCCCCCCCCCCCCCCCGCCAAGCATTGGTGCTGTTTTATTATCTGAATTTGAGGGTTAAGCTTCAACATAATACATGATATATTTTATATGAGTATCGTAGTTTGAATATTAAGTTGTTGCCCCGAAAAACAATTTAAAAATTCTCCTTTTTTTTGTTTATTAATTTTTTTAAATCTTTGTTTTTAGATTATTACAGTGGAGTCCCGATAATCCGAAATGATTGGGACCAGACTCTTTTCGGATTAACGAATTTTTTGGATTAAGCGAAATAATTCTTAAAATAAACTTAAATTACATAATAACGTGTGATTACATAAATATTACATATTACGTGTGATTACACAGTCTATTTTATAAGGTCTGTCTAAACATAACCAAATCTCCGAACGAAATGGGTGATAAGAGAGCGGAACGCTGCCTAAGGGCCTGTTCACATAGGAGTCCGTTGTGTTGCGTTAAGGAAAATATGACGTTGAGACGAAAATATACCAATCATATGCCTCCAAACGATTAGCAATGAAATTTTTAACGCCTATGATTGGTTTATTTTCTTTTCCTTAAAGCAACGCATCGGACTCCTATGTGAACAGGCCCTATTACAGTACAGCAGAGTGCAAGATGTTCTAACAATACATCAGTGTGCTCGGCAGTTCGAAAGCTTTGTCGTTACTGTTAGGGCCTGTTCACACAGGAGTCCGTTGCGTAGCGTTAAGGAAAAGATGACGCTGAGACAAAAATAAACCAATCATAGGCGTTAAAAATTTCATTGCTAATCGTTTGGAGGCCTATGATTGGTTTATTTTCGTCTCAACGTCATCTTTTCCTTAACGCAACGCAACTTACTCCTATGTGAACAGGCCCTTAGTGTCAGTTTAGCATTAGCATAAACACGTGTTATTTATTCTACTGTGTCCTAGAATATTATACTACTGTTGTCTAACTTTGAATTTTCTTATAATTTTCAGAAATATATTTTATATTACTACATTGAATTCGGCCCTTAGGGCCGAATTCAATGTAACGTTTTAGCTCTTTAGCTAGTTGGCTAGTTAGCTCTTTAGCAAACCTCAATTTTGCTAACTGTTAGCATATCGGCATTCAAATGGCCCGTTAGCTCTCTGATCCGAGCACCACTCTCCGACGAGAGAATGTTCGGCAAACCTCGGAAGCTTTTAAACGAATGCTCTCAGTAAGCCAATCAGACAGCCCAAATTCATCGCCAGCGCGACATCAAATGTAAACAAACATGGAAACTTCGGAACTGATAAAATAAATATAATAAAAACGAGTAATGCCTGAATACGCAACAAAAGAAAAATGAATCAAATGATTTTAAATTTGTGGATAGAATACTTACAAATATTTTCATAATCTATGTTCAACTTTATTTGAAATATTTATAATTCACTAAGTTAAATTACTGGAAGCTTTATTCTTCTTTTCTTTTAGCAAAATGCCACATTTTTAAAAATTAATTAGTAGAGAATACAGATGATGAAAAATATTACTAATATGGAGGATATGAAGTAAAATATATTTAAAACAAAGTTTAGCTAAATGTTAAAATATCGTTGTATTCAGTAATCTAACCTTCCAAAAGCTATTCATTTTGACATAAAAAAGTTTCTGATAAAATGATACACTGAACTTTATGTGATGTCCTTGTTTCAATTAAATACATTTAATAAAAGCTTTTAAAATAGTTATCACATTGATGTGTTTCCCATCTGAAATAAAACACATTCAAATCGCTGAAGTTTATACTAACAGCATGGTATTTAAAACTAACAGTATTGTATTTAAAATTTTCAAATATACACGTTATATTATACAGACAAACTTTAAATTAAATAGTATTATTTAAGATGTACTCACCTGATTATTCTCAATTAAGATTTAGAACTCATAACATTCAAATTATGCATCACAATTAATAGTAGCCAAAAAAATTACAAGTACAGACACTGCTTCAGTATAAATACAGCACTGCACAAGAATTCATTTAGCTCAATCTTTTAAATGTTGATACAATATCCTTTTAAGAAAATCGATAGATTTACACTCTTTTAAACATATCCATGTGTAAATGAAGAAAATTCTAAATCTAGTTTAATTGAAGTACAAGGGGAATACAATTGATAGTACTTTTTTTTTTTTTTCGACTATCACTGATTTTGGTTCATTGCAAATATACAATTTTAAGATATTCATTTCATTCCCTACACTAGGTGCAAATAAGCAATGTTTAAAAGATAAAGTATTTGAAGTACTGCATACTTAAGTTACTATCTTTTTTCAATTTGTGGCGAAAAAAAAAATGCAAGTTATCTTAAATGTTGTAGTCATGCAGAAAAAAACACAGTTTCACAAATATAACAGTCAAACAAAATTAAATATAATTAATTTCTGTATTAATCTTTTTCTTTATGAGGAATAGGGCAGTAAAATACTCAGCTGCATTGTAGTTTTGTAGTTTAATATTTTAATTTACAGAGTGACATCTGTAAAGTACTATCAATTACAATGGAATACAATTGATAGTACTTTGTAAAGTACAGCTACAATGCAGCTGAGTACAGTAAAATACTCAGCTGCATTGTAGTTTTGTAGTTTAGTATTTTAATTTACAGAGTGACATATCTGCAATTACAATGGAATTCAATTGATAGTACTTTGTTGTCGACTATCACTGATTTTGACTCATATCTATTCAAAGATACAATTTTAAGGTATTCATTTCATTTATTACACTAGGTGCAAATAAGCAATGTTTAAAAGATAAAGTAACGAAGTAATGCATAGTTAAGTTACTATATTTTATTAAATTTGTGGCGATGAAAATTCAAAATTTCAAGTTATCTTAAATTTTGCAGTTATGCAGAAAAAAAAATTCAATTTCACAAATATTTTAGAATTTTCTTAAGAAGCACACAGAGAACAGTCAAGAAGCAGTTGATTGAATCACATTATAAATATAACAGTCAAACAAAATTAAATGTAATTAATTTCTGCAGTAATCTTTTTTCTATGTGAGGAATTCAGTAATTTAATCCACAATTCAATTAGTACAATTAAGTACAATGGAATACAATTGATAGTATTTTTTTTTGGTCGACTATCAGTAATTTTGGTTCATAGCTATGCAACAAATATATAATTTTAAGGTATTCATTTCATTCGTTATACTAGGTGCAAATAAGCAATATTTAAAAGATAAAGTAATGAAGTACTACATAGTTAAGTTACTATATTTTATTCAATTTGTGGCGATAAAAATTTAATTTTTCAAGTTACCTTAAATTTTGCAGTTATGCAGAAAAAAAATACAATTTCACAAATATTTTAGAATTTTGTGAAGAAACACACAGAGAACAATCAACAAGCAGTTGATTGAATCACATTATAAATATAACAGTTACAGAAACATGGTTTGTACCAAATTTCCTAGTCCTGGCTGAATTTCAAGACCCATAGCTAAGCCAAATTAAATTTGATTTTAGTTATAGTTTGATTAATTTTTAATAGAACATTATATTAGGTCAGGAATCAGCTTGTGCATTGTAAAATTTAACATTAGTAACTGCTTTTGAAAAGGCATGACTTTTTCTAACACTTAAATTTTGTTTACATATTAAAAAAGAAGAAAAAAAGTAAAGTCCTGGAAACTGGAATTAACCACATTTTATAAAATTGAAACAAACAGAAATTAATATTGTGCTCATGAAAATCATACTTAAAGACATATTATAGCTGTACTTTTTTTTAGATTGAAAAAAAAGTTTCTTCTAGGTAAGCATTCAATTACACACTGACAAAATTTAACACAATAAAACAATTATTGCACACATGGGAGAGCAGTTTCTTCACAGACATACTAGACAAAATTGTTCCTTTTATGTAAAAGAGTAATAAATGGGAAAAATCATTATTCACTATGGTTTTTATTAAAAATGAGCAACAGCCAGGAAGAACAACCCATTTTATATACATCAAAATTTAATTTCCAGGGAACAGGTATTGGGCTTGAAGCTTGTAATTTGTCTGGGAAGAGGATTATAAATTTTTAAAATGCTTTTCCGCTTAGATACAAATATATTGTAGTGTTATTACTAAGTTTCTGGTGATTGATACAATTCTCATTCTTTAGCACGAAGAATGATTAATTAAACGTATTTTCTAAAATTCTTCTGTGCTCTTTCACTACGGATATCTAAACTGAGAAGAGATCAAATGTTTGATAGTTAAAATCTGTATTTCGTTTGTGTGTGCGAACTGTATATAACTCGTCCATTTTACAACACAAGCGAAAGCGGTTAAAGCTACAGAAATTCTCAAATCATTAAACTAATCACTAATACCATAATGTCTACTGTAAATTTCTAAATCATTATACATAACGGTAAACATGAAATTTTTTTAAAGTGCTCGTAACAAAAGATTAATTTAATTAACAAAAGATAATTTGCTTATTTATAACGTATTTTACGTAACTGCTAAATAAATATAATTTGGAATATTCAAAAATACAAGAAAGAGTTAATTACTAACTTCAAAACAGTAGAAACGAGTCAAAACCTTAATCAAAACAAAAACACCACCAGAGAAACCACCTAGCAAGCGTTAGCTAACAGGCGACCGGATATTTCGCTCTTTTTAGGCATTTGAATACGGAATCGGCTAAAGAGCTAAAACGTTACATTGAATTCGGAGGAGTTGCTCGGGGTAGCGAATTGCTCACGACGTCTCTCTGGGGCTACGCTGCTATCGCCATCTACTGGAGAGAATAATTAACAATTGCTTAACACGTAAGATATGAGTATGAATAATCAGGAAAAAATTACAAACTTTTCCAATACTATTTTTTATTTAATTGTGTAAATGCTAAGTTTTCAACATATACTGATGCAGAAAAAAGTTACTTCTTTCAATAAATTTGGAAAATACAAAAATTGAAATTAACTTTATACAACTTGTTCTAGTTAATTATTTTTAATTTGCATTTTTTAATGATAATATATAGAACTTTAATTGGATTCTGGCCAAAAATTCCAGAAAATATATATTTTTAAGTTATCAAATTATATACTAACTGAGGTAAATAAATTTATAATTTTATTTCATAATAACTATATAAATTATATGATTATAACTTAAGATTTTTTAGGCACACTGCCTTAGGTACAAGTAACTGTACAAATTTGTTGAATAATATAAAAGTTTTTTCTTTTTTTTGTCACGTACCAGACATCTTGAAATGAAAATTCTGAAAATTTTTTTATAAGCTATATAAGAAAAAAAGTTAGTATTTTTTCTAAAAAACACTGTAGTTGGATCTGGTTGAACTATGTAAGTAAAAGTAGTAAACAATATGAATTATAACTTTCGTAAACAATAAATATAATCGCTTAACAGAGATACGGCGAAGCTATTAAGTAGCTTTCATTGTTGGAATGGTCTTTATCAGAAAATCACAACGAATGATTGATATTTGTTGTAACAGTTGTAGCTGAAGTTGCAAATGCAATAAAATTTTAAAATGTATCAGGATGAACTCAAAAGTATGTGGTAAATATAAAATAAAATCTTGGAAGAATTTCTGTACTTAAAGATGGGTACCAAGTCCTGGTTTTTTTTTTTTTTTTTTTTTTTTTTTTTTTCTAGATCCATCTTAGAAAGACACTTTTTTATGTACCTATGCAGCAACAAGAAATCAGATGAAATGACAATGCTTAGAAAGGTTATTTAATACGATTTTTACTTTTATATCAAGAGAAAAGAGTCAGCACATCAGATAGATGTTAAAAATTAAATACTTCATTTAAAAATTTTAAAGCCTTAGGCAAAGTTTTCTTTACTAGATTTTCATTTAATTTTAAATTTCAAAGTCAATTAGATAGAAACAGAAAAAGTGATTAAAGAAATCAAAATAACTATGGAGACATAATTTTTAAATTTTTTTTATTATTCAAACAGATATTTATTCGTTATGAGTGATCATATATCAAATCGGAATGGTATCAAAGAGTCAAATTGAAATGACGCGAAAAGATTTTATTACAATATGTACAATTGAAATTGTTTTGATTATCCATTTTATAATGTACTACGCATGAAACACGTGGTCCGAAAGTTTACAAAACAGAAAAAATATTCTATGCAATAGATGGCGCTACAGTACTCATGAGACAGCAGACTACGGATCTGTGATGAGCAATTCGCTACCCCGAGCAACTCCTGAATTAGGGGGTTAGCATGAGTGTAGTTGTATTGTAAACTTACTTCTTTTTGACTTTTGGTTTCGGATTAAAGTTCGGATTATCGGGACTCCAATGTATTTTTTCCATGTTTTTATTAACTCGCTTTCTTGTTTGTTTGTGCGTTTGTCCAGTTCAAATCTTGCAATCGATTTTTAACTAACTTCCCGACTAGCTAGACATTTGAAACTTTTAGAATAGCTCAGAACACGATGACAATGCATTCTTTTGATACTTTCAGCCATCTTTAAGCAGGATTGAATTCCTTTTCAGTTAATTTTGTTTTGTAGAATGGTGCAGCCATCTATCGACCGGGACGGGAACGAAAAGTTAAATGCAAGTTAACTTTTAACCGTGAAGTGGCATTGCCTCCGGTCGTTACAATATCATATTCAACATCTAACCAAACATTTCTGTTATACAATACAGAACAAAATACTTGTAAATTAAACTTAAAGAGAAGTTTTTATTCTGGCATTATGATCAAAATCAATTCAATACGTGATTCATTTTAAAACCTGCGATAATTTGTCGCCAAGGATTTTCCACATTATCAAAAAGTATTGAACAATGAGGGCTGGGACAAGGCTTGTAGAATTTGAAATTGTAATTATAATTGTATCTTATGCCAATAGATGGCTGTGTGTTTAAAACGAAAAATGTTCTACCAGTAAAAGTGTATTCTTGGCGAAGAGCCAGAGAAAGCAGTAATGCTTAATGTCGAAGGCAGTAATGCTTAATGTCGAATGGAATAAATTGTTTTGTGTTCTAAAGGAAATAAATCTCATTATTGAGAAGTTTTTATTGTGTATTTTATATGAAGAAATTTAATTTAGTAGTTGAAGTATATAAAATAATTTCGAATCATGAGAAGAAATTATGGAGTTAATAATTAAGAATTGAAGTTTAAAAACAACAGAATTTACAGTGGTGCCGAGACACATGGGACGCCTTTAAATTAAAGGTGACTGAAACCCTTTGATTTCTTTGAAAGTTTTGAACATTTTGAAAAAAGAAAATGGAAAAACTCGCAACTACGCGAACTATTGCACGAAGTTCCATAACTAAATTGATAAATAAATTTGAATATTTGTTAACGAATCCGAACTTAGATGTTGATGAACTTAGTGACAGTATTGATTTACTAAATGAGAAAGAAAAAGGATTAATTGAATTAAATTAAAAAATATTTGAAATCACGAAAACGGAAGATTTAGAGAAAGAACTCTCTTCCGTCGAAAATTATCAAGAAAATATATTGCTTTGTAGAAATAAGTTGAATAGAGCCAGAACGAAACTAACTTCAAATATTATACAATCTAATTTTGTTGAAACGAATGTAAATTCTCCTAGTGTAAACACTGTTACTGAAAGTAATGTGAAGTCGAATATTAAGTTACCGCGTTTGTCAATCGATACATTTGATGGTGATATATGCAAATGGACCAATTTTTGGTCCCGATATAAGGTCTCTATTTATGAAAACAACTCTTTAACAAGCGTAGAAAAGTTTTCTTATTTAAAATCTTGTTTGACGAATGACGCCGCACGGGCGATTTCTGGTTTGTTAACTGTAGATGAAAATTATGAGACAGCAATCAAAACATTAAAATCAAAATTTGGGCGAAAGGATTTGATCTTAGACAAACACATGTCTGTACTGCTTAATATGACGCCATGTCGGAATTCAAGAGATATTACTTCGCTAAAAATGGTTTATGATACATGTTATTTACAAATTGAGTCACTGAGAAGCCTTGGCGTTGAGCCAGATAGCTGTGGAACACTTTTGTTTCCTATTTTAATAAAGGCTCTTCCGAATGATGTAAGTTTATTGTTTACTCGAAGTCATAGTTCAGATAAAAACAAAATCACTGACTTGTTAGAATTTTTAAAATTTGAAGTTGAGTCACGTGAACGCGCATCTCTCTTGGCGGAAACTCGAAACGAAAGTAATAAATCTAGAAATTTTGTGAAACCGTATGAAGATAAATCAAATAAATTTCGTACCTTTTATAGTAAAAATAGAGATAAAAGGCAAAGTACGGCAGCTCTTAACGTTACAACTGAGAAATTTTGTATTTTTTGTGATAAACTGGGGAAGCATGTAGCTGATGATTGTGATCCTTATAATTTAAGTGAAAAGAAAAATTTTCTGAAACAAAACGGGCGCTGTTTTTCTTGATATAAAAAATTTCATTTACAACGTAATTGTCGCTTCAAAATTGAATGTACCAAATGTCATAGCAAAGAACATAGAAGAGGTCTGTGTGATAAAATTGTACCACTAAAAGCTGTAAAATAAAAATGTCAAATTGTGGAATAATTCTTAACCAAAATCAATTTAAAAACTAAGCACAGTATAAATAACATAGAAAAAAAAAAGCATGTGAAATTTTATACGCATGAATAAAAAGAAAACCCAATATAAAAAGTATAAATTTACAATTAAAGTCTTCAGAATTCAGCTAGATTTAGCCTTTCATTAAGAAAGTCATACCACAAATTTCTGTAAAATTAATGTGTAACTATATTTGACGTACAAAATAATGCATATGTAATACATTGCTAACATGTTTTAACATCAAAAATAAAGTAAATGAAATGGTGAAATTCAAGAAGTTTTATTACATTCTAGAGACACGTACAACAACACGATGCATTCATATACTCGCAATGCAACATTGCTCATGAACACACCGTCAGTAGCAAAATCTCTAAACAACTCATGGAGATTATTGCTTTTGAAATCAGATATATCCATGGCGTCAAAATTTATTTTTTCTAAAGCTATTATGGTAAATAAATAAGCTAGGATTTTTCTAGCGTATGCATGGCCAGGTAACGTTTTTTCTACTGACGTAGTTGCATACATCAAATTTAGTATTTATTTTTACCTACTTCCAGCTATTATGTACCCAATGCAGCCTATGTATGACATAAAAAGATAGAATCCACCAAGTCTCACAATACAACCTCATAACAATGGATTGGATGTTGCTGCAACTTTATCTCGAGCTTTGATATGCAGAGGTTTGACACAAGTGAGTGTGCAAGACTTTTGGGGCACATGCGCGGGTCATCCCCCCATCGCGATGGGGATGACACGCGCATCCGTGTCCTACGCGTGATTGTTCGCTATTTTCACAGTCAGTTATCTTTTTTCTTGTTAGACTTATAAAAAAATGTAGATAATGTTTTTGTTCATAATTCAATGCTCTTCAATTTTTGTATCAATTTTTTTTACATAAAATCCATATTTCTGAAGTTACTTGAAGTTACTTGCTCTGAAGTTACTTGGCGGCTAAAGCTCAAGTCTGATCGGTGGGGACTTTTAGTATGTTCATTAACATGCTCAAACAAACATCTCCACCAATTTTTAAAACTTTCATATTTTTTTTAGCCATTCGTCAAAATCGGATCTATTTTGACTGGGGTAAATGGAAAACTTATTTTCACGATTTAGAAAATGTAAATTCTTAAAAACAAATGCTTACATATAAAATTTTGTTGATTATAAAGCAATTTTTCTTGCTTTCTCAGCAGCAAAATTATCTATTATTAGTGAAAAGTCTAAAGATGATGAGAAAACATTTTCATTAGAAATAAGTGACAAAGAGGACAGTCGTGCAATCCGTAATCAAAGCATGTTGATTGTACCTGCTTTTTAATATTTTCAATTCTTTGAGAAGTGGGAAATAAAATCCATTCTGATGATAGAGAGAACAAATAAAAGCCATTTTTTGTTTACCCCACTCCTTTCTTCCCAACAGGTTTGGAGTGCATTTACTTACCTGTCTTACACTCCCTGGAGAAATGTCTTGTCGATTGTTTGCTTTGAATAGACCAAACATATGACCAAATGGTATTAGTATTCGTTCACAAAGATGTGTTCACGTTTTTCTCAGTTTGCAACTATTCCGTGAAAACGGACAGATTCCAAAAAAAGGTTTATAATTCTTCAAATGACTGTATGTAGTGACTGACAGATAGTAGAAACTGATATTGAAAACAGGGATTGATAATGAAGGTTTTATTATAACTGAATTGAAGATAAATCATGTTTTTCTAACCGAGAAATTTTTCGAACCAAAAGGGTAGTTTGTCAATTAAGTTTCTTTCTAAGATTCTTTTCAAAAAATCGAAACATATATTTTTTTTTAAAGTTGAATTATAGAAACTGCGAAAAATGAGGGATTTCTTATAAAACCCGCAAAATTTAGAAAAAGTGTTGCGATGAGGAATAAAAATGGCGGCCCTAAATTTTAGTGGCCCTGGGCGATTGCCCAGTTCGCCCCCCCCCCACCCTAAGCACGGCCCTGGTACGTATGTCTTTTCAGTAACATCATAATTATCTTCTGAGAAATCACTAAGCTCAGAAACTTACGCCTTTTCCCACTCAACATCGTTGACATCTAAAAATGTCATATTAGTATAAAATTTTTAATAATTAATATTTATAATAAATATATTATCAAAATAATAGTAACAATGTTTAAAAGCAAATTTCAATGTATGTTGTAACGATTCGTATGCAAATATAAATGACATTGATTTCGTATTCACAATTTTTCGTAATAATTTTGGCTATACTCAGCATTATAGCAACATAAACAAAACGTACTTAGAAAAAAAACTTACCCTTTACGGTTTTGAACTTAACCCATTAATGCCGACTTCGTTTTCTTTAACCATTTTTGTTACTTCTCTCATATTTGTATGTTTTAAGTCTATTAATGTGTATTATACTAAAATTATATTTTTAGTTGCACTTTAACTATGTTTTTTTTACTGGTACGTTTTCGTACCAATCGACGTACGTGTGTAGTACACATCGAGAATAAAATCTAATATTAAATTTATTTATTAATGAAAATAATAACAAAATCGGGAATACCACAATTAAATGAAAAGCACGTTAGATGATTTTCTCACAGAATAAAACAATAAAATTTCTATTGAGTGCAAACATGATAGTTTTTATGGCACTGAGTATGCAGTGGCACATTACACTTTTCTCACTTGTAGCAGCTTCTAACGGAACAGTTCTTGCAACGGGCATGTTCTTGATCTGATCTGATTCATCAGTGACTATTCTTGTCAAATATTATTTGTGAGATCGCTTTATGCCTAAATGAAATTGGCTTACCTGGCCCTCTAGGCAATGTTCCATAAGTGCCTAACAGTTCCTGTGCGTATTGGCGCACGAACACAAGAAGTGGGATTTCACAAATATCATTTTTCATTTTATACAACTTCCATCCATTTATAACACTGGCACTAAGTACAAACGAAAACAATGGCCACCACCACTTTTTAGAACGAATTCGTACGCGATAATTTGCCACAGCTTGATCAACAAGGTCGACACCACCCATATGCTTATTATAAATTTTTAGCTGTTGTGTCATGGAAACATTAATTTTCTTTTTTTCTGCGGCACTCCATCGAGTAGCAGATGCAATAGGTTTTGTAGAAACTTTGTTACTTGTAACAGTAACAACTTTATTGTCATTCCATTTGACGATACTGATATCTTCATGACATATATCTTCATATGTCCCCCTTGCCGACTTTTTCAAGATTTCTTTGGATGATAAAGGATCATTTTTCAGCCTGTTTTCTCTCAATGTCCCGGTTCCTGTTATGCCTCTTTTCGATAGATCTTTCAGCAAGGGAATGCTGGTAAATAAGTTGTCCATGAGAACATGTGTCTCAGGTGGGTTCTCGCATTTGTCTAGGAACCCAAGAACAACATCGGCACCTTGGCCTGAATCAGATTTTGATAATTTTGTAGATGCTCCACAATAAGGTTCAGCATGCAATAAATGACCATTCGAAGAAAACAGAGTACAAAGTTTGAAGCCAAAACGTATTGTCTTACCTCTTATGAATTGTTTTAGTCCGTGGTGCCCGAAATATGGAATTATAGACACATCTACACTCAAAATTATATACCAACAGCATAAAAGCATGACTTTCAAGGGCAACAATTTATAAAATACACTTTTATAACAATGATTTAAAGTCAAAATATTATTTCAAAAAATTCTAATTCAAACGTGAAAGATTTTCGATTTTAATTCAAACGTGAAAGATTTCCGATTTTAATTCAAACTTGACTTATACATTAGCCGGTTGGTACGGTTTCGTACCAACGATATATAAGATTTTATATATTATAATACAAAGCAAAACATGACTTTCGAGTGGCATGAATTTATAAAATACACTTTTATAACATTGATTAATAGTCAATATATACACTCAAGAGCCAAAACATTATGACCACCTGTCAATAACGAGTTGGCCCACCTTTGGCGCGCAACACAGCTTCAACCCGCCTTGGCATGGATGCAACAAGTCCTTGGTAGATAGCCGGAGACAGATTGTACCAGATGTTTAAGCAACGGTCACGCAAATCCGAGATATTGCGAATTGGTGGTCTTTGAACTCTGAGCTGCCGTCCCATGACATCCCAAATGTGTTCTATCGGATTGAGATCCGGTGAGTTAGGCGGCCAGGACATTAACTGGAATTCAGCATCATGTTCCTGGAACCACTCCAACACAATTTTAGCCTTGTGACACGGGGTGTTGTCCTGTTGGAGCATTCCATTTCCAGCTGGAAAAACAGAGGCCATGTAAGGGTGCAACTGGACCACAATGATGTTCAGATACCCTGTAGCATTCATGGTCTGCTCTACCACAACCACGGGTACCAGAGACGCCCAAGAGAACGTCCCCCAAAGCATAATACTGCCACCACCGGCCTGTGTATGACCTACTGTACATTGAGGGAGCAACAGTTCGCCTGGAAGACGGCGTATCCTGACACGGCCATCGGCGTGATGAATGACAAACCGTGATTCATCTGACCAGGCAACTCTCTCCCACTGATCCATGGACCAGTCGCGATGCTCCCGGGCCCAGCGCAGGCGCAGTTGGCGATGACGCTTGGTCAGCAAAGGCACACGAGTGGGACGTTTGCTGCGTAGCCCCATATCCAACAGTGTCCGCTGAACAGTGTGCTGCGATACTATTCTACTTGGCCCTGCATTGTATTGGGCTGTCAGCTGAGCCACTGTCTGGCTCCGGTTTTGCTTCACCATGCGAGACAGTCTCCTACGACCTTTTTCTTTGATAGCGTGTGGACGTCCAACACCATGTCGTCTACTGCTGGTTTCACCGTCATTCATCCACTTTGCATAAGTACTAACAACTGTAGGTCGCGAACAACCCACGAGTCGTGCAGTTTCGGAAATACTTGTTCCGAGCCTTCGAGCCATTACAATCTGCCCTCTATCAAAGTCGCTTAGATCCGCAGCCTTTCCCATCACACACAGAAGTAAGTGAAAGAATGATTCTTCAGACTCTCCAGCAGCAGTTAAATACCACTTCCACCTGATCACGTGCCTTCCACGTCATCCAGGCGAATTCATTGCAAAATGTAGGGGTGGTCATAATGTTTTGGCTCTTGAGTGTAATTTTGAGATAAATCCAAAACTCTAAACTTATTATTTTCTATGTGATGTCAGAGGCATCATGTTTCACGACGCTTTCACCTGAGCATAACGTCGAATAAAAACAAGAACTTGAGAGCAAATGGCAGAAAATTTATTTTTCGCGCTGTCAGTGAACTATTCTTGAAGCACATGAACAATATTGGACAACTAGACACATTTAGTGCAGAGAAGAAAAATTGTTCTTAAGCTGGTATGTTTTCGTACCAATAGGCATTAATGGGTTAACGAGCGTAAGGGCCTGTTCACATAGGAGTCCGTTGCGTTGCGTTAAGGAAAAGATGACGTTGAGACGAAAATAAACCAATCATAGGCGTTAAAAATTTCATTGCAAATCGTTTGGAGGCATATGATTGGTTTATTTTCATCTCAACGTCATCTTTTCCTTAACGCAACGCAACGGACTCCTATGTGAACAGGCTCTAAAGCCGAAATAGCACAATCGGACGGGTAACGAAATAATATGTCCTAAGAGCAACATAACTAGTGATTAATTTAATTTTGTTTATATATTCCACTTCTTTAAACATTAAAATAATAATTTGCATGTAAGCAATAAAAAATAAATGATAATTACCTTATTAAGACAGATGAATTGTTGAACTGTTTCGGTTGCACGTGTAAACAACGTTAAAATTGCCTCTCGTAACTCAAAATCAGGCTAAAACCATCATCTGTTGAGGAAAATTGATACTACATACTTTCTGTAAACCCTCACTATCGCTCGATTCAGGCGTTTATTACATGCGACTATTGCCCAAAACTTGAGTTTATGTCTAACCCTCACGATCGTACAGGCGCACAGGGCTGCCGTCAACTGAGCCAGAGCCCGGGGCAAAATAATACAGCGGGGCCCCCTCTCCACTCAATATTTGAACATTGTATACATTTTTTTAGTCAACTCTTATTTAACCGGGCCCCCTGCCGGCCCGGGTCCCTGGGCATTTGCCCCCTTTGTCCCCCCTGACGCCGGCCCTGCAGGCTTTAAGGGCTGTAGTTAAAGGGGCAAAAACTATGTCATAGACAGAAAAGTGAGCGGCTCCGCCCATCGACCAATCAGAGTCCGAGTGCGTATTGTCGCAGGGCAGATTCTAGCCGCCTGTCATTAATTTGCTTCTGCGCATTATGATTTTCAACATTTGGCAATGATGTGTTGAGTATAATTCGTGTATTAGTGCATTTATTTACTATCTAGCCGTCATGTTTTGACGGCTACCAACTAGTCATTTTTTAAGAAGCGAAAAGAGAACAATTCTGTGCTATAAAATCCCGTTCATAAACAAGCATCCTTCAGCAGATCATGAAACTGTCGAGTACTGTTAACGCAGTGAAATTTTTACCGACCCTTTTCACACATCTGTATCAGGATGGTAATTCAGCCCAAAATGTAATTCGAAAGACATGTAATGTACTTATTTTTGAAGTGAATGTTATTAATTTTTTTTCTTTCGAGTCTGTGAAATTCTGATTATTTAACTTAATACAATGCTTTGTCAGATTAGTATGTGTCTGGTTGTAGTCTCAAGTCATATCCCATATTTATTTGCCATGTTTTATTTACAACCTGGAGAGAATCAACCTTTTAAAGGGTGTTGGTCTGAAAAAAAGCATTGTCTCCTGTGTATTCGTGACATAAATCTCATAGACTATAAGAGGTCCACAGAAAACTATTTTGAAATGTTTGATTCAGGTTGTTTGAAGAATCACGTAAAAGCACTATTTGAGTATAGAAAAAATTAAAGAATTCTGTAGGATTTACATCACTGTAATCCTAATGTATTATATATATGAAATTCATATTAAAGCATGGAAAGGACATGGTGAAAATATTTGTAGCCAGCGAATTACGGTCCAAACAAATATGCATAAAAAAAAAACATAAGCCACATATTTGTTACTTCCTCTAACAATTTCGTATATTTTATTAGATTTACAAAAATAATCTCATGGTAAGAAAGCCTTTTTTTTAAATCAGAGATTGATCTTTAGAATTTCTCGGATCATGAAATTTAATAATTAATAACGGAATTATTTTGAATTACAGACAACTAAATTAAATATCAAGCAAAAAGATATAAATAATTTATATCCATTATGAATCGATCCAATATCTGTAATTTTCTGAAAATCCTTACAAACCGAAACATATCAAAACCCTTCACATCCTTATGATCGACCAGGACAAAAGAATAAGGATGGCTCAGAACCTTGTGCCCTAAATGTAATAAACTTAAAATGCTGAATAGTTTATTTAATCCAGAACATAGATTCAACATCTTAGTTTATATTTTTATTTATATATATATATATATATATATATATATATATATATATCATTTTCCAGCACGAACAAATTTTTGTGTTGTGTTGTTAATTTAACGTTAAGAATACAAAAACAAGCGAGATGCGCAAGTGCAGAGGTATTAAAACTGTGTCCAAGGTTTTATATGCGGCCTGAAACACTCGCACTCATTTCAGGCAGGTGCTTTTGTAAACATTATTTTGGGAATGAGTACAAAACTGTACCAAAATGTGTCAGCTGCTGCTCACGTTGCTCGAAACAGCGTACCTTTGTGAATCATCCATTTCTAAGTAAGGGGACAATGGCCGAATGATTAGTGCGCTAGCTTTCAGTACCAGAGTGAGTGGGTTTTGAGTCCCACTATTGGCATGGGTGTTTGTAGCTGTTCGGAATTGGCTTTAATCTGTAGGTCCCGGTTTAATTAGCCTTTATATAGCAAAAAAATTAACGTAGCATTCTCGACCAAACCAAAATGAAGTGTACAAAGAACGTACATCGATATCGACTTACTGATGGCCTTGATGACGCATTTAGAGTAACAGCAAGTATAAGCTCCATTTGTCTAAAATAGTTAACATTTTTTTAAAAATCACACTCATTTTTAAATAAACGTTCGGATATATTTAGGTTTTGATTTTAATTTTTTACATTATTATATTTTAAGGTTTACTGTACTATGTTGCAGCCCGCATAATGTAGCAAACATATGCATGCGGCCCAAGTGAGAAAAAGTTTGAGTATGGTTGCTCTAGTGTTAATATATATCATTCATTTCTTTTTCCTCTCTTTGCAGGTGCTCGTTACAGATCGTTAGGTGCGAAAGTAAAGGGTTTGTGGACTCCACAAATTCTGAAGTTAAACGTATTACCCACAGTTACAGTTTTCTGATTATTCTGTAAAGAAACGTTCGCATGCCAGAAGAGCAATTGTTGTACATTCCCAGAGTGAAGGAACCTTCCAACGACAGCCATTCCTGTGAGCAGAACCCTAATGCAGGTGGAGAGGAATACACTGCATGTAGAATTAGCCTAAATGTACAAAGCTCCACTGAACAGCTTCCTTCTTGCACCGAAGAGGAAATCTTCAAATGTAATTTATGTGATTGAACATTTTCACAGTTCACTGCCTTCAACATGCATATTTCAAATCACATTGCTGATAATCCTATGTACCCTTAAAGGAGAAAAACCTTTTGCCTCGTCTGTATGTGAGAAAAAAATTTCTGCTCAGTATGCTTTAAAAGCACATCTCCGTACCCATACAGAACAGAAACCTTTCTCCTGCACTGTATGTGAGAAAAGATTTTCTCAACTGGGTCATTTTAAAACACATTTCCGTACCCATATAGAAGAGAAACCTTTTGCCTGCACTGTATGTGAAAAAAGATTTCCACAGCTGGGTCATTTTAAAACACATCTCCGTATCCATACACGAGAGAAACCTTTCTCCTGCACTGTATGTGAGAAAATATTTTCTCATCAGGGTCATTTTAAAACTCATCTTCGTACCCATACAGGAGAGAAACCTTTCAACTGTGCTGTATGTGAGAAACGATTTTCCCCTCTGAGTAATTTTAAAAGACATCTTCATACCCATACAGCAGACAAACACTTCGCCTGCACTTTATGCGAGAAAAGATTTTCTGCTTAGCGTGTTTTAAAAAGACATCTCCGTACACATACAGGAGAGAAACCTTTTGCCTGCACTGTGTGTGAGAAAAGATTTTCTCAGCTGGATTCTTTAAAAAGACATGCCCGTATCCATACAGGAGATAAACCTTTTGCCTGCACTCAATGTGAGAAAAGATTTTCTCATCGGGACTATTTGAAAAAACATTGCAATACACATACAGCAGATAAACCTTTCACCTGCACTTTATGTGAGAAAAGATGTTCTCAGCTGGATAATTTAAAAAGGACGATGATGTTATTTTCATTTAGGTGGTCATTAATTTCTTCAGCAATAAATTTTTCTGTTATTTTACTAAGGGTATTAAGCAGGATAATGGGGCGATAACTTTCAGGGGAATTAGGTGGTTTTCCAGGTTTGTGGATGGGGACAATAATGGAATTTTTCCAACGCGGAGGAAAATAATTAAATTTAAAAATATTGTTGATAAGTTGTGTAATTTTATAAATGTATTTTAGGGGCAGTTTTTAAATCATGGTATTTGTAATAGCATCATCACCAGGAGATTTGCGATTGGGGAGAGTTTTAATTACGCTTACAACATCGGAGGGTAAAATATTAGGGATATAAGTATTGTGATGGGTATTTAGGAAAAGATTAATATTAGTGTTTACAATATTTTCAGTGGAAGGGTCGGGCATATCGTTTTATTAGGGAGTTGGCAATTATATCAGCTTTATCGCTATCGGTGTAGTTATAATTATTTGTAAGGGGGTCTTTAAGAGGGGGAATAGTTTTAAATGAGTTTTTAAGTCTCTTTGCGGCTCTCCAAATGGAATTATCATCGGGTGTGAGTGAGGAGATGTAATTTTCCCAATTTTTATTGGCTTTTTCTTTTAAGTAGTATTTAAGGTCTTGGATTCTTTTATTGTGAGATGTTCTATTACGCTGCCATGCTTTCCTAGCGCGATTTTTGTTATTAGTTAAAATTCTGAGGTGATTGTCGATGTGTTTATTATTTTGTGGTGTGATGAAATGTGTACTTTGATTATAGCTGTTTGTGATGTCAGTGGTTATGTCATTAACGAGTCTATGCCAGAGGTACTATTAATTTCGTAGTAATTGTAATGTTTATTGTTTAGGGTATTATAGTAATTTTTCCAATTGGTGTATTTAAAAGGTTTTATGGCGAGGGGGTTAATTTTTAAGGGAGATTTTTAGGAGGACATGGTTATGATCGGAGATGGGTTCACAGAGTGTTTCGATTAAAATTTCATGAGGAAATCCTCTTACAAGAGCAAAATCTAAAATACTGGTGCACAGTGGAGTATTTGTAGCAAAACCCTGGCCAAAAATATTTTCCATTGCTTTTGACTTTTAACTTACTTTGTAATAGTAAATGCTCCTTTTTTTAAAAAAAATTACAATTAAAAATTCTTAAATTTAAAAATGAATTTTTTTTGTAAAATTGTCTTTATAAATCAATCTTTATCATATATATATACACTGCTGGCCACCCAAATTGCAACACCAAGAAAGACAAGAGATATCACAACAAAATTTATTTTGTAGATAACATGTTGACCAAGTATCAAATGATTAAATTTATAGACTTCTGTGAAGTGTGGTTCCTGCCAAAATCAGTAGCCAGAGTAGCCGCCATTGTTGGAGATCATCGCTTCCACACACCTCGGCATTGATTCAAAGAGACTTTGGATGAGTTCTTGGGGTACAGCAGACCAAGCAGCTTCCACACGTTGCCAAAGTTGATCTGCTGTGGCAGCTGGGGATGGAATCTGGGTCAATCGTAGAGCAACCATGGACCACATGTTTTATATCGGCGAAAGATCCGGAGAGCGAGGCGGCCAGGGAAGCAATTCAATCTGGCGATTGACGAAGAACCGTCGGACAATGCGTGCCACGTGTGGTCGCGCATTATCCTGTTGAAATATGGCTGTGGGCAAGCCCTGAAGGTAAGGAAGGACAACTGGCTCCAACACCTCGGAGATGTAGCGCTGGCTGTTTAAAGTACCGGCAATGCGTACTAGAGGTGTGCGAGAGTGATATCCAATACCGCCCCATACCATAATACCCGGTGCAGGACCAGTGTGGCGGTGCATAACGCAGCTGTTCAGCATCCTCTCTTCACGGTGTCTCCAGACTCGAATGCGACCATCGTGGTGTTGCAGACAGAAGCGTGACTCGTCAGTAAAGACAATTTCATTCCATTCTGCCGTCCACATCCTTCTGTCATCGCACCATTGGCGGCGGAGACGTCTGTGGTTCTGCGTCAAGGGTAGACAAAGTAATGGACGTCTTGCGGACAGACCACTCTGCTGTAAACGGCGTCGAATGGTACGCGCAGACACTGGATGATGCGTTACAGACTGCATGTGCTGTGCTATGGTTCGTGATGTGACTGAGCGATCCGTCACTGCCATGCGCACAATTTGCCTGTCATCACGTGAAGTGGTGCGCTGAGGTGGATGCGATCGAACACGCCGGTCCGTCGTACCCTCCTGCATCCAACGATCACATATCCGCATTACAGTTGTTTGGTTTCGTCCAACACGACTACCGATTTCCCTGAAAGATAATCCACAATCTCGGTAGGCCACTATCCTTCCTCTGTCGAACTCGGATACTTAATCAAAAGATGATCGCTGTTTTCAACAAGGCATTATTGATCGTTTTTTTTGAAAAAACCCACAAGTAAAACACAATTGCCGAACTTGAAATCGTCGAAATCTCCAAGCCTTAAATAGCGCTTTGAAGTGGCGCCACAGGCGCGCGTGATGTGCGTCTGCGCTGAAATTCTAATCATTTGCATATCTCACCTCCGCTAATGCATGTTGAAAATTTCATGATATTTGCATGTTTCCTTCAGGGTGTTGCATTTACAGTGGCCAGCAGTGTATTATGTCCAAAAACCTAAAAAGCAATGAGATTGTCCATCTTCGTGTCTTTTTAATTTCGGAAGTTAAATCGATAATTTCTCTGATTTGTGAAATGAAGGAGGAGTCTGGGCTATTTTTATTTGAGGTGGGTGAGTGACTATTGATATCGGGCGTTACAGTATTTATTTGGGTGTTGGTTGGGGGTTATTGGAGGGTGTAGGGGCTGCTAATTTTTTAGTTATTTCTGCGAAGGATACATTTGGGGTGACTTTGCGGGAGGTTTTCATTTCTCGTTCTTTTTTCCTATCTTCTTCGGATCTATAGACTGGGAACCTAGGGTAACCTCTATAATTTGAGGGGTGATTTCCATTGCAATTGCAGCAGATGGGGATTTCTATTCTTTTTGGTTGGGGGCAGACGGGAGTAGAGTGGGGGCCAGCGCACTTTACACAACTGGGATTGACGTGGCAATTTTCTTGGTTATAGTGCCAATACTGGCATTTAAAGCACTGTTGTATTTTTCGATAGTTACTAAGAGGAAAAACGGGGATTTTAAGTTGTAAATTTCCTTCCCACTTTCTGTATTTTCAAGGTGGACTCGGACTAGGGGCATTCTGGATTTGTCTGCGCGTTTTAACATCTGATTAACTTTAACGACGGGGAATTTTAGCTTGTCTAGTTCATTGTAAATTTCCTTCTCCTCCAATTCAGAGGGCAGACCGCGAATGACTATCTTTATGGGTGGTTTATAATTTTCTATTAGAAGGAAGTGTTGTTCCTTTAGGAAAGTGGAGATCTCTCTGTGTGAATTTTCTGTTGTGGGGAAGATGCGTACGAAGTTCTTGTCTAACTTCGCATGGAATTTTCTTATGGGTGATGAATTAATTGCAGTTAGAATATTTCTGTAGTTTTCAGTTTTATAGATGTTAATAGGCTTGATATTTTGTTCTTTTACTTTAGTTATATGAGTATTAATTTGTGGGATAGAGTTGTGATTAAGAGTTACTTCTGGTAGTTGCTTGAATTTATTACTGGTAGATGGCGCCACTAAGTAATTGGAAGTGACTTGGCAGTTTTTAGCTGTCAGTCTTCGTGCCGGTGTTTGGAAGTTAGTTTTCTTGCAGGGAGAATCCTGCTGGGTGTTTATGATTGTTAGTATTAGTTTCTGAAATCTGAAGATTAGTGTTGTTAGGGATATGACCATTAGAAAAATCCTTACCCGTAATGAGTCGGTAGGCTTCGAAGGCTCTGGGTAATTTTTTCTCATAGTCATCGTATGCTTCTTCTACTAGGGCGTTGTCGTATAGTTGTTTGAAAATGAGCTTCTCGCCTTCATTTAAGTGCTCTAGGTTGATCAGAGGGACAACCGGGCTGTCATCGATAGATTCTTCGGAGCGCATGGAGTAAACCGAATTAACGCTCCCACAGAGGGGGAGCGCCGCATTCCTCCTTCCTGACTCGCCGCCATGGGATGTCGTATCATCCTGCCCACGAATAAAATGCACGGAGCGGCAATAAATTTACGGGGAAGACCAGCCTGTGGAGGGCCCAATACGAAAAGGGGAAAAATGAACCCAGAGTTTTTTTTTCGAGGGAATCGGCGACGAGATCTGAGGCAGAAGGACGGAGATTCGATGTTTGCGAGCTGTGGCAATAACTTCTGACGGCTGTGAAATGACCAGGAGAGGGATGATGCGCCCCCTATAAAGCCCCGTCGAGATGAGCGTTTTCAACTTCCCGCGACGTGGCTGCTACCTACACAGGTAGATGTGCCACATCATTACATGTGCTATGTGTTGCTGCCTCCTCAACGGTCCCCATGTTGGTCTTTTCTACCCATTCAAATAACGCTAGACAAGGAACTGGTATTTTATCAACTTTGGTAAATAGATTTTATTTCGCTCGATCCGTAAAGGTTATCTCGCAGGAAGCGGATATAACATGGCCTTTTTTTATACATATAACACATATAGCCAAGAATTCAATTATACTATGTAAACTAATCTCTGCAAATTATTTGTAACCAAATGTTCTTATTTTATTTATAAAAACGTATAGTTACCATTCGAGTTCATCTCCCAATTTTGCACACAACGCAACTCAAAATCTCCGGTACCCCTCATAACAACAAGTTTAATACTATATTTAACAAAAAAGTGATTAAAGATACACATATACATAATATGCAAAACAGCAATACAGTACTGGACAGAATGGATGACTCACCACAAAAAACTGTGATGTTTATGAATGCACAAGAATAATTGCATTTAACTAAGTATTTATTTTATGGGAATTATTAATTTTAGTTATATAAGCACAGTATACATACATAATTGAGAAAGGGTTCAATATTTGGTGTGGAAACCTTTTTTTTCAATACAGCTTGGATACGATCAGGCATGGAAATACATAATTTTTCGCAATAGTCTGGTGTAATTTCTGTAATCCACACTTGTTTTATAGTTTCTCTTAAGTCCAAAAGTGGGGTTGCGCTCAGCAACTTTGCGCTTTAAAATTACCCAACAGTTCTCGATTGGGTTTAGATCCGGGGAATTTCTGGGCCACGGCCCAAGGATCTGAAACCCCTGCTTTGCAATCCGTGTCTTAACAGCTTTAGTCTGGTGGCAAGGTGCTCCATCATGTTGGAAGTGTGTGCACTGGTTGATATTCATAAATGGTGGTAACTTCTCTTTTAGCACATCGAGATAAACAGTTTCATTAATTGATGTGTCTTCAGGCATGAACCACAATCCACATCTTCCTTTGGCACAAATGGCTCTCCAGACGATGAGTTTTGCAGCATGCTTCACGGTGGGAATAATGTAGCGTTGACAGTCTCTTTTATTGGGAGGCCGTCGTATGTTTCTACAAAATGCATAAAACTGCGATACTTGAGTCTCGTCTGAAAACATCACATGTTTCCATTGCTCCACAGTCCAATCCTGATACTTTTTACAAAATGTCAGTCGGTCAGCAATGTTTTTGGGAGACAATTTAGGCTTCTTAGCAGGCTTGTAAGACTTTAAATTGGCATTGAATAGCCTCCTGCGGATTGTCCTTTGGCTAGGAATATTAACATCGTTTGGTAAACCAGCTTGGTTTGCTTTCGCTGATTTTCTGGATGACTTCTTCGCTGCCAAAATTATGGACTCATCCATGCGCTTGCTTGTGCTCTTGGAACGACCTTTTGCCTTTGAATATCCATAATTTCAGGTTGTTTTGAAATTACTTATAGACCTGGAAACTGTCTTTTGTGCCAATTGTAATCTGGCAGCAATTTCCCGAGCACTATAACCTTCTTCGCTCAGAATCTTTATTTGTGCATGCATTTCGCGTGAAATTCTTTTATCAGGCATTTTACATTATTTCACCCTTCTGCAAAAATTTGTATGTCAACACACGGCGAACACAACTAATGAACTAACGAAATGCCAAGCAAGAACACCTGCACTTTGGCAGACAGCCAAAACGAACATCTGGCGCCAATACGTCACTATGAATGGGAAAAAACAAATGAGTCATCCATTCTGGCCAGTACTGTACATACAAGAACGATTTTTTTAATGAATAAGTTAATAACAATATAAAGTCATATAAAATTACTTATATGATGAAATTTTAAATTTTTAGTTCATATACAAACATGTTAGCATCGTTTTATAAATTTCTTTCCATAAAGCATTTTCCTTTTCTCCTCCTTCCAAATAAAAGAAATTTCACACAGATTATGTATGATAATTAAATTAAATTGTTTGAAGTATACACTTGAACAGGAACAGAAAAAAGTAACTTTTGTCTATTTTGGAAACATAAGCTCTGGTGAGAACACAGGCAAAACACTTATTGTCTGTACAATGAAGAAAGTTTACAGAAAGAAAAAAATATTGCCTACGAAACAAATCATTGTTGCTTTCAAAATAAATTGGCAAAAATGGAAAAAATCTCATTGGAGTATCATATACTTAAAAACTAGTACAAAGCAATTTACAATAATGGAATTTTCAGCTTACACCACAATGCAAAAAAGACATAAGACAAGATATCTGAGGTGGAGGGTTTCAATTAGGAGCAATTTGAACTATTAAACATAGCTACCTATTTCTTGAGGTAGAGACTGACAATCAATAACATTTGTGATTGGATTAGAGTGTAAAAGGCTGATTATTAATTGCTTTTGGAGTGAATTTATGAGAAATACAGCAAAGTTTAATTAGAAACAGTGCCAGAGGAGGTGGCTTTTAATAATCAATAAAAGTTTGCCATCATATATATCATTAGACTCATTTATGCTTTTCATCAGATATTTGAAAGCAATTTTATTTAAATTTTATTAATATGTAGCTTGTAATCATTTATAACCTTGATATTTTCTTTAAAAATTTTTTTATGCTACTTTCAGATTTCTCAACAAACACATCACTAAAAGGCAGGTGAAGTTATATAAAAGAGGTAAAAGGAGGAGCTAGAAGATGCCCCAAAACAAAATAAATTTCCTAACAGAAATTTTCATTAACTTGTGAACACAACTGCATATATACCTATAAATTCAAGTATCCCATTCTGAAAATATTTAATTTCAGTGCTCGGAACATGTCAGATTTTTGAGCAGCCCCTAGGCAAAAATTGGAGGTATCCGTTTTCTTGATGAACAATTACCTTTTATTATTTGCCTAGGTTTTTTACATCTTGGGCACCTTCTGTCATCTATATTTATTCCTACCCAACTAAAGAGAAAACTAAAATTATCACACTCTAGGGAGAAGCAAGAGGTGATTTATAACACTCACAAAAATCTAAATATAGAAATTCACTAAACACTTAAAATAATTTCATGCCATTCTGCCAAAGCATTTATACTGTTTGCATATAAAGCATCTTGCACATCTTATGTGTAAAGTTTCTTTACAGAATGAACTGAATCAAAAGGAGAAAAACTCCAAAACTGGGTGAGTCAGAAAGAACTGAATATCTACTACAACTTGCCTTACAAAAACATGCTTCTGTGAGATAACATGCAAAATTAATTATACAAAATAAAGAAAAACTTTCTGCTTTAAGCAGATTTACCTGTCTATAACAATACAAGAAATTTTGGTTACTTGTCGTGTTCTCTTTATAAGATTTAAAACATGTCTATGAAGTCAAATTCATACAGTTTTCCATATAAAATATGAATAATCATAAGAGATCCTTAGGAACACTATGCATGCAAATACATTGTAGATATAGTATAAAGATGTAAAGTGACTAAAATATTTGGCGCCAATGCTGATTATTTGGTGAAAAATAGAGGGATGTTTGGTGACAATCTCCTCCTCCCCTGTTGAACTACACTATTTCACTTTCTACCCCTCATCAAAAAAAGAATTCTTCCTGAGTGACCACTTTCTCAGAGATCTTCTCTTCGGAGGAGACCTACATCTGATTGAGATTAGCCGTGATGTGACATACTGTTGCACTTCAATTGAATTGAACAAATCTGGAAATTCTCCTTTGAGCTCGCATATCCAATTGCCCATGATGAACACACTTATCACGTTGATAAACAGTTTCTTTTACAAAACAAGAATAACTATTCTCAAACACTATTTAGGTGAAGCAGTTCTGCTGACACTAGATCTACTGCTTCTAGGATGCATAATCATTCGTCCCACCCCACCCTCTCTTAACTTCGAAGTCACCATCCCTATCAAGAGACCATGCCAGTGATGTGAGAGAATCACATAAAGCAAAATCCTAACTTAATTATAGGGTAGGTATATCCTTAATAATAAAGGATCACAGATTTTTATAAAATCTGTGGACTAAAAATTTTTTTAAAACTTCTACTCAGAAATTGTGAGATCCAAGTTCTAATACAGAACCCTCATCTAGTTCACCTAAATGTATCATATCCACATTTCCTTTTATACAACAAATATACAATCTTACCAACATTTTGTGTTCAAGGGTTGTTCAAAAACTTTCAATTTAATTGCTTACAAGGTGAAATTAATTTTATTTTTAATTGTATCAGAAAGCTTGTCAACTGCAAGTTCGAAATGATATTCTGAACGTTAAAAATTTCTTCAAAGGGGTTAGAATATTCCTTTAGAATACATCATTTCTGCAAAATAAATTCTTCTATTTGATGCCTTCACATTCTTAAGAATATTAAATACACTTCTGTTTTGACAAGATCAAATTTAATTTTATTAAGATAAATAATTTATTGAATATATTTGCAGCCCATCAAATGACTGTACAATCAAATTCACAGAAACTTGCTTTACCTCTAACGTCAGCTCATCTGTCTTTATACTGTTCCCAAGGTCATCGGTGTCACAGACCACCATGCTATAAAATTAGGATATTTTCCTATTTTTATAAGTTTTTTACAGTTATAAGTCATTAATGCAAAACTACTGCCACCTCTCATTCTTGAAAAGAGTAAATAAAAAATAGATTATTCAATGAAAATTCCAAAATCCGATTCCTCAATCTGTGATAGTGCGAGAGAGACAAAATGTCTGGTTCGTTTTCAAACAGGAGGAATTCTTCCAGCCATGCTAGCTACAATAATAAAACAAAGATTTTGGAAATAGAATGCATGAAGACTGAAAGACAATTAGAACGATTCAAAGCTTATCGGTCATACAGACCGGCAAATATTTAAATGAGTTCAAGGCTCATTGGTCCAAAAGACTGACTATGTTTTACAAAGATTAAATTTACCGACAAGCCACGAGCGGGCGAAAATCTGCGAGGTGTTGTAATTGAAGGTCAAAACCCGACTGAAGAACTCAGAAACCCCAACAGTCTGATCACCTCCACCACTAGCCCACCCTTCAGAGCAAGTGCAATAGCAGTCTCCTAGACTAATGTGCTGACGTAAGGGTTAAATACAAATCAATTTTCGTTTTATAATACAAAATGTCACTTGCAATGGATTCCTCCATTATTACGAGTGAAAATCTGTCAGTGAAGGAAGACAATCCCATTTCCTGTCTAAATATCTTTCAAGACTTGGTAAAGCATTCATTATTCAGTGGACAAGATTTGGTTTAATTTATAAACTTGAAATGTTTTATGAGTGATGAATTCAAAATTAAAAGTATACATTTCAAACATAAAAATAAGACAATATTTAATATAAAACTTGCCATGCATCAAACATTACTTTAGCTGCACATTACAAGAAAACCTTTTAATAAAATAATAGAAAGTTAATTGAAAATTTTTTTAAAAAGGCAAAAGTGCAAATTTATAAAGTCTGGATATATAGCTATAAAATATTTATTTATACACTGAAGTGCCACCGAATTAGGGATAGCAAAGCCTATGCAAATTGTGTAGCCCTGCGCATCATGTATGTGCAAGTAAGGGCGCTGTGGTAACTGCATATATAGCGCGTACTATGGTTGTTCTGAATTTGTTGTTGGAATTGCCAGTATGGATAAACTGCCTGATTTAGACGCCTTCGATCGCGGACAAATCATAGGTGCGCGACACATGGGCCATTCAATTTCTGAAATCGTCAGACAGCTAGGATTTTCAAGGTCGACAGTGTCAAGAGTATACCAAGAGTACATGGATGGTGGAAAAAAAACTAGCGATCGGGCAAACTGCAAAGGACAATTAGCCTTGACAGTGCATGGTGAGAGACGGCTCAGGCGTATTTTACGTAGCCAGTGAAGCCAAACATTAGCTCAAATTACTACCCACTTTAATGACAGTGACAGTCGTATAGTCAGTAAACGGACTGTGCAATGCTCGCTTCACCGTATGGGTTTCGGGAGCCGTCGATCTACGAGAGTACCATTGCTCTATACTCGCCATCGGGCTGCACGTCTTGCCTGGGCAAGAGAGCACAGAGACTGGAGTGTAGAGGACTGGAAACGAGTAGCATGGAGTGATGAGTCTCAATTCCGACAACTTAACGCCGACGGGAGGCTGAGAATATGACGTCAGGTTCATGAAGCCATGGATCCTGAATGCCTGGCTGGAACTGTACAAGGGCATGGTGGCTCAATCATGGTCTGGGGTGTTTTTTCGTGGCACAGTTTGGGATCTTTGGTGCATGTACCAACCTCTCTCAATGCAATTCGGTACGTAGAGTTGCTGGGTGATCACCTCCATCTGTTTATGCTGTTCTGTTATCCACACAGTAATGGAGTTTTCCAGCAAGACAACTGTACCTCTCACAAGTCCCGGTTGGCTACTGGCTGGTTAGATAAGCATTCCTCTCACTTCTCTGTCATGAATTGGCCACCTAGAAGCCCAGACTTAAATCCTATTGAGCATCTTTGGGATGTTTTGGAACAAGGCGTGAAAGGCCATCACACAGCACCAAAGAAAATTACTGAATTATGGACAGCTTTAGCCAATATTTGGCAAGCCATTCCCATGGAATGTTTCCAGAAACTTGTTGAATCTATGCCTCGTTGTGTGGCAGCCGTTATCAAGGCCAGAGGAGGCCCAACTCGTTACTAGGTAGGTATCCCTAATTCAGTGGCACTTCAGTGCATTTTCCTCACTTAGAGGACACACTAGATGTAGAAAAAAGTAGTTAAATATTAAAAATTATCTATGTATATAAAAGGTAAATACCATTGACTGACTGACTGACTACCCTACCTTAGGAACCGCAAGTCCTATGAAAATGGAATTTTGTAGGGTGGTTTTGTAGGTGGACTCCTCTGACAAATGACAACTCTCTACTGCTAAACTTAATTTAAATTCAATTAACCAAATTATATGACTTATGGTAGTAAAGTATTCTGTCATAAAGCACAGGAATTTGGCTAATAATTTTATAGTAGGCAAAAACAAAAACAAAAAGTATTAAAAAAGTGATACTTTCAATTTTTAATGCACCAGACAGGGTCTGACATAGCAACTAAGGCATTAGAGGATTGCATCCCTGCTGGTAAACTGACTGCCACCACAATAAGTGACATTCTATGACAGACTTCCTGAAACATAAACAAGCATAATGAAACCCTCATTATTTCAGTGAAGAACATATAACACTGCTAAAAATTATCAACGCTAAAATTAATTTTTTTACTCCAATCACTTTGATGCCTCAAGTATCCCATCAAGGATCATAGGTCATAACCAATATCGCATTCCTACATTTAAAAAATTTTTAAACTAAGAAATTGCACTAAATTAATTCCAAACCATAATTAGATGTGACATCTCCTCTTTAAAATAAATAAAAAATAATTTTAAAAAAAAGGTTAAAAAGGAGTTTGAATTTCCACAGTCGAACTTCTTAGGAAGAAAAATATTCCTTAGAGCAAAATAAAAAATACTGTTTCATACAATAGTAGAGATTTGAACACATCCCTAAATAGATAGAAAGATGCTTTTTTCATCTGTTCTCAAGATATAAACATTTCTCTCATAAAGACAGATGGTTATTTATTATAAATTACCCTCTCCAGAAACTCTTTTGTCAAACAGAGAAGAGACAAAAGTTTTGTCTCCTGTACGGGTACAGAGATGTGTTTTAAAATTACCCTGTTGAGAAAATCTTTTATCACATACAGTGCAGACGAAAGGTTTCTCTCCGGTATGGGTACGGAGATGTATTTTTAAAGTAGTCAGATGAGAAAATCTTTTCTCACATAAAGTGCAAGCAAAAGGTTTCTCTCCTGTATGGGTACGGAGATGTGATTTTAATTGACCCTGTCGAGAAAATCTTTTCTCACATACAGTGCATATGAAAGGTTTCTCTCCTGTATGGGTACGGAGATGTTTATTTAAAGTAGCCAGATGAGAAAATCTTTTCTCACATAAAGTACAAGCAAAAGGTTTCTCTCCTGTATGGGTACGGAGATGTGATTTTAATTCACCCTGTCGAGGAAATCTTTTCACACATACAGTGCATATGAAAGGTTTCTCTCCTGTATGGATACGGAGATGTTTATTTAAAGTACCCCGTTGAGAAAATCTTTTCTCACATAAAGTGCAAGCAAACGGTTTCTCTCCTGTATGGGTACGGAGATGTGATTTTAAATGACCCTGTTGAGAAAATCTTTTCTCACATACAGTGCAGACGAAAGATTTCTCTCCTGTATGTGTATTGCAATGTCCTTTAAAACTGCCTATATGAGCAAATCTTTTGTCACATACAGTGCAGGTGAAAGGTTTTTCTCCAGTATGTGTATTGCAATGTTTTTTTAAATTGCACAGATTAGAAAATTTTTTTTCACATACAAAGCAGGTGAAAGGTTTCTCTCCTGTATTGTTATGCAGAGGATTGTCAGCAATGTGGCTTGAAAGATGCATATTTAAGGCAGCCAACTTTGAAAATGTTCTTTTACATAGATTACATTTGAAGATATCCTTTTTGGTTTGTAAGTGAAGTTGTTCAGTGGAACTTTTTACATTTAGACTAATTTGACATGAGGTGCATTCATCTTCATCTTCAATAGGGTTATGCTCACAGGAATAGCTTTCTTTGGAAGGTCCCTTTACTCTGGAAAAGTCTGACTTTGGCTCTTTTGACATGCCAAAGTTTCTTTACAGAATAATCAGAAAAATGTGATTAATCTCTGAGTAATCCGTTTAACTTCAGAATTTTTGGACTCCACAAACCCTTTTGTTTCACGCTTAACAATTTGTATCGAACACCTACAAAGATAGGAAGAAAGAAATTGAACGATATATATTACAACTATAGCATTAAGCTTGTTTTGTATTTTTAACGTCAAATTAACAACACAATATAAGAATTTGTTCGTGGTGGAAAATGAGATACATATAAACTATGTTACAATTTATGTTCTGGATTAAGTATATTATTGAGCATTTAAAATTTATTACAATTTGGGTACAAGGTTCCTTAGCCATCCTAATTCTTTTGTCCTGGTAGATCACAAGTATGTGCAGAAATTTGATATGTTTCAGTTTGTGGCGATTTTAAGAAAATTACAGATATGGGCTCCATTGATAATGGATAAGCATTATTCATATCTTTTTGCTTGATATTTAATTTGGTTGTCTATAAGTCAGAATAATTTTGTTATTTATTATTAAATTTCATGCTATTTTTGTAAATCTAATAAAATATAGAAAATTATTACTTGTTAGAAATATATTACTCATTAAAAAATATTGGAAAGCTTGTTGCTTGATGGTCAATGACCTGGCATTTGTTTAATAATGTTTGTTAAAAAAAAATTACTAACATACACTCAGTCCAAAAATAATTTCGTTACATGCCTTTCTAATAATAATTTTGGTTAAATTATGATGCTGATACAGATTTGTGAAAAGGGGTGGTAAAAATTCTACTGCAGTAACCAAACTTGATAGATTTACAACATGCTGGAGGACACTTGTTTATGAACAGGATTTTATCACACAGAACTGTTGTCTTTTGGCTTCTTGAAAATGTCTAATGATCTGATAACAATTGTTTTAATGTTTTATTCTTATCATACAATTTTTTTTTTTTTCTAGTGAATATCTTTTTTTTCTGAATAAAAGAAGATTTCAAATGGGAGTAGTGGAAGGTTGCTGTTTATTAATGTTTAACATAAATAATCCTAAATCTTTATAAACTTGGTATTTCTTCATATTTCTATATTAAAAACTATTGATATACCCTAATTTCCTCATATTTTTTTCTTGTCCATGGATAAAATGACTATTTTCTATCAAATTGACAGTGGATTTGGGGCGAAAGAGTTCTTAAAAAAGTCTATGACTAAAGAACCATGCTAGAAATTTATGAGATTCTTCAAAAGTGGAATATTAGAACTGTAAACATTCTTCCAATTCTAGTTTGCATACAATGACCTGTGCAAGCCCAAACGATACTACTATATGATCAGTGCTTTATAAATAATTATGCATGCTTAGAACAAGATATACTGGGATCATAAATGTGAATTGGGGACTCATTCTATATTTTAAACATTCTTCTAGCTTATTATCAATAATAGTAAAATAAATTTATGCCATCAAATTAGAAAATTAAAGAGCTAAAATCATGGAATTTACAAAAATGAAATTAAATAAAATTAGAATCAGGATAAATAATAACACAAGTATAATTACAATAATTACATTTAAATTTTTTCATGTACCTTTATCTATATAAATAAAGCAGTGTCCCTATGTATGTATGTATTGTATACATATCTACATTTCTTGACGAATCTGGTTGAAACTTCGAATACTTATGTTTTGAAGCCTCGGGATAATTCTAAGATAAGTTTGGAAGCTTTAAAAAATTATAATAATTTATAATTAATAAAAAAACAACAATTTTGAAGGGTGACAACAGTAAATAGAAGCTGTTACATTTCTCGGAATCACCCCTATGTGTCTCGCTACCTGCGATTGTTTACTTTCTGAAATTTGGTATATTACATATTGTGTTTCTACTTCAAAATGCTTAGTATACTGTAATTTATATTGTTCTTAATTTTATAATTCACCATGTACTTTTTAAATGCATAAAAATTAGTATATTTTAACTAAAAAGTTTCAGTCTAAACTTGAAGCACAGTTTTGTGATTTGTAATTCACTCACAAAAATTAGCCGTAACAGAGAATAGAGGTCCAAAAATGTATATGCAAGTAAAATTAAATTCAAAATTTTTCTTACCTACCCTCAGGCTGTCACAAAAAGCCGAAAATAACTAAAATCGGTCAATAATTAGTAAAGTTATTTTTCATACCAAAACTCAAATTTCTGATTGTACACAAACGATCTTCGTTGCCAAACAAATTTCAAGAATTCAGTATGAAAATAACGCTTGCGCATGAAGCATTTATTTTGATAAATATAACACATAAATATATTTATTTTAACACATATATATATTTTCATTTTAGAAGTTTATTTGTTCAGTAAATGTTTTTTTCAAAAGGGAAATATATCTTTATATTTTGAATACGCCATCGGAGTGAGGCGGCTATCTTGGAGACCTTTGAAGAACAAAACTAAGAAATCATATGGAGATTAACATTGATTGCTTTTTGCGGAGTCTCTTGCTCAAAACCTTTCCATACTCAAAACCTATCCATACCTACTATGTAAACCTTAATTTATTTAAAATCTGCAATTTTTGATCAAAATTACGCCTAGACACGCTGTTTTTAATGAGAAAAACAATAAATATTATTCACTTTCGAATTTCACTTTGCCAAACACTACCTAGTAGGCGATAAGCGTATTGAAATAGAAAATTATGATAACCCTTGTTTGGTAACCTTCTAAACCAACGATACCAAATCAGTTTGGGATTGTTTACATTAATTCCTTTCCGGTGTCTGTTAGCTATGTGTAATGCCGACAACTTACGATATTTGTTCTTTTTTAAGCGGGAATTTAAATTTAATAAAACGAGCGCAAGATGCTTTGAAGTCTTCCCACTTACAGTCGTTTTATTACGACCCATTTGGGATTATATGTGCATGTGTTCATGCATCAATGAAAAATAAAACTCAAAATGTTGAAGTAAGTTTAATTTGTGTTTTTTCTCTCAAATCTCCTTTTGCCTATTTAAAAAAAATATAGTTCTTCTGATTGACTAGTATTTATTTAGTATTTCTGTTATAAATCTGACTTTTTATAAGCGAAACATCAAATTCCTACACTTATGATTACTTCTGAATAAATTTCCTGTTGGCTTTCGAAGTAGATAATGATAGTTTATTTTAGTGTGAAAATTGAAGTTTGTATACTATAAAACATGATTAAAATGTTTTAAACTCACTATCGCCATTATGGCTCTTTTCGGAGTACCTGGGCGAAAGGTTTATCCATTGATGACGATGATTAATTTGAGTAAGGGTGCTCGTAATATTGGTCAGTAGAGGTTTTTAAGCAATAATTATTGCTGAGTTAAGAGAATTTAAATTAAAATTTTCGCTTTTAATTAAATAAAAAGACGTACACACAGAGAGAGAAAAAAAGAAAGGAAAGAAAGCGTGCCTTTTGGGGGCGATCAAAACAGAAATAAAATAGGATTTCATTTAGCACAAGGGATTCTTCAATTACTGTCCATTAAATAGAGTTTTTTTCTATTTTAGACCTTATTTCTTTTCACTAGAAACACCGACTCCCCCCCCCCCCCCGGCAAGCATTGGTGCTGTTTTATTATCTGAATTTGAGGGTTAAACTTCAACAGAATACATGACATATTTTATATGAGTATCGTAGTTTGAATATTAAGTTGTTGCCTCCCAAAAACAATTTAAAAATTCTCCTTTTTTTGTTTATTAATTTTTTTAAATCTTTGTTTTTAGATTATTACAGTGGAGTCCCGATAATCCGAAATGATTGGGACCAGACTCTTTTCGGATTAACGAATTTTTTGGATTAAGCGAAATAATTCTTAAAATAAACTTAAATTACATAATAACGTGTGATTACATAAATATTACATATTACGTGTGATTACACAGTTTATTTTATAAGGTCTGTCTAAACATAACCAAATCTCCGGATGAAATGGGTGATAAGACAGCGGTACGCTGCCTAAGGGCCTGTTCACATAGGAGTCCGTTGCGTTGCGTTAAGGAAAATATGACGTTGAGACGAAAATAAACCAATCATATGCCTCCAAACGATTAGCAATGAAATTTTTAACGCCTATGATTGGTTTATTTTCGTCTCAAAGTCATCCTTTCCTTAATGCAATGTAACGGAGTCCTATGTGAACAGGCCCTATTACAGTACAGCAGAGTGCAAGAAATTCTAACATTACGTCACAGTGCTCGGCAGTTGGAAAGCTGTGTCGTTACTGTTAGTGTCAGTTTAGCATTAGCATAAACACGTGTTATTTATTCTGTGTCCTAGAATATTATACTACTGTTGTCTAACTTTGAATTTTCTTATAATTTTCAGAAATATACTTTATATTACTTAGTATGAGTGTAGTTGTATTGTAACCTTACTTCTTTTTGACTTTTGGTTTCGGATTATTCAGAGTTTCGGATTAAAGTTCGGATTATCGGGACTCCAATGTATTTTTTCTATGTTTTTATTAACTCGCTTTCTTGTTTGTTTGTGCGTTTGTCCAGTTCAAATCTTGCAATCGATTTTGAACTAACTTCCCGACTAGCTAGACATTTGAAACTTTTAGAATAGCTCAGAACACGATGACAATGCATTCTTTTGATACTTTTAGCCATCTTTAAGCAGGATTGAATTCCTTTTCAGTTAATTTTGTTTTGTAGAATAGTGCAGCCATCTATCGACCGGGACGGGAAAGAAAAGTTAAATGCAAGTTAACTTCAATTAACTTCATTTTCTTTCAAGTTGATGGGATAATTCATCAAAAGAATTTTAAAAAGTATTTATTAATACATAGAATTGTTAAGTTTATATGATTCAACAGAAAATTTAAAAACATGGTATATAAAAAGTTCTTTTTATCTTGTAATTATTATTTTTACTTTAATGTTAACTCTTAGCTTAATACGTAACGTAACTTTATAACTTTTATTACTGAGCACATGTACCTTGAAATGAATATCTTACGACAGGAGATAAAGTCTTCAAGACCCAGGTAGTCCACTCATCAACAATCAACTCGTCTGCCTGTCACGAGGCTTTTTGGAGACTGACAGGGCAGGGTGCCCAGGAGAGGAGGTTGGAGGAGAAGGTGTAAGGAGAGTCATCTTTCCACAAGTGATTGTGATAACTTCTGAGGGAGTTCTTAATTTGTTCGGTCGGTGGGCCTACGAGTTTTGACGCGTGCAGTGCAGCGTCCAACGAATGTAGCATTTAGGCTGAGAGCCTTTCGAAACTGCAAGGCAGTATTTGTGATTGTATATAATTCATTGTGAATGAATATAATCCAGAAAAAATAACGGAGACAGAGGTAAAGTATCAAAGAGTGTCTTTTGATACTTTACCTCTGTCTCCGTTTTTAGTGATTTCTTTTGGAGAATTATTTACGGCTAATTGTGGCCGTGGTTCTGTTGAATTAACGACTAGGGTGTTATTAAACCAAAACATAAAAGAAATGTTAGTGTGTCTCAATCTACCCGATACCGTTGAGAACACACCCGGTTCGAGAAATCAGCCATTCCTTTAGAATAAAATGAATCAAAATTTTTACCTTTGATATCAAAACGAAATAACTTCTTCTGTGCTTTCATGCATTCCGTCTTCTCAAATGAAATAATACTTTGTACTTAAAAACTTCAGTAACACAGAAAAAAATACATTTTCATCCGTATATAAATTAGAAGAATTTTATTTACAGAAAACTTCACATATCACACGCCAAAAATTCTAACAACTACTATAACAGCAAAATGGTAGATATCTTTAAAAAAAGTGCTGCCATTTAAAAAGTAGATATTCTCAAAAATAAAAATAAAGAAAATGTGCTGCCCTCTGTTGAAGAAAATTAGAGTCTCAACATAGGGGGAGGCCGTGAAGTGGCATTGCCTCCGGTCGTTACAATATCATATTCAACATCTAACCAAACATTTCTGTTATACAATACAGAACAAAATGCTTGTAAATTAAACTTAAAGAGAAGTTTTTATTCTGGCATTATGATCAAAATCAATTCAATACGTGATTCATTTTAAAACCTGCGATAATTTGTCGCCAAGGGTTTTCCACATTATCAAACAGTATTGAACAATAAGGGCTGGGACAAGGCTTGTAGAATTTGAAATTGTAATTATAATTGTGTCTTATGCCAATAGATGGCAGTGTGTTTAAAATGAAAAATGTTCTACCAGTTAAGCCGGCCACTCACGTAGACTTCCGTCATCTGGGGCGGCGGGAATTTTCGCGCCTCGGATACCTGGCATCAGCCACTCACGGGGACTCTCGGTGTCTGAGGCGCCGGATATTTTCCGTCTCGTTCACCTGCCTTCGCCCATTCGTGATGCCCGATTTAGCTCAGTTCGATGTTATTTTAATAACATCGGCACAGTGAGTTGGCAAAACTTCATGATTTAATACAATTTTATAAAATTATGCCATTTTCTTTGCTTTTTCTTTTTATTAATTAATACATTTAATAAACTAAAAAATAAAGATGTTTACTCAATAATAATAATTGTCGTATTGCATCAGTTATTTATTCCACGTGGCTCTCCAAATCCATACTACCCTCTTCATTATTCAATTATATATCTAAATTGTTATTTATATTTAATTTTGAAGAATGGAATGTAAGAAATCTTTAAAAATAAATGAAGTCGATACTACAATTAGAACCGATTTTATGGCCAAATGTATAAAGCTAATAGTACAGTGATTTTTAGAAAATTAAACTTTAAATGGCTTTTTCTGAAAACTTATTTTTCAAACTTGTGCGCACTATTTCTTCAAAACTAATGGTCACAAATTGCTAAAATTTTGTATACAAGATATCTAGTATGTTTATATAATTTCCACCTAAATTTACGTAAGTACATAATATTAAATTTTACAGCATTTTTTTAAAAAAACATTTTATGATATTTCTTGTACATTACGATGCTTTTAAATATATATTTATGTGAATAATATATATTTAAAATATATATTATAAATATATATTTATGTGAATGTTTTAAAAATATATTTATGTGAAATAGGGTAGTTATTTTAGGTGTAGATTAAAATATTACCTACGGATAGAATACATACAAATAATTTAATATATATATCTCATATTTAAAAAAAAATCTGCACGCAGTGTATTCATTATTCATAAAACATTAACTTTTGTTTTATATAAAATGATTTCTAATAATCTCCCAATAATTCTGCTTTTGTTTTCTATCAGATAAAGCTTTGTCCATTTCACTCTAAAAAATTGGTTTAAATTAATTACAAATTAACTGTTTGACAACACATTAAGCTTGGTAGTAAAATCAGTGCATTTTTGTGAGAGCAAAGGTGGTCTCCCCGCTTTTAAACAAATAATATTACAAAAATTACAAAAAAATTAAATATTTAGAAAAATTTGAAATAAATGACATTTTGTAATAAGTTTAATTTTGTTTATTTACTTATTTATTTGAAAAATTGTTTATTCATAAATTTTCTATACAGTTCAGTGAACGATATTAAAAATTCGGGATTAAAGAATAATTTTTCAGCTTCCATTATGTTCGAAAACATGCGGTAAACTGCAGGCTAACTTTCAGGCGCCTGGTATCTAGCGTACAGTACCCCACTCACGGAGACTTCTCGCGCCAGGAATTCGGTCTGGATTGAAATTCCAGACACAACATTTTTATCATCTGAAGTCTCACCAAGACACCCCACTGACGGAGACTCTTGGTGCCTGAGGTACCAAAAGCCCGTCATCACAGATGACGGAAGTCTACGTGAGTGGCCGGCTTAAAAGTGTATTCTTGGCGAAGAGCCAGAGAAAGCAGTAATGCTTAATGTCGAAGGCAGTAATGCTTAATGTCGAATAGAATAAATTGTTTTGTGTTCTAAAGGAAATTGATCTCATTATTGAGAAGTTTTTATTGTGTATTTTATATGCTGAAGAAATTTAATTTAGTAGTTGAAGTATATAAAATAATTTCGAATCATGAGAAGAAATTATGCGGTTAATAATTAAGAATTGAAGTTTAAAAACAACAGAATTTACAGTGGTGCCGAGACACATGGGACGCCTTTAAATTAAAGGTGACTGAAACCCTTTGATTTCTTTGAAAGTTTTGAACATTTTGAAAAAAGAAAATGGAAAAACTCGCAACTACGCGAACTATTGCACGAAGTTCCATAACTAAATTGATAAATAAATTTGAAACTTTGTTAACGAATCCGAACTTAGATGTTGATGAACTTAGTGACAGTATTGATTTACTAAATGAGAAAGAAAAAGGATAAATTGAATTAAATTCAAAAATGTTTGAAATCACGAAAACGGAAGATTTAGAGAAAGAACTCTCTTCCGTCGAAAATTATCAAGAAAATATATTGCTTTGTAGAAATAAGTTGAATAGAGCCAGAACGAAACTAACTTCAAATATTATACAATCTAATTTTGTTGAAACGAATGTAAATTCTCCTAGTGTAAACACTGTTACTGAAAGTAATGTGAAGTCGAATATTAAGTTACCCCGTTTGTCAATCGATACATTTGATGGTGATATATGCAAATGGACCGATTTTTGGTCCCGATATAAGGTCTCTATCTATGAAAACAGTTCTTTATCAAGAGTAGAAAAGCTTTCTTATTTAAAATGTTATTTGACGAATGACGCCGCACGGGCGATTTCTGGTTTGTTAACTGTAGATGAAAATTATGAGACAGCAATCAAAACATTAGAATCAAAATTTGGGCGAAAGGATTTGATCATAGACAAACACATGTCTGCACTGCTTAATATGACGCCATGTCGGAATTCAAGAGATATTACTTCGCTAAAAATGGTTTATGATACATGTTATTTACAAATTGAGTCACTGAGAAGCCTTGGCGTTGAGCCAGATAGCTATGGAACACTTTTGTTTCCTATTTTAATAAAGGCTCTTCCGAATGATGTAATTTTATTGTTTACTCGAAGTCATAGTTCAGATAAAAACAAAATCACTGACTTGTTAGAATTTTTAAAATTAGAAGATGAGTCACGTGAACGCGCATCTCTCTTGGCGGAAACTCGAAACGAAAGTAATAAATCAAGAAATTTTGTGAAACCGTATGAAGATAAATCAAATAAATTTCTTACCTTTTATAGTAAAAATAGAGATAAAAGGCAAAGTACGGCAGCTCTTAACGTTACAACTGAGAAATTTTGTATTTTTTGTGATAAACTGGGTAAGCATGTAGCTGATGATTGTGATCGTTATAATTTAAGTGAAAAGAAAAATTTTCTGAAACAAAACGGGGGCTGTTTTTCTTGTTATAAAAAATTTCATTTACAACGTAATTGTCGCTTCAAAATTGAATGTACCAAATGTCATAGCAAAGAACATAGAAGAGGTCTGTGTGATAAAATTGATACTATAGAAGATAAATTTCAAACGGCTGTTACTGATCCGAAAACTGTTGTTACTTCAGTTCTCCCTTCTCTCGAAAACGGAACCTATAGTAAAAATGTTTTTATGTCAACATTTAAAGCCGTCATTGTCACTTCTAACGAAAAACTAAAGGTTCGCTGTTTATTAGACTCATGTAGTGAAAGAACATTCATCCATAAACAAGTTTGCGATAAATTAAATTTACCAATTATTAAGGAAGAAACAATTAATTTAAATACATTTGGCAGCACAGATTCAGTTAAACTTATTAGATCTAAAATTCAATTTAAATTATGCAACATTGATGACGAAGATAAATTTGTAATGATTGACGCGTTAGAATCACCCGAAATTTGTGGTGCATTAATTGAAGCTCCTAGTAAAGAATTTGTTAAGAAAATTCAGTAATCAAACATAAAACTGTCAGACACTGTAGACCATGATGATGATCCACAAAAAATAGATATTTTAATCGTGTCAGACTTTTTTTGAAAAATAGTAACTGTCAAAACAAAACGTTTAGGTTCTGCTTTAATGTTGATAGAAACTTTAATGGGATGGACAGTTCAAGGTCCAGTTTCTTTAAACCCTTTGATGAGTGAATCAGTATCAGTTAATGCCTTGAATGCTATTATTTCTGGAAGCATAGAAGATGATGAGTTAACATCAACTTATATTAAATCCTTTTGGGAACTTGAATCAATAGGCATTAAAAACGAAATTTCAAAAAAGGTATTTCTGATGATGAAGCCTATCAAATATTAAAATCTAACTTGACATTTAAGAATAATTGCTATGGCGTAACACCTCCATGGAAACACGACAATGTTGATTTGAATAATAATTATTTTAATGCGCGAAAAAGGCTAGATTCCTTAATTCGTAGATTTAGAAAGGATCCTAATTTGTACACTGATTATAAGGAAGTTATCGACGAATATTTAAGGTTAGGGATAATAGAAAATATTGATAACAATGATATAATCGAAAGACCTGTTTATTACTTGCCTCATCATCCCGTGATAAGAAAGGACAAGGACACAACAAAATTAAGGATTGTTTTCGACGCTTCGTCGCATTCTCCAAATTCCCCATCACTAAATGATATATTGCATCCTGGGCCAAATCTTAATCCAGATTTATTAAATCTTTTAAAATTTAGACTCAATTACATAGCTTTTATAGCAGACATTGAAAAGGCATTCTTGATGATATCCCTTAATGAGAATGACCGAGATGTAGTACGTTTTTTGTGGGTGGACAGTTTACCAGAAGTTTTATCTGAGATACGTCCAAAGATTTTTCGTTTAAAACGCGTATTATTTGGTGTTACATCCAGCCCTTTCCTTTTAGCAGGTGTAATAAAATTGCACCTACAGAAATATCTTCATATATATCCTGAAACATGCAACATGTTGAATGATTCCATGTACGTTGATGACCTTTTGTCAGGGGCGTCAAATGAAGAAATAGCATTTAAGAAATGTAAAGAAGCTAATCTAATAATGAGCGAGGCAGGTATGAAACTTAGAAAATGGAAGAGCAATTCTTCTAAACTTGAAAATTTGTGGGAAAATTCCGAAATTGAATTTGGCTCCAGGGAAACGAAATGTCAGGATAAAACTGTTTCTTTAAAGGTTTTAGGATTAATTTGGGATCGTTATAAGGATACATTTAAATTTGATGTAACTAGCCTAATTGAGTTTATAAAAAACTCTGACAAAACCAAAAGAACTATCATCCGAACTGCAGGTAGAATTTTTGACCCTACTGGATTTCTTTCACCATTCATAATGAGACTGAAAATGCTTTTCCAAGAACTTTGGGAAAAGGGCATACACTGGGATGAAGAACTACCCGACTCCATATTAAGTCAATGGGAAATTTGGTGTGAGGAATTACCTTTAGTTAACAGACTGGAAATTCCTAGATATTATTTCGGTACAAGTTTGATTGAAAATTTGAAATCCATTCAAATTCATTGTTTCACTGACAGTAGTGAGATAGCCTATGGAGCCGTAATCTATTTACGATTTACTAACATTAATAATAATAATGGTGTAACATTTCTCATGGCTAAGGGTAGATTAAGCACCTCTCAAGAAATTAACCATTCCCAGACTTGAACTAACTGCTGCTTTAATATGTGCGAGACTCATTTCACATATTAAACCCGTATTCCAAAATATAGGTGTTAATGTCAGTTATCATTGCTGGACAGATTCCAGTATAGCACTTTGCTGGATTAAAGGCTCATCTACAAAATGGAAACCTTATGTGGCTAACAGAGTTCGAGAAATTCAATCCTTAACAGAGCCAGAAATTTGGCATCATTGCCCAGGCCAAACAAATCCAGCAGACATCATTACCAGAAAAAAGAAATTATTGGAACTGATTAATTGTGACCTATGGTGGTCTGGTCCTCAGTGGTTACACGAAAAAGAAGCATATTGGCCTAAAGTTGCACATATTGATCCAGATAACTCTACTGTTGAATTAGAAGCTCGTAAAGCTCAACTTTCTCTTATCACAACTGTCAAGAAAGATCTTTTTGATTTAAAATTGTATGAGAATTTAACTAAATCGATCAGAGTAACAGCATATGTCAAACGATTTGTAAACAATCTAAAAATGAAAACTAAAAAACCCGAACCCTTAGATTCAAGTGAAATTTTGGAAGCAGAAAAATTTTGGATATCTCATGTTCAAGAGTTAGCGTTTAAGTCAGAAAAAGATATGCTTGTGGCAGGTAAAGAACTTGCAAATAATTCCCGGATAAAATGTTTTGATCCTTTTATAGACGAAAATGGTTTAATCAGAATCGGCGGTCGCTTAGAAATCGCAGAAATTACGGAAGAAGAAAAACACCCGATTTTACTGCCATATAATAATGAATTTTCTGCTCTACTTGTGAAATCTTGTCATGAAAGGGTTGCTCATTGCGGATTAACAGCAACTCTAACCCAGTTAAGAGCAAATTATTACATCATAAAAGGCAGAAAATTAGTGAAAACAATGATAAATAAATGTCTCGTATGCAAAAAATACAAGGCTAAGGCATTTGTTGAGAAGACCGCGTCACTCCCTGCTGATCGTATGAATATGTGCGCAGTGTTCGATGTGGCGGGCTTGGATTTCGCAGGTCCCCTGTATATTAAAGAAAATGTTGCTACAAGAAAGGCCTATATTTGTTTATTTACCTGTGCCTCAGTTAGAGCAGTCCACCTAGAGCTCGTGTCCAACTTACGAACAAAAACTTCTATATTAGCCTTTAAGAGGTTTATTGGCCGACGAGGAATGTGTAGAACTGTATATTCAGATAATGCCGCAACATTTAAAAGGGCTGGTAAAGAATTAAAACAGTGGCAGAGTAAAAGATCTGAACTACAAGAATATCTTGGTTCTCAAAGGATCGAATGGAAATACTTTTCTCCCCTTGCCGCCTGGTGGGGGGGATTTTGGGAAAGAATGGTGAGAAGTATAAAAACCTGTTTGAAGAACATTTTAGGGAAAGCTTTGTTAACTTTCGAGGATATGACAACAGTCTTAATCGATATAGAAGCAATACTTAACTCTCGACCATTGACCTACACTTATGATGATGCTTTGGAACCTACTCCATTGACTCCTGCTCATTTTTTGGTGGGTTGTCGTCTTACCACTTTGCCAGCAAGAAACAGTGAACCAGAAAAAACTGATCTTCGAAATAGATTTGAGTATCAACAAACTTTAGTTGAACATTTCTGGAAACGATGGAAAGAGCAGTATCTTCTTGAACTTCGGTCAAACCATGTGGTGTCTCATTCAAATGGTCCCAATATAAAAATTTATGATATTGTTCTTACAGGTGGGAACCGTGAACCGAGACAGCTGTGGCAATTGGGTAAGGTTATAGAAGTTTATGTGGGAAGAGATGGAAAGATAAGATCATGTTCCATAAAGACTGCGCGAGGAATAATTAAACGACCAGTACAATTGCTCTACAACCTTGAAATTACCTGACAGGACTTTTTCTTCTTTTCCTTTTGTGAATTAATAATATTGAATATTGTTAAAAAAAATTTTCTCTCTTTATTTTTGTCATTTTATTTTATTTTGATTTTTTTTTGTTAAATGAACCTATTGTTCATTTGGGGGGAAAATTGTAGAATTTGAAATTGAAATTATAATTGTATCTTATGCCAATACATGGCACTGTGTTTAAAACGAAAAATGTTCTACCAGTAAAAGTGTATTCTTGGCGAAGAGCCAGAGAAAGCAGTAATGCTTAATGTCGAAGGCAGAAATACTTAATGTCGAATGGAATAAATTGTTTTGTGTTCTAAAGGAAATTGATCTCATTATTGAGAAGTTTTTATTGTGTATTTTATATGCTGAAGAAATTTAATTTAGTAGTTGAAGTATATAAAATAATTTCGAATCATGAGAAGAAATTATGGAGTTAATAATTAAGAATTGAAGCTTAAAAACATCAGAATTTACAAGGCTGCCGGCCGGATGCTTAGTCATTGATGCTTAGCAATTGATGCTTAGCAATTGATTGTACCCATGTTCATATAACAAAGCCAGGGGACCATGACTGGTTTGTCTTCCTAAAACGAAAGAACAGATTTTAAGTTAATGATCAAATGGTAAGTAAAATCTTTTTATTATTTTAATGTGAAAACATGTTTAACATCCCATTTGATCTGAGATTAAAAATTTCTTTCACATTTAATATTATTATAATTTAAAAATATTTATACCCTGTTTAGCATTGTATTTATCATGTGTTTAATCATTAATCACAATACTTATCAACTGTTTCTCTTAATTTTTCAGGTTTGTAACTCTAATATGAAAATATTGGATGTGGTCGCAAGATGGTCAGTAGGCACTCATGATGCCTTCATTTGGAAGAACTGTAGCCTGAGAGATCTCTTCAAGGAGAAAAGCATCCCTGAAAAAAAATTTTATTAGGTAATAGTGGTTACCCACTTGAACCCTGGCTGATGACCCCATACCTTGATGAACATTTCGATAGACAAAAAAGATATAACATAACCCATCGAAGAGAAAGGAATGTCATAGAGCAGGGGTACTATAGAAAGGTTCTCAACCTTTCTATAGTACCGTACTTGTACATTGTAAACAATTTAATGACGTACCGGTAGACGAAAAATTTTGAAATGGGGAATAAGTTGCAATGGAGAACATTTATGATAAAGACAAGTAACTTGGGATATATTTTATTGCTAAACATATACATAAAATATAATAATTACTTTAAAAAATATATATTTAGCGAGAAGGTTGGGCCTGTTTGTTATTAACTAAAGAAGTAATATCGGGCTCAATGTTTGTCAGTTTAAGGCGAAGATCCGATTCAATGCCCAGCAAAGCTCTATATTTGGTTTTCATCGCAGTCATTGCAGAAAATCTCTTTTCACATAAATATGTGGTCGCAAATGGCATTAAAAATTTTACTGCTTGGCAAGAAATTTCTCAGACACAGTTATAATAGCAATGGATCGGGACCGCGAATTGCTCACGAAGTCGGTTACAGTTTTACCTATTCTAGGCTACGCTGCTATCGCCATCTACTGGAGAGAATAATTAGCAAATGCTTCACACGAAAATTATGAATATGAATAAACGGGAAAAATTACCAACTTTTTCAATACTATTTTTCATTTAATTGTGTAAATGCTAAGTATTCAACCCATACTGACGCAGAAAAAAGTTACTTCTTTCAATAAATTTAGAAAATAAAAAAATTGAAATTAACTCTAAACAACTGGTTCTAGTTAATTATGTTTAATTTGCATTTTATTAATGTATAATATACAGAACTTTAATTGGATTCTGGCACAAAATTCCAGAAAATATATATTTTTACGTTATCAAATTATGTACAAACTGAGGTAAATAAATTTATAATTTTATTTCATAATAACTATATAAATTATATGATTATAACTTAAGATTTTTTAGGCACACTGCCTTAGGTACAAGTAACTGTACAAATTTGTTGAATAATATAAAAGTTTTTTCTTTTTTTTGTCACGTACCAGACATCTTGAAATGAAAATTCTGAAAATTTTTTTATAAGCTATATAAGAAAAAAAGTTAGTATTTTTTCTAAAAAACACTGTAGTTGGATCTGGTTGAACTATGTAAGTAAAAGTAGTAAACAATATGAATTATAACTTTCGTAAACAATAAATATAATCGCTTAACAGAGATACGGCGAAGCTATTAAGTAGCTTTCTTTGTTGGATTGGCCTTTATCAGAAAATCATAATGAATGATTGATATTTGTTGTAACAGTTGTAGCTGAGGTTGCAAATGCAATAAAATTTTAAAATGTATCAGGATAAACTCAAAAGTATGTGGTAAATATAAAATAAAATTTTGGAGGAATTTCTGTACTTATAGATGGGTACCATGTCCTGTTATTATCTTTTTTTTTCTAGATCCACCTTAGAAAGACACTGTTTTATGTACCTATGCAGCAACAAGAAATCAGATGAAAATGACAATGCTTAGGAAGGTTATTTAATATGATTTTTACTTTTATATAAAGAGAAAGGAGTCAGCACATCAGATAGATGTTAAAATTAAATACTTCATTTAAAAAGTTTTAAAGCCTTTTTTAAGGTTTTAAACAATTGAAATTAGTTTGATCATCCATTTTATAATGTACTACGCATGAAACACGTGTTCCGAAAGTTTACAAAACAACATAAAATTATTCTATGCAATAGATGGCGCTACAGTACTCATGAGACAGCAGACAACGGATCTGCGGTGAGCAATTCGCGGTCCCGATCCACTCCTGTTATAATTCGCAAACACAGTTATAGACACAGTTATAATTCGCAGGCGAGTGCCAAATTTTTATGGGGCGGTCATATATAACACATTCATGTGTAGACGGCATCTTTTGAGATTAGGTAAATCCCATTAAAGTAGTACAACACAAACAATGGATAAGAAATTCCAAACTAAAATATTAAAACATATGAATTATTAGTTATTATAGTCATTGTTATAGTTAGTTATTATAGTCAGTTATTATTATAGTCGATTACGATAACTATAGTTAGTTATTATAGTTAGTTATTATAGTCATTGAACTATCTAGAAAATAATAAAAATGTTCATATAAATAAATAGTAAAAAAAACTAATAGTAAATGAGATAGCACACGGAACAAAGCTATTATCTATATATATAAAACAGTTCCGTAACTGACTGACTGACTATACTGCATAATGCATGACTATAATACATGACTGACTATAATGCATAGACCAAACCGCTGGACATAAAGGGCTGAAATTTTGCATGCCGATTCTTCTTATAGTGGAAGGGTGCACTAGGAAAGATTTTTGAAAAATTCTTCTTAAATTTTTTAAATTAAATTTTTAAGCTGTTTTTGTAACATTCTTTAAAGTTTGCATTTAAAATAATAATCCGAGGGTTATTAAATTTATATCACAAGAAAGATCATAAAAATGATTTAAAATGAAATCCTTTTCGAATCTTTACCTCTATTTTCTGATTTCTGGTAAATTTTTAAATATTAATTTTTAGAATTTAATTTATTAAATGCTGATCACGTGGTTTCGTTTCTTTTTGTGATACTTTAAACTAATTTTGTGTCACGTGCATAACAATGAAATATACGAAAAAAAAATTTTTTTTCCTTGCTAATGCAGCAGATGATTGGACATTATCCAAAAAAAATATTAAAATACAGTAAAAGGAATATTCCTCAAACTGTACTATATTCTTTATGTTCTATTAGATTTAATTTGAATATTTTCTTCTACATTATTTTATCTATAAAAATATCCGTTACGATTTTTTTATAAATATATTTTTTCATTTTTTCACATCAGTTGCATATATTGATCGTTGTATTTGTTATAAATAAATAAATAAATAAATAAATAAATAAATAAATAAATAAATAAATATATATATATATATATATATATATATATATATATATATATATATATATATATATATATATATACATATATATATATATATATATATATATATATACATATATATACATATATATATATATATATATATATATATATATATATATATATATATATATATATATATATATATATATATATATATTCTAAAAAAAATGTAACTCCTGCTGCCGCTGTCAAAAGCTTGTCACGCTATCTCCTCCGAAATTGCTAGGGGTATGGGTTCGAGAGCGATACCACTGGATGCAGAAAAATGGGGGGACCTAAGTAAGACATGTCTCATCTTCGTCGGACTTTAAGTTTTTTTCAAAGTTTATATTTTGTGGGAAAATATTGAATTTTTCATCGATTACGATAACTCTCCAAAAAATGATAGTAGAATTTTGATCTTTTTACAATCTGCATTCATTGACAGTTGTATTTAATTTGAACGTACTCCGTGGCGAAGTACGGGTATTCAGCTAGTTTCATATATAAGAATCAACACAAGTTATTTCATAGAAGTTATTGTCACAGATTATACAGTACAATTGTTTAATTTGTCCAATTGTTATTTGTACAATTGTTAATTGTCACAGATTATACAGTGCAATTGTTTAATATCTAAAATATGGTAATACAAAATCTTTCAATATTTCCAACAGTTGCAGTCTGAAATTTATATTTTAAAACTTGTTACAAAAATTTTAATTTATCAAAATCTAAATAACTTACTTGATTATTGGGCAATATGCCAAGACTTTGTTACTGCTGTTTTAGGGATAGTTATAGTCTTGGGGATTGTAATTTCACTTTCTATAACACAACTTTCTGGGGGGGGGAAATTAAATAGAATAAACAGCAAAGAATTCTGCTTTAAATTTATTTAAAAATTCATATTTTCTAAAAGAATTAATCTTAGGTGAAACATAGAATTATTTAATTTCTAAAGTATGGTGCTACAAAATTTTTCAATATTTCCAACAATTTCAGTCTGAAATTTATATTTTAAAACTTGTTACAAAAATTTAATATAAATTTATCAAAATCTAAATAACTTACTTCATGATTGAGCAATATGCCAACACTTTGTTTCTACTGTCTTAGGGGTTGTAATTTCAGTTTGTAAAACACAACTTTCTGGAAGAAAAAAATGAATTAGAATAAATAGCAAATAATTTTGCTTTAAATTTGTTTAAAAAATTCAAATTTTCTAAAAACATTATGAAACAAACATTCATTTTATTAATTTATGTGGTTCTTCCTTTCTTTTTATATCTCTAACGGTCCAGGCACATTATAAAGTACGAGGGAAACTTCAGAATCACTCCTTTATTCTCTACGTAGAGGCAGACTAACATAGCCCGACTTGGGGCTTCCAGAATAATACACAGCAGTACCGCAACCCGCGGTACTAAGAAACTAAAGGTCGCAATGAATCCTTCAGGCAGAGTACCCGTAAACCTCGGCTCTGAGCTAATTCTCGAAGTCGTGCAGCCACCTCGGCTAAATACCAATGCACGCTCTATCAGTTAAACACCCCTATCACCTTCCATCAAGCTTGCCTCGCTCTCCCTCCGTATCGCTACTCCAGTCTTGGGCTTTTGCCAACTCAGCGTGTGCCCTTTAAATAGATCAAACACCTGCGTCGAACTCACTTTGACTGGCATGTACAGCGCTGCTACCAGAAATTTGCATCTGAGCAACACGCGAACCCTACAAATTATAACTATTTTTTTTCTTGAGGACTTTTCTTAGCTTTATGATTATTAAATACATAGTTGTAGTAAATTTTAGAAATTTCATGCTAGCAAAAATACAAATATATAAATACCATGCCATTATGTTTGTTATGCTCTTAGAACTTGTAACTTCCAAACAAAAGACACAAACTTAATTTTCTTGTAATGTTTTGTTTCTAAAATAAATTTTGTTTGTAAAATATGTATTTTCAATTTTATTTATTTGCAGTTCTTTTATATGATTACACAAAATAATTCAGATACATGACTGAGCAGTGGTGCACCCAGGGGGGTGGGGGGGGGGGTGGGCCAAGAAATAGAAATTGCATTATGAATATTGAATTTGCATTATACATATTTTTATCCGTTCAACTCGCCCCCCCCCCCAAGATTAAATCCTGGGTGTGCTATTGTGACTGAGCATTGGCAGTAAACAGAATTATTGAATATATATTTGTTATTTAAGTATACAATGTCATGGTCTCAATCCCCCAACCTCAAATATTAATAATGCACTGATTTTTATCTGGTAACAAAGCCTCCTTCACCAAAATATTTTGATCTTTATTTAATGATTAACTAACAGCATTTTTTTTACTTATAACAACATTTATAAACAAAGATAGAAATATGATATTCTGGTACACAAATCCCTGAAAAGTCTAACAGAACTGTTTTAGTATTTCATTATCCCATAAATAAGCATGAGGACATTTTAAATTTTGCTTTAATTAAGTTTATTTATGATAAATATATTGTAATGTAAAAATATGATATATTGTAAATAGCATTGAAAATGATTAAAAGAAATTGTAATAAACAGGTAATACAGAGTCTGTTCACACATTTTTTAGACGATGTATATTGTATTCACAAAACTAAATTACATAAAATTCTTGTGTTTTAAATGTTCTATTTCACATCCCTTATTCTGAACTATCTTTCGACACCGCAATTTCCAGGATAATAATGTCTTTTGAAGTGCCAGAAGAGGTATTCTATCCCATTCCTCCTGAACAGCTTTCCAGAGTCCTGTAAGGGTTTTGGGACGACGTTTGGATAATGCAGATTTTAAAAGTCCGAAAGCACAAAAATCCATAGGTGATACATCGGGAGATTTAGTAGGGATATCAGTGAAGGGTATGGCCTTGATACCAGTTTTTTGTTCCATTTCTTTTAGGAAATTTACAGTGGATTTTGATGTGTGACTGCTAGCTTTGTCCTGATGGAGTCTCACAGATTGATGGCACTGTGGGTAAAGCGATGGTATTTCATTCAGAAAAATTGGCGATAAAATATGTTCCTGATAGTATTCGGAGTTAATCTTGACATTTTTTCCACTCTCTTTATTTTTAACTTGCCATTATAAGAAAAACCAGCAACAATCATGAATCCCTTAGAAAAACTTTCTTTCGATTCTTTGAACCATGTACTTAAATTTTTTTCTCCCCTTTTATGATAATAAATGGCTCTTTTTTGTTGCAATCATTTAAATACACCCATGATTCCTCTATTGTGACAATTGTTTTCCATTTTTCTTTGGATAAGTGTTTCTCATATAGAATTCTGCAGCGTGTCCTGCGTTCAGCGATATAATTTGGAAGAAGCCGATGCACATTGCGTTTTTTCGCTTTCTTAAGATTTAAATCAACGTTTATCATTTTGTTTACGGTGGACACCGAGCGTTTTAATGATTTTGCAACTGTCCTTTGACTAGGGGGATTTTCTTTTAACATTAAACAACGTACCTTTGCAACAGTCGAAGATGTCCGTTTTTTCCTTGGATACTTGTTTGGAATTTTTGACCCACTTGAGGCTCTGATTTGACGTTTTTTTTCCTTTCTTGTTGACGATATTACCTATCGACGCTTTAGATATCACAAAACCATGACTCTCACATTGTTTTTGGATAACGGAGTATGCATATTTCTCTTCGGAAAGAGCATAAATGTAGCCTTCGAACCACTGCTTTGTTAAAAACGCCATTTTGAATAAAAACAAAACTTTCAAGCCGCAGACGATAATTTTGACTTTTAAAAACATAGTACAATTGCAATTATTTCTTTTGCAGCAAACGATTTTTTATTACCGCTTACCAAAATCGTCTAAAAAATGTGCGAACAGTCTCTGTAAAATACAAAATTAATAATTTACTTGCCATCCATTTTCTTCTGTTTTAAAACAGTCTACAACTAAAAAAAATAATAAAATATTAGGATATTGTTGAAGTCAAATTACATTTTATTTCTTTTCAAATACAACTGAAATTTCTTACCAATGCAGATGAATCGAATGACTCATCAGTGATGCCTTCGCTGCACTTTTTTCCTATTAGTCCCAAGACTCGTCCACCGACGTCTGTTAAACATTCCTTTTTGGGTGGACCACCACCTGCACCAATGGATTATTTAACTATTGTGGCATTTTTTGTTTTGTTCGATATTTTAATTCGTTCCATTTATTTCGAACTTGTTTTCCGGCACGACTAATCCCCATATTGATACTGCTCAATTTGGTGGCTATCACGTCCCATTCTTCATTCTGTAACTTTAATAAATCCATCTCAGAAAAATTTGATGACATTTGATTCTACAGAAAAATTTGATGCCCTTTGAGACATTAACTTCAAAATATAAAAGAAACAGCCACGTTCAAGAATGGTTGATCTCAAAGCGCGGATTTTTTACAATGCTGTATAATTTTTCTTGAACCCAACGCATGGAAAAATTAAAATGCCTTGTTTGAGCGAGTTCTGCCCGACAGTTTCGCTAAATTGACCATCGCTTTTCTCCCCTATTTTAGGTTTAGTGCGGGAGGAGAAAAGGTGTGGCTTGTCTATATAAGGTTTCCTTACACATGCTACAACTACACTGACAGTGATAAAGCTAATACTATTGCAAACACACTTATTAAGCAATTTACCCCCAACGACATGTCTAACCGTTCTACTGAAAATTTAGTAAATACAAATATTAATCTTTTCTTAAACACGCAACACGATACTTACACACATATTCTACCCTCTGATGTTGTAACTGTAATAAAAACCCTCCCCAATCGTAAATCTCCTGGTGATGATGCTATAACGAATACTATGATTAAAAATCTCCCCCCTAAATACATATTCAAAATTGACCAACTTATCAACAACATCCTTAAATTTAATTACTTCCCCCCCCCGCGGGAAAAATTCCTTAATAGTACCCATCGATAAACCTGGGAAACCTCCTGATTCACCCGACAGTTACCGTACCATTAGCATCCTAAACACCCTTAGTAAGTTAGCTGAAAAATTCATAGCTAAAGAAATTAATGACCACCTTAACGATAACAACATCATTGTCCCCTATCAATTCGGTTTCCGTAAATCTTTATCTGCACCCCACCAAGTTTATTGAATCACAGAACACCTAGCTAAAGCTAAAATTAATAAAAATTCTACTGCTGCCCTTTTCCTGGATATCCAGCGAGCATTTGATAAAGTGTACATCCCCGGCCTAATACACAAAATTATCAACTATAACTTCCCCCCCCCCGCACATCACCAAATTAATTATCTCCTACCTAAGCAATAGAACCTTCCAAGTAAAAAATTATAATACTATCTCCGATAAGAAACCAATACTTAGTGGAGTTCCCCAAGGTGCGATTTTATCTACCCTTTTGTTTAATTTGTACATCAACGATCTTCCGACACACACTAATTCTAATGTAGCTAATTTTACTGATGACACCGCCATATACTGTTCAAATAAAAATATAAAATACGCTGTTACCACAGTCAATAAACATATCACCCGCATCTCCACCTGGCTCACCAAATGGAAAATTAAACTCAACACCGATAAATGCGTTGCTGTCATGTTCACAAATTGTTTTTTTTTTTAAATGGTGACGGATATTTTTATAGACAAAATAATGTAGAAGAAAATATTCAAATTAAATCTAATAGAACATACTAAATAATATAGTACAGTTTGGGGAACATTTCTTTTACTGTATTTTAGTATTTTTTTTTTGGATAATGTCCAATCGTCTGCCGCATTAGCAAGAAAAAAAAATATTTTTTGTCTCTTTCGTTGTTATGCACGTGACGCAAAATTAGTTTAAAGTATCACAAAAAGAAAAGAAACGTGATCAACATTTAATAAATTAAATTCTAAAAATTAATATTTAAAAAATCACCAAAAATCAGAAAATGGAGTTAAAGATTCGAAAAAGATATCATTTTAAAGGACTTTTTATGATCTTTCTCGTGATATAAATTTTATAACCCTCGAATTATTATTTTAAATGCAAACTTTAAAGAATATTACAAAAACAGCTTAAAAATTTAATTTTAAACAATTTAAGTAGAATTTTAGAAAAATCTCTCTTAGTGTATCCCTACACTACAAGAAAAATGTCAGCCCTTGAGGTCCAGGGGTTTGGTCTGTGCGTTATATGTCAGTCAGTCAGTCACTTACGGAACTGTTTTATATATATAGATTAAGTTTTCTTTTATGTTCATTTTGTTATTGTTATTGATTTGTCACTTTTTATGAAATTTCTTCATCACAAATAGATTACTCAGAATATAAAACCAATCTTGGCCTCTAAACAGATTTGTTGGGAGATTGACAAGTGGACCCTAATCAACAAACTTGCACTACTAGCGTGTTTCTCATTCTCTGAACAATATCCAGAAAATTTCATGCGATATTCATGCTTCATGTTAAATGATTTAGTCGAATGTCAGGAAAATAATTCTATTATTATATAGTTAAGTTCCATTAGAGTGGTCTTAGTTTACTAAAGGAAAAAAAAAGCATGGTAATTTTAAGTTAGAATTTGTAAGTTTGTTGGCAAAAATTAAAGACTTGCAGATATGAGGAATATAAAAATTATTTTGATTTTCAAGGAAAAGAAAACACATTATAGAAAATATTGTTAAGTTATTTTTAAAGAGATAGGTCTTATTCACACATTTTACAATATCAAAATTTAATTTCTATTCCACTGTAACTCACTAGTAATATTGATTCCATATTTTGAATTATATAGTTATAGAATGTCTCTTAATCAGATGGTATTTATAATCAGTACATTTACAGATGCTCCATGGGATCAGATGGGGATTTGGTATGGGTAATGTAAGACTGTATGTTTTATTTATAATATCACGTCTTTCTCTGTTATGATATATGTATATTTATAGATATAATGTAAGGTGGCTGGATTATTCTATTGGATGGCTGGTATTGGGCTGGTATTGGGGATGGCTGGTATTAGGTTGATTTGTAAAATTTAATTTAATAATATAAAATTAGATATTTCGTATAACCTCTTTTCTTTCCTTAAACTCTGTTTTCCTTAGGGTAGCCTTTTTCTTTTCAAAATCTATGCCACGGTAACTCTATACCTCCTTTCTTGCCATTTTTTTGTCATACGCTTTCGCAGGACCCCGCGGGATCTCGGAGAGTCCATCTAGCTTCGTACCAAAAACACAGCCCAAAGGAATGTTAAGTGATTCTGCACTCAAGCCGGCTCGAGGAGGAGCTTTTTCTCCCGCGGTGGGATACAGCACCTGAAGAAGGCGAGTTCCTCCGCAGCATATTAATAAAGGAAAAACAGCCAAGTACCAATGCATGAAAAAAATAATTCAGCCTCTAACATCCAAGAAGGGCCAGGGCATTCCAGCGTTAAGGTGGTTGTATGCCCGTAACGCAAGGCGTCGAAAAGAACTCTTTTACGTCTTCCATTCCTACTCGCAGGTGTGAGGGGTAAAAAAAGCTTTCCCTCCGCGGGCTTTTTCGGAGGGGGTTGAAAAAGACGGATTTAGTACTGTCGTGACTTCGGAGCGTTTTTCCGTTTACCCCTTCAGCGTCTCCCCGTCCGATCCCAGAAAATTGAAGTATTCCCTGGTCATTGATGCAGATATGGGGCCTGCCCTTTCGATTTTTGTTTTCTTTTCTTCCTTTCCTTACATTTCCCTGTCTAATTTTTTTAGCCTACAGTCGACTGAGGTAATATTAAATTTAATTCTATTATAGTCATATTGAGCTCATATAAAGTGTTAAATACCTACAGGTCACCAGCCATCCGTTCTTATGTAATATGTGAGTGTAACCATTGTGATTAATGAGGTATATATATATATATATATATATATAAGGAAATGGATAAGTGTAGATTTAATTTATGATGAGGATGGTCTTAAGGGTAATAATTATTGTAACGTTAAATCATGTAATGTCTGAATAAATTGTTGTTAAGTTTAAAAATATAATTGTCAAGCCTTTTCTTTTGGTCATTTGAATTTAAGTGTTATTTTTCATTTGCCCTCAGTTTAATTCTATGGCAGCAAGTTTTATTTCTGATTGTGGAGAGGTTGTTTTTGGGGTCAATTTTAGGTCGTCTCCTTTGCTGGGAAGTCGTTTTCTGTAAACTGCTTTAATTTCATTTAATTTTGAAGAAGTCATAACAGATTGAAGGATATCCATGACTAGTTTCTTTACATATTTCACAATTTTACACAGATTTCTGGTGTGTAATATTTCCCATCTAAAAGATGAGGTTCCCTTAGTTTCAACCGTACAGCAAAAAAATCAGTCTTCAATTTCTGACATTATCCAGCAATGCCTCAACATTATAAATTTTAGATAACTCCTATTTTGGCGTATGACAAGATTAAATTTAATTTTATTGACACAATATTTCTCCCATATGTTAGCTATCCAGCAAATTGCTAAACAAACAAATTAATAAAAACTTGTTTTAAATACCAACCAGAAATCATCTAAGCTAAATTAATTTAAAATAACTAAAAGAGAGACGAAAGCCAAATTTAATTCAGTCTCGAAAAGAAGCCATAAAATATTTATTTAGATATAATTGTAGATATTTATTTCCTCAATTTTACAGAGCACAGCATATGTAGAAAAAAGCAGCAATATCTTAAAAATTACAATTAAATATTATGCAAACACAAAAACCAGAAGTATTGCATAACTGAGATTTCATGACATCCTTTTCAGCAGGGTAAACAAATATAACGACAGGTTTTTTTAACTTCTACCACTTTGGTGGGTCAAGTATCCCATCAAGGATCGTAGGTCATGACCGATACCGTATTAATATACATCTTGTAAAAAAATTTCAAAAGAAAAATGTCACAAAACACTATATTAATTCCAAAACATAATTACATACGATATCGCCAGTAAATATACAACGTCAAACCTGAGCATGAATTCGAATTTCAAGGACGTTTTACCCACGGTGGGGAAAAATATTTCTTTTCGCCAAAAAATCCTCTTTCATCTGTTCGTAAGCCATAAACATATCTCTCATACCCTGAACACAAAAAGGATTTTCTTCTTAAATTACCCTCTGCAGAAAATCTTTTCTCACGTATAGTGCAATCGAAAAGTTTCTCTTCTGTATGTATAAGCAGATGTTTTTAAAGCACTAGGAAAAAAATCTTTTCTCTCTCAGAGTGAGGACGAGACATTGTTCTGTGCGGGGTACAAACATGATTTTTAAAAGATCGAGATCAGAAAACCTTTTCTCACATATAGTGCACACGAAAAGTCTTTTCTCGATGGATAAGGAGATGTGTTTTTAAAAGCGCCGTGTCGAGAAAATCTTTTCTCGCATACATTGCATTCAAAAGATTCTCTCCCGTGAGTGTGCAGATACGTTTTTTAAGCACTCTGTCGAGAAAATCTTATCACATTCAATGGCTCTTCACACAGGCGAAAGGTTTCTCTCCTGTGTGGGTTCGTAGATGTCTTCTTAAATGACCCTGTAGAGAAAACCTTTTCCCACACACGGTGCAGTCGAAAGGTTTTCCGTGTGGGGGCAGAGATGTGTTTTTAAATTACCCTGTTCAGAAAATCTTTTTCCTCATACAGTGCAGGCGAAAGACCTCTCTCATGTGTGTGTGAGAAGATGGCATTCTAAATGACGTCGTATAGAAAATGCTTTCTCACATACAGTGCAGGCGAAAGGTTTCTGTCCTGTGTGGGTGTGGAGATGCCTTTTAAAACTATTCTGTTGAGAAAATCTCTTCTCACATATACTGCAGGCGAAAGGTTTCTCTCCTGTGTGGGTGCGGGTATGGCTTTCTAAGCCACTCTGTCGAGAAAATCTTTTCTCGCATACAGTGCAGGCGAAAGGTTTCTCTCCTGTGTGGATGTGGAGATGCCTTTTTAAACTAATCTGTTGAGAAAATCTTTTCTCACATATAGTGCAGGCGAAAGGCTTCTCTCCTGTGTGGGTGCGGAGATGGCTTTCTAAATCACTCCGTCTAGAAAATCTTTTCTCGCATACAGTGCAGGCGAAAGGTTTCTCTCCTGTGTGGATGTGGAGATGCCTTTTTAAACTATTCTGTTGAGAAAATCTTTTCTCACATATAGTGCAGGCGAAAGGTTTCTCTCCTGTGTGGGTGCGAAGGTGTGATTTTAAATTACCCTGGTCAGAAAATCTTTTCTCACATACAGTGCAAGCGAAAGGTTTCTCTCCTGTGTGGGTGTGGAGATGTACCTTTAAATTACCCTGCAGAAAAAACCTTTTCCCACATACAGTGCAATCGAAGAGTTTCTCTACAGTGTGGAAGCGGAGGTGCCTTTTTAAATTACCCTGTTCAGAAAATCTTTTCTCACATATGGTGCATGCGAAAGGTTTCTCTCCTGTGTGGGTGCGGAGATGTCTTTTCAAAACACTCTGTTCAGAAAATCTTTTCTCACATACAGTGCATGCGAAAGGTTTTTCGCCTGTGTGGGTACGGAGATGTATTTTCAAAGCACCCCGAAGAGAAAACATTTTACCACATACAGTGCAGGCGAAAGGTTTCTCACCTGTGTGATTGTAAAGATGTCTTTTTAAACCAGCGCGTACGGAAAACCTTTTCCCACATAAACTGCAGGTGAAAGGTTTCTCTCCCGTGTGGGCGCGGAGATGTGTTTTTAAATCTCGCTGTCGAGAATATCTTTTCTCACATACAGTGCAAGCGAACGGTTTCTCTCCTGTGTGACTGTGGAGATGTGATTTTAAATTACTATGCAGAAAAAATCTTTTCCCACATATAGTGCAATCGAAGGGTTTCTCTCCCGTGTGGAAGCGGAGATGTACTTTTAATTGAGCCTCTCGAGAAAATCTTTTCTCACATACAGTGCATTTGAAAGGTTTCTTTCCTGTGTGGGTACGGATATGTCTTTTCAAAACACCCTGAACAGAACACATTTTACCACATACAGTGCAGGCGAAAGATTTCTCTCTTGTATGGTGGAGGAGATGTCTTTTTAAATCACCCTGTCGAGAAAACCTTTTCTCACATACAATGCAATTGAAAGATTTCTCTCCGATGTGTGTGCAGAGATGTGATTTTAAATGACCCCGTCGAGAAAAATCTTTTCTCACACGCAGTGCAGGAGAAAGGTTTTTCTGTATCGCTAAGAAGAAAACTGTAATTGTCAGGAATTCGTTGAACTGCCAATTTTGTAAACACCACAAACAGTTTAGTTTCGCATCTAACGATCTGCACAAAGCACCTGCAAAGAGAGGAGAGAGAAATTCGAATGAGATATATTAACATTGTACCATCCCGCTTTTTTCGTATTTTCACATGAAATCAATAGCAAAATATAAAAGTTTGTTCTTAGTGAAAAAAGATATATATACACACACACACACACATATATATATATATATATATATATATATATATATATATATATATATATAGACATTTTTCCTCCTTAAGGCCCTGACAAATTATTAACCGCGACTTGAAACAGAGGAAGCACACCGGCGAACTTCTAGGATGATATATTTCCCCTGAGCGAAGGGTGGCGTACAAAAGAACCAGCCGTTCGACTCGCAGCTGAGAAGCGACGTACAATAGCCAGTCGCCACGATGTCTAGGCGGTTGGACATTAAAGTACAGAGATCCGCCTCTTGATGAGAAGCAGTAATGATCCACCGGTGCGATTAGGATATGAAAACAGGTATCGTTTTGCACATGGGCCAAAAGGAAGGGCATATCAGAACCCAGATTCAAGGAGCGGGATGTTAAAGATCCCGCCAGGGAAAAAGGTTTTAAAAGGCGATGCAGGAGAGTCGGAGACTGATTTTTGATGCAGGATCTTATCCAGATCCGAGGTTGATCCCTATTCTGTTTCTGAGGTTTATACCTGTTTCTCGCTGAGAAGGGTCGTTGAAAAATCAAAGCTTGATCTTCTTTAGTTTTGAAGCAGCTAGCTTCTTTAGTGAGAGTGTGTGGGACGAGCCGTCCACTACTCTGTGATAGATCGACCGATTACGCTTGGAGTTCGAGTTTTCCTCAATTCAGCCGGTTCCGACGAGCGGAATCCGTTTCCTACAACAGTGCTACTTCTGCGATTAGAGCCTAATTCCCTGAAGGCCTGACCGACGATCTGCAGCGACAGTGCATCCAGCCAGCAGAGTGGACTATCCTCAACGTGCGTTCGGAGTCTTCGACGGAAATTTCTTGTGTATAATAGAGTTTCCAGAACAAGACCTAATCGTGAAATATTTTAATCCAGAATATTCAAAATAAATTGTTATTAAGTGTAACGAAGTTCTAATTAGTTAGCTGTTTGATCAATATACATAACCTGTGTGCCGCTACCTAGCGTGTCGGCTTTGACACCAAGCACGGGAATATGTTACAATATATATATATATATATATATATATATATATATAGGGTTTCTCAGTTAAATGTTTCAGAACTTCTACGAGGGATCGGGTGTAACCTGACGACTTGAAATCATATAGCAATGCGGGGTTTGAAATGCTTTTCTGACGCGGTAGATGGCATTGTGCGAAATTTCCGAGCGTTCGTGCAGGGAATCGTCATTTCGCACAAGGACTCAGAGTTAGTAGAACGGCTAATTATACGAACGCAGAGTTAGCCGACATGCATTTGGTGTACGAGGCTGTAGATTGAGTGGGCCAGTCGCACAACGCTTGTACGCGGAACAATATCCGACGAGGCGTATTCCCAGCCATAATTTCTTTGCAAGCCTGCACCAGAGGTTAGCTGAGACAGCTTCATTTCAAACAGCTGCCAGGGATCGGGCAAGAAAGGCACGGACTCCGGCCATCGAAGAGAATGTGTTACAGCAGGTTCAGGAGACTCCCAGTACGTGAAGTGTAACGCACGCTGTCGGGGTTTCCCGTTCCAGCGTCTGAAGGGCTCTCCGAGAACATGACATACATCCGTTTCGCGTGCAGCGTGTCCAGGCACTGCAACCGGATGATTATGAACCTCGTATTATTTTCGCACACTGGTACCTAGGAAAGTGTGCTACAGATCCCCTTTTCCCTGCTAAAGTGTTATTTTCTGATGAGGCATCCTTCAAAAGGGAAGGAATGTTCAATACGCTTAACGTCCATTTCTGGGCGGAGGAAAACTCGCATGCAATACGACGTCGTGCGGCAAAGAGTCGTGTTTGGGCCGGTATTGCAGGGGATCACCTCATCAGACCTTACCTGTTGCCGAGTCGTCTAACGGGAAGTAACTACTTGATCTTTCTGCAGCAAATATTGCCACAACTTTTGTGTGACGAACAGATTTCTGTATCGACGCAACGGACAATGTGGTTCCAACACGTTGGAGCACCTGCCCATTTCAGCCGTAATGTTCGTAACTACCTAGACGTCAGATTTGGCCAACAGTGGATCGGACGTGGTGGCTTCGTGCGTTGGGCTGCTCGGCCACCAGACCTATCATGTCTTGATCTTTATTTATGGGGGCATATGAAAACACGGGTTTATAACGTCCCCGTTAAAAATGCTAAGGAGCTGGTTTTATGACTCGCAGTAGCTGCTGGAGAAATTCCAGATTAGCCTGGATTATTCCAGAATGTTCGCAATTCTATACGCCGGAGACGTGAGGTCTGCATTGCAGTAGGTGGAAAAAACTTCGAACACTGACTTTGACCCATGTACCTTTTGTTTTTGTACATTTATTATTAACACGATTATTCACTTACGGTCTCTTTCTTTATGGTGTTTCGGTGTACATCACCGCTTCAGGAAAGCATTTCCGGCCCCACATTGCTAGATATATATATATATATATATATATATATATATATATATATATATGTAACATACCGTCCCGGCGGGAATGGTAGCCGGAGCCGGCATATCACAACGGGGATAAACGTAGTCGTACTCAATAATACATTTCTCTTTTCACGTCTGCAAAAACTTTATTTCGCCGACCGCTTCGTCGGTATGGGTGCAGCAATAGAAAGTACAAAAATCCGTCCTACTTCCGGACGTCACGAGTTATATAAACTTCACCCCATCACGTGATTAAAGGGTGTGTCTTAATGGTTGATTGGTTTAAAGTTGTTGTTGATGTGCAGAACTGATTTAAACTCGTACTGACGCCACGCAGCGTCTCTTTAGTTAAAAAAGACAGCCATCTTGAATGATTTTGCCTAAGGCTGTAATAATGGAATTTAACGCGAATGCCCAAAGGGAATTAAATGTTTTAAGGAATTAAAAAAGGGTTTGTAATTTGGAATAGTAAAGTGAGGAATTAATAGTTTTTAAATGTTAAGAGTGTTGAATTAAGAAATTACTAGTTTTTAATATTATATATATATATATATATATATATATATACACACACACACACAGTGCGTGTAAAAACTTTAAGGGCAGCAAACAACTGTAAAAATTTCATAAATTCAAAATGAGACAGTTGAAATGGAAATTTAATGTTAATCATAAAGCTGAAATACTAATATGAAAGTCAACAAAATGTATCTGCGAGTTTTTCTTGCGAAAAAATAATAATTATCTAAACTAACGCTATTTTCGCTATGTAAAAACTTTAATGACAACACCTTTTTTTTTAAAAATAGAAATGCTACGTAAAACTATTATTGATTTGCACGGGTATCGACTGTGTGTGTGTGAGAGAGAGAGAGAGAAATGTATTAATCTAAGTATACATTTCATACATACATTCATCTAAGTATATTTTTTACATAAATTTATTTCGTTTATTTAGACCTTTTTTTATTAACTTTGTGTCTATTTATTAAGTACAATTTATTTACTAATTTATTCAATTTCTTTTGGTCAAATTTAATTTAATATCACTTTGAGCCTTTTCTGTATAAATGTACACCTACGTATAAAACTCATATTACACAAATGTACTCAAGGTCAACGAAATAATTTAAGCTGCTGTTTTCTGCAGTCACGGATATTTTTTCCCCGAGACATTGAGCTTTATTGATCTCATGAAAACAATCTAGAAATTACTCAAAAATAAACCTATTTTTTGGCGTATCACTTATTGTTATCAGAAAAAAACGTAGTTCCCAGAGGTTGCTGCTTATTCAGAAATTCGCACGGTAAAAGCCTTTTCACTCATTTCGCAAAGAATTTCGAATGGCCCGAGACTAAGCTTGTATGACTAAAGAGAAATGCTAGGGATTTATAATATGCATTAAGACTGAGTGATTAGAACTGTAAACATTTTTCCAATTTTAATTTGCATACATCCACTCAGCAAGCTATATAAGAACAAATGGGACTACTACTTAATAAATGTACTTGATATAAATGATCTATTCCTAGATATTGCGTAACAAACGAGTTATTTTTACTTTCAAAATAAATTGGAAGGCAAAATTCTTTTATATAAATATGCATTCCTATAAAAATGTACACTGGGACCATAAATGTGAATTAACTTAAATTATCTTTTAAACACTCTTCAAACTTGTTGATTATAATAAAATAGTTTTGCTATAAATCTCGAAAAGTTAAGAGTTAAAATTATAAAAATTACTCAAATGAAATTAGATAAATTAAGAATAATTCGAATTACATATATTACCTTGAGTTACCTTTATACTGGATAAAAAAATAAAAACGATCGTGTGATTCAGATTATACTGGAAAACCATTTTGTTCTTACAGGATAAGGCAATCTCGTAACATTTTTCTTTTTGTGTATCAAGTCAAATGATTTAAGATATCCACATAGACTAGAATTCGTTCGGTCACAACTCTACACAATACAGTTCAGTGCTACAGGAAACCAGATGAAGATTACGCTATATCCATTATAACACTTCTTTTTTAGAGTAATACACACCTATCTCTTCATAAACAATGAGACAGAAAAGCAACTGTCAGTTTGAATAATTTTTCATGATAGAGTATGAAATATGTTATTGTTGAGTCATAAATAAATGCATTGACAGAATTGCAAGAGTTCAATACCATAATTAACAAAACAGTGATAAAAGAAACATATATACATAGTATATAAAATAGTAATAAATACTAACACAAATAAAATTTTTTTTATGGATGATTAAGTTAAAAAATCTACAGTAACAAAAGTTCCTACATGATGAAATTTAAATTCTTTACTTCATATACAAACATGTTGTGGTCTTTTTTATAAATTAATTCCCATAAACTATTTTTTTATTTCCTCCTCCTTCCAAATTAAGGAAATTTCATGCATATTATATACATAAATAAATTTTAATCCTTACAAGTAATACACTTGACACGAATAAGCAAAAGTAATTTTTCTCTATTTTGTACACATAATCTCAGGTGAGGACACTGGCAAAACATTCATTGTCTTTATTTTGAGCAAATGTAACCAAAAAAAAAAAAAAAATATTTTATATTGATATTACGTAACACATGAGTTATTGTTACTTTCAAAATAAATTGTACGGATAAATTCATTCATATAAGTCTTATTGGAGTATATAATATTTACAGACTGGTACAAGAAAGATATCAATAATGGATTGTTGAGCTTATACCAGAATGAAAAAAGAAAACATAAAACTCAAGATATGTGAGATATAGCATTTGGATTGGGAAAATTTGGAAGTTTGAAAACATAACTACCCATTTCTTGAGGTAGAGAGTTACAATCAAAAAGATTTGTGTTTACATTAGACAGTACAAGTGGTTGATTATTATCTGCCTTCTCTGGAAGTGAATTTAAGCAAACTTTAGAACATGCTAGATTAATAACTGGTTCCAGAAGAGGAGGTGGCTCTTTGTCATCTATAACTTTGCCGGCACATACATGTATTGAAACACTTATTCCTGCATTTCATCAAAGAATTTAAAGCAATTTTATTCAAATTCCATTAATTTTATCTAGAACTTCATGATTTCTTTAAAAGATTTTGATAAATTCAGAGCCACTCTAAAGGTCTCTCAACAAAATAATCACTTAAAATTAGATCAGGAAATGTAAAAGTGGTAAAATAAGGTGCAAGAAAATGCCACACAACACCATGTATATGCTAGCATAAATTTGCCTTAATCAAGTTATGAACACAACTGCATAGATATCTATGAATGCAAATATCACATTCTGGCCATTTTTAATTATAATGCTCAGGACATATTAAATTTTCAAGGAGGTACTAGACATTATTCAGAATTATCTCATTTCGGGACAAACAATTATTTATTTATTCTTTTTTTTCACTTGGTTTTTTTTAAAATCTTGTAAGCCTTCTGTCATCTATATTTATTCTTACAGAACTAAAGTGAGAAATAATTCTCCTAGATTGGTGAGAAAGGAGAGGAGATTTATAATATTTACAAAAATCTAAAAAGAGAAATCTAGTAAAAATATAATTGGGTGTTTTCCCTGCCCCCGCATTTTCATATAACGCATCTTGCATGTCTTCAGTATATAGCTTCTGTACAGAACAAACTGAAGAATCGAAGGCAGAAAAACGTCAAAAATGGCATTTTGAAGTGAAATATCACTACAACAGTATGAATATTGTTATTTCAGACATATTTTTTAACAACAGACTTGGGTGAATCGGAAATCATTGTATTCAGAGTTCAAAGAAATATAGAGGCTACGTCATACAGCAATTTCAGGCTATAAAGTTTTTGTTATACTTGCAGCAAGTTAAGAGGAATTAAAATCAGATGCTGAAATAGAAGATCTACCACAGAGATTCTCTTGTGAAAAGTAGACTGCAAATTTTGAGACTTTAAAAAAAACTCCTTTAAATAGTTGAATGGTTTAATAGAGCTAAATACCTACTGAAACTTAACTTACCAAATGATGATTCAATGTGATAACATGTAATCTGAAACATACAAAATACCTACAATATTTCTGCCCTCAATAGATTTATATGTCTAAATCTAGAGAGACAACAGATTTTGGCTACTACTCAGTGTTATCTTTATAAAATTTTAAAGTCTCTGATACCAAACTCACCACAAAATTAAAATGATATGAATAATCATTAGACAGCATTAGGAACACTATGCATAAAAGGATAGAAAATATGTAAAGAATTAATCATCAAAGGCAGGGCTAACTTTAACCTGATTGGATTCACTGGATGCCTGTGCGCCCAGTGCTAGCACAGATCACAACATGAAGAAAATTTTTAAATATGCCTGAAAAGCAATACTATGGTCAAGTAAAAATCTTCTAAAATCCCAGATAAAATATGACCTCTATGGTTTCAAAAAAGGTTTAAACGGAGCCACAGAGCTTGTGACTTCTTAAGTCACTCCAGAATTTCAGGAAACACATTTATGAAAATAATAAAGGATATTTAATAACATGCATGTGGATCAACCAATAAGTAACTGGAAAGAAATGTTTGAGGTCCATTGTTTTTAATAAATACTGTACAAAGCTAGACAATTCCACAAAATGACCATCGAAAACATACACCCATACTAGAAATTGCCTTGATGTTGAAATTATTCAGAATAATGACGAAATGAAGTCTATAAAAGATGTAGATGTCAGTAATAGCTTTATGCTGGTCGAAGAAATCGAAGTATCAAAACCTATTGTTTTGGAAACCCTATAAAAATGCTACAATTGCTACAAATGACATTTCCTGACTTTTCAAATGCATTTATAACTTTAAGGATATTTTTAACAATTCATAAATCAATAGCATTGGGAAAAGAAGCTTTTCTAAATAAAAAATATTTAAAACATGAAAATTAAAATTTCATTGATTTATAAATGATCTCTGATAAAAAATCTAGCAAAATTTGATTTTAAATAATTTTGTTCAGTGAATAAACTATATGTAGTCTAGCCACTTTTTAATTTTTCTTTTCTTTTAAATGTACATAAAAAAGGAAATGTGACCCTGTTCCCATTTTTTTCTTCTTTCATGCTTCAGATTAAATGTTTATCATTTAATGTAAATTAGAATTTTGAAGGACTGTGTTGAATTTATCACAACTGGGCCCTGCAATGACTAAGGCTAACCCTGATCAAAGGCATGAATGACAAGAACTGTTTTTAGTTAATTTTGTACACTTTCTAAAAATATTTCAATTTTGTTCTTGGCTTTATAATTTCATTTTTATACTTTGGTAAATATTTTAAATTAAAATTTTTGATCTAAAAATTCAGCTGTAATAATACCATTATCATAATTTTTTTTCATTGTTCTATATACATTGAAATTATCTAGCTGTAAACTTTAAAATTTTGTGTATATTATATATATACTCTTTTACAACTTTTGTATTTTTAAGTGTCTTATCTTGATGTATTTAACAGATATATTTTATAGTTTTTAAAAATAAAAATGGTTTCCCTACAACATTTTCTACATATTTTAAAAAAAAAATAAATTTGGACCTACTTTTTGAAAGTCGTTGATACATTTTGGACACTTTGCAAATGTTCAAGCTGTTTTGATAAATTACTCCAGATAAATGCTGAACTCAAAACTTTATTTTATTAAAATATTCTAATGTAATTTACTAGCTGCTTATTGTTGAATTTTCATGCAAAGTGTTGACTGCCAAGCTACAAGTTTTAAAACGGTAAGAAATAGCATTTTCCTAAATTTCTCATCAGAACTTCACTTTGTGCTGAACATAGAGTGTAACAACTATCTGCCGAACAGCACAAGATATGGAACTTTTCCTCGTATATTTTATCTTTTCAGGCATGTATTAACAGTTGAAAACATTTGTATGACTCATAACCAGCAAAGTTGATCACCAACTCGTTTTGATGATATATTTATAAATTTTGGATAAAAATTTTAAATAAAACTATCAGAGAAATCAGTTTGGCAACTTTTAGAAATCTCTTGTAATCGTGGAGCGTATATCTTACAATTGGAAACCAACATCGAACACAAAGTCATAATATCTTAATTTGCTGAAAACAACATACCATGTCTGCACATGCAGTTTTTAACAGTTTAATAGTTATATGTATTGTATTGACATCACTAACAACAAACAACAACAAAAAAGCGTAGAATGTAGAAAAAATAAATATAATTTTCAACTTCTTAAAAAAACAGTTCTGTCATACAATACAGAAAAAATAACCTGTAAATTAAACTTACTTGAATACGTGTTTATTTTTCTATGATCTAGATCAGTGTTATTTCAGTGCACCATTCTAGAAGCTGCGAAAGTTTGTCACCGAGGGAACCACTTTTACCTATCGTTTTAGTTATTAAGATTACATTTAACTTCATTTAATTATTAAGAGAATCATGAAGAGATTTGAATACAATCAACGTGAACTACTACCTGTTACTGAAAAATACTTGTTTTTGGCATCTCACAGTCTCACACCTGTGCCGTAAAATGACGGTAGTTACTAAATGGTAGCGCTGCGATCAGTGATTGAGAAAAGCGCATGCGCAGCCAGCCAGTTGTTTATTCTCCGTGTGGCCGGTTGCTTAGATATAATGGTATTCAATTTTCTTCTTAATTCTCTCAGTAATTAAAATAAGTTAAATGTAATCTTAATAATTAAAAGGTAAAAGTGGTTGTGGTTCCCTCGGTGACAAACTTTTGCAGCTTTTAAAATGGATCATGCACAGAAATAACACTGATCTAGATGCTAGAGAAATAAACAGGTATTCAAGTAAGTTTAATTTACAGGTTATTTTTTCTGTATTGTATGACAGAACTGTTTTTTTAAGAAGTTGAAAATTACCGATATTTATGATTTCTACATTCTACACTTTTTTTTGTTTGTTGTTAGTGAAACTAAATGTTAATACAATACGTATAACTATTAAACTGTTAAAAACTGCATGTTCAGACATGGTATGTTGTTTTCAGCAAATTAGGATATTATGACTTTGTGTTCGGTGTTGGTTTCCAATTGTAAGATATACGCTCCGCGATTACAAGAGATTTCTAAAAGTTGTCAAACTGATTTCTCTGATAGTTTTATTTAAAATTTTTATCCAAAATTTATAAATATATCATCAAAACGAGTTGGTAATCAACTTTGCTGGTTATGAGTCATACAAATGTTTTTCAACTGTTAATAAATGCCTGAAAAGATAAAATATACGATGAAAAGTTCCATATCTTATGCTGTTCGGCAGATAGTTGTTACACTCCACAAAGTGAAGTTCTGATGAGAAATTTAGGAAAATGCTATTTCTTACTGTTTTAAAACTTGTAGCCTGACAATCAACACTTTGCATGAAAAATTCAACAATAAGTAGCTAGTAATCTACATTAGAATATTTAAATAAAAAAAATTTTGAGTACAGCATTTATCTGGAGTAATTTATCAAAACAGCTTAAACATTTCCAAAGTGTCCAAAATGTATCAATCGCTTTCAAAAAGTAGATCAAAATTTCAATTTTTTAAAAATATGTAGAAAATGTTGGAGGGAAACATATTCAAAATACAAGAATTTTATTTTTATAAACAATTTTAAAAACTACAAAATAAATCTGTTAAATATTTCAAGATAAGACACTTAAAATTACATGGGTTTTTCAAAAAATTTGCCAAAACAGCATTTTAAAATTTCAAAATTAAAAATCATCAACTGTTTAGTTTATTTTTGGATACATGCTTGGAAATACTTAATTTTTAAGGATACAGTGATATTTGGTCTTAATTTTTCCCACAACCAGATGTATTTAACTTTGAAAGTAAATGTTTGAGCTTCAATGTCATGAGTGTTACCGGACAATGTGACTACATTTCTATAAAGTATGAAAGTGTTTATTTTTCCAAAAATGATACATTCCATTAATAAATTTGTCCTTTGATTATATCACATTAAACAAAAAAGAATTCAATAATTGTTTAATAAAAATGCACTATTCATTGTCATGAGTGTTATCCTGATATCATGTTTTACTGTCTATCACTATTGTAAATAAAATGAAAAAAAAGTTTCAAAGTAATATTGTTATGAAAATACATTACTTTTAATTTTTAGACAAATTCTAGTAGAGTTATTATGGATTTATTTAATTTTTTTATTGTGTTTTAGAGCTCATTTACTAGGTAACACACATGGCACAAATGGTAACACTTTGATAAAAAGAGAGAAAAGCATGTTATGCTTTTTCAAATACATCAATTGGAAAGGGGGAAACGGTAATAAACTCTGTTGCCTTTCATTACACTCCACAAAGTGAAGTTCTGATGAGAAATTTGGGAAAATGCTATTTCTTACTGTTTTAAAACTTGTAGCCTGACAATCAACACTTTGCATGAAAATTCAACAATAAGTAGCTAGTAAACTACATTAGAATATTTTAATAAAAAAAAGTTTTGAGTACAGCATTTATCTGGAGTAATTTATCAAAACAGCTTAAACATTTCCAAAGTGTCCAAAATGTATCAATCTCTTTCAAAAAGTACATCAAAATTTCAATTTTTTAAAAATATGTAGATAATGTTGGAGGAAAACGTATTCAAAATACAAGAATTTTATTTTTATAAACAATTTTAAAACTATAAAATAAATCTGTTAAATATTTCAAGATAAGACACTTAAAAATACAAAAGTAAATAATATACACAAAATTTTAAAGTTTACAGCTAGATAATTTCAAAGTATATAGAACAATGAAAAATTATTTTAATAGTATTACAGGTGAATTTTAAATCAAAAATTTTAATTTAAAATATTTCCAAAGTATAAAAATCAATTTATAAAATTAAGAACAAAATATAAATATTTTAGGAAAGGGTACAAAATTAAATAAAAGCAAAAATTATGAATCTTTTTTTGAAAAAATCAGAATTTAAAAAACACTAACCAAAGTGAGTGATGTACTAGATGCACACAAGCGTGGAGTAAGACTTATAATTTAGATATGAATAACCAAGGGTAAGCTCTCATCTTCCCGATTGTATTCCATGAAAAGGAGAAAAATAAAAATGTTATGAAAAGAATTCAAAATATTTTTCATTCACTGAATGTATAATTCATTATCTGAAGGTAATTTCAAATTTCATTGCCTATAAACATCTAAATCATCATCATTCAAATTCAATTAGTTGAAATGAAAAAAAAGCCAAGTGACATTTCTTTTATATAATCACTGACCTTTGGTGATGTAAGAGCTAAGCTTAGCTGGATCAGGTATGCAGTATATTAAGCCATTAAACTGCATAATAAAAACATTTATTATAAAGATTACATTCCAATTATAGCAGATCATAAACAAAGGAACCACTTATATAATCACCAAATTTGAGGCCTTAAAATATGTTTAAAATTTTAAAAATCTAAAGCTTATCAAAGTTAATAAACCATCATTTATATGCTTTAATTTTTTTTAAAATTATAATGAGATTGATGTATACACTGTTAATTTCATGCAAAACTTTTAGATAGACCCAATTAAATAATTAAATTTTCCACATAAATGGACTGGCACCAAATTTGGTGAGTTTTTACAGCTTGACACAGTGAACAGTAATCTGCAGTTTAGCTGTTGCTTTATTCTATCATTATTCTATCGGAGAACTTTTTATTTATGATTGCATTTTAAAATAATTTTTTTATGTTTGTTTCTTTATTCATTGTGTTAAAATTTTTTATCAGAAGATTTAATTAATAACATTCATCCTCATCTTTCATTGGAACAATGATAACAGCAATAGTGTTACATGTTATACTCCTAAATATTCATCATGTAGGTACATCATTCATTATAATTTGTTTCTTTAAAGTTTTAAATCGATTTATATCAAAAAAGATGATTTAAAAGAAATACTTGATATTTAAAATTGAAATTCTTATTAAAGGAAAAATATATTATTTAACCATTCAAAGCTGTACACAATTATTAATTTATTATATACAGTGCAATCTAGATCGATCGTTCCCCAAATCTTCGTTTTCCCATATGTGTCGTTTATTTCACCAAGTCCCAACGATCATATTATTTTGTTATATTCCTGCATTTATTGTTCTGTTCAGTCGGTCCTTGAAAAATAATAGATCAAGATTCCACTGTATAAAAATATTTGATTTTGACTGCACCATGCATTCTAAAGATTTCTTTATTAAAAACATTTCAAGATTTACAGAATCTGCATTAACTAATATTTATTACAGCCTTGATATTATTTAAAAGAAATTTTTATTGTAAAAATTGTTCTTAGGTCAGTTTAGAACTAGATGTTAATTGTTTGTTCTCTGAACTGCATATTCGTTATACTCAATAGATTATTTTGTAGTGGCAAAATTTAAAACTGCTTTCTTGCTGTTCATGGGTAAATTTTTTAATCTATATAATTTCTGTCCTAAAGTTCAGTGTTAGTCAAATTGATGTTTGGTGTTTGAGGATTTATCCTAGAGAACTGAAAAAATCCTAAAATAACAAACCTGTTTTAGACTGCCGCCACCCCAGCTCCACCCAAAAGTTCACATGCTCTTTATTTTCCTCAGTGCTCAAGAAATGTGTTGTATAATTATGATGTAATGGAATGTGCATGAAATGAATTATATTTCTTGATGGAAAAAAGTTAAAACAGGTGTTAGAGGATTATATAAAACTATTTATGTAAAAAAAAAATATGATAATATATTTTGTGCTGGTAAATTTTCATTCTGCATGAAGGAAATATGCATAAACATTCAGTGCAAATTCTTTTGTGAAAACTACTTGAAAAAAATGTCTGAATAGATGTCAATCATTTACCAGATTTTTTTTTTCTTTGCAATCATTTTCATAGCTTTGCATTTCATATTGAACTTTCTTACTCACTATCTGCTTTGCTGACAGTTAGTTACATATAATTTTATTTTAAACATAATTTTTAGAAATCTGATAAATAAAAAAACTTGTAGATTTTGTGTGAATTCTTCATTTTAATATATAAAAATTTGGAAATTTCTACATTAACTTAACCCCTTGACTACCAGGATGTATGCAGCGTACGTCCTCTCATTTCATTAATCAGCGACCAGGACGTCGTTCACTACACAGTAATGAGTGCATATTTGAACCGGATTGGTCAGTGATATACAACTGATATAGCATGGTACTGGTCGGAGGTGAGTAGTAATGACCTTGATTCTACTACAAGGACGCCGCTAGATGGCGAAAGGAACGGCGGGGTATGAATTCGCATAATTGCTTCAAAAATCAAAACATCAGTTGCGATTCGACTGTTGTCTGTGTTCACGTATTTTATATTTGCTCGTATTATTTAAAGAACCTTAAATTCTTCACTTTTACATCACAGAAGTTTTTAAATGATTTATGACACGAACATTTTACACCGCATAGCCTGGTATATAGCCCTTCACCGACGAAATTAAGCCTGGTACTCAAGGGGTTAATATACATGAAGATTACAGAGTATAACAGTTGATAACTTTGTACTGGAAAATTTGATGTCCAAGTTCTTGTCATTCATGCCTTTGATCAGGGTTAGCCTTAGTCATTGCGGGACCCAATTGCGATAATTTCAGCACTGTCCTTCAAAATTCTAAGATACATTAAATGATAAGCATTTAATCTAAAGCATGAAAGAAAGAAAAATAGGAACGGGGTCATATTTCCTTTTTTATGTACATTTACAAGAAAAAAAAAATTAAAAAGTATCCAGACTACATATAGTTTATTCACTGAACAAAATTATTTAAAATCAAATTTTGCTAGATTTTTTATCTGACATCATTTATAAATCGATGAAATATTAATTTTCATGTTTTAATTAATTTTATCTAGAAAAGCTTCTTTTTCCCAATGCTATAGTTTTATGGATTGTTAAAAATATCCTTAAAGTTATAAATGCATTTGAAAAGTCAGGAACTGTCATTTGTAGCAATTGTAGCATTTTTATCGGGTTTCCGAAACAATAGGTTTTGATACTTCGACTTTTTCGACCAGCATATAGCTATTACTGACATCTACATCTTTTATAGACTTCATTTCGTCATTATACTGAATAATTTTAACATCTATCAAAGCAGTTTCTAGTATGGGTCTATGTTTTAGATGATCATTCTGTAGAATTCTCTAGTCTGTCTAGCTTTGTACACTATTTATTAAAAACAATGGACCTCAAACATTTCTTTCCAGTTACTTATTGGTTGATCCACATGCATGTTATTAAATATCCTTTATTGTTTTCATAAATGTGTTTCCTGAAATTCTGGAGTGACTTAAGAAGTCACAAGCTCTGTGGCTCCGTTTAAACCTTGTTTGAAACCATAGTTGCCATATTTTATCTGGGATTTTAGAAGATTTTTACATGACCACAGTATTGCTTTTCAGGCATATTTAAAATTTTTCTTCATGTTGTGATCTAAGCTAGCACTGGGCGCACAGGCATCCAGTGAATCCAATCAGGTTAAAGTTAGCCCTGCCTTTGATGATTAATTCTTTACATATTTTCTATCCTTTTATGCATAGTGTTCCTAATGCTGTCTAATAATTATTTATATCATTTTAATTTTGCGGTGAGTTTGGTTTCAGAGACTTTTTAAAATTTTATAAAGATAACACTGAGGAGTAGCTAAAATCTGTCTGTCTAGATTTAGACATATAAATCTATTGAGGGCGAAAAAATTGTGGGTATTTTGTATCTTTCACATTGCATGTTATCTCATTGAATCATCATTTGGTAAGTCAAGTTTCAGTAGGTATTTAGCTCTATTGAACCATTCAACTATTTAAAGGAGTTTTTCAGAAACTTTGAAAATTTGCAGTTTACTTTTCACAAGAGAATCTCTGTGGTAGATCTTCTATTTCAGCTTCTGATTTTAATTCCTCTTAACTTGCTACAAGAATAACAACTTTATAGCCTGAAAAAAAATTTATGACCTAGCCTCTATATTTCTTTGAACTCTGAATACAATGATTTCCGATTCACCAAGTCTGTCGTCAAAAAATATGTCTGAAATAAGAAAATTCATACTGTTGTAGTGAGATTTCACTCTAAAATGCTAATTTTGACATTTTTCTCCCTCCGATTCTTCAGTTTGTTCTGTACAGAAGCTATATACTGAAGACGTGCAAGATGCATTATATGAAAATGCGTGGGCAGGGAAAGCACCCAATTATATTTTTACTAGATTTCTCTTTTTAGATTTTTGTGAATATTATAAATCTCCTCTCCCTTCTCTCTAATCTGGGAGAATTATTTCTGACTTTAGTTCTGTAAGAATAAATATAGACAACAGAAGGCTTACAAAATTTAAAAAAAAAAAACAAGTAATTGTTTGTCAGTAAATGAGATAATTCTGAATTATTTCTAGTACCTCCTTGAAAATCTAACATGTCCTGAGCATTGTATTTAAAAATGGTCATAATGTGATATTTGCATTCATACGTATGTATGCAGTTGTGTTCACAACTTAATTAAGTCAAATTTATGCTAGTATATTCATAGTGTTGTGTGACATTTTCTTGTACCTCAATTTACTACCTTTATATTTCCTGATCTACTTTTAGAGGGGCTCTGAATTTATCAAAATCTTTTAAAGAAATTATGAAGTTCCTAGATAAAGTTAATGAAATTTGAATAAAATTGCTTTAATTTCTCTGATGAAATGCAGGAATAAGTGTTTCAATATATATATATGTGCCGGCAAAGTTATAAATGACAAAGAGCCACCTCCTCTTCTGGAACCAGTTATTCATCTAGCCTGTGTTAAACTTTGCATAAATTCACTTCCAGGGAAGGCAGATAATAATCAACCACTTGTACTCTCTAATCCAATCACAAATCTTATTGATTGTAACTTTGTACCAAGAAATGGGTAGTTATGTTTCAAACTTCCAAATTTTCCCAATCCAAACCTTATACCTCAGATATCTTGAGTTTTATGATTTTTTATTTATTTATTTATTATTTTATTTATTTATTTATTTATTATTTTTTTTTTTTGGGGGGGGGGGCATTTTGGCGTAAGCTCAACAATCCATTATTCATATCTGCCTTGTACCAGTCTGTAAATATTTTATACTCCAGTGAGGCTTATATGAACGAATTTTGCCGTACAATTTATTTTTAAAGTAACGACTCGTTTGTTAGGTAATATTTTCTTTTTGTTACATTTGCTCAAAATAAAGACAATGAATGTTTTGCCAGTATCCTCATGTTGAAATTATGCGTACAAAATAGAGAAAAATTACTCTTGCTTATTCCTGTCAGGTGTATCACTTCTAACGATTTAAATTTATTATTGTGTATAATATGCATGAAATTTCCTTAATTTGGAAGGAGGAGGGAATGGAAAAATTGTTTATGGGAAGTAATTTATAAAAAAGACCATAACATGTTTGTGTATGAAGTAAACAATTGAAATTTCATCATGTAGGAACTTTTATGACTGTAGATTTTTTAACTTAATTATCTGTGAAAAAAATTTAATTTGTGTGAGTATTACTATTTTGTATACTATGTATATATATATATATATATATTTCTTAAATCACTGTTTTATTAAATATGGTATTAAACTTTTACTGTTACTCCAAGTGCATAGATTTATGACTCCAGAATAAAATATTTCATACTCTATAATGAAAAATTATTTATATTGACAATTGCTTTTTTATCTCATTGTTAATGAAGAGGTCCGCGTAATTTTCTCTAAATAAGAAGTGTTATAATAGGTATAGCTTAATCTTCATCTGATTTCCTGTAGCACTGAACTTTATTCTAGAGTTCTGACCTAAGTCACTATATTTCTAGTCTATGTGAATATCTTGAAATCATTTGACTTGATACACAAAATGAAAAATGTTATGAGATTACCTTATCCTTGTAAACCTACTTGTAACCCTAAAAGGGAGATTGAATGGGAAGGACTATGTCGAAATTTTAGCTCACTAGTCCATCCTATGTTGCAAACATTGTTTCTTGCAGGAGATGACATTCTCCAGGATAATAATCCCCCTATACATACAGCTAAATCTATCAAGTGTTGGTTTAAAGAGCATGAAAAAGAAGTCAAATATGTTATCTTGCCCTGTACGATCCCCCCGACTATATATCATCCAACCACTGGGATCTACATAAGCGGATAGAGCCAGGTATCGATGTCCACCACAGCATCTCTACTCGAACTTTCATGATTTTTCCCTGAAAAATGGTATAATACAGTATGCCCACTAAAGTCCCTTCCCACCCTCTTAACTTCGGAACGGCTGCTGCTATATTCATAAAAGTGATGTCTAGGTATAGTAATTATAAGTAGTCATGCGCTACTGAATGAAACCACCTACCGCACCACCTGGTGGAAAACTGCGGAGTTTGCATTCCTATCTCGAAAACGGAACGAGATAGGGAAAAAAAGTGATTTACAAAGTTGTAGAAAATTATCGATTTAGTACGAAAAGATACCTTGTGGACATTAATGCAAAGAATAGAACGGTTAAAACGCCATTTGTTTTTTCGTGATTTCCTACACTTTGACGTCACGAAACTTGAACGAAAGGAGAAATGATTATCTTTCGGGCAAAACACGACACCGCAATGTGCACAGTGGTATATCGCTTTTGATCCCCAATCAAAAGGACCGCGGTTCAAACTTCGAGGGTTTCATCCTTGTACTGATTGTCTTTATAAACAAAGTACACAATACGTAGATCGTGTAAAATAGTGTTACATCAACTCAACGCAACTTGCGCTTGGTGTTCGAAATTTTTGCAGTATGCAAATACGTAAGAAACGTCACGCCTGTTCACCTGAGACAGCTATAAAAGAGACATCTTGGGGTTGTAGTATGTTGATGCTCGTGGTCATGGCTGAGTATTCCAAAGCTGAGATCTCCAATGAAGCAGTACCTCGTCAAGGAATTCGGGGACCAAATAATTGGGTATGGCGGTTTCGAAGAGTGGCCTCCACGTTCGCCTGATCTGACTCCACTGGACTTTTTCCTGTGGGAATACCTTAAACAGCAGGTGTATGCGACCCCTCCACAAACATTGCAGGACCTTAAACGACGCATTACGGACGCATGTGCCAACGTGTCAAGCTCTATTCTGCAACGTGAGATTCAAACGAGGATCCAAATGTGTATTGCAGCTGACGGTGAGAAGTTTGAACATCTCAAATAAAGGTATATTGTTAAAATTAGTTGTTTTTTTCTTTCTCAGATCCTTTTGTCACGTCACAGAGTAGGAAATCGCGAAAAAACAAATGCGCGTTTTAACCGTTGTAGTCTCCTCATTAATGTCCACAAGGTATCTTTTCGTACTAAATCGATGATTTTCTACAACTTTGTAAATCCCTTTTTTTCTATCTTGTTCCGTTTTCGAGATAGGAATGCTAACTCCACAGTTTTCCACCAGGTGGCGCGTTAGGTGGCTTCATTCAGTAGCGCATGGCTTCTTTACTATACCTAGACACCACTTCTATGAATATAGCAGCAGCCGTTCTGAAGTTAAGAGGGTGGGAAAGGACTAGTGGGCATACTGTATATTCTTAACCACTATTCATGACTTGTATAATCCAATTCCAAGGTGAATCAGGTGGTATTACATAACCAAGGTGATCCTGCGCGTATTAATAAAGGTTTTCATGATGTTTCTTAGTCTTTCCATTATTTTGATAACCACCTGTATATATATGTGTGTATGTATATATATATATATATATATATATATATATATATATATATATATATATACAGTGGCGCACCCAGGGGGGGGGGCCCAGGGGGCCCTGGCCCCCCCCCCAAAGAAGTAGAAATATTGATTTTGCATTATAAATATTTTTATTCGTTCATCTCGGCCCCCCCCCATGCATTATAAATATTTTTATCCATTCATCTCGGCCCCCCCCCCAAGAAAAAATCCTGGGTGCGCCACTGTATATATATATATATATATATATATAAATATATACACATACATACACACACACACACAGTCGATTCCGGTGAAAATCAATAATAGTTTTACGAAACATATGTATAAAAAATTGGTGTCCTTAAACTTTTTACACAGCGAAAATAGCGCTTGTCTGGATAATTATTATTTTGTCGCAAGAAAATCTCGCAGATATATTTTGTTGACTTTTATATTAGTATTTCAACTTTATGATTAACATTAAATTTTCATTTCAATTGTCTCATTTTAAATTTATCAAATTTTGTACAATTGCTTGCTGTTGCAAGTTTTTACTCGCACTGTGTATATATAATATATATATATATAGATATATATCTTTTTTCAGTAAGAACAAACTTTTATATTTTGCTATTGATTTCATGTGAAAATGCGAAAAAAGCGTGATGGTAAAGTGTTAATATATCTCAATCGAATTCCTTTCTCCTTTCTTTGCAGGTGCTTGGTGCAGATTGTTAGATGCGAAATTCAAGTGTTTGTAGTGTTCACAAAATTAGCAGTTGAACGAATTCCTGGCAATTACAGTTTTCTAATCACTGTGTAAAGAAACGTCGGCTTGCCAGATGAGCAAATGTCGTGTATTTGCAGTATAAATTTCCAATGAATTCCATTTATGCGAGCAGAAGCCTACTGAAGCCGAACATGAAAGCACTCCTTGTGAGACGTGTAGAATAAGTCTAAATGCAAAAGTTCCAGTGTACACATTCCCCCTCGCACTGAAGAAATATTTAATTAGAATTTATGTGAAGGAACATTTTCACAGTTGGCCACTTTAAATATGCATGATTCTTATCACATTACTGATAGACTTCCCTGTCGCGATACAGAAAAACCTTTCGCCTGCACTGTGTGTGAGAAAAGATTTTCTGAACAGTGCGATTTAAAAACTCATCTCCATACTCATACAGGAGAGAAAACTTTTTCTTGCACTATATGCGAGAAAAGATTTACCCGACGGGGTCATTTAAAAACACATCTCCGCGCCCACACGGGAGAGAAACCTTTTGCCTGCACTGTATGTGGGAAAACATTTTCTGTACGGGTTAGTTTGAACATACATCTCCGCGCCCACACGGGAGACAAACCTTTCACCTGCACTGTATGTGGTAAAATGTTTTCTGGTCAGGGTCTTTTGAAAAGACATTTCCGTACCCACACAGGAGAGAAACCTTTCGCATGTACTGTATGTGAGAAAAGATTTTCGGAACACAATGTTTTTGAAAGACATCTCCGTACTCACTCAGGAGAGAAACCTTTCGCATGCCCTATATGTGAGAAAAGATTTTCTGACCAGAGTTATTTAAAAATACACCTCCGCTTCCACACGGTAGAGAAACCCTTCGATTGCACTGTATGTGGGAAAATGTTTTTTCTGCAGGGTCATTTAAAATCACATCTCCTCACCCACACAGGAGAGAAACCTTTCGCTTGCACTGTATGTGAGAAACGATTTTCTGAGCAGGGTAGTTTAAAAACACATCTTCGCGCCCACACAGGTGAGAAACCTTTCGCCTGCACTATATGTGAGAAAAGATTTTCTCGACAGGATAATTTAAAAAGGCATCTCTACACCCACACAAGAGAAAAACCTTTCGCCTGCACTGTATGCGAAAAAAGATTTTCTCAACGGAGTCATTTTGAAAGACATTTCCGCATCCACACAGGAGAGAAACCTTTCGCCTGCACTGTATGCAAGAAAAGATTTTCTCTACGAGATCATTTAGAAACACATCTCCGCACCCACACAGGAGAGAAGCCTTTCCCCTGTACTGTATGTGAGAAAAGATTTTCTGATAAACGTAATTTAAAAAGACACCTCTGCCTCCACACGGGAGAGAAATCCTTCGATTGACTGTATGTGATAAAAGATTTTCTTATATGGATACTTTAAAAATCCATCTCTGTACCCATACAGGAGAGAAACCTTTCGCCTGCACTGTATGCGAGAAAAGATTTTCTCGACCGCGTCATTTAGAAAGGCAGCGCCACACCTACACAGGACAGAAACCTTTCGCCTGCACTGTATGCGAGATAAGATTTTCTGAGCAGGATAGTTTAAAAATGCATTTTGCCTCACCGTGGGTAAAATGTCCTTGAAATTCGAATTCAAGCTCAGGTTTGACGGTGTGTATTTACTGGCGATATCGCATATAATTATGTTTTGGAATTAATTTAAGTGTTTTGTGACATTTTTCTTTTGAATTTTTTTTTAAAAATGTGTATATGAATACTATATAGGTCATGACCTACGATCCTTGATGGGATACTTGACCCACCAAAGTGGTAGAAGTTAAAAAACTTGTCGTTATACCTGTTTACCCTGCAGGAAAGGGTGTCATGAAATCTCACTTACGCAATACTTCTGGTTTTTATGTTTGCATAATATTTAACTATAATTTTTAAGATATATATATATGCTTTTTTCTACATCTGCTGTGCTATGTGTATCTAAATAAATATTTTATGGCTTCTTGTCGAGACTGAATTAAATTTGACTTTTGTCTCTCTTTTAGTTTTTTTAATTAATTTACCTTAGATGATTTCTGGTTGGTATTTAAAACAAGTTTTTATTAATTTGTTTGTTTAGCAATTTGCTGGACAGCTAACATATGCGAGAAATATTGTGTCAATAAAATTAAATTTAATCTTGTCATACGCCAAAATAGGATTTATCTAAAATTTATAATGTTGAGGCATTGCTGGATAATGTCAGAAATTAAAGGCTTGTGAACCTCATCTTTTAGATGGGAAATATTACACACCAGAAATCTGTGTAAAATTGTGAAATATGTAAAGAAACTAGTCATGGATATCCTTCAATCCCCAGCTGATCCCATGGAGCATCTGTAAATGTACTGATTATAAATACCATCTGGTTAAGAGAAATTCTATAACTATATAATTCAAAATATGGAATCAGTATTACTAGTGAGTTATAGTAGAATAGAAATTAAATTTTGATATTGTAAAATGTGTGAATAAGACCTATCTTTTTAAAAATAAGTTAATTAATTTCTATAATGTGTTTTCTTTTCCTTTAAAATCAAAATAATTTTTTAATTTCTGCATATCTGCATGTCTTTAATTTTCCCAACAAACTTAAAAAGTCGAACTTAAAATTACCATGCTTTTTTTCTCCTTTAGTAAACTAAGAGCACTCTAATGGAACTTAACTATATAATAATAGAATTATTTTCCTGACATTCGACTAAATCATTTAACATGAAGCATGAATATCGCATGAAATTTTCTGGATATTGTTTAGAGAATGAGAAACACGATAGTAGTGTAAGTTTGTTGATTAGGGTCCACTTGTCTATCTCCCAACAAATCCGTTTAGAGGCCAAAATTGGTTTTATTTTCTGAGTAAACTATTTGTGATAAAGAACTTTCATAAAAATCAATAACAATAACAAAATGAACATAAAAGAAAACTTTATATACACTGAATTAGGGATACCTACCTAGTAACGAGTTTGGCCTCCTCTGGCCTTGATAACGGCTGCCACACGACGAGGCATAGATTCAACAAGTTTCTGGAAACGTTCCACGGGAATGGCTTGCCAAATATTGGCTAAAGCTGTCCATAATTCAGTAAGGTTTTTTGGTGCTGTGTGATGGCCTATCACGCCTTGTTCCAAAACATCCCAAAGATGCTCAATAGGATTTAAGTCTGGGCTTCTAGGTGGCCAAACCTCGTCGTCTCGCACCGGATAGGTTAAAAATAGCGAAAACTGAATTTCAACATATGATAGATTTAGGCCATATGCGCCCATCCAAAAGTAATTTTTCTTCTCCTTTACATTTAGTGCCTAAGAAAGGCAGTTTGGACTGGCGTCCAGTAGGCCATTATCGCGCTTTAAATTCTCAAACAATTAAGGACAAATATCCTATTCCTAACATCATGGATTTTACGAGTGAATTGCATGGCACCAAAACATTTTCTCATATCGATTTAAATAAAGCATACCATCAGATTCCTATCGTGCCTGAAGATATACATAAAACCGCGATTATAACTCCATTTGGCTTATTTGAAAGCACGCGAATGCAGTTTGGTCTCTGCAATGCTTCTAGTACATTTCAAAGGTTCATTGATGAAGTCGTCAGGGGTCTGGATGGTGTATATGCTTTCATTGATGACATATTAATTGTATCTTGTTCTCATGAAGAGCATGCACAGCATCTAAGAGCTATTTTCAATAGATTAGATTATTATGGTTTAACTATTAATCCTTCTAAATGTTCTTTTGGTCAAGATAATTTAAATTTTTTAGGATTTAAAATTTCTGAAAAAGGCTTAGAACCTTTGACTGATCGTGTTGAGGCAATTTTAAAATTTCCCAAACCTGATTCAATTACTCAATTACGTAGATTTTTAGGATTGTATGATTTTTATAGACGTTTCATTCCTAAAGCGGTTCATATTTTGTCACCTCTAAATAAATTTTTAGAAGGGAAACGAAATAAAAAGAAATCAACTAGATCATCTAAAAAGCCAGATCCCCCTTTAAATTGGTCTTATGAAGCTAATAAATCATTTTCTGACGCAAAACAAGCTCTCGCTGATGCAACACTTTTAAAATATCCAATACCTGGTGCTCAATTAAGCCTATGGACTGATGCATTAGATGTTGCAATTGCCAGTTCACTAATGCAATTTCATGACAATAAATGGGAACCAATAGCTTTCTTTTCCACTAAGTTAAGTAAAAGTCAAATAAATTGGTCAACATACGATCGTGAATTATTGGCAATATATGCTTCAATAAAAAAAAATTCGTCATATGCTTGATGGCAGAATTTTTTTCCATTTTCACAGTTCAAAAATCTTTATAGCCTGAAAAAACTTTATGACCTAGCCTCTATATTTCTGTGTACTCTGAATACAATGATTTCTGATTCACCAAGTCTGTTGTTAAAAAGTATGTCTGAAATAACAATATTGGTACTATTGTAGTGAGATTTCACTCCATAATGCCATTTTTGACATTTTTCTCCCTCCGATTGTTCAGTTTGTTCTGTACAGAAGCTACGTATATACTGAAGACGTGCAAGATGCATTATATGAAAATGCGGGGGCAGGGAAAACACCCAATTATATTTTTACTAGATTTCTCTTTTTAGATTTTTGTTAATATTATAAATCTCCTCTCCCTTCTCGCTAATCTGGGAGAATTATTTCTGACTTTAGTTCTGTAAGAATAAATACAGACGACTTGGTTCCTATAAGGTTCTAAGTGTTTACTTAAAAATCTCTCTAAGAAACGCAAAGTTTAAGGGGTTTAAAGACCTTCAAAAACACTGACTGGCTGATCCCTTTTTCTTTGTAACCAGATGGCGTAAGGAAGCTGAAATTTTGCTCTGTGGTTCCGCTAGGGCTCCCGGTTCTCATAAAGATTTTTTAAAATAAATTTAACCTCTATGGGTGTTAAAATAGGGGCTTAAAAACCTTAATTTTTTTCTGAAATCTAAAACCCATATTTAATGTCGGATTACTGTCGTTCGTCTTTGAGGAATGACTGCACTTTACTGCTAAAGTTAATTTAAATTAACCAAATTACACTATGAATGGTAGGAATGTATTCCGTCGCAAAGTACGGGTATTCAGTTAGTTTTCTCATAATAGAAAAAAAAAAAAAGGCTGAAAACGAAACTTCTAACATAAAACCCTGACCGTGAAAAGTAATGAATAGCGGGAACGATATTAGAAACAAGGAAGAGATCCATAATTGGCGCTTTATTGCCGTTTTCTCGCCAAGCGGCAAAGTTTTAGCTATAATACGTAAGTACCAATAACTGAACGTATAATAACTGCATTATAATAATAATTCTTTTATCAAACAGTTTTCAGCAAACAAATTGTTTGGTTCATTCCCAATACACGGTGCCGCAGCTTGGCGATAAGTTTTTTAGATTTTTGTCAATTTGGCGATGAAACGCCAAATGTGGTTTGTGTTTGTTAAATGCTTTTAAGGTAACCATTTATTGCTCCCGATTTGAATAAGATGGCGATATTTTTTAGATTTTTGCCAAGTTGACGATAAAATGCCAAATGTGGTTTGTGTTGTTAAATACTTTTAAGTTAAACCATTTGTTGTGATTATGTTGTTTAGAATGATTATCGGAATGGGCACTCGGTACCATTTCGCCGTATGAAGAATGAATACCCATCATAACATTTAAGCCCGTAAAGTGGATAAAATTATTTTCATTGCAACCCCCCCCCCCCCAAAAAAAAAACAAAATGGTGATAAATGTCAAGAAACATAACGCAAAACTGAGTCAACAATAAAAATGGAGGCAAGAACTATTTATTAAATTATCTTATATGCAGTATACTATCAAAATTTACATTGCCTCTTAGGTCTCTCATTGTATTTCACATTTTCGATAGTTGCCAATTTAAACAAGTTCCGTATGAACCTAATTCCAAAACAAATTAGCTGTGAGTAACTTTACCCACATAAAAATATAAATATATAAATATGTACCTTAGTATCACACAGTTACAAATAGGCTGGCTGGCGCTTAAATTACAATCTTAGAAGGAGCTCCACGAATAAAAAAATCTTTAAAAAAAACTTACCACAGCGCTGCAGGTTAAACTAAAAAAATATGAAACAGGAAAGCAAAGGCAAGATAGTAAAGCCCCTGGAATAGAAAGAGGGGATATAAAATGAGGACTGTTCCCATGTTGAAGTTGGCCATCTCTTCCATCAAATGTTTCAAGAGTTCCAACGGAGCGGAGATAGGCGTCGGGTAGGTAGAAGTCAGGGTCAACCCCCTGCGATGAGCGCCGAAAAACAGAAATAACTTTTTCCCTTCAGAATCGAAACGACGAACCGCCGTGCCTTCTCTCCTCAAAAAACCCGCGGCCCGGGAGCCCCTGGCTCGGGTTAAATAGTGCTATCTGGCGCCGTTGTTTCAAAACGCCAAACCACCTCAGGCGCACCGAAATCACTTCATATCACACTGTTGGTTCGTGTACTAATTTTTTCTTGCATCATTTTCGTTACTTCAGCACGCTTTAATTTCAAACATAATTGGCGCTACCACTTGCGCCGCTGACGCACTGTATTCATGCGCGTCGGTGAAATCAGTAAAGGCGCCGCAAAATTCCTTTTGCCTGCGAAAAACATCGCTGGCCCCGTCCGTCGCGCCCCTCGAAAACTGCAAGGCCAGGAGGTATCAGGTTACGGCACGGGAACAGATAAGGAAGCTTTTCTAAAGACAGATATTTTTACCAGGGCCAGAAAAAAAAGAGTCAGAGAGAATATAATTACTTTTTACACTTTTACATTTTACTCTTTAAACCAGCCAACCATATTTCCTTTTCCCTACGCCACCAGCTTACAATAATTAATTTACATTCCTTGGCATTAACAATTATACTTGGCATTTACACAAATTAATTAACTAAACACACATCATTATGGCTAAAACCTAACACAGCAATTAGCATAACACATTTATTGCTTCCGATTTGAATAATTAGCAGCCAATCAGAGCTTGTGATTTACTTGTAAACGAGGGTTATCTGGATTTTATATAACGCGCTTGTATCAAAAACTTAAACCGTTGAATGTTCTTTTCGGGATTGCAGTTCCAGCGCTCGGACGTACTTTTATTTGGGAGGAATGGCTTCTTTTACGAATGGGAGGGTTGATTTGGATTTTTTTCGGGATTTACAAAATGCGGGTACGAGAACTATTATAGATTATTGTATGTATGTTGAGTTAATAGCTATTATTTATTATTGTCTTAATTGTAATTCGCAAATGACTATAACTGAGAGGAAAGATCTGAACATTGCAATAAAAGATCCATTAGATATGGTTCCCGGTTCGAAGCGAGTAAATTGGATTTAATTACGGTTTTAAAATTAACTTATTTATGGGTAAAAAAAACGCCGTGTTCTTGGATTACAGACGAATTGGGGGTATCCAAAAACACCGAAAAATCAACAAAACGTAAAAGAAGCTAAGCCGAAAGTGAATAACCGATAAGTGGTTTTTATTTTTTATTTTAACATGAAATAATATAAATGACAACATGCAGAACTTTCATTTTTTTATTTTCTGATATATTTAACCAAGATGTATTTAATATTTATTTAAATGAATTATTTGCAATATACTGACTTTTTTTTGCGGGGGTTGGGGGGCGGCAGCCCCCCACACATAACAAATTTCTTATTATTTTTCAGCTTTTATTTTTTGTATTTGTGTGTTTTTGTGCTTTACTGTGGTTGTACAGTTTTAAAAATGCATATTTTTGGGACTTATTGGACTTTCCCGTTCCAAAAATACGCGTTCTGCTTGGGCGACCAAAAAAAAAACGACTGCCCTTATCTAACTTCATTTTTTTATTTTCTGGATAATTTTTCAATGAAAGTTCTGCATGTTGTTATTTATATTATTTCATGTTTCCCCCTGCGATGGAATCGCCATCTTGGTTACGTCTCCCATCGTCAAATTGGCGATGGGAGACGAAACCAAGATGGCGGTTCCAATGCAGTGAAATACAAGGGGCACCGTATATTGGGAATTAACCAATTGTTTAATTAAATACATAAAAATTTAAAAATGAGGACATTCAGAATATAAGAAATTTTTAAAAGAATAGAAAAATGCAAAAAAATCAGAAAAATGCAAAAATTAAAGAAATAAAAAACTTGAACACATCATTTCCTGGTTATCGAACTTTTGGGGAAATGTAACGTCTTTTTGCAACATGCTTAGACCCAAATTCAGTTCAAACGGCGGAAACTTGTGACTATCGTTCCGCAACGATTTTCAGGTTCGTTCCGAAAGGCTTTTCAGGCATTTGTGTACAAGAATATCATATTTCTATCTTTCTTTATAAATCTTGTTATAAATTTTAAAAAATGCTGTTAATCATTAAATAAAGATAAAAATATTTTAGTGCAGGAGGCTTTGTTACCAGATAAAAATCAGTGCATTATTAATATTTGAGGTTGGGGGATTGAGACCATGACATTGTATACTTAAATAGCAAATATATATTCAATAATTGTGTTTACTGCCAATGCTCAGTCACAATAGTACACCCAGGATTTAATCTTGGGGGGGGGGGGGCGAGTTGAACGGATAAAAATATGTATAATGCAAATTCAATATTCATAATGCAATTTCTATTTCTTGGCCCACCCCGCGGGTGCACCACTGCTCAGTCATGTATCAGAATTATTTTGTGTAATCATGTAAAAGAACTGCAAATAAATAAAATTGAAAATACATATTTTACAAACAAAATTTATTTTAGAAACAAAACATTACAAGAAAATTAAGTTTGTGTCTTTTGTTTGGAAGTTACAAGTTCTAAGAGCATAACAAACATAATGGCATGGTATTTATATATTTGTACTTTTGCTAGCATGAAATTTCTAAAATTTACTACAACTATGTATTTAATAATCATAAAGCTAAGAAAAATCCTCAAGAAAAAAAATAGTTATAATTAATAAAATGAATGTTTGTTTCATAATGCTTTTAGAAAATTTTAATTTTTTAAACAAATTTAAAGCAAAATTATTTGCTATTTATTCTAATTCATTTTTTTCTTCCAGAAAGTTGTGTTTTACAAACTGAAATTACAACCCCTAAGACAGTAGAAATAAAGTGTTGGCATATTGCTCAATCATGAAGTAAGTTATTTCGATTTTGATAAATTTATACAGTACAACCTCCCAAATCCGGAACGTTTTCATAAATGGCCAATATTACTTTTCCATTTTACCGATAGATGTCGCTACCAAAATGATCGGTGAATAGGAGTCCGATAGCGGAAGAATAAGAGGAAAGATGGTGCTCAGACGAAAATAAACCAATCACAGGCGTTAAAAATGTTAAAAATTTCGTTGCTAATTGTGTAGAGGTTTGTCATTGGTTAAATATATTTCAATACTTTACACTCCGCTACCGGACTCCTATGTGAACATAAGAGCGCTACCCTAAGTCATAACACTTTGCATTACTGTTCGTCAGCACGTGTTTTCTTTCTGGTTCCATTTGTATTTTAGATCATTTATTTAATTTTCATTCTTGCGTTATTAAGTAATTATTTTAGTGATTATGTCAGCTACAGTAGCAGGTAAAAAGAGAAAACATATTTCTCTTTCAATTGCGCAAAAAGTTGAGCTAAGAGTTGAGTTAAAAGAATATGGAAAAGGAACGTCAGTCCAGAATCTGTGCATGAATTATGCAATTGGAAAATCTACAGTGTATGATATCATCAAACAGAAAGAAAAAATTATGCAGTTTTACAGTGAAAGCGTCGCAAAAGTAGAAATGAAGAAGAGAAAAATATTACGACCGCCAAATAATGTTGATTTGGACAACGTTTTGATCGAGTGGATTCGGCAGAAACGAAGTGAAAATATACCACTTACCGGGCATATGATTATAGAGCAGGCGAAAATGTTTCATGAAAAGATGGAAGTAGATTCTCCATGCAACTATTCGTCTGGATGGCTACATAAATTCCAAAAACGACACGGCATCCGCCAATTACGTATATGCGGAGAAAAAGCAAGCGCTGATGACGAAGCCAGTGCATCATTTGTAAATGAATTTTCAGAAAAAATACTTAAAAGAAAATATTTCCCATGAATTAATCTATAACGCCGATGAAACATCGTTGTTTTGGCGTTATGTTCCCCGAAAAACATTGGCAACGGCAGAAGAAAAGAGTGCCACTGGATTAAAAGACATAAAAGAAAGATTGACTGTTTTAGCTTGTGCTAATGCCTCGGGAAGTCACAAATTAAAATTATTGGTTATCGGCAAAAGTAAAAAACCTCGATGCTTGAAAGGTATTACCGTATATCCCGTGATTTACCGAGCCAACAAAACAGCTTGGATTACTAAAGATATCTTCCAAGAATGGTTTGACCATTATTTCGTACCCCAAGCTCGAGCCCATTGTGTCGCAAAAGGACTTCCCAGTGATTCAAAAATTATCTTAATTATAGATAATTGTTCTGCCCATCCTGATTCGGCAGTTCTAAATAAAGAAAATGTTGAAGTTAAATTTTTGCCACCGAATTGCACATCACTGATACAGCCTATGGATATGGGGTTGTTGAATGGTTTGAAATGCCGGTATAAAAATGATTTTTTGAGAAAAATGTTAAACCACGTGAATGGTGGTAAAACTCTAAAAGATTTCGTTAAAGAATTTAATGTGAAGGACGCATTGTGGTGTATTGCAAATGCTTGGTCCACTGTAAATGCGGAACTTTTAAAAAATGCTTGGCATAACTTGTTGCCTACATTGGTTTTCGCCGATTATGACGATGATGACAGCAGCGCTTTTGAAGGCTTTCAAGAGTCTGGGAAAGAAGCTGAAATAGCAGAATTAGTAGAATGTGCAAAGAAAGGCAACATTAACTTGGATAAGTCGGACATACAGGAAGTTTTAGACATCGACCATAATGTGCCGCTCGTGGCTTCTCTGAGCGAATCTGAAATTATTGATAGTGTGGTAAACAACAAAGGTTATGATGACAGCGATCATGAAAGTGATTCAGAATCCCTCGATAATGAAAAAATGTCAACGGAAGACCTGATAAAATCGTTACATAAAACAATATTAGGCTTAGAACAGCGGAATTTTATCTCGGAACATGAAATTATGGCAGTATATCGAATTCGAGAAAAAATAATTTCTAATAAGCCAAAACTAAAGCAGCAAACATTGACTGAAATGTTTAAATTATAATCTAATTATATGTTCTCTATTCAGGTTTATTTAATAATTAAATCATTTTATATGTTACTGTTTTTTAAATGTGTTTATTTTTATTTTTTCCTAAAATTTTATAATGTTATTTAGAAACCTCTCAAATCCGGAAAATTCCCAAATCCGGAATTGCCGTGTCCTGAACGATTCCGGATTTGGGAGGTTGTACTGTATTAAATTTTTGTAACAAGTTTTAAAATATAAATTTCAGACTGAAATTGTTGGAGATATTGAAAAATTTTGTAGTACCATACTTTAGAAATTAAATAATTTTATGTTTCACCTACAATTAATGCTTTTAGAAAATATGAAATTTTTTAAATAAATTTAAAACAGAATTCTTTGCTATTTATTCTATTTAATTTTTTCCCCCCAGAAAGTTGTGTTATAGAAAGTGAAATTACAACCCCCAAGACTATAACTACCCCTAAAACAGCAGAAACAAAGTCTTGGCATATTGCTCAATCATCTCAAGTAAGTCATTTAGATTTTGATAAATTTAAATTTTTATAACAAGTTTTAAAATATAAATTTCAGACTGCAACTGTTGGAGATATTGAAAGATTTTGTAGTACCATACTTTAGAAATTAAATAATTGTACTGTATAATCTGTGACAATAACTTCTATGAAATAACTTATGTTGATTCTTATGTATGAAACTAGATGAATACCTGTGCTTCGCCACGGAGTACGATCAAATTAAATATAACTGTCAATGTATGCAGATTGTAAAAAGATCAAAATTCTACGATCATTTCTTGGCGAGTTATCGTAATCGATGATAAAGCCAATATTTTCCCACAAAACATGAAATTAAAAAAAACTTAAAGTCCGACAAAGATGAGACATGTCATACTTTGGTCCCCCCATTTTTCTGCATCCATTGGTATCGCTCTCAACCCCATACCCCTAGCGGTTTCGGAGGAGATAGCGTGACAAGCTTTTGACAGCGGCAGCAGGAGTTACATTTTTTTAGAATATATAAATAAATAAATATATATATATATATATATATATATATTTATATTTATTTATTTATTTATATCAAATACAATGATCAATGTATGCAATTGATGTAAAAAAAAATGAAAAAATATATTTATAAAAAAAATTGTAACGGATATTTTTATAGACAAAATAATGTAGAAGAAAATATTCAAATTAAATCTAATAGAACATAAAGAATTTAGTACAGTTTGAGGAATATTCCTTTTACTGCATTTTAATGTTTTTTTGGATAATGTCAAATCATCTGCCGCATTAGCAAGGAAAAAAAAATTTTTTTCTTTGTATATTTCATTGTTATGCACATGACGCAAAATTAGTTTAAAGTATCACAAACAAAAAAAAGAAAACGAAACCACGTGATCAGCATTTAATAAATTAAATTCTAAAAATTAATATTTAAAAATTTACCAAAAATCAGAAAATGGAGGTAAAGATTCGAAAAAGATTTCATTTTAAAGGCATTTTTATGATCTTTCTGGTGATATAAATTTTATAACCCTCGGATTATTATTTTAAATGCAAACTTTAAAGATTGTTACAAAAAAAGCTTAAAAATTTAATTTAAAAAAATTTAAGAATTTTTTAAAAATCTCTCCTAGTGCATCCCTCCACTATAAGAATTGGCATGCAAAATTTCAGCCCTTTTTGTCCAGTGGTTTGGTCTGTGCATTTTATTTCAGTCAGTCAGTCGGTCAGTTACGGAACTGTTTTATATATATAGATAATAGCTTTGTTCCATGTGCTATCTCATTTACTATTAGTTTTTTTATTACTATTTATTTAAATGAACATTTTTATTATTTTCTAGACAGTTCAACAGTACGTGGCAGGAGGCATCGAGCCTTAAAAAGAAAAAGAGAAGAAGTTGAGTTAGATAAATTTGAAGCTGAGACTCTTCAAACACAAAAAAATATGCTTCAAGAAATAAAAAATGTTGCTACCAAAACAACATCCCATAAAGGAATACTGCTAAAAATTAATGAAAATTTAGAAACTTTAATTAAAATAATGGTTGACAACAATAAATTGTTAGTCAGGAATAATAAGCTTTTAGAGCTCATAAATACTGAAGATGTTGTAGAAAAAATGCAATAAAAAATATTGATTAATAAAAAAATTAACTTTAATTAATATAAGATTAACTTTAACAATTAACTTTAAACATTATAAGAAATTTCTTATCGAAATTCAGAACCTTTATAATCAACATCCAGAGCCTTATAGGCTCTGGATGTTTGCTTGAATGTCAGATGACAACTCATCATCACCCTCATCAAAGTCAACAAAATTATCACCACATGCTTCTTCAACTGATGGAACGTTGTATTTTAAACAAATGTTATGTAACACAACATATGCAATAATAATTTTATAAATTTTATCAGGTTGATATTGAAGTATGCCACCAGTTTTATACAAGCACCTAAACCTTGACTTTAAAACCCCAAAACAATGCTTTATGACAGTGGTTCCCAACCTTGGGTACGCATACCAGTACTGGTACGCGAATGATTTTACAATTTAAAACAAAAATCTATTAAAAATCTGTATTACAAAAAGAGAAAAGAAATGACTATAATAACTAATAATTCATACGTTTTAATATTTTAGTTTAGAATTTCTTATCCATTGTTTGTGTCGTAATACTTTAATGGGATTTACTTAATCTCAAAAGATGCTATCTACACCTGAATGTAAAATATATATGACCGCCCCATAAAAATTTGGCACTCGCCTGCGAATTATAACTGTGTCTATAACTGTGTTTGCGAATTATAACAGGAGTGGATCGGGACCGCGAATTGCTCATCGCAGATCCGTTGTCTGCTGTCTCATGAGTACTGTAGCGCCATCTATTGCATAGAATAATTTTATGTTGTTTTGTAAACTTTCGGAACACGTGTTTCATGCGTAGTACATTATAAAATGGATGATCAAACTAATTTCAATTGTTTAAAACCTTAAAAAAGGCTTTAAAACTTTTTAAATGAAGTATTTAATTTTAACATCTATCTGATGTGCTGACTCCTTTCTCTTTATATAAAAGTAAAAATCATATTAAATAACCTTCCTAAGCATTGTCATTTCATCTGATTTCTTGTTGCTGCATAGGTACATAAAACAGTGTCTTTCTAAGGTGGATCTAGAAAAAAAAAAGATAATAACAGGACTTGGTACCCATCTATAAGTACAGAAATTCCTCCAAAATTTTATTTTATATTTACCACATACTTTTGAGTTCATCCTGATACATTTTAAAATTTTATTGCATTTGTAACCTCAGCTACAACTGTTACAACAAATATCAATCATTCATTATGATTTTCTGATAAAGGCCAATCCAACAATGAAAGCTACTTAATAGCTTCGCCGTATCACTGTTAAGCAATTATATTTATTGTTTACAAAATTTATAATTCATAATGTTTACTACTTTTACTTACATAGTTCAACCAGATACAGTGTTTTTAAGAAAAAATACTAACTTTTTTTCTTATATAGGTTATAAAAAAAATTTTCGTTTCAAGATGTCTGGTACATGACAAAAAAAGAAAAAACTTATATTATTCAACAATTTTGTACAGTTACTTGTACCTAAGTCAGAGTGCCAAAAAAATCTTAAGTTATAATCATATAATTTATATAGTTATTATGAAATAAAATTATAAATTTATTTACCTCAGTTTGTACATAATTTGATAACGTAAAAAAATATATTTTCTGGAATTTTCGGCCAGAATACAATTAAAGTTCTATATATTATACATTAAAAAATGCAAATTAAAAATAATTAACTAGAACCAGCTGTTTAAAGTTAATTTCAATTTTTTTTATTTTCTAAATTTATTGAAAGAAGTAACTTTTTTCTGTGTCAGTAAGGGTTGAATACTTAGCATTTACACAATTAAATGAAAAATAATATTGAAAAAGTTGGTAATTTTTTCCCGTTGATTCATATTCATAATTTTCGTGTTAAGCAATTGTTAATTATTCTCTCCAGTAGATGGCGATAGCAGCGTAGCCTAGAATAGGTAAAACTGTAACCGACTTCGTGAGCAATTCGCAGTCTCGATCCACTCCTACTATAACTGTGTCTGAGAAGTTTCTTGCCAAGCAGTAAAATATTTAATGCCATTTACGACCACATATTTATGTGAAAAGAGATTTTCTGCAATGACTGTGATGAAAACCAAATATAGAGCTTTGCTGGACATTGAATCGGAGCTTCGCCTTAAACTGACAAACATTGAGCCAGATATTACTTCTTTAGCTAATAACAAACAGGCCCAACCCTCTCACTAATTATATATTTTTTAAAGTAATTATTATATTTTATGCATATGTTTAGCAATAAAAATATATCCCAAGTTACTTGTCTTTATTACAAATGGTCTCCATTGCATTTTATTCCCCATTTCAAAATTTTTGGTCTACCGGTACGTCAAATTGTTTACAATGTACAGGTACGGTACTATAGAAAGGTTGAGAACCCCTGCTCTATGACATTCCTTTCTCTTCGATGTTATATCTTTTTTGTCTATCGAAATGTTCATCAAGGTATGGGGTCATCAGCCAGGGTTCAAGTGGGTAACCACTATTACCCAATAAAATTTTTTTTCAGGGATGCTTTTCTCCTTGAAGAGATCTCTCAGGCTACAGTTCTTCCAAATGAAGGCATCATGAGTGTCACCTGGCCATCTTGCCACCACATCCAATATTTTCATATTAGAGTCACAAACCTGAAAAATTAAGAGAAACAGTTGATAAATATTGTGATTAATGATTAAACATATGATAAATACAATGCTAAACAGGGTATAAATATTTTTAAATTATAATAATATTAAATGTGACAGAAATATTTAATCTCAGATCAAATGGGATGTTAAACATATTTTCACATTAAAATAATAAAAAGATTTTTCTTACCATTTGAACATTAATGGAAAATCTGTTCTTTCGGTTTAGGAAGACAAACCCGTCATGGTCCCCTGGCTTTGTTATATGAACATAGGTACAATCAATTGCACCCACACAATTTGGAAAACTAGAATTTAATAAAAAATCTCCTTTGATTTTCAGCCATTCGTTGCTTGTTCTTGGGAATGTGACATGGTGAGGTAAAATTTTACAGGCAGCATCAATAAATTTGGTGAGGTACCTTGATACTGTAGCCTGAGATATTCATGCAAAAGAGCTGCTGGAGACAACGTTTTGGATGCTTCCAGTTCCAAGGAACATTAAGCTGCTCAGCACCTAAATATACAAAGCACACACACATTTAGTTCTACAGTAATACAAAGATATGCTCATTCATATATAGATCAATTAGTAAATTATTAGATCATAGACCAATAAAGGAAATATTAAATCAAAAATCAAGCACTATTCCTTAAAAAAATAATTGCTTGTTTAAAAAATCTTAACTATCTAATGAACAAAATTATATGGTTAATTAAAAAATCATTATTAAAATCACTTTTAAAAGTATGATGTGAGATTTTGGAAAAGGACCAAACCTTTAAAACTCTGTCTATCCCATTCCCAGTTACAGCCTTGACATTATGACATACATGCTAATATTTAAAAAAAAAAAAACTATCAGGAGTATTTTTAACTTTTTAAAAATAAATAAATAAATAACTGTCAAGTGGAGCATTTGACATGCTTGCTCTTTCTTGCATTATCAACAACCTTATTATTTTAATACTATTTTAAAAATATGTATATATATAGAGAGAGATAGATAGATATACGAATCACTAGTGGATCAAGAATTATTATAGATGTTCATAATTAATAAAAAATCAATGATTAATGAAAACAAAAGTACTTCACTTACCTTCATTTCAACAGAGTAACTGCTTTCTGTTGTATTCATGTGTGGCTTTAGCTCATCACAAAGGTGTCTACAGCAGCTTTGCATAGTCTAAGTTTTTTAATAAAAACTTCATCTTCCATCTCAAATGGATTATCCCTATCTTGTATTATCCATTCTCTGCTTAAAGAACGGGATAACATCCTTCTTCTTATACGGCAAATGGCTATAACGTCTGCCATTATTATTTTCGGATATGCAAGAGAAAAAACAGGTCTACAAGAGCTGTCTACTAGCCGCAAGTTTTGATCATGTGAACCTCATATTTACAAAAGAAAAACCTTTCACTGTTTGTTCTGTATATCTCTTTTCACCGACTAGCACAAATCTGCAAGAGGGAGGGACCTTATGAGAGCTAAGTGTTTGATCGAAATAGGGGTCTTAGTCCCCTAGGCCATGTGGGGTTTTTGAGTGTTGCTGCAAAAGTCACATCTCCTAGGCTTACACATTATTTTATAGGTATGTGCTTCACATCTTGAAAGCCCTTTTCATCAGGAACATGGGGGGGGGGGGGTTCCCCCCCATAATTTCCCATTGTCATCAGGCTCCTGACAATATCTAATCTCAAATTTTTCAGTTCTTTTTTTGTATTAGGTAACATTTTATAGAGAATAAAAGCACTCACAATGGCAGAGTTCAGAAAATGAAAAAAAAAAAAAAAATGCTGTGCCACTTCTTTTTACCTTTTCGGTCTATCTCATATAGACTTTTTAGGTCATCGAAGTGACTAATGAAGCCCATATTTTTTTTGTAATTAACAACTTTTGGGTAAGGTATGTTGATCTTAGTTCTTTCTTTCCTTTGAACAGAAAATGGTTTCTACAGAGCTTTCTTGGGTGGCAAGTAATGACATACATCCTTTGTCTTTCCACTTCACACTATGTTTTCGTTACTCACTGCCCAATCAAAATCTCCCCTTTTCATTTTCTTATATTCTGTCAAGTTTTTCCTTGTCAGGTTAACTTACCTGAGCAGTAGACATTTTGAGTTTCTACGAAACGAAACAACTCATAAGATGAAACAAAATTATCCATGGTTTTTTTCCATAAATTTTTAAGCTGGGAGTATTCACTACTCTTTCACCTAGATTTTTTTCCTCTTATTTCAGTTTATCAATCTAAATCTCAAACTGGCACGAAAACCCACTTTCGTCACTCCACATCCATACCTTGTAGCCTCGTTTTATAGGCTTTTTAGGCATGTATTGCTTTAGTGAGCTACGGCCTTTGAATCTGATCATTGATTCATCAATTACTTGACACTGGACCTAAAAATGCTTTCATATCTCTCTGATAAATGGGATAGTAAAGGGCGAACCTTGTATAATTTATGAAAATCTTCATCTCTATGAGGTTGTAAACAATTGTCATTCAGATGAAGATGAGAAAATCCACGAAAACCTCTTCACTGGCATTTGTCTGGAAATATAATTATCATGAAGTTCATTGGTTGACCAAAAATATCTATAACTTGGCAGTTTCTTTACGCCCATCATAATGCTAACAGCCAGAAATATGAACAATTCCTGCAAAGTCATTTGGGAATAATTCTTTCCTGACTGGGTCGCATATAAATTTGTTTGGAAAACTATGTTTTCCATACACATCACTGAAACACACACTGAGGAGGGAAAAGAACAGTCCTATTAGAGATGGATCTTCCATATCCATAATTTCATCAGCAGGAATCGTTTGATCAGTAAATTCGGGACTTTTCCGATTTATAGCCTGCTTCTTCTTCCATGTCACGGTTACAGGTTGTGAAGGGCCCAGTAAATTGACCAGTAATCTTCTGCTTCATCAGAATCCTCAGGTGGCTCTTCAAATGGAGACAGGTGCAGCATACTACTCCTCATCATCACTGCTATCACCTGAGGTCACAGATTCAGGATCTGATAGAAGCTCCTCTAGTAAAGATAGGGCTTCTTATGCTCAGCCCAGGACGGGGCATTATGAATAAAAATATATCAAAATTTTAACTAAAGTATTAAAAAAAATTAAAAACAAAGCTTATTTTACACAATTATAAAGATATAAATAAACTATATAAAACAAATTTAAAATAATATATGTGCAACAGAATATTTAACTAAAAAAATTAGCAAATAACAGCAACTGATCTGAAAACAGAGCAAAAGGAGAATGAGCTACTTTCAGAACTCGTTGTAAACCCCAGTCAAAAGAAACACATTTCCTCTATATAAAAAAATCCTGTTTCATATGATAGTAGAGAGTTGGCTACATCCCTGAATAGAGATATGTCTTTTTCATCTGTTATCAAAATATAAACATTTCTCAGACAGATGGTTATTTCTTATAAATTACCCTCTCCAGAAACTCTTTTCTCAAACACAGTGACGACGGAACGTTTCTCTCTTCTATGGGAGTAGAGATGTTTAATCAAATGACCCTGTACTGAAAATTTTTTCTCATACTAAGTGCAGGTGAGAGGTTACTCTCTGGTATGGGTACGGAGATGTTTTTTTAAAGCACACTTAACAGAAAATCATTTCTCACATTCAGTGCACATGAAAGGTTTCTCTCCTGTATGGGTACGAAGATGTGTTTTTAAATGACCCCGATTAGAAATTTTTTTCTCGCATATAGTGCAGTTGAAAGGTTTATCTCCTGTATGTGTATTGCAATGTTTTTTTAAATTGCCCAGATGAGGAAATCTTTTCTCACACTGAGTGCAGGCGAAAAGTTTCTCTCCTGTATGGGAACGAAGATGTCTTTTCAAAGAATCCTGCTGAGAAAATTTTTTATCACATACAGTGCAGTCGAAAGGTTTCTCTCCTGTATGGGAACGAAGATGTCTTTTCAAAGAATCCTGCTGAGAAAATTTTTTTATCACATACAGTGCAGTCGAAAGGTTTATCTCCTGTATGGGTACAGAGATGTCTTTTTAACGCATTCTGTACAGAGAATCTTTTCTCACATACAGTGCAGGCGAAAGGTTTCTCTCCGGTATGGGTAAGGAGATGTGTTCTCAAATCATCCAACTGAGAATATCTTTTTTTACACACAGTGCAGGTGAAAGGTTTCTCTACTGTATGGGTAAAGAGATGTCTTTTTAAATCATCCAGCTGAGAACATCTTTTCTCACATATAGTGCAGGTGAAAGGTTTATCTGCTGTATGTGTATTGCAATGTTTTTTCAAATAGTCCAGATGAGAAAATCATTTCTCACATTGAGTGCAGGCAAAAGGTTTCTCTCCTGTATGGATACGGGCATGTCTTTTTAAAGAATCCAGCTGAGAAAATCTTTTATCACACACAGTGCAGATGAAAGGTTTTTCTCCTGTATGTGTACGGAGATGTATTTTTAAAACACGCGGAGCAGAAAATCTTTTCTCACATACAGTGCAGGCGAAGTGTTTCTCTCCTGTATGGGTATGAAGATGTCTTTTAAAATTACTCGGATGGGAAAATCGTTTCTCACATACAGCACAGTTGAAAGGTTTCTCTCCTGTATGCGTTCGAAGATGAGTTTTAAAATGACCCTGATGAGAAAATCTTTTCTCACATACAGTGCAGGAGAAAGGTTTCTCTCCTGTATGGATACGGAGATGTGTTTTAAAATGACCCAGCTGTGAAAATCTTTTTTCACATACAGTGCAGACTAAAGGTTTCTCTCCTGTATGGGAATGGAAATGTGTTTTAAAATGACCCAGTTGAGAAAATCTTTTCTCACATACAGTGCAGGAGAAAGGTTTCTGTTCTGTATGGGTACGGAGATGTGTTTTTAAAGCATGCTGAGCAGAAATTTTTTTCTCACATACAGTCAAGGTGAAAGGTTTTTCTCCTTTAAGGGTACAGAGAGGATTATCAGGCATGTGACTTGAAAGATGCATGTTGAAGGCAGCGAACTGTGAAAATGTTCCTTCACATAAATTACATTTGAAGATTTCCTCTTCGGTGCGAGAAGGAAGCTGTTCAGTGGAACTTTGTACATTTAGGCTAATTTTACATGCAGTGCATTCCTCTTCACCTCCATTAGGATTCTGCTCACAGGAATGGCTTTCGTTGGAAGGTCCCTTCACTCTGGGAATGCACAACATTTGCTCTTTTGACATGCGAACGTTTCTTTACAGAATAATCAGAAAACTGTAACTGTGAGTAATACGTTTAACTTCAGAATTTATGGACTCCACAAACCCTTTACTTTCGCACCTAACGATCTGTAACGAGCACCTGCAAAGAGAGGAAAAAGAAATGAATGATATATATTAACACTAGAGCAACCATACTCAACCTTTTTCTCACTTGGGCCGCATGCATATGTTTGGTACATTATGCGGGCAGCAACATAGTACACTAAACCTCATAATATAATAATGTAAAAAATTAAAATCAAAACCTAAATATATCCGAACGTTTATTTAAAAATAAGTGTGATTTTTAAAAAAACATTAACTATTTTAGACAAATGATGTTTATACTTGCTACATGTTACTCTAAATACGCCATCAGTAAGTCGATATCGATGTACGTTCTTTGTACACTTCATTTTGGTTTGGTCGAGAATTCTACGTTAATTTTTTGCTACATAAGGGCTAAGTAAACCGGGACCTACAGATTAAAGCCAATTCCGAACAGCTACAAACACCCATGCCAATAGTGGGACTCAAAACCCACTCACTCTGGTACTGAAAGATAGCACACTAGTCATTCGGCCATTGTCCCCTTACTTAGAAATGGATGATTCACAAAGGTACGCTGTTTCGAGCAACGTGAGCAGCAGCTGACACATTTTGGTACAGTTTTGTACCCATTCCCAAAATAATGTTTACAAAAGAACCTGCCTGATAATGAGTGCGAGTGTTTCAGGCCGCATATAAAACCTTGGCCGCCGTTTTAATACCTCTGCACTTGCGCATCTCGCTTGTTTTTGCATTCTTAACGTTAAATTAACAACACAATACAAAAATTTGTTCATGCTGGAAAATGAGATTTTATATATATATATATATATATATATATATATATATATATATATATATATATAACTAAGATGTTGAATCTATGTTCTGGATTAAATAAACTATTGAGCATTTTAAGTTTATTACATTTAGGGCACAAGGTTCTGAGCCATCCTTATTCTTTTGTCCTGGTCGATCATAAGGATGTGAAGGGTTTTGATATGTTTCGGTTTGTAAGGATTTTCAGAAATTACAGATATTGGATCGATTCATAATGGATATAAATTATTTATATCTTTTTGCTTGATATTTAATTTAGTTGTCTGTAATTCAAAATATTTTTGCTATTAATTATTAACTTTCATGATCCGAGAAATTCTAAAGATCAATCTCTGATAAAAAAAAAGCTTTGTTACCATGAGATATTTTTGTAAATCTAATAAAATATATGAAATTGTTACAGGAAGTAACAAATATGTGGCTTATGGGTTTGTTTATGCATATTTGTTTGGACTGTAGTTCGCTGGCTACAGATATTTTTCATCATGTCCTTTCCATGCTTTAATCTGTATTTCATATATATACATTAGGAATTTCATTAGGATTACAGTGATATAAATCCTACAGAATTCTTTCATTTTATCTATACTCAAATAGTGCTTTTACACGATTCTTCAAAGAATCTGAATGAAACATTTTAAAATATTTAGCTGTGGACCTCTTAATAGTCTAAGATTTATGTCACGAATAAACAGGAGACAACTCTTTATATCAGACCAACACCCTTTAAAATGTTGATTCTTGAGAGGTTGTAAATAAAATATACCAAATGAATGTGGGATATGTTTTGAGACTCAACCAGCCACATAGTAATCAGACAAAGCATTGTATTAAAGGTAAATAAGCAGAATTTCACCGACTCTAAAGAAAAAAAATAATAACAAGTGGATATTCCAGGTTAGCAAGCTTCTAAATGAAAATTTATTTGAAAAAAGAAAATGTTCTTTCATGCATTTCCATGAATAAAATGACCATTTTCTATCATATTTGAGGCGGTGAAAGGCAAAGTGATGTAAGTCCAAAGCTTTTTTCATAATAATTATTAGAATATTATAAATAATAATAATTTACTATTCCACTATAAACTGAACACGGAGATAACATTTTTGCCCTCAAATAAAAAAAGTTGAAAATGTGACGTACACCACTTTGCATTTCACCGCCTCATGTTGAAAGTGAATTTTGGGCCCAAGAGTTCTTAATAAAGTCTATGACTAAAAAGTCATGCCAGAAATTTGACATTCTTTAAAAGTGAAATATTAAAACTGTAAATACTTTTCCAATTATAATTTGTATACATCCACTCAATGAGTTATGCAAGCTCAAACGATACTACTATATGATCAATGCACTATAAATAATTATGCAAGCCTGGAACAAGATACACTGGGACCATAAACGTGAATTGGGGACTTATTCTATATTTTAAACACACTTCTAGTTTGTTATAGATAATAATATAATAACTTTTGCTATAAAATTATAAAACTAAAGAGCTAAAATTATAAAATTTAGAATAATGAAATTAGATGAAATAAGCATAATTAAAATCAGCATAAATAACAACATAACAAGCATAATTAGAATAATTACATTTTATTATTTTAAGTAAGTTTATTCAGAATAAAAAAAATTAATAATTATTGTCTCTTGAGAATATTGGAAAACCATTTAGCTCTTACAGGATAAAATAATCTCATAACATATTTCATTCTGTATATCACGATCAAAGGCTTACAAGATAGCCACATAACAGGCAAACACATAAAGATTAAGTTATATATATAACTCTTCTCAGTTAGAGAAAATCAAACTTTAATTTTCATAAACAATGAGATAAAAAAAGCAATTTTCTATACAAATTATTTTTCATAATAGAGCATTAAATATTATATTTTCCAATCATAAATGAGTACACTGAAAGAAACACCTTAAGTTTAATATCAAATTTAACAAAAAAATTATTAAAGAAACACATACATAATATGCAAAAGAGTAATAATTAAAAGAGCGAATATTTTTTTTATAAGTTATAACAAAATAAAGTAATGTAAAATTCATTATATAATGAAATGTAAACGGTTTAGTTCATATACAAACATGCTATGATCTCTTTAAAAATTCCTTCCATAAACTATTTTCCTTTATCTCCTCCTTCCACTTATTATGTATAATAATCTATATATATAAAACGCGTAGGTATGCGGCACAAAAATCGACGATATTTCTACACTCCGAATGGCAACGGCTGCAACTACCAGATGTAAACATTAGCGGCTATCTGCAATTTGCAAACACATGTTAACATGGATTTACGCGCTGAAATCAGGAATGCTCGAAAGTGAGTTACATGATCAAGTGAAAATTGGGAAGTCTCAATAAAGAAAGCGAAGAAAAAATAATTCATTAAGAGAGAGGCCTGAAAGAGATCATAAATGATCACGAGGTTAGGCTTAATCGTCGCCGGCATAGCAACTGACAGCCAGTAATAGTTAATTTTCTACTTTTTTCAGTACTTGCTGAATGTTTACTCCATTTTATAAGTGAAGAAATTTTCCTGACAATTTATTATTTGATATGATTAAGTGTAGATATCTGAATTGTGAACAATATTACACACAGAGAGTGATGTAATCCACATTATATTTTAGTACTTGCTGAATTTTTACTCCTTTTTTTAAGTGAAAAAAAATTTCCCCAACAATTTCTTATTTGATGTAATGATAAAGTGTAGATATCTTAATTTTCAAAAATAGTACATACAGAGAGGGATATAATTTTCAAAATCATTGGTGTAGGGTTTCTCAGTCTTATCTTTAACTCTGTTCTGAAGTAATGGAAATTCACATTTTTTAATCATGATGTTCCAGAAACAGCATTATAGAGAATACCCCTTAACAACGTATATTTATGATGACAGGTAATGGTAACATTCCTTACATATGTTACTTTCAGTTGAGTTCTTTTGCAAAATAAAATATAAAACTAAAAGTGACCATGCTGGTCGTGCAGCGGCTAGTTAATTTAAATTGTTTGAAGAGATGAAAATGAACTTGAACAGGAAAACAAAAAGTAACTTTTCTCTATTTTGGAAACATAAGCTCTGATTAGGGCACAGGCAGACCTGCCAACCTCAGTGAGAGCAAAATCCTGCAATATTCTATTACAAAATCCGGCAATATTCTACAGTCATAAAATAATCGACATACCGACATAACACAAAACAGTATAGTAAAAAATTATAAAAGAATTGTTATATATACTTACTTATAGTTTATAGGATCTCTTTAATAATATTACATAGTTCAAAATATTTTCTTACTGTTCAGTAAATCTTGAAATTATAATATTAAACAAAAGTTATATATTTGAAATTTTTAATCATACATTTTAATATACATCATATTTACACTAACGGGGACCCCAGCAGTCTATATTTTGAATACATCTATTTCTTTAAAATGTTTGTTTTAATCAATTGAAGGATATCTTGGAATTTTTGTAGCATTCACTGTTGCTGATTTTGCTCTTTTTAAAAATTCACTGTCAAATTGGTCTTCATAACAGTGTCCTTGTGGATTTGATTTGCATATTAGTAAATTTTCTAAGGTTTCCCTTGACATGGATGATCGGAAATGAGTAGATATTTTTGATATGTGACTAAAAATCCTCTCACACTCTGCATTACTGTGAGGGATTGTTAAAACCAGCAACATTATATCCAATATATTTTTATATTTTAAGGTACCATCACTATTTTTCAATTGGCCAATTAAATGCCACTGGACATCTGCTCAGTCTTCATTAAGAATATCACTTGAAATTTCCTCTTGTTGTAGAGAACAAAATTCTGATTTTAAAACATCACATGCTTTATCTTCATCGGATTCTCCCATAATTTTTAAACACACAACACTATTTTTGAATAAAGAACTTAATTTTGGAAAAAGATTCTTTATCAATGGTGCTTATGTTTGTAATTTGGGCATTTACAAATATATCATCATCAATTGGGAATTTTTGAATGATATAGTCACATGAAGTTGTAAAAAAGTCCCTAATGCAAGAATAAAATTTTCTTTGTTTTTTAGGATTTAAATCTGCAACAATTTTTTCCGTACTGCTGCCAATGACTAGATCTTCATCAGATCTTTGATTTTCCAAAGAATGGTAGTCAATTTTTTTAAGTGACACAGCATTTTTAACAATTGACGGCAATACAAATTTTGATAAAGGATCTTTGAGGAAATCCAATAACACTGATCTGGCTATATGAATAATTGGCTTATTTGTTTGAAAATTTAAATTAGCTTTGTCAAACAATGGTAATATAAATAATAAAAATGAAGCAATACCTTTATTAAAATCCTTCGACAGAAGCATAAAAATCCCCTCTTCGCATGTCAAGATTTCATTATTCTGCTTCTGGGACTCAAATGTCTTCAGCACTTTAGGTGCTTTTGTGTCACAGACATCTTTTTTGCAAATTTTTTTGTTGGTGATTGGCAAATTATCTTCACATTTCCTCTTATTTGTTTCAGCTTTTTGGGGTATAATATAATCTCTCAAATTCTTTGAAATTTTTGCAGATTTGCTTTGTGTTATTTCTTCCTTAAAGTAGGAAACTAATATGTCCCATTGTTCAAACAATCTGGCTAAACACTTATTTAGTGATAACCATCTCGTTGATACATGCTTTATCAACTTCTTCATCTCATTATCATGCATGTTTTTAAGTTTTTCCTGTCTTTTATGGCTTCTTTGAAAATAATAATATAAGTCAAATATTCATTTATATTTATGGGAAAGCATGCTGCTCCCATCTCGGAAGCCAAATTGATTAGATGGCATGGACATCCAATACAAGCCAAATGTTTAATTTCCTTTCTTAAAAAGGCTAGCAAACCATTGCCTTTTCCAATCATTACTGGAGCATTATCTACACTCAGAGCTAAGCAATTATCCAATGGAATTTCCTCCTCATTTAAACAGCCCAAAATCAATTGTGAAATGTTTTGTCCAGTACTGTCACCGCTTAAAACAGGCACCTTATACAAAAAAGGCTGAATATTATTACTTTTAGTATAAAAAAAAGTAACAACGAGAGGATAGTATTTTTCAGATTTGTTGCTGCCATCAGTAGCTATTGAAAATGGTCCATTTTTCATAGCATTAATTAATACTGCTCTAGAAGAATTTCCCATTTCTCCTATAATGCTTGTCGTTTTGGTTCTTGCACAAGCATATTTTTTTGCAATAGCACTGTCCGGGAACATTTTTTTGAAAAGCAAACTTGCATGATCAGCACAATTTATGGGCAAATTATGCTCCAAAATAAATGACGAAAATAAGCATTCGGCCCGCGTAACGGCATCGGTTGTTGAAGGAGCAAAATTTATTTTTTGGTTCTGCTTAACACATTTCAAATTGTCCACATGTTTTTTCGTTATAAGATGTCCATCTACATCTCCTTTGCCTTTATGGGCAACTGAAAAATCACACCTGCATACTGTACAGAAAACATAATGTGGTGCTTTCTTAGACTCCAGTATGAATGAGTAATCAGTTATATATGATTTATCATAATACAATTTATATTTCCGTCTCTCTATGACCCTCTAGCAGCTACAGCTTAATGTTATAGCTGATTTACATAAAACTGTTAGGTGGAAATAATAAATCGGCCATTCAGTGCATATATACACATACATACAAATCTTAGAGAGGTGTTATTAAAGTATTATGTAAGCATTCGGGGGGGGGGGTGTTAATACAGTGCATTTTACTATAAATGGTTGTAATAAATGATCATACGAGAAGAAAAAAAAGAGCTTTAACAATATAACCAGAAGTCTTTAAAATATTTATGATATCTGCATGTATATAAATGCATTTATATAATATAATATAATCTTAGTAGTAGTATTATTTTCAACTGAATTTTATTCCATTTTTAAAATATTGAATAATTATAAAATTTTGAATATCTAATTTATTTTTAGTACAATCATAATTAACTAAGTATATCAACTAAGTATATAACTAAATACACCAAAGAAATGCTAAACAACAAATATCAGTATAATTAACTACACAGTATACACAAAATGAAAACTTATATAAAAATATTACCAACACACTCATTTTTTGAAGAATTGATAAAATATAATGAAATTATCCTTTGAATGACTAAAAAAAAAGCAGTTAAAGTTCAACGAATATTAATTAAGCATAAGAGAGAAAAGGTAAATAAACAAACAGTACAAATTATTACTACATAGAAACAAACCTATTTGAAAAATATTACCATACACTCATTATTTTTTAAAGAATTGTTAATAACACAATGAATCGAAATTTAACCCCTGTTTATATTGATGGATCTCTTCTTTCACAGAGATGACTGTGCAGGTACAGTCACTTGACTCATCTCCCTATACATTTGTCTGAAGAGCAATATATATATATAATAGAATGAAAAAATATCCTACAACTCTGAATTGAAGGATATTAGAAAGCATATCAATCTGCAAAAAAAAAGGCACCAACATCCTCCAGGTACCCACTAGACTAGGGGTCTTCTATTCGTGGCCGACTAAAGTATTTTGATTAGGCAGAACGTAAGTTTGATATAAATTTGAAAAAACCTTAGAACGGCAAATTCTCTCAGACAAAAAAGATCAAGAATGTGCGGAGAAAAGTAGCCCACAACACATAGGTTTATTAAATTAATAAACTGGTAACTATATTCAGAATCTCAGTATGAAATTAACACCAAAAGCAGCATGCCAAGGCTATTTTTCCAGAACCTCATGTATGTTTTGTCCCTTTGCATTCATTCTGTTTCATGCAATATAAAGTACAAAATACACTGTTTCATCTCCCATTTTCTGTTGTTTATAGAAAATAATAAAATATTTTTTAATTAATAATAGTTATAAAGCTACAACTTCTTTTTAAAACACACCATACACACAAAACTTCAGTGACGTGTTTTACAGGAATTAATCCTCCATCATCATGCTATAAAAAGCAAATCAAGAGATAATCTCAAAAGCTGAAGCTTGTTTGCTAATAATACATTTTTTCCTCTACCTATACTACTTATTTCATATATGTATAGCCTGCGGAAATTTGCCAATTTATTGCTGTGGCCTGCGAACGTGACAGGTTGAAGACCCCTACACTGGACCAATGTCATTAGATATAGCTAAACTCTTCGTCAAGTGAACCATCAAACAGAATTCATATGAAATGATCAACTGTTTCATGCTTATATTAAAATCATATCTATATGTCATTTTCTTACTCAAAAACATTATGTAGGAATAAAAACAAATGTGACAATTTTATCAAATCTTTTTTTTTTTTTTTTTTAAAAGGTAAATAGCTGCTTCACATGTTTTTTCTGTTACAAATTAATAAATTAACCATCATTTACACACCATATATGTTATAACAGATATTTGAATGTAAATTTATATGCATGCAAACATTTACTTACTGATTACTTATGACAGTAATTAGAAAAATCTTTCAAGGACCATTCAAAACTATAACAATAAATGGAAATTTTCTACTTACATGTAATCTTGAGAAAAAGCAAATATATATTTATGACAAGTTCAAAAGGGTTTAATACATTAAATTAAACAAGGGGTTTCAGAGTACATACATAAAATGCATTACTAAAAACAAAAATTTCTACATTTTTAATGTATTAGATACATAAATAGACGTTACAGAAATCTACATCTTAAAAAAATTTAAACAGGATAAAAATGGTGCTTACACAGAAAAAATTTAAACAACATAGATGGCACTAACAGTGGACTGTTGTTTCTCGCGCTTACAGTGCCATCTATGTTGTTTACATTTAAATAAAATCACTACAGTAATGCTTACTGTAGAGAAATACATTAAGCTTCCCATTAAACCTTGATAATTAAAAACTAACACTATAGAAATAAGTAACAAAGCATTATAAAAGATATATATAGAATTAAACTTACAGTATTAATTGAAGAAATAGAATTGATGTGCTTTTAAAAATAACCACAGAAACCGATTACCCAAAAGGAAAGAAAAAGTAATACCTGTAGTGTTAAACCGTGAGTTAATTAAATATAAAACCTGCTCCGATAGTCTGCAAAAATTTGCAATTATACCATCACCCAATTTATGTAATAAAATCATGTGTTCTATATCTATAATTGTATGTGCCCAATAACTCGTACATAGTAGACGAAATTAAAATACAAGCTGAGTTTTCTCAATTAATAATATGATGCAAACTCCATTTAGGCACAATTTTCAAACTGTAGATAACATTATAATATATAATTTTATTACTTACTCGTGGAATATGCATAACAGTAACATTATATCTCAAAATCCACAGTAAAAACAATGGTTTCATGTTTATATTGATGAATCTCTTGTTTCATAGAGATGACTATGCAGGTACAGGGGTGACCTGTGATCCATTTCCCTTTACATTTCTGTGTGAAGAAACTCCACACATTTTGAAGGAAAAATTGAAGCCATTTATGTAGCACTTAAAAGGCTATTAATACTAAGATCTTGTTTCAAAAATGCTATAATATTATGACTCATGTCGTACACTAGAAACTATTGGCAAAAATTATCTGAATAGCAGTATGCAAGGTGAGTCAGATAAGGTGAATCTCCCTCCTTTCGAAAATTAAAAACAACCTGACATGCTGACACATGCACATTGCGTTCTTCCCTGTCTTACATAAATTTTGCACTTTGTTTTCAAATTTTTTCTGCTGGTGTTTGTTCATGTGGTAGCTCTAATGTAACAGCTGTTAGAGCATTGCGTCAGGGAGCAGAGAGGAAATATGAAATTTTGTTTCAAATTAACCAAAAAAATCTGTTTAGAAAAATCAAAGGTTAAGACAACTTTATCAATGCACAGGGATTAATCCACAAAGAATTCATACTAGGACAAACAGTTAATGCTGATTTTTACTGTCATATTTTCAAGTGGCTCTTTGCACATATTCATTATGTATGGCCACAATTCGTTGTTGAGGGATTATGAAAGTGGTATCTTTTGCCCGATAATGCACAGCCTCATACTGCTATGTGTGTGAAACAATTAATCGCCAAGCATGAGATTAATGAGTTATCCCACCCACCATACTGGCCTGATCTTTCAGACCAGACATTTCCAATTTCCAAGACTAAAATCAGCACTGAGAGGACACAGATTTGCAAATACTTCAGATATCCAAGCTGCTGTTACCAGTGAATTTAAAGTTATAGTGAAGGAGGACTATTCCAGAAGTTTCTAAGACTTGTAGGAACTTCATCAGATATGCATTACATCCGGCAGGGAGTACTTTGAAAGAAAATAAGGTTCTTTTTTTGCAAATATATAATACCATAATATTTCTGTGATCAGTCACACCTTGTATGTATAATAGAATGAATAATGTTTACATTTAAATAAAATCACAAAAAGTAAAGCTTACTGTACAGAAATACATTTCGCTTGCCATTAAACCTTAAAAATAAAAAACTATGCATAACTAAATAAGCTTGATAAAAGATGTAAATAGAATTAAACGTAAAATATTAATTGAAGAAATAGAATTGATGTGCTTTTCAAAATAACCACAGAAACTGATTACCCCAAAGGATAGAAAAAGTAATACCTGTAGTGTTAAACCGTGAGTAAATTAAATATAAAACCTCCTCTGGGGGATAGTCCTACGCTGATATTCAGCAAAAATTTACAATTAAACCATCACCAAACATATCTAAAAAAATCATGCGTTCTATATCTATAATTGTATGTGCCCAATAACTCGACAAAATGATGTACTAGACAAAATTAAAATACGAGCTGTGTTTTCTCAATTAAAAATGCGATGCAAACTCAATCTAGACACAATTTTCAAACTATAGATAACATTAAAATACATAAATTTATTACGTACTGGTGGAATATGGAAAACAGTAACCTAATATCTCAAAATCCACAGTAAAAACAATGAATAGCAATGACATTCTTACTTTACACAGCCGTCCCGTCTGTTACTGTTATATTGTTTATTAAACAATGAGATACAATTCCCGTACAACAAGCCCATAAAATCTCTAAGAGATTTTATGAAAACTTGCCCAACCTTCCAAACGAAATAACTATGGAATATCCGGATTACGATTACTCTAGTAGAGCTAATCGTAAGCGCCCTCGGGCCTGCCTCCTAAAAAGCTAACTTTTATTCCCTTACCGTGCCATTAATCGCACCATGCTACTCTTACTCGTGCTTATCATAGCACAGCGCGTTCGCTTCGGCTCGGAGTCGCTCTCGTTGCGGGTTCGATCCCAGCCGGAGCCCTTTCTCTTTTCCAAATTTCAAGCTACATTTAGCTGTCCCAATGCATATGCCATAGTTATTTCTTTTCGAAGTGTATGGTCCTGCGGGCCTTTTTTTTTTTTTTTTTACTGCAGTTCACGACTTCGGAAAATATATTAAAACTTGAAAAAAAAAAAAAACTAAAAAAAAAAAAAAAAATTAGAAAAACTTACAAAATCAAAGAAAAATATTTATTTTGTTCTGTACGATGAAATACTGGCTTTCTGGGGCCTCTTACTCCTTACTTGTAATATGCTACTACTAATTAATTTTTATTAATTAATTATTTTCTTTTTTTTTTTATTTAAATTAAATACTAATTTTTACTCTAGTAAATCTACATTTTCTTTTTTTACTTAATCGCGTATTCTTATTCTTAATTATCTTATCTTTTTTCTTTTTTAAACTTTAACTAATGAGCACTTCCACCGTGATAACAATTATCTTACTTACAGGAGATAAAGCCGTCAGGCCAAGGTACTCCGCTACCAAAACCAAATTCTGCTTAGATACAATTCCAAATCTCTAACCGGCTGGCAAATCTGATTGGCTACTGAAAATATGTTTTTTGTGCTGCCATCTATCGGTCATTATTACATTTAATTGTGCTAAGATATTTAATTGTGGTAAGACGACAGACTACACCACGCAAGGTTTGTTAGCGCTTACGATTCGTACTGGTAAAAATTTTACATAATACGGCCACAACATCACATTTAGCTTTCATTTGTCATCTTTCGTCCAGTTTTCGATGGAGAGCAAAAACAGTGATGAGTTTTGTCAAACACTTTATGCAGGCATAAATGCAAATATGTATTTAGAGGCTCTCCATAAAGTCATTAAGCATATATATATGAATGGGAAAAATTGCAGGCGTATGGATACTTGTATTAATCATTTAATGAAAATCCTCAAAGACAAAGCATAGGAGAGATTTAATAAGTTGATTAAAGGATGCAATTAAAAAAAGCATAGTGAAATTCATAGAAGTCATAGGAGAGCTCAAGAAATAAATGATCACATGATTCAAGAAGTAAATGAAAATAAGTGGCAAATACGCTCCCAAAGATGTGTAAAATTATTTTATGATGTACAAAAATTAAAAGATTGTGAAATATGTGAGTTGAAATGCACTTATTGTAAACACTGTATTCATGAATATTTTTGTTCATGCATTGAATATAGTATAAAATTAATTATGTGTAAGCATATTCATGCTATTTGCTTAAGAAATGAATCTGATGTGAAGTTATCTAAAAAAGGAAGAGGATGTTATAATAAAAGACTTGACAGAAAGTGAGTGCTTTAAAAGATTAACCTCCTCAGTCAGATGAAGGACTTAAAAATAAAAATGAGATTCAAGAGAAAATGAATTATACACTGAATCTCTTAAAAGGTAAAAGCCTTTGGAACAATGTAAATCAATCAATAAATAAATACCTAGACAACATCATTGATCTAATCAAGGATGAAAGAAAACCGAAACCGAACAGAGAGCCTGCGTAAAAAAAGTATAAAACAACAGCAACATATTTTTTCAACAAAAAAGAAAACAAATAGGTCGTCTGTATTGGCAAGACCATCCTCAAATTTTAAATTAGCACTTGTTGAAGCTACAAAAAGTGGTTGCCAAGCTGTTAACATTCATGACAGTAATGACCATACATATTAAAAACCGAATAACTGTTTGCTTTTTATACGGTTTTTGGCCTAGGGACAATTAAAAATCGATTTTTTTCCTGACGATATTAATTTTACAAAAAACAAGCAATTATGACGTATGGTTTTTTATAAATTTAAAAATTTCTATTTTACAAAAGAAGTGTTATAAATTTATATGTGTATTATACAAAATTTAGAAAAGTCAGAAAAGCATATTTCTTTATATAAAATTGTTAGTAATATTAAATAAGTTATTTCAGTTTAATAAATATTCAGAAGTTTACTTGAAAGTCTAGTGCTCTGATACATTTAAAGACATGTAAACAAACGTTATATGTCTTAGATAAATAATTAGACACAATAATGATCGATTGATGGCAGCACTGAAAAACGTATTTTCAGTAGCCAATCGGATTTGCCAGCCGGTTAGAGATTTAACGGCTCGTGCACTGCTCGGTTAATGTGGTGCAAAGCACGTCGAAAGTAGACCGTAGATCAGTCGAAACGGGTTCTCTGGAGCGACGAATCAAGGTTCACCCTCTACCTTTCGGACGTCAGGGTCTGGGGTCTGCCTGGAGAACGCCTCTTGCCAGAATGCACTGTGCCCACAGTAGAGTTCGGTGTAGGTGGAATTATGGTCTGGGGTTTTTCTCCTGGTATCGACTCGGACCCTTGGTCGAAATTGTAATAGAATTAAACTATAGCATCTCTAAAAGTCGTATGATTAAAATATACTAAACAGTCAAACTTTGAAATTTTGCAAAAACTACTAATTTTACTCATTTTGTACTATGTTGCGCGACCGGAAGATATGAAACAAATGTATAATAAGTGCATATATATTGATTTTACATACTTTTAGTAGTTAATTCATGGTATAGGAACGCAATTAAAACCATCTGGCGTGCTTAAAAAAATTATGAAAAATTAAGGTTTTTCACAATTTTTTGTTAACTTCGATGGCATTGCGCGACCGGAAGACAAATAAATGAAAAAATAATAATTAGTGCTTTTTTCACGTCTATACCAATGGCAACTTTTGTGCACTCTAGCGATCTGAAATTTAAAAAAAAGTTTTTTACGAACCACCCTAATATACTCGTATATAGATAATGATGGTTTAAAATTCTACAAATTACAACAGTTAATCTTTTGCATTAAATAGCATTTATTTCTTATTCTTCTAAAATTTAAGAACTCCTGTTCAATTATACAAAAACCATGGTCAGGAGCTAATCCAAAATGAGAATTTTTGGAGGACACAGTGCAGTCTGGGAATGTTTTACACAACTTTTTGTTATTTCATATACGTAACAGGCCGTAATTTTTTTCAGTCTTGAATGAACCCATTTAAAAACTGCTAATATACACTGAAGTGCCACTGAATTAGGGATAGCAAAGCCTATGCAAATTGTGTAACGCTGCGCATCATGTATGCGCAAGTGAGGGCGCTGTGGTAACTGCATATATAGCGCGTACTGTGGTTGTTCTGAATTAGTTGTTGGAATTGCCAGTATGGGTAAACTGCCTGATTTAGACGCCTTCGATCGCGGACAAATCATAGGTGCGCGACACATGGGCCATTCAATTTCCGAAATCGTCAGACAGCTAGGATTTTCAAGGTCGACAGTGTCAAGAGTATACCAAGCGTACATGGATGGTGGAAAAAAAACTAGCGATCGGGCAAAATGCAAAGGACAATTAGCCTTGACAGTGCGTGGTGAGAGACGGCTCAGGCGTATTGTACGTAGCCAGCGAAGCCAAACATTAGCTCAAATTACCACCCAGTTTAATAACGGTGCCAGTCGTACAGTCAGTAAACGGACTGTTCAACGCTCGCTTCACCGTATGGGTTTCGGGAGCCGTCGACCTACGAGAGTACCATTGCTCTATACTCGCCATCGGGCTGCACGTCTTGCCTGGGCAAGAGAGCACAGAGACTGGAGTGTAGAGAACTGGAAACGAGTAGCATGGAGTGATGAGTCTCGATTCCGACAACTTAACGCCGACGGGAGGCTGAGAATATGGCGTCAGGCTCATGAAGCCATGGATCCTGCATGCCTGGCTGGAACTGTACAAGGGCATGGTGGCTCAATCATGGGTGTTTTTTCGTGGCACAGTTTGGGATCTTTAGTGCGTGTACCAACCTCCCTCAATGCAATTCGGTACGTAGAGTTGCTGGGTGATCACCTCCATCTGTTTATGCTGTTCTGTTATCCGCACGGTAATGGAGTTTTCCAACAAGACAACTGTACCTCTCACAAGTCCCGGCTGGCTACTGGCTGGTCGGCTCTGACTTCTCTGTCATGAATTGGCCACCTAGAAGCCCAGACTTAAATCATATTGAGCATCTTTGGGATGTTTTGGAACAAGGCTTGAAAGGCCATCACACAGTACCAAAGAACCTTACTGAATTATGGACAGCTTTAGCCAATATTTGGCAAGCCATTCCCGTGGAACGTTTCCAGAAACTTGTTGAATCTATGCCTCGTCGTGTGGCAGCCGTTATCAAGGCCAGAGAAGGCCCAACTCGTTACTAGGTAGGTATCCCTAATTCAGTGGCACTTCAGTGTATTTAACCATTTGCCTTCAAATGAGGTCATTTGAAAGAATAGGGAACACCATGTCCATGTGCTCAACCCTAAAACCCGCCCTTGATCGTGGTATTAATTGACGAATAAATAATAATAATAATAATAATAATAATAAGTACCAGCAATAGTTGTTCTGTCAGACTGTGACAATCTTAAATGTTCAAACTGCATTTCATGATTTTCCTGTTTTGGCTAGTAATGTACCATCATTTTTTTCACTTGTCAGCTTAACTCTTATCTTAGCTGGGCAAATGGTGCCAATTTTAGATTATCCTTGGGATTTTAAACTCTTGAAACCTTTTCCTCGAGGTTTATAAATACACTGCTGGCCACTGTAAATGCAACACACTGAAGGAAACATGCAAATAACATGAAATTTACAACATGCAATAGCGGAGGTGAGATATGCAAATGATTAGAATTTCAGCGCAATCGCACATCACGCGCGCCTGTGGCGCCATTTCAAAGCGCTATTTAGGGCTTGGAGATTTCGACGATTTCAAGTTCAGCAATTGTGTTTTTCTTGTGGTTTAAAAAAAAAACGATCAATTATGCCTCGTCGAAAACAGCGATCATCTTTTGATCAAGTATCCGAGTTCGACAGAGGAAGGATAGTGGCCTACCGAGATTGTGGATTATCTTTCAGGGAAATCGGTAGTCGTGTTGGACGAAACCAAACAACTGTAATGCGGATATGTGATCGTTGGTTGCAGGAGCGTACGACGGACCGGCGTGTTCGATCGCATCCACCTCAGCGCACCACTTCACGTGATGACAGGCAAATTGTGCGCATGGCAGTGACGGATCGCTCTGTCACATCACGAACCATAGCACAGCGCATGCAGTCTGTAACGCATCATCCAGTGTCTGCGCGTACCATTCGACGCCGTTTACAGCAGAGTGGTCTGTCCGCAAGACATCCATTGCTTTGTCTCCATTTTTTGCCCTTGACGCAGAACCACAGACGTCTCCGCCGCCAATGGTGCGATGACAGAAGGATGTGGACGGCAGAATGGAATGAAATTGTCTTTACTGACGAGTCACGCTTCTGTCTGCAACACCACGATGGTCGCATTCGAGTCTGGAGACACCGTGAAGAGAGGATGCCGAACAGCTGCGTTATGCACCGCCACACTGGTCCTGCACCGGGTATTATGGTATGGGGCGGTATTGGATATCACTGTCGCACACCTCTAGTACGCATTGCCGGCACTTTAAACAGCCAGCGCTACATCTCCGAGGTGTTGGAGCCAGTTGTCCTTCCTTAAATTCAGGGCTTGCCCACAGCCATATTTCAACAGGATAATGCGCGACCACACGTGGCACGCATTGTCCAACGGTTCTACATCAATCGCCAGATTGAATTGCTTCCCTGGCCGCCTCGCTCTCCGGATCTTTCGCGGATAGAAAACATGTGGTCCATGGTTGCTCTACGATTGACCCAGATTCCATCCCCAGCTGCCATAGCAGATCAACTTTGGCAAAGTGTGGAAGCTGCTTGGTCTGCTGTACCCCAAGAACTCATCCAAAGTCTCTTTGAATCAATGCCGAGGCGTGTGGCAACGGTGATCTCCAACAATGGCGGCTACTCTGGCTACTGATTTTGGCAGGAACCACACTTCACAGAAGTCTATAAATTTAATCATTTGATACTTGGTCAACATGTTATCTACAAAATAAATTTTGTTGTGATATCTCTTGTCTTTCTTGGTGTTGCAATTTGGGTGGCCAGCAATGTACTTACTGCAGTGATAGTGTATAATTTTATCTCCATTTGTTTCTAATATCATCTCCTCGTTGTCTTACATACGACTTTGCAACCTTTGTCTTACATTGACTTTGCAACCTTTTCTTCATGTTCTTTCCAATTCATAAATTCTTTACAAAAAGAATTTTCAATTCAGTATATGGGTTTTAATTATGACGAACACACAATGCAATAATTCATGAATAACACAAGTTAATTGATGTACATTAACTCAATATATCATTAATAAAACACACGTCGTTACTTTTCAAACTCTACAATGAAACCCCTTACCACTAAAATTATTGAACTCTTTCAAACTCTCCCCTTCTTTTAAATCCCATTATTGTTCATTAGGGTTATAAACAGATTTTAATTGTCTTTTAAACTGAAATGACAAGAAAAGATTTTTTTACAAAGCGTACAATTGAAATTACTTCTAGCTGTATTATTTTAATCATCCATTTAATTATATTTTATGATGTTTAATTTCTAAACTAAGGTATTACGGAATCCAAAAGTTTAGAAAATAATATAATATTAAACTCAGAATCATTATTTAATCTATGCAATAGATGGCGCCACAGCATTCATGAGACAGCAGACGGCTGAGCAAAACGCGCTGTCCCGATCCGCTCCTTGTGTCATGGCATGACGGTAGTAACTAAATGGTGACTCTACGGTCAGTGATTGGCAACAGCGCATGCACAGCCAACCGACTACCTAAACACTGTGTTTTGAATTCATCATGAAGCTATAAGAAGGAGCGTAAGCTTGAATGGGGAATTCCTCGAAAAATGAACGGATTATGGTCGCTCACCGGCAGGTGGCGCGACTTGTAACCAAAGGGCGGATTTTTCTTTGCGTTGTATGGACGCGCGGTATTTAAAATCATTTAACAAATTTATATATATATATATATATTATATATATAATATATATATACGAGTATATATATATATATATATATATATATATATATATATATATATAATATATATAGATACATATATATTTTATATATATAGTTAAGTTGAATAAATTAATTCATATTAAATACGCACTAAAAAAGATTTTTCCTCTTGAAAAATACGAAAAATCCATATTATGGTTTCAGTGTGAAAGCGTACGGCGCGCGCGCCACCTAGTGGTGGCGACTAAATGTGAGACACATTTTTGACACTGAGCTACTCCTCCTTCTTTAGCTTCATGGAATCCATCAATTTTCACCGTCAGGCCGAAGACCATCAGGTGCGATTGTCACACGCGAACAATCCACAAACGTTGCATTCACAATTCACAAAGAAGCGTTTGTAAATAGAAGAAATCTGGAATCCGAAAAAAAAGCTGGGATTAGATGAACCACTTTATTTTTTCTTTCATTCTTCCATTCATTCTTTATGTATACGGTCTGGCAGCCAGCAAACTCCAACGTTTTCTGTCTGCCGTGATATGCACAGGTAAAAGAACGTTAATGTCTGTGACGCGCGCACACTGGTTTCCTCTATCACTCTTTCGTTTGTCTATTGTTTTGAATCAATCACGGAAGAAATAAATCTAGATAATGGGGCAAAATTAGGAAGCAAAACCCCCAAAGATTTTTCAGACAACAGTTCGGAAGCAGAATCCGGTCGCAGTGCAAGGCAAGGATAATTTCCCGTCTTCAGTTCTAAGGTGAGTGATCGCTCTAAAATAGTAATATTTGATTGAAAATTTTATGATTTTTGGTGTTGAAAATTTAATGTATTACTAGGGTTTGGCGGTTTTTCAAACCCGGTTTTAAAAAACCGGTTTTTAAAATAAATTTGTCACATTTGAAAACCGGTTTTTAAATTAAGGAAACCGGTTTAAAAGAATTCAAATTATTATGAAGAAAAACTTACAAATCCAAAGACACTGAAAGCTGAATTTTCATTATTTGAGGCAACAAATAAAAGAACCCAAAACTTAGATTTGTCATTTGATGCCCTGAAAACTATAAAACCAAGCTCAGTAGCTAGTGAACGAGTATTTTCAATTTCAGGCAATATTGTGTCCAAAATAAGAACAAGACTTAGCCACCGTTCAGTGGATATTTTATGTTTTTTAAAATCCTATTTTCTTAGGAGAAATTAAAATTAGTGAAATAAATATAAATATTATTTGAAATTTGAAATTTTTGTTTGAGTTTTCGTTATTTTGTGTAAGTAATGTGCAATCCTTAATTTTTTTTTTTATATTTTGACTTTGATATTGATTTCGTTTTTTGTTATTTTATATAAATTAAATAAAATATTTTTCCCTATTCTATTTTTTTTTTGACAAAAATTAGAAAACCGGCTAAAACCGGTTTTTTGGAAATCTGGAATTCGAAAACCGGTTTTTCAAAAAGTAGGTTTTTGCATAAACCCTATGTATTACATTGTTTTACTGCCTTTTAGTGTTATTTAAGGAATTTGATCCACTTTGCGAGCTTTTATTCTAACTGGGATCATTTACTGCCTTCAGTAATCTTTGGATGCATTCTAATGTTTCCAGTTATTTAAGGGGACAGTGGACTTTCAAAATTGTGAAATTTGTACAAAAATTCGAATTTTTTTTTTTTTATTGAATTGTGAAACTACGGACGAGTAGGAATGTGTTGCAAAAAGAATTTTTAATTTCTATGATTGCTTTCATAGTTATAGGCATTTGTATTTAATTTAGATATTATATGATTACTAATAGCAATAACTTGAAATGTGTTTTTCTCAAAATAAAAATTTTCACGTCATACGAATATTCAAACTGCTCCAGGCGCATTTATAATTATCGTATTGCTTTGAAATTTAAGTTTTATATACTTAACTGTATATCAAATAAATCTTATTGAAAAAAAATTATGCTTCTTAGCTCAGAATTTCTAAATTTTGTACTTGAGAAGATGAATTATAGGTATTTGCGTAATAAAAAGGGTGTTTTCACTATTATTATTTTTTTCTCTTGATATTTTTGATGAACGCTTAAAATAAGGAATAAGTTTCAATGTTAGTTCTATAACGTATCCTGTAAATAAAAATTACCATATTATATGCAAAAGAAATGCGCATGGAACATTTTTAATTAGGCCAATTTTTGATATAATTAATCATTCATAATTCATAAATTATTAATATTTCATCTTTAAATTTTAACCACTTTTACATATCTATGGTACTTATCACATATTCAAATTTCAAGCAAATCCATTCAAAACAAAAAAAGTTAGGTTTGAAGGTCCACTGTCCCCTTAAAGAAATTAATCAGTGCAAGTAATGTTGTTGTTTCCATTCCCCTTGGAATAGGAAAGCCTACACCAAGTCCAAAGGACCTAGGTCCTCAAATCCTAGGTACTTGGTGAAGGGTAGTAAGCAGCTTCACTTTAAGGTGAGGTACCACTAGGGCTGAAGTGTGACTTGACCTCGAAGAACGTCGGTCCCGTAATTTTTGAACCGAGTCAAGTGACGAAACCGGAAAACCGGAACACTTGACCCCGAACCTCCAGAGGTAAATTTGAGGACTTGGAGGACATTGTAGCCCCGACCTATTTTACGTGCCCCGGCAACTATTATTGAACACGGCGGTGGATTTGCAGCGACGAGCATCGAACCAGGAACGTTCAGATCACTGGCTCGACGCCTTTGCCAACCGGGCCACCGCGCTCTAGTGCAAGTAATGGCGACACGAATGGAGCTTGTAGTCCTTAAGGGCCTGAATAATGAAAATGAAATATACTTACTCAGGGCCTTTTTATCGCATGGTCAAATCGGGACTTTACCCAGGGCCCCCTGATGCTAGGGGGCCCCAAAACCCCCTTGGTGCATGCACCTAGTACTTCTAATAGTATTTATAGCCCATGGACAGTTCTTATTTTTATAAATGTTCGTAAGGGGGGGGCACAAATAGCATCTGCCCAGGGGCCCCCAGCATTCATAATCGGGCCCTGTACTTACTGCTATTCGGTACCCGTCGTATTGGATTTTGTGCTTGCACCACTTAAGAATCTCTCTCTCGTCGAAACCCGTTAATACGTGAATCAAGGGACCGATCAAAATCCGCGTATTAAACGGGTTCACGTATTAACCGAATTTTCTTCCAATGGTCCACCTAATAACACCCTATACGGATAAAACACATTTTATGACAATTTTAAGCGTTTTTTAGCCTTAGAATGACATTATATTTGTTTTTATTATTTCTTTGTTTTTATTTAGAAGGATAGTTCGAAAGTTTGAAATTAAAATAAGGATTACTGTCGTAAGTAAAAATCCTGCAAGTCTTTTCAAAACTAGATTATGTACGGCACATAAAATTGAACAAAACGAACACAAATATATCTGCTAACCACGTTAACTAAAACTAATGCTCACTAAATTAAAATCCTTGTTAGGTGTACAGTATAAATAAAGAACAGAGTCGATAATAATAAAAAGTCAGTACACAAAAAACAAAAGTAAAAAGTTAATAAAGTCAATAATGACATGAAAATTACTTTTTGGCAAAGTAGCTATCATTTTTGGCCTGTTTGGCTTTGGCATGCGGCCGCGCCTTCAGCATGATGTCTTCACTCCTATTCAGGGGATTTCAGTCCTATTCTAGTGCATTCGCGTATTAAACGTAGGTTTTTCTTCCCGAGGGACTGATAAAATCTGTACGTTTTCATCTTTTAGAAATATGGATCAGATCATGTCAAATCCGAAAGGCCTCAAAAGCATCCCGTCGACCTCTCTTGACGTCAAGAACAGTTTCGGATCACGTTATAAGCAGAAATATCCTTCCAACGGTACTATGAACGGATTAGAAGACCGAGGTGGTTTTGAGAAATCTCTTGTGGCCCCTGACTGCACTAGAAAGTTCGAAAACTTGCAAGACTATTTGCTAGAGGTGTCCAGAGCTTTGGTAAGTTTTTTTTTGTGTCGCGCACGAGCCTTACATACAACAACGAAGTCTCACGCGCAGCTCGAGCTGTTAAGGGCCCTGTCAAAACAACAGCTCACTTCGGGGTTCGAGCTCAAGACTTCCCGTTAGCAGATCACAAGCATATTCGCAGTGACACTACCGAGGAGAGATTATGATTTTCCCCCAAAAAAATCACAAAACATGTAACCATAATTTTTCATTCATATTTTGTACTTAGTAATACGCTCAGTATCCAATATTATGACTACCTACTCAGTACATCACCTACTCAGTTGATCCACCTTTTGCTGTCAATACCGCTGCGATTCTCCTTGGCATGGACTTTGCGAGATGTTTGTAGGTGGCTTGAGGAAACTGAGACCCTATGCACTTCTAGATCTCTAAGACAGGATGGTTCTGGAGCTGCCTGATGCCCCTTTCGACCTCATCCCACATATACTCAATGGTATCGAGACCTGTTGGAGACAAACTGAGCAAAGTGAAGCTTCCGTTATGCCCCTCAAACCATCTGTGGACACCGGGAGCTTTATGATGTCCTGCTGGAAGTGCCCATCTCAGTGGGAGTAAACCATTAACATAACAGGATATACTTCGTCACCAGAATTATTTAAATACTATTTGACATCCAGACGTTCTTCCACATGAACCAAAGGGCACAAATAATGCCAGGAAACATCCCTCAAAACACAACATTGCCTACACTAGCTTGAAGTGTTAAGGCAATGCACTTAGCTTCCATGTTTTCGCGCTGCTTTCGCTGTATTCGCACTGTACCATCTGCATGGTATAGTTGAAAACGGGAGTTATCGGACCACATGACCCCTTTCCATTCATTTACTGCCCGTTCCTTTTGATCAGGTGTGAGCTGGAGACGGTCGATCTTGTCAGCTGCAGACCGTAGACACGTTCGAGCAGGTCTTCGGCTTCCATAACCGATAACGTTGTACTGAGTGGCGAACAGTACGTTAAGAGGCCATCGGAGTGAGTCCTTCATTAAGATTAGCTGTTACTTGACGTTTTGTTCCTCTTCTGTTGAACTGGACAAATATGGATTCAGCCCGAGCATCCTATGGCCGGTGACGACAACGCACCTTACGTTGAGATCCAGTTTTTTTTGTTTGGTAGCCCACTCTTTGTAAGGCCGTCTGCACACGGGGCAACTCAAAAGAAACTGATAAACTGTTGGTGCACCGTGTGCGTGGCTCTATTCAATTACATAGGTTACGACTCATCACGAACTGGTTTCTGATTCGAGTCAGTTATCAGTTTCTTTTGAGTTGCTCAGTGTGCAGACGGCCTTAGTATGAGCAACAGCTCCTCTCGCATCCATCACAAGCGAAACATTTTCTCCGATACTCGTTCCACTGGTTCTAGAACCCTCAATCATTCATCGTACAAAGTCAGTCAAATCGCGTTTTTTACATGTGCCTCCACAAGAAATGTGCCACCACTCTTCAAGTGTCTTTAAATTATCCAGCGTCTCCCGTGATATAAAACCAACTGTTGAAGCAAAAATCATGACTTTAGCTTTTCGGGTATCCCTTCTGTCTAGAAGCTAGAATCAGTGTGCACGGAACTTGTTTTTGCGGAGGATTCCCCCTCAAAATCTCGCCTGGATTGCTGTCCATTCAAGACTAAATTTTTAACACGACTGTCAACGTTTTTTTAATTAGAAAAGGTAAGTTGGTGTAATTGGGCCCATGGGGTAACTGAGCCATCCCCTCCCAGATTTTTCTTTTTTATATTAGTTGGGAATTCCAGTCTGTTGTGGCAACACTGGTCTATCTTACAACAATCTATCTTACAACATTGGTAATTGCTTTGAAAAGTTATTTTTAAATGGGGGGTAGAATTTTCTTTCTTTTTCTAGATATACAACCATTGGACCCAGTTACCCAGTCACAGATTCTGTTGTTTCTTATGAGAAATAAACCAGGGTGGTCCACTTACCCCATTTATCAGGGGAACTGGGCCCACCTGTATTTAAAACTATATACAATATTTATATAATAAATAAATATATATATATATATATATATATATATATATATATATACTAGCTGAAAACCCTCGCTTCGCTACGGAGTACATTCAAATTAAATACAACGGTCAACGTATGCAATTTATGCCAAAAAATAAATATATATATTTATAATAAATGCGATGATCAATGTATACAATTGATGTAAAATGTATATCTATCTATATATATATATTTATAGAAAAATTGTAAGGGATATGCATTTTTTTTGGATAATATCCAATCGTCTGCTGCATTAGAAAGAGAAAAAAATATTTTTTTTTGTCTATTTAGTTTTTATGCACGTGACGATAAATTTATTGAAAGTACCAGAAAAAGAAATCACGTGATCGGCATTTAATAAATTAAATTCTAAAAATTAATCTTTAAAAATTCACCAAAAATCAGGAAATGGAGGTAAAAATTCGAAAAAAATTTCATTTTGAAGGAATTTTTATGATCTTTCTCGTGATATAAATTTTATAACCCTCAATGTATTATTCTAAATGCAAACGTAAAAAAAGTTTAAAAAACAGCTTAAAAATTTAATTTCAAAAAATCTAAGAAGAATTTTTGAAAAATCTTTCTTAGTGCACCCCTACACTATTAGAAGAATCGCCATGCAAAATTTCAGCCCTTTAGGTCCAGCGGTTTGGTCTGTGCGTTGTATGTCAGTCAGTCAGTCAGTCAGTGAATGAATGAGTCAGTTACGGAACTGTTTTATATATATACTAGCTGAAAACCCGTGCTTCGCTACGGAGTACATTCAAATTAAATACAACGGTCAATGTATGCAATTAATGCCAATATATATATATATATATATATATATATTTATAATAAATGCGACGATCAATGTATACAATTGATGTAAAATATATATATATATATATATATATATATATATATATATTTATAAAAAAATGGTAAGGGATATTTATTTTTTTTGGATAATATCCAATCGTCTGCTGCATTAGAAAGAAAAAGAATATCATTTTTGTCTATTTAGTTGTTACGCACGTGACGATAAATTTATTTAAAGTACCAGGAAAAGAAATCACGTGATCAACATTTAATAAATTAAATTCTAAAAATTAATCTTTAAAAATTCACCAAAAATCAGAAAATCAAGGTAAAGGTTCGAAAAAGATTTCATTTTGAAGGAATTTTTATGATCTTTCTCGTGATATAAATTTTATGACCCTCAATGTATTATTTTAAATGCAAACGTAAAAGAAGTTTAAAAAACAGCTTAAAAATTTAATTTTAAAAAAATCTAAGAAGAATTTTTGAAAAATCTCTCTTAGTGCACCCCTACACTATTAGAAGAATCGCCATGCAAAATTTCATCCCTTTAGGTCCAGCGGTTTGGTCTGTGCGTTGTATGTCAGTCAGTCAGTGAATGAATGAATGAATGAATGAAGGAATGAGTCAGTTACGGAACTGTTTTATATATATAGATATATATATATATAAATCAATATCATAGCTTAAACAGATTCCCTAAGACTTACTAAAATGCATGTAATACAAAGATTTTTGAAAATTATACAGTTTATATGTTAGTATAATTTTAATGTGTTAAGAGTATAGTTTATAAAAAACTTGAAAATTTGTGGCCCAGTTACCCCATCTTACCTTAATAGTACAAATTATTTTTATTATTATTATATTAATTCTTATTTATGCATTACCCAACTTTGCAGTGCTGGAGATGGACGAATCCTTATTAACCGTAATTTATACATAGCATGACGCATTTTCGTCCTGCAGTTTATATGTTAGTATAATTTTAATGTGTTAAAAGTATAGTTTATAAAAAACTTGAAAATATATGGCCCAGTTACCCCAACTTACCGTAATAGTACAAATTATTATTATTATTATTATATTAATTCTTATTTATGCATTACCCAACTTTGCAGTGCTAGAGATGGATGAATCCTTATTAACCATAATTTATACATAGCATGACGCATTTTCGTCCTGCAGCGTATATTTACGCACAAAAATACACACACACACACACACACACACACATATATATATATATATATATATATATAGGGGGGGGGGCTGGTAAGTAAAATATTTCCACGGCTGCTTCGAATCTTTATTGCTTCAATTTTAAAGTGTCAATTATTGTTATGTAGAATGAATATTTTCAATATTTTCCCCCCAGGGTCATCGCCAGTCCTTTTACTCTTTGGACCTGGCGGACGTCCTCGTGAAAGTCCAGAAGTGGAGGGACGCATTACCCAGTGTGCGAATGTTTTACGGTGAGCATGCATCGGTCCGAGGCACCATCGGAGTTGCACACCACGATCATTTATAACTGAACTATTTCTTATATCGACCTAATTTTTTTTAAAAAATCTCTGGGAGTCGTAGTGATTGGGGATTTTTTTTTTTTAACCTACGAATATTCTAAACCAATTTTTTTTTCATTAACGAAAGTGGATGTTTTGGATGCTAAAATGCTAATCTAGAAGTCTGATCTACTTCCAGTAAGCTCTTTCAATCTGGAGCGAATCAAGTTGGGACCGCAAAATTCGGTGTGTGCCAACTTCCAGTACGCGAACGTTTGTACAACCCCTAATTAACGGCACAAGGGACCTTCAGACTCGAATTTTTAAAATTTCAATTTTTAACTCTGTATAGAGAATTAGGATCTATATATATTATTTCTAAAGGGTGTTTTTTCTGACGATCCTTTTTACTCTCTTCATACTCAACCAAACTCGATAAATGAGGTACCATTTTAAGGATTAACATCTCCGCTTCGTGCGACTTGTTAATTTAGGATTACACACATCTTATTGTTCGTTTAAAAAACGAAGTATAAACATTATAAACAATTTTTCTTCCCCTAGATGGCACGAGCTAGCTTTTTTTTTTTATTTTACCATTATCAATCGCACTGAACTTTTAAATTCAAAAGTCGTTTGCTTTTATTATCTTTCTGGAATTTCATTGATGAATTTCTTTATTGGCAGCATCCGCGTAGGTGTACATTATTCATTTTGCATGGAAAATCCGTATACATTATTTCTAGAAGGTGATTTTTTGTGACGATCCCTTTCTCTCCCTTCATACTTAACCAAAATCTATAAATGAGGTACCATTTTAAAGATTAAGATCCCCGCTTCATGCGAATGGTTAATTTAAAATTACACATTCTATTGTTTGTTTGAAAATCGAGGTATAAACATTATAAAAAAATTTCTTCTACTAGATGGCGCGCGCACTAGCTTTTTTAATTTTACCATTATCAATCGCACTGAACTTTTATATTTTAAAATCGTTTGTTTTTATTATCCTTCTGTGAATTCATCAATGAGTTTCTTTATAGGCAACATCCGCGTAGGTGTACATTATTCTTTTTGCATGGGAAAAAATTTGTTTGGACTAAAATCTATTTTCTTTCCCCCCGAAGAACATTTTATGAGTGACATTTTTCTTTGGTATGCCTTTTTTGAGTTTAATTTTATTTATTCAATTCTATGTACACAGTTGAATTACATATGATAAAATTCTTCCAAGCTATCATGGAAAAGCTTCTAATTTGTGTCATAATTAATGGATAATCAAAAAAGTCTTACCATGTAGAAGTGCAATTCGAAGAAAAAAAAATGAGAGGGGAAACAATTGTTGATGCGTGGCGGAATGACAAATTTCTTTTGTTAACTCGATGGGGAAATGTGCGTGAGACATGTTAAGGTTTGCTTTATTACTATAGATGACAAGTACGCGCTCTCTTATTTATTCAATTTTACTTTTACCTCTTGAACATTAACCTTTAAATTTAAAAACATACCATCTTCATCATCATCTGTATATATTATTTCTAAAACGTGTTTTTTCTCTATTTTTCTCCCTTCATTCTTAACCAAAAATGGCTTTTTAGATTCAAAAATGGCTCTTTTGGTGAAATGGCTCTTTTGGTGCAAGATTTCGAAAAAAAATTTCATTGCTCAATTTCAAAGGCCAATCTCTTAGGTTTCTAAAACTGCTTTACTTTTATTTGTAAGACGATTGGATGAGAACTTATGGTCAATTTAATAAACCAAAATCTATAATATAAAACCGGAAGTAGCATCCTCAAATGCATTTTCTAGAAAACTAATTTTCAGTTACTTTTTTAAACGAGAAAGCTAATACTTTAAAAAGTTTTCAATATATTTCAAGTAAATTTTGCAATAGTGTTTTACATATTACTAACTACGTTTTGAAATAAAAAAACTAAGCTATATGTGTTGAATGAATCATTCTACAGAGGCTGTTCACACATTTTTTAGACGATGTATATTGTATTCACAAAACTAAATTACATAAAATTCTTGTGTTTTAAATGTTCTATTTGACATCCCTTATTCTGAACTATCTTTCGACACCGCAATTTCCAGGATAATAATGCCTTTTGAAGTGTCAGAAGAGGTATTCTATCCCATTCCTCCTGAACAGCTTTCCAGAGTCCTGTAAGGGTTTTGGGACGACGTTTGGAAAATGCAGATTTTAAAAGTCCGAAAGTACAAAAATCTATAGGTGATACATCGGGAGATTTAAGAGGGATATCAGTGAAGGGTATGGCCTTGATACCAGTTTTTTGTTCCATTTCTTTTAGGAAATTTACAGTGAATTTTGATGTGTGACTGCTATCTTTGTTCTGATGGAGTCTCACAGATTGATGACACTGTGGGTAAAGCGATGGTATTTCATTCAGAAAAATTGGCGATAAAATATGTTCCTGATAGTATTTGGAGTTAATCTTGACATTTTTTCCCACTCTCTTTGTTTTTAACTTGCCATTATAAGAAAAACCAGCAACAATAATGAATCCCTTAGAAAAACTTTCTTTCGATTCTTTGAACCATGTACTTAAATTTTTTTCTCCCCTTTTCTGATAATAAATGGCTCTTTTTTTGTTGCAATCATTTAAATACACCCATGATTCATCTATTGTGACAATTGTTTTCCATTTTTCTTTGGATAAGTGTTTCTCATATAAAATTCTGCAGCGTGTCCTGCGTTCAGCGATATGATTTGGAAGAAGACGATGCACATTGCGTTTTTTCGCTTTCTTATGATTTAAATCAACGTTTATCATTTTGTTTACAGTGGACACCGAGCATTTTAATGATTTTGCAACTGTCCTTTGACTAGGGGGATTTTCTTTTAACATTAAACAACGTACCTTTGCAATAGTCGAAGATGTCCGTTTTTTCCTTGGATACTTGTTTGGAATTTTTGTCCCACTTGAGGCTCCAATTTGACGTTTTTTTCCTGTCTAGTTGACGATATTACCTATCGACGCTTTAGATATCACAAAACCATGACTCTCACATCGTTTTTGGATAACGGAGTATGCATATTTCTCTTCGGAAAGAGCATAAATGTAGCCTTCGAGCCACTGCTTTGTTAAATACGCCATTTTGAATAAAAACAAAACTTTCAAGCCCTAGACGATAATTTTGACTTTTAAAAACATAGTACAATTGCAATTATTTCTTTTGCAGCAAACGCTTTTTTATTACCGCTTACCAAAATCGTCTAAAAAATGTGCGAACAGCCTCTGTACAGATACCTGCACTTATCATATATATTATTTCTGAAAGATTGTTTTTTTATTCCTTTTTCTCCCTTCATACTTAGCCAAAATCTATAAATGAGGTACCATTTTAAAGATTACGATCTCCGATTCGTGCGAATCGTTAATTTAGAATTACACACATCCTATAGTTTGTTTAAAAATTGAAGTATAAACATTTTAAACAATTTTTCTTCCCCTTGATGGCGCTTGCGCTAGCTTTTTTTTTATATTTTACCATCATCAATCACCCTGAACTTTTAAATTTAAAAATCGTTTGCTTTTATTATCATTCTGTGATTTCATTAATGAGTTTCTGTATTGGCAACATCCGTGTGGGTGTACATTATTCTTTTTGCATGGAAAAACCTTATATAATTTCTAGAAGGTGATTTTTGTGTGAAGATCCCTTTCTCTCCCTTCATCCTTAACCAAAATCGATAAATGAGGTACCATTTTAAAGAATAAGTTCTCCGCTTCTGACGAATTGTTAATTAAGAATGGCACATTGTACTCTTTGTTTAAAAATCAAAGTGAAAAATGGACTTTTGGCCCTGAAGTTCTTTCCGTGGATGCGCCGAAACGGCACGGTCAAATAGTGTGCACAAAGAAGTTTTGTAATGTAAATACCACATTTTTCACGAGTTTGTGTCATATTTAACTTTTAATATTGTTTACAAAGGTGTTTTGAGGTGTACATATCTCATGTTCCCCTGTTTTGTCTCATGCCTCACCTCCAATATTGTGGACGAAGGCCATTTGTAATCGGTTTTGTATTATCCTTACGCACCATTGTTATTTGACAAATAAACAATGGCTACAAATGAACTGGTCCTTCTTTCATCCTTCAACAAACTAACAACCTTGCTATAAAATTAATCGTATTTTATTCGCATGCAAAATTTTAGCACGGTCCACCTAGTACCTAATATTCTTTTTTGCTAAAATTACGACCTTAGATCTCAAAACAAGGACTTTTTGCAGAATAATACCTGGTTTTCAAAATAAATAAATAAATAAATAAAATTTTAAAAATTGCTAGCATTTTTCAAAATGCTCCATGCACATCCCATATCATTTTAAACCCTTCAATATTTTAATATAGGTTTACTATATCTATCTACCTATCTATCTATCAGTCTATCTACCTATCTATCTATATATATATATATATACACACACACTGGTTATCAAAAATTAAGGAAAAGTCACAAAAATAACGATTACTCAAAAAGTTACGCGTAGAATTTAATGAAACTTATAAAAATTATACAACACATATGTAGGTATAAAATAGCATAAAAAGAATTCGCCAGACAATTGTGGTGTTATAGAAACTAGCATATGCATACAATGAACAAATCTTATGTGTCAGTTTGGTATAGGTACCTTTAATATGGATTATGATCCCCCGAGAAGCAATACAGCACATACAGCGATGTGTGATGCTGTCAGTTATGCCGTCTATAAGTTCGGTAGGAAGTGAGAGCCATTGCTCTTGCAAAGCAGTTGAAAGCGTGGCTAGGGCCCTAGGAGGAGGATTCAGAGCAGCTATACGTCGTCCTAAAGCGTCCCAAACATGCTCGATAGGATTCAGGTCCGATGATCGAGCTGGCCACTCCATACGCTCAATTGTTTCCTGCTCAAGATAAGCATCCACGATGCGAGCCCTGTGCTGTCTCGCGTTATTGTTCTGTGGCACGAAAGCACCACATATTGCCCCGGCATAAGAGCGCACATAAGCATCAAGGATGTCATCTCTATAGGTGTGAGGATTCACATTTCCACGGGGAAAGACATGTAGCTCTGTGCGTCCACCCAAAGAGATACCAGCCCAAACACAGACACTGCCTGATCCGTATGCATCTATTTCACGGATGTGTGATGGATGAAAACGAGTTCCAGGTTCTCTCCAAATCAAAATGCGCCTACTATCGCTTTGGAGGCTAAACCTGGACTCATTCGTAAAGAGAACAGCCCTCCATTGATCACGCGTCCAGTGGACATGTTGACGTGCCCACTGCAAACGTTCCCGCCTATGGCGTGACGTGAGCGGGACGCAAATGTCTGATCGCCTCGCAAAAAGACCACCTTCGTGAAGCCTTCTACTCACGGTTGACGTTGATACCAACCTTCCAGAGCTTGCAGCGAGTGAGGATCTGCAGACTGATCTTGCAGACGGAGTTGCGGTTCTATACCTTCGTGCGCATAATGACAAATATCGGTCATCGGAACTCGTCGTAGCGTATGGCCGTCCTTGGCTGAACCTCCTGGATGCCGAATCCGTGGTTAGAAATTGTTGCCAAAGTCTATGAACCACAGACTCACATTTAGTCATCTGGCCACTTCTACCAGACTTTGTCTTGGCTCTAGTCTCCCAATAGCTCGCCATCACAGTTCTTCGTCAAATGATGCCTGGAGGTCATTGTTACAATTTGGCTATGCCAAATGTCTGAGCTCAGCCTCGCAGATACAATTGTCGCCTTGCTCTGAGACATGCACTTTTATGCTCCTCGCAAATGACGTATTCCGACTGCAGCGCCACTATTTTGCATAATACAGTATTGTTCAGCACCTTTTACTTAACAACATACTCAATTTTTAAAAAGATTGGCCTAGTTTTGAACGTGTTAATCCTCTTTTTGTGATTTTTCCTTTAATTTTTGAAAACTAGTGTTTATATATATATATATATATATATATATATATATATATATATGTATATATATATACCGGGTGGCTATAATTAAACTAACAGTGCTCACAGTGTTCTGTAGCGCGATCTATTTGCGAGAATGACGCCACATTTTGTAGGAAGATTAAACAAGACGGGGGACGAAGGATTCCGCGAAAAAATAAATTAGTTCCAAAAGTCACCGCTAGGGGAATATTTGGCGCTGTGTAATAGAAAATAGAGTGTTAACACATGCAAATTAATACGGAATAAAATTACCTTTTATTATGCACATTTTCTTATTTAGTTCAAGTGCAATATGGCAACACTTTTAAAAAAGCGTAAAATCTACATAAACACCGATAAAGTCTCGTGATCTGCAATATCACGTACGCTGAGCGGAAGAAGAAGTTCTTTATTCAAATTTCACGTTACATCCATTGGCACAGTGCCAGCTGCTTGGGTTTTAAAAGGCAATGTGTTACGTTTCGAATCAATCGGATTGAAAGTTTATGTGCAATGTCTCCTTCTTTAGTCGAGCGTGCGTTACTGGTCAAATTCTTTTACCTCAACCAGTGCAACGCGTCAGCCGCTCTTCGTGCTTTTAGAAAGCACAAAAAAATGCGTAAAGGTAAGGGTCCTGTGTCAGTTAATGGGCTAAAAGCAATGGTTGCGACGTTTGAGAAAACAGGTTCTCTGAAGGTTCAGTCAGGCAGAGGACGAAAACCTGTACCACAGGATACAATCGAAGCAGTTGCCACGGCGATTGTCGACAGAGGACCAGACAATATTGCTGCCACCTCTAGCGCTCGTGGATTAGCTCGGAATATGGATATGCCTTACAGTACGGTATGGAAAATCTTACGAAAGATTATCAACTTCTATCCGTACAAGATCAGCCGTGTACAGGAGTTACTGTACCCCGACCATGATAAGCGATTGACTTTTGCTCTCACTTTTCTTGCCAGAATGGAGGTGGATGATGCTTGGCCGTGGAAAATCTTATGGGGAGACGAGGCCCACTTTTACCTGCATGGAACTGTGAATACCCAGAACTGCCGAATTTGGGATGACAAATCACCACATGCAGTCACAGAAATTCCCTTACATTCACCAAAGGTAACTGTTTGGTGTAGGTTCACAGCGGAATTTATCGTAGGTCCATTCTTCTATGAGAACATTCCATTACACAGCGCCAAATATTCCCCTAGCGGTGACTTTTGGAACTAATTTATTTTTTCACGGAATCCTTCGTCCCCAGTCTTGTTTAATCTTCCTACAAAATGTGGAGTCATTCTCGCAAATAGATCGCGCTACAGAACACTGTGAGCACTGTCAGTTTAATCATGGCCACCCCGTATATATATATATATATATATATATATATATATATATATATATATACAAACACACACACAAAATTGTAAACAGAGTTTTATTTAAAAAATTTTTTTTTGTTTGTGTGTGTGTGTGAATCAAAAGTCAAAAATATTTTTTTAAATATCTGCCTGATATTGTTTTTATGATTTGCATGTTTCTACTTTATTTCATGGTCTATAAATATGAAAAATATTTGTGGTTTCAAAGAATGATGTACATTTTTGTAGCAAACACTATAATAAACAATCATGAGAAATTTGGAAGAAATCAGAAGAAAATTAATGCGCATGGAGCATTATGAAAAATTCTAGCAATTTTGGAAAAATTTTAGATAAACAGGTCTTATCTTTCCACAAATTTCTTGTTTGGGAATTCTAACTGCATTCAATGTAGTAAAAAACAATATTAATTACTCTTATTTTGTTATATAGAGTAAAATATAGAAAATTTAAACAAAACGAGGTTGAAAGTCCCTTGCCCCCTTAAATATAAAACGTTTAAAAATTATTTTTTCATGTGCACGTAGATTTGAACGCACTTGCGTAAACTGAGCATATATTTAAATCTACACTAGCTGAATACCCGTGCTTCGCTACGGAGTACATTCAAATTAAATACAACGATCAATGTATGAAATTAATGCCAAATATATATGTATATATATATATATATATATATATATATATATATATAAATCGTAACGGATATTTTTATAGACAAAATAATGTAGAAGAAAATATTCAAATTGAATCTAATAGAACATACTAAAGAATATAGTACAGTTAATATAGTACAGTTTGGGGAACATTTTTTTTACTGTATTTTAATTATTTTTTCTGATAATGTCCAATCGTCTGCGCATTAAAAAGAAAAAAAATATATATTTTGTCAATTTATTTCGTTGTTATGCACGTGACACAAAATTTGTTTAAAGTATCACAAAAAGAAAAGAAACCACGTGTTCAGTATTTAATAAATTAAATTCTAAAAATTAATCTTTAAAAATTCACCAAAAATCAGAAAATGAAGGTAAAGATTCGAAAACGATTTCATTTTAAAGGAATTTTTAGGATGTTTCTCGTGATATAAATTTTATAACCCCCAGATTATTATTTTAAATGGAAACTGTTACGGAATTGAGCCGCTAGAACCTGGCGGCTCCCCTAACCAAGAAAATAGTTAAGATTTGGGGGCAGGAATGCCCCAAACTTTACTGATAGCTAAGAGTGCAGAGTCGTACTGACTAGCAGGGAAGGTTGGACTCTTAATATTTAGATATAGTCAGAGCAACGCTAGCTAGCTTGTGGTGTGATATGCAAGATGTCAAAAAAGACGTACGAAGGTCTAAGTAAAATAAAAATACATTTATTTAGTTGGAAAGAAATAATACGACATTAAAGTGTCTTGTTTACAGACGCACTACACAGCTCGTAGTGTTATTCTAAAAAGTTGGCTTCGAAGTACTCTTACCGAGGTGTTGAGAAAAATAAAAAGGGTTAACTCACAGTTGGTCGAGGCAAAGTTTTACCATCGTAAAAATACGTAACGTGGATAGTGCCTTTCGGGCACAAAAACCATTCCTTGGCTACCTGCGGGCATGCAAGGCCGAGACGACTAGGGCATCGGTGTCGGTGCACTGCTGGCAAGTTGGTCGCCGCCTCCAAATACGGGTTCTCGGTAGAGCCTGGCTTTCAAAAACGAGCTGCGCTGAGTCGTGCTAGATCACCTCATCTCTCCCCACCAACTATCACACACTATGTCTGTGATCGGGCTGGATATTTATACCGGCGTTGACCGCCGCGCTCCCTCGTGGCAGGAGAATAGCAAAGTTAATTATGCTAATTTTACTTGATATGAGTTGACGTCATTCTTAGTTGATGGTATGGCGTCATCGTTGGGTGAATGACGTCATTAGGCTGGCATGACGCAACTGGCGTCTGACGATGCTTACACATTGCTGTGGAGGTGGGAAATGATGTAAATACATCGCTCTTTCTACGTGGCTGGAAGGTTAGGGGAAGAAGAGGAAAGCTAATCGGCATTTTTCCCTAACAGAAACGTAAAAGAATGTTACAAAAACAGCTTAAAAATTTAATTTAAAAAAATCTAAGAAGAATTTTTCAAAAATCTTTCTTATTGCACCCCTACATTATAAGAAGAATCACCATGCAAAATTTCAGCCCTTTAGGTCCAGCGGTTTGGTCTGTGCGTTGTATGTCAGTGAGTCAGTCAGTCAGTCAGTTACGGAACTGCTTTATAAATATAAACTAGCTGAAAACCCGCACTTCGCTACGGAGTACATTCAAATTAAATACAACGGTCAATGTATGTAATCAATGCTAAAAAATAAATATATATATTTATAACAAATACGACGATCAATGTATACAACTTCCAGGAATAAAATGGAGTGAAAATTCAGCAAATACTAAAATATAGTATAGATTACATTTCTCTCTGTATGTATTATTGTTCGCAATTCAGATATCTCCACTTAATCATATTAAATGAATAAATTAAAATTATTTCGTGTATAAATTAAAATTATTCATGAGTAAAATACAGCAATTAAATTGTACCAAATTACGTGCTATCGTCGAGCCACACGCGGACAGCCGCTAATGTTTACATCCGGTAATTGCAGCCGTTGCCATTCGGATTGTAGAAATATCGTCGATTTTTGTGCCGCATACCTACGCGTTTTATATATATAGATTAGAATTATTTTTCAAGCACGTGTGTTGAAAGGGAGAATAGTACTTGGTTTGCGACATTGGCTGGACATTCCTGGCCGCATTGGCCTCTGCAACTTTCTACCCACGCTCTCCATCCGTTTCCAATGTGTCTGCGCAATCTCTTCTGTCCTGCAGTTAGAACCAGCTTGCACGGAGCATGTTTTTGCGGTGGCTTCCCCATCAAAATCTCACCTCAGTTGCCGTCCATGCAAAAATAAATTTTGAACACAGCCATCAAAGTTTTTTTAAAAATTAGTAATAGTAAAAATTGTTATTATGATTATGTTAATTGTTATTTGTGCATTACCCAATTTCTTTGCAGTACAAAACATGGACGAGTCATTGTTAACCGTAATTTATACATTCAGTGACGATTTTTTGTCCCTAAACATATACATTTACATAAACACATAAATAAACATATATAATATATATTTGTGTGAGTAAATATATATACATTTATACAGTCCGACCACAGTACGAAGAACCACGGTTGGCATAGTGCCAAGACGATTCTATTCACGCTTTAGGTAAGGCTGCTTAGGAAGGAGGGGAAAAAGTCCTGTATTCTCTCGACATTCTTTAGAATCAGTTACTAACTGCGCTTGCTTGCTTTTTCCTCGTCTGTTATTTTGATTATTATATTAAAATTAATGCATCCTTTACCCAATACGACTGCTCGGAATAAGCCGTTCCGTAGTGATCGTAAACGTATAATTCACAATGTAATTAAATTGTGTGATAAAGAAGCACGAGAAGGAAATGTTATTGTTCCAGTTTCGCAATCCCCAAAGAGAGCTAGTAAAATGACCGGGATATCGATGTCCAGTGTAAAAAGAATACGTAGAGAAGCAAAGGGTGAAGAAACTCCAAAATTTGAATCTCCGAGGAAACGTCAGAAAAAAAGAACCACCGAAAACTTAGCTTTAGACGCTTTTGATTGTGATGTAATCCGAAAATATCCACTCCTATAAAACTCCTATTTTTTAAATAGATTTGCTTCTTTCTTTTTATTATTTTGAAATTATTATTCACATATTCGATCAAAAATAAAGTTTTAAAAAATAACTTTAAAATTGCGGACAAAAAGTAGTCTGAAATGCATTCCGTATTTCATAAACAAACACATCCGAAAATATGACGTTTTCCCCTATTTTCTAAGTAGACTAGCTTTTCTTGCGCATGCGCAACAGCTTCCAGGGACCTTGCTTCCGTGGTCGGACTATATGTATATATACAGAAGGTCATTCGCACTTTATGGAAATGATTTTTAATTTATTGTTGTCCTTTGCATTTTGAGATAAAAATTTCGCAACTTCGGAATAATCGTCTGCTCTTGTTTTGTTTTGATTCGAATGTAAAATCAAAGATTTATTTTGAAAATGGCTCCTAAAATTGATAGATGGCTCGAAGGTTACGTAACTGCTCTTTCCGAGGAGAAATATTTGTATCAACAAACTATAAAGCGATGTAAAAATCGCAGTTATGGCATTTCAAAGAATGGTATTGATAATATAAATTAAATTTAAAAGGAAAAAAAAGTCTAACTGAAAAAAATGAAAACATGACCGCGAAACCTCACCCTAAGACTGTTCGAACGCAGGTAAATATCAAGAAAGTGAAGTCTCTGACCCTAAAAGAAAATCTGCCGACTCAAAGATCCATTGCAACGAAACTAGGAATGTTTTCTGGCACTGTAACTAAAATCATTCATAAAGATTTGAAGTTTAAAAAGATGTTTAAAGCTAAAGTTCATCTGCTTTTGCCAAAGCATATTGCTGAAAGAAAAACCTAGCTGCTGAAAAATGGAAATTTGTGGTAACACTCCATGAGGCATGGGTGTATTTAAGCGACTGAAATAAAAAAAGATTGATTTTCTACTGCTCAACTCACGGGAATGACCATGCAAAATGGCTTCGTCAGTGTACAGAAAATTTGCCAAGCGGATTAATGATAGTTGCAGGATTTTGTTACAACGGAAAATTAAAAATAAAAAAAGTCTCAAGTAAAGCCAAAATTAATTCACTCTACTACCAGCAGAATATTTTAGAACCAATTTTTGAAAAAGAAATTCCAGCCTTGTAAGGAAATGACATTGATAAATTTGAGCTTCTTATGGACAAAGCCTCTAGTCACACGTCTAAATCAACTGCCGCTTATTTCGCAAAGAAAGAATCAGAAACAGGAATAAAGTGTATCCCATTTAAAGAAATACCTGTAAAATCGCCTGACGATTCTCCAATGGACTTTTGCGCTTTCAGTTTATTAAAACGAGCCTTAGGGAAACGGCATTCAACTACACAGAACGGACTTTGGAAAACGATCCAAGAGGAATGGGGTAAAATTGACATGACAGTACGAAGAAAAAGTTTACTTTCAAGGAAAATTCGGGCTAGAGCTATTGTCAAGAACCATTGCTATCAGATAAAAGTAAATCGCCGCAAAAAAATATGACATACATACATGAAACTTAGCTATCAAAATCGTTTCCATAAAGTACGAATGACCTTATATATATATATATATATATATATATATATATATATGTCACGTTTCGTATCCATTTCGTTATTAATTAAAGACAATAGTGGTCCGAATGATTAGATGAGATGACAGAGATCACTTAAATTCGTTTATTTTCATTATTATTATCAGTGCTCCAACATAATTATGCAACCACTCCACCCAGGTTCTCTATCAAGATATACGTCTTCTCTTGATCAGATCTCTGTGCCGACTGCCTAGTTTCTTTTGTCATTCTCCCGCTCAAACTGTTTGCTTAGTCAGATCGAATGTTCTGTAACTTTCTTCTTTATGTAATCTCCTTGCGTAACTTGCTCCTGCCGTAAAATATCTCTTTTCTGAACAGCACCCGTCTAGTGGCTCCACCTATTGCTATTTTTTGCTATTAACAACCCTTCTTCTTTTATGGCGAACTTTCGGGAGTTAATAATTTTTAATTATAAATTCCCCTTTTTCTCTAACAAAAGCCCCCCTATATTTTAGTTTTTCCTTACATATATATATATATATATATATATATATATATATATATATATATATATATATATATATATATATATGTATATGTATATATATATATATATACATATATATATATATATATATATATATATACAGAGGCTGTTCGCACATTTTTTTAGACGATTTTGGTAAGCGGTAATAAAAAATCATTTGCTGCAAAAGAAATAATTGCAATTGTACTATGCTTTTATAAGTCAAAATTATCTTCTGCGGCTTGAAAGTTTTGTTTTTATTCAAAATGTCGTTTTTAACAAAGCAGTGGTTCGAAGGCTACATTTATGCTCTTTCCGAAGAGAAATATGCATACTCCGTTATCCAAAAACGATGTGAGAGTCATGGTTTTGTGATATCTAAAGCGTCGATAGGTAATATCGTCAACAAGAAAGGAAAAAAAACGTCAAATTGGAGCCTTAAGTGGGACAAAAATTCCAAACAAGTATCCAAGGAAAAAATGGACATCTTCGACTATTGCAAAGGTATGTACCTTTGCAATAGTCGAAGATGTCCATTTTTTAATGTTAAAAGAAAATCCCCCTAGTCAAAGGACAGTTGCAAAATCATTAAAATGCTCGGTGTCCACTGTAAACAAAATCATAAACGTTGATATAAATCTTAAGAAAGAGAAAAAAGGAAATGTGCATCGTCTTCTTCCAAATCATATCGCTGAACGCAGGACACGCTGCAGAATTCTATATGAGAAACACTTATCCAAAGAAAAATGGAAAACAATTGTCACAATAGATGAATCATGGGTGTATTTAAATGATTGCAACAAAAAAAGAGCCATTTATTATCATAAAAGGGGAGAAAAAATTTAAGTACATGGTTCAAAGAATCGAAAGAAAGTTTTTCTAAGGGATTCATCATTGTTGCTGGTTTTTCTTATAATGGGAAGTTAAAAATAAAGAGAGTGGAATAAAATGTCAAGATTAACTCCAAATACTATCAGGAACATATTTTATCGCCAATTTTTCTGAATGAAATACCATCGCTTTACCCACAGTGCCATCAATCTGTGAGACTCCATCAGGACAAAGCTAGCAGTCACACATCAAAATCCACTCTAAATTTCCTAAAAGAAATGGAACAAAAAACTGGTATCAAGGCCATACCCTTGACTGATATCCCTACTAAATCTCCCGATGTATCACCTATGGATTTTTGTGCTTTCGGACTTTTAAAATCTGCATTATCCAAACGTCGTCCCAAAACCCTTACAGGACTCTGGAAAGGTGTTCAGGATTAATCGGATAGAATGCCTTTTCAAAAGGCATTATTATCCTGGAAATTGCGGTGTCGAAAGATAGTTCAGAATAAGGGATGTCAAATAGAACATTTAAAACACAAGAATTTAATGTAATTTAGTTTTGTGAATACAATATACATCGTCTAAAAAATGTGTGAACAGCCTCTGTATATATATATATATATATATATATATATATATATATATATATATATATATATATATATTTATATATATACAGTAACCACCGCTTATAGTGATCACTGGTTATAAGAATCAACCGTTTATAAGAATCAATATCGCGAAAACAAAAACAAATGTATTATTTCCATGTTAAAATTTTCGCTTTAAAGAATCAATCCACCGGTTTTAAGAATCAGTTTACACTCTTCGCTTTCCTTTCATTTTCCCAAAAAAGCTACTTAAACCCTCAAAAGGCACGAAGTTCTTTCTTTTTTTTTTTTAAGAAAGATTGATAAGATGGGATGAAATATAGTCGTCAAATTCACCCCTTTCTTTATTAGACATAACATAATAGTTTCCCCATAAACGCTTTACCACAACACTGTCCTATTAGCTTGACCCGGGGGCATCTTTACCCGTCCGAGTCTGATTTCACTTTTTTCCGCTGACAAACAAAAATAGGGACCCTTTTTTCCCACCTCCCATATCCTGGTCGTGGCATTCCTGGACCCTGAAGCACATAAATCTTCGGCGAAGTGTCCACTATCATTCAGGCAAACGTGACATTAGTAGATTCAGCACGTTATCAAACCGAGAAACGTAAGCTAGAAGGTGAATCTCCGTCTGAGACTATAAGTATTGAAAGAGGTATAAACAGCCTCCTGAAAACTTCATTACGTCAAACTACCGTAGAAAACTCTTTCTTGCTCCCTTCCTGTAGTTGAAATGTTAAAACTGTTAAGCAGGTATGTTGTAACTTGTAACAAATATTGTATTTTTTTCTTCTCTTACTATAATCATGTGTATCTACTTATAGGTCTAAAAATTAAGTTGTATTTTTAAAACTATAAAAAATAATTTTAATAAAAGATAATTAATATATATTAAAGAGTATTTCATGGTAAATTATCTAATATATGTATATATAGGTGTGTATGTTCCTGTCCAAAAACCTAAATTTCGGCTATAAGAATCAACCGCTTATAAGAATCAAAAACAGTAATAGCAAACGTGATTTTTATAAGCGGAAATCACTGTATATATATATTGTATATAGATATATATATATATATATATATATATATACATATATATATATATATATATATATATATATATAGATACATACATACATATATATATACATATATATATATATATATATATATATATATATATATATATATATATATATATATATATATATATATATATATATATATATATATATATATATATATAAATAAAATCCAGTAAAGGAGGTTTTTGTTGCAAGACCCTTTAATAGTCGGAGAAGGCCAAAACTAGGATGGCTCTGTTGAATCACATTTTAGAGTGATTGGAGTGAGGAACTGGCAGATCAGATCTAGAAATAGGCTGGAGTCCTGGAGGAATCTTCAGCTGAAGGCTCTGGCCCACCCTGGACTGTCGTGCCAAATATGATGATATATTTTTATATATATATATATATATATATATATATATTTAAGAGGTGTAAGTCAGTAAGTCAAGTGGTGTAAGTCAAAAGAGTTTTACAGTAAAAACTACACAAAATTCCACTATAAATTGCACAGATTATAATTCATAATAATTATTATACTATTGCAAATAATAATTATTTGCAATTCCACTATAAATTGAACAGGGAGATTACATATTTCCCTCAAATAAAAAAAGTTGAAAATGGGACTTACACCACTTTGCCTTTCACCGCGTCATATATATATATATATATATATATATATATATATATATATATATATATATAAATAAATAAGAAATAGATGATAGAGAAAACCAGTAATAGCTCTAAAGCTACTTGCAGCCAGGAACAAATAACATGAAAAAAAAAGTATGAAAGAGGTTTTAGACAGTATTTCTTCATCAGCGGTGTCAATGCTGTCTAAAAACCAATGGATTGTTTCCGATGAGTATGATCTATACAATAAACACCCTCAGACACCGTACAATCCATGAAAAACAGAAGAATTGATTAAAAATTGAATAATAGTACTTAACCAAAGAACACCAAGCCTGGCGCTAGACAGAGTGGAAGTTAAGAACATGTAACCGCAAGATGACTGACGTCATAAAACTTGCAACCATGGAGGTAGTGGATTCTCAGTTACAGACTTACTATGGTTACCGTATTTTAGGACTATTATACCCTTAATAATTTAGTTTTTAATTATTATTACTAAGAGTTATTTTTATTATTATTTTTATTTTTACTTATGATTTTTATTTTATTTTTTATTTTTAGTAGTTATTTTTTCTATTTTATCTTATTGTTATGTTTAACTTATTTAATGCAACAGAACAAACTATTCATTAAAACAAAAACAACCAATTATGTTTTTGGATAGACTTTCGGGGTAATTATTCCGTGTTAGCACAGCTTTCAAGTCTAAAATATGCTTAATCCTATTGTCTTTAGAACATAGCTAATTTATACGAACTAACTGATTTACAATAATGTTATTAAAAACAGATTTATGGAAACAGGTTAGATAATTTTGAAATTTAACAATATTAAAATTATAGTCAGATCTTTTGTCGTATAAGTCAAAAGTAAATTTGCTGTGAGAATTTAATTTAATATTAATATCTAAAAAGTTTACATTAATATTATCATGGCTACTTTTAATTAGTTCCAGATTAGAAGGGTAAAAATTTAAATCTAAAGGGTTATTACTTTTATTAATTACTATTATATCATCTATATATCTAAATATATTGTAATTGCAATTTTCTATATTATTAATTTCAAAATAATATAAGTATAAATTAGCTAGCATACTTGAAGCATTACCACCTTGTGGTACACCTTTGGACTGTAAGTATATACTATTATTATGAACTATGTAATTATGTTTAGTTACTAAATCTAGGAGCCTATTGAAATATATATATATATGTAAGATGTCCGGAATGGTCATTTCCTGAAAATACTGCAATCGAGGCCGCAACAAAAGGATTCCAAATCGTAACGAACAATTGAAATTTATTTCCGAATAAAGAAGCACATCTTATTCCCTTCGAGTCAGTCCAGAGTCTACCTCGTAAAGCGCGAAAATAGAATTAGGTCAGAGAGGTTGCCAGAATTGGCGGAGGAAGTTAGTATGTGGAAAGGCGAAGCATCTCGCCAAGGCGTCGGAAAGGTGTTACCAGATGCGAGAGAAAGTTCAGAAAGGGCGATTATAGGTTGTTAATAATATTATCACACACACACACACACATATATATATATATATATACACTCTCTGATGGTCAAGGTGCACCCTTTTTTTCATTTTAAAAAAAACAGTTCTGGCCCTTATATTTATTCAGCTTGGAAGTGTCTATATTATAAATTTTGTATTTGAATCCAAGCATAATATGTTTATAAAACTTATTACGCCCGCTTGACGCCACTGGAAGAACATGAGGCATGGTGCTTCTCTGCGAGCGTTACTAACTCTCCGCCTCGGTCGAAGTTTGTAGCTGGAGAGTACTTTATGGGACCTATGTCTACTCGTGGACCTGAGTGGTTCGAGCGAAGTTACCTCACGAACCTCGCCGTTAGCTGGAGAACAGTTCGTATATGGTTAATTTAGCTCAAAACGCCTTACTTTTCTTTTAGCCGTGAAAGCGAACTCCGATCCCGTGCTCCTCAAGCTCCTGGTCATGATTGGGACGTCCTTCGACTGTGCCACCGACGTGAGTTTCGAATCTTCAAACATATTCTTTCAGTACGTGTTAAACACAAAACAGCTTGTCAGGGCAATCCGAGACCTCTATAGAAATTAGTAGGGGAGAAAAAAAAACCTGAAACGGTCACCGTAAATTAGCCATAAAAAACTCGATAACAAAAGAGGAGCCAAAATCCGGTACGGCATTATTTACTAGGAGCTGATCCTACGCTCTATGCAATGACAGACAAAATGGCGCCTAGTGGCTGTGACTTTTTCACCGCAGGAAAATTAAAAAGGCTTGGGTATTGCCAGACACAAATCATAAATTTTGAAAAGCAACAAACCAAGAAAGGCCACGAAAGTACCCAACAAGATAGAAAAGAAAAGAAAATAACATTTAATAGACTTCCATTGCGAATAAATATAAGGGGCAAAACTGTTGACTTTAATAAAATTTTAAAAGATGACAACAGTTTTGACTCTTTTATTAATTCATCTAGGGAATTTGTCATGTAATGAATTTTGCTTTAAAATACAAATATAATATATTTATACAACACTTTTAAGCTGACGTTCTCATGCCCAAATAACGCTAAAAATTTCGCCATTCCGTTGTCTAAGAGAATTTATTTTCAAATCGTGTCGAACAGTATTAAAAGAACCTAGGCAGAGGACCCGTATCAGAGGCCAATCTCAGAAGGATACAAAAAAAAAAATTCGACTTTTAAAGGAAAACGATGTACTGAAAGAGAATTTCGGAATACACGATAGATTGTATGAAATAATTTGAACGTAAAAAGAGGCTGGAGTTACGGAAACAAATTGTTACAAAAAAATGATGAAGTAAAAAAGTTTTTAGCTTATTACGAACGTCTCGAAAATTACTCGACCTGAAGTAAAGAATTTTAAAAATCTGTTAGAACTTAAAAATAAGTTTTAATATTCTAATAAACCTTGTCATAAAGACCACGGTTTCAAAAAAAATCAAGTATTTCAAATCATTACCGAATCAGAACCGAATCATTACCGAATATACACTATCTGGCCAAAAGTATCCGAACGCCCAGTGGTACTGACTCGGAGAGTCCTGAGGCATATATTAATATGATGTTGGTCCTCCTTTTGCATCAATGACAGCCTGCACACTTCTGGGGAGATTTTCCACCAGTTTTTGATAGGTGTCCATAGGAATTGACTTCCAGCCGACCATCACAGCTGAAGTGAGTGCTGGCAGTGAGGAGGGTCGATTTGGCTGGCTACGTAATCTGCGCTCTAATTCGTCCCAAAGGTGTTCACTGGGATTTAGATCGGGGCTCTGAGAAGGCCAGTCCAGTTTTTGAACACCCATTTCGACAAACCATGCCTGCGCAAGTCTCGATGTGTGAATGGAGCAGTTATCCTGCTGGAAGATAAATGGGCCTTCCCCGAAATATTGCCAAAGAGTTGGAAGAGCAGCATTGTCTAGAATGTCCACATACATCGCAGAGTTCATGTTTCCAACCACAGGAACTAAGGAACCCAGGCCAAACCCTGAAAAACACCCCCACACCACGATGCTGCCACCACCAAACTTAACAGTCGGCACAATGCAGTCACGTAAGAAGCGCTCGCCGGGCATCCACTAAACCGAGACGCGTCCATCGGACTGCCAGATTGTAAAGCGAGATTCATCACTCCAAAGAACATTTTTCTACATGTCCACAGTCCAATGACGGTGAACTTTGCACAATTGCAATCGACTCTTCGCCTTCTGGGGAGTGATGTTCGGCTTGTGAGCGGCTGAACGACCATGGAATCCCAGGCTTTTTAACTCTCGACGAACAGTCCTGCTGCTAGCACTAACGTCTGATGAACTTTGGAACCCCTGAGTGATTTCAATCAACGAGGACTTGCGATTTTGTTTCACTACCCTTTTCAGAGTTCTACTGCTGCGTTCACTCATTTTTTTCGGCCTGCCACTTTTCTACAGTTTCACTGCCTCGACGTTTCCACTTCACAATTACATCACTCACAGTGGATTTTGGCTTCTGTAGAATGTCCAAAATTTCACGAACAGATTTCCCACAAAGGTGGCATCCCACTATAATGCCACGATCAAAGTCAATAAGCTCCTTTGACTTACTCATTGTCTCACAAACGCATAAATATGACCTGACAAACTACTACCGACACTTTTATAGCTTTCGGTTACGCATTAAATTACGTCACCTGCCAGATCCACTTCTTTAGGGGGGTGCCCGGATACTTTTGGTCAGATAGTGTAGTAGGGGTGGCCAAACTGTGTCTCGTGCCGCTTTGGGCACGACAAATAACCTCCATTTTCGGTACAACTTATAGTTGCAAATTGCCCTTTTTTGTTTGGGGGGGGGAGGGGAGGGGCTCTTCTAAGAACGCAGACGTTCCCAAACTGGCTCTTGACACTGATTTCCTTGGCCACCCCTGGTGTATATCTTAAGGCTGCTGTGTTCTCACCCTATTGGATTCACTCACCTCAATGTTAACCTATGGAAAAAATGTGTCCAAGAATGGCTGACTTGGATCGAAAGATTTTTTTAGAAATTGCACTCCGTAATAGAGAAAGACATTTTACACCTTGGGGGCATTTCTCGTTTTTAAGAAAAATGCAAATAATATTTTAAAGTTTAAATTATTCGGGGGGGGGGAAATCTGGTACAGAGTGTTTTAAATACTCTTTAATTTCTTTGATGGACGAAATTTATAAAATAATTGCAAGATTAAAAAGAACTTTTAATATACCATGTTTCTAAATTTTCTGTTGAATCATATAAACTTGACAATTCTATGTATTAATAAATACTTAAAAAAAATTTTTTTTGATGAATTATCCCATCAATTTGAAAGAAAATGAAGTTAATTGGAAGTTAACTTGCGTTTAACTTTTCATTCCCGTCCCGGCCGACTGATGGCTGCACCAGTCTACAAAACAAAATTAACTGAAAGTAATAAAAACATGGTAAAAATCTGCTTAAAGATGGCTAAAAGTATTAAAAAAATGCATTGTCATCGTGCTCTGAGCTATTCTAAATGTTTCAAATGTCTAGCTAGTCGAGAAGTTAGTTAAAAATCGATTGCAAGATTTGTACCGGACAAACACACAAGCACACACACAAACAAGAAAGCAAGTTAATAAAAGCATGGTAATAAATCCTGTTGCAAGTTGCAGAAGAGTTCGGGCTATCTGAAAATACCATTTTTATTGGAATATCAGCATTTATGGAGCTGTCAATAGCAGACACATTTTCTCCATAGGTTAACACTGAGGGGAGCGAATCCAATAGGGTTAGTACTCAGCAGTCTTAAATCAGATTCGGAAAATCCCAAATTGACTGTTCTTGATGTACTTAATACTTTCGAGTTCAAAGATTTCCATCTCCCCAGAGCGAGATCCAGGCGGTGCTGAGGGCTGGTGCCCCACCCTCCAGCATCCTGTGGGCGCACACCGTGAAGCCGGTGGACGGTCTGCAGTACGCCCGGAGCGTGGGGGTGGACGCAATGACCTTCGACGACGAAGAGGAGCTGCAGAAAATACACAGGATGTTCCCCACTGCCAAGTGAGAGACTTCATTTTATAAAGCCTCAAACTGGAACCTCTCAGATCGTGATTAGTATACAGGCGGCCTTTTCTTATCTTACGTTCATCTTTCAGCGCTCTAAGCGCGTGAGAATTTAGTTCTTTGTCTCTTTCTCTCGGCTGTAAAGAACGTTTCCGACGAACCACCCCATCCGGTAGTTTGCTGTTCAAATGCGCCCACATTGTACAACCTGAGACACTTTTCAACACCAAATAAAGGAATGTTTTTCAACTTTGAATGCTTATAAAACTGTTAACTACACTCTTAGACAAAAAAAACTAAACTAAAATAAATAAATAAATAAATAAAAATAAATAAATAAATAAAATAATAAATAAATAAATAAAGGACGCACCAAGAAGTGATATACATATACAGAAAAAAACAAATGATTCCAATTTGAGAAAAACTGGATGATTTCTTCAAGAGAAAGAGCTTTACAAAGTGAAAAAGTCAATAGCGTGTTGGTCCACCTGTGGCCCTAATGCAAGCAGTTATTCGATTTGACATTGATTGATAGAGGTGGCGGATGGCCTCCTGCGGGATATCGTGCCAAATTCTGCACAACAGGCGCGTTAGATCTTCAAAATTCCAAGCTGGTTGGAGGGCCCTGGCCATAATGCACGAAGCGTGATCATGGGGGAGAGATCCGGCGACCTTGCTGGCCAAGGTATCGTTGGGCAAGCATGAAGACAAGCAGTAGAAACTCTCGCCATGTGCGGGCGGGCATTATCTTTCTGAAATGTAAGCCCAGAATGGCGTGATAGGAACGGAAACGCAACGGGGCGTAGAATATCGTCGACGTACCGCTGTACTGTAAGGGTGCCACGGATGACAACCAAAGGGGTCCTGCTAAGAAATGAAATAGCACCCCAGACCATCACTCCTGGTTGTCGGCCCGTATGGCGGAAGACAGTCAGGTTGGTATCCCACCGCTGTCCGGGGCGTCTCCAGACGCGTATTCGCTGGTCATCGGGGCTCAATTCGAAGCGGGACTCATCAATGAAGACAATTCTATTGCAGTGAGTGACATTCCAGGTCGAATGTGCCCGACACCACTGCAAACGGGCTTGTCGGTGTACAGAGGTCAATGGTAGTCGGTGCAATGGGCGCCTTGAGCTAAGCCTCCCTTTCTGTGAGCCGCTTATGAATGGTCCTTGCGGTCACTGAAGCATCAGTTGCACGTACGATCGATGATAATAATGAATCTAGGGCAGTGAATGCCGCTTTGACGATTGCTCGGTCCTCCCGTTCTGTAGTTTCTCTAGTCCGACCGCTTCCTTCTTAACGCCATGGTTCACCCATTCCTGCCAACATCGTCTAATATTGGCATCGCTCCTATACAAATGTCGAGCGATTCGCCGATTAGACCAACCGGCTTCTTTGAGCCCAACTACACGTCCTCTCTCAAATGCTGACATCTGCGCATATTATTCGCGCACCTGTATGAGAGGAATGGTTACTGTCTATCTGAGTACATGGAATGAAATTCGAAAAAGAATTTATGACCTGGAATCGAAATTTCTCCTCTTTAATATCCTTCCAGTTGCGCAGTTAAGATGCGCTGTAGCGTCCCATGTTCATTCGTTGGCCGCCAAACTTTAAAATTTTGCATTTTCCGTCGAAACCTGTATGCATATCAGTTTGTGTCTAATTTGCAATACCCACCCATTCTTGGTGCTGTGACGAATTTAAATAATTCGCACAGTTATAATCTCCGCAGCTGACACCGCTGCACCCATTGTACCTGTCGCAGCCGACCAGCACCCATTGTACCAGTCGCATGTCAGGGTAAACTGGGAAGAAAAGGGATCGCACAAATAAATTCTCCGCAGCTGCTGACATCGTTGCACCACTAGCCCGCCCCTATTGTACGTGGCAGGTGAAAATAAACTCGGACGAAAAGGGACACCAGACTGTTTGCAAAACGTGACATCTAGGCTGAATAGGAATTCACCACGTCTCTCCAGATTGATGACGCGAGACCACCCAAAGACCGGGAAGTTACAAGAATTGCAGCTTGCGTTCCAGCAAATCAAAAGTCTCAAGGGTGATATCACCATTGGAAGAGCCAGTGAGAGACGAGTTCTCTGGATGAGGCGCCAAAGTCCAAAATGGGACGACAGGGCTGGAAAAAGCTAGTTAGCGATCTCCCGAGCTGAGAGAACTTCTCCGACCATCCAGGGTCGAGATAGCTATAACGCGGACTTGTGAAGTCAGCGGTCTTAATCTCAAGACGAGATTTTTCAGCTTCAGTTAGGAAGCTCGGTTTTCTATTTTTTTGGAAGGTATCTCAAGACGAGATATCTGTCCCGATCGTCCTGGTTATAGAGACTTACCTCGCAGTCCTCCGCTCTGCCGTTAAAGTAATCGAGCGCCCTGCCGGACTCGATATTGTTGTGATAAGTGAGCTAACTCCTCTGACAGCTCATCCTAAAGGACTCAGAGACTATATAACTCGCCATTGCTCCTGTAACCAATTTACGGTGCATCACTCATCAATTTTTCTTCAACTTTTTTTTTTAATAAAGTAACTCTTTTAATTTACTTGGCTGTAACATTAGTTGAGTCGATCGCTACCTCGATCAATACGTCACAGTGCGTCGTTCTCTTTTTGTCTAAGAGTATATATATATATATATATATATATATATATATATATATATATATATATATATACACACTGCTGGCCATAAAAATTCCATCACCATGAAGGAGGGATGATACAAACGTTAAATTCACATGAAAGAAATAAGATGTTGGGAAATGCAAATGGTTATCATTTAAGCGCAATGGAATGATGCAGGAGGGAGAAACGGCATCTCAAACTCAGTATAAAAGGAAAGTTACGCAACGGATTTCTCATTCGGAAATCGCATTTTAATGTTGTTTCTTTCTGAGAAGCTCGTGTTATGCCTCATATAAGAAGGAGAAACGGCTACCAGCACGTGTCGGAATTCGATAGCGGCAGGATCGTGGCCTATCGATAGTGCGGTTCATGGTTCCGCGATATTGTTACTCTCATTGGTCGGAATCCAACGACTGTCGTGCGAATATGGAATCGACGGGTTCAGGAGGGTCATACTAAACGCCATGCAGGATCTCAACGGCCTCTAGGCACTAAAGCCCGAGAGGACAAACATGTTGTCAAGTCGACCTTGCAGGATCGTACAGCCACATCAATGACCTTGAGTCAGGAAATGGGCTTGCTTGCAGCACAAGTGTCCTCATAGACACTGCGACGACGACTGGAGCAGCCAGGCGACCATTATTGCGGCTTTCCTTGACATTGCAGCATAGTGACGCGCTGCGACAATGGTGCGACCAACGACATGATGGACGTATCTGTGTCTGGAAGCACCGAGGAGAACGCACGTGGCCTTCTTGCATTCGATATCGTCATACGGGCCCCGCACCTGGTGTGATGGTATGGGCAGCCATTGAGTACACGACACGAACACCTCTTGTTCGCGTCGTCGGTAATCTGAATAGCCAGCGTTACATTTCTCAGATCTTAAGGCCAGTGGCTGTGCCCTATCATCGAGGCCTCTTTCCGTCATCTTTCAACAAGGTAACGCAAGACCGCATGTTGCTCGTCGTGTCCTCACATACCTCGACACAGAGGGTGTTTGACTGTTGCCCTGGGCAGCACGTTTTCCAGACCTCTTACCCATTGAAAACATCTGGTCATGGGTCGCTGAGAGATTGGGCCGCCAACTCTCTCCAGCCGCTACGATTGATGAAGTGTGGCATAGACTTGAAGCAGCATGGAATGACTTCCGTATTAGTCATCCAAGCCCAGTTCGACTCGATGTCTAATCGGGTTAGAACCGTTTTAGCCGGTTTGGAGGCGGCAGCTGTGGGTACCAATTACGAACCTTGTATAACCCTAAATTGCCTACAAATTTTATCATGTTTTCTTCGTACTATGTTGTATACGTACAATAAGTAAAGTTTGTTATTTGCCTGGTGTTGCACTTTTAATGGCCAGCAGTATATATGTGTGTGTGTGACCATCCGATTCTCGTTTGCAGACTCTTCCTGCGCGTCCGCCCGTCAAAGGTGAAGTGCTTGTTCGACCTGAGCGATAAATTCGGCTGCAACAGGTCGCGGGTGGAGCACCTGTTGAGATTAGCCAAGCAATTGGAGATGAACGTCCAGGGAATAAGGTGAGGGGGTATTACCTTTTTTTACAATCTCTTTAGGAAATTCTACCTTGGATCTTCTCATTACCAATATTTTGCAATAATAGGAACTCTATAAAGGGACCATGCTCGTGATTGTATATTCTCCAGTTTTGGGTTAACTTCTGGAAGAACTGTGATCTACAATTATGGCCTTGTTCTCACTACTTCGGAAGCGTTGCATAGCTTTCGCTGCGGAATACATACATGGATACACACACACACACACATACACACACACATATATATATATATATGTAATAATTAGAAGCATAAACTATATTTAGCTATATTAGTTAGCGTTAAACGGTAATTTTTTTTAAAGATCCTAGTGTTTTTTCCATTCATGAAGTAGGTTGTTTTTCGCAGCGGAGAGTTCATGGTCATCGATAATTAATTGCTCACACGCGCTGACTGATGCAATCTCGAGCATTCAAAGACGCCTGATGGCTCGAGTCCCAGTGACGCTCGCCCACGCTTTTACATAACGCGCGAAAAAGAACAAAGCATGAGATTAACGCCATTTACACGTACGCGCTATACACGTACGCTCTTTCCCGCGTGAAACCACAATCCCGCGCGATTGAGTGCACGTGTGAAGGTGTCGGAGAGGAAGGGAAAGCTGCTTTGGAGCGTACTGCAAGTTTTCACGCGCGCAATCCCGTACGCTCCAAGCACTCGCGAAAGAGCGTACTTGTAAAGGGCGCTATTAGGTACATTTTTTGGATGGATAGGATGCGCGTCTGTCGGGAGTTTGAGAGATGAAAGGAAATGGCGTTTTAGCTGGGTTGAGGAGGTTTTTTTAATAATGTTGAGAAATAAAGTTGTTTAAATGTTACTTAAGCATTAGTTCTTTCACCGGCCTATTGTTTAATGACTGCCATTTAGCGTAATTAGTTTGTTAAAGGGTACGCGGTGATGTGCCATGACATATATATATATACCGGGTGGTCATAAAGAAACTTTGCCGATATATGGACCTCTAACGGCTGTTCCTTTCAACCGATCAAAATGAGATTTCAGATATAGTTATTCAGAGGTATGAGCTCAGGATTCTGTGAACGGCAACCAAGTGGTGCTCACGGTTACGGTTATAGGTACAGGAACTCGAAATTTTCAAATAGCAACACCCATTTTTTCCCATCAAAAATGCTCAGCGCATACGAAAACCCTAAAGAGCGTTGGAACGGTACGTGTATCACAAAAAACGGACGCGTTATGCACGCACAAAAAACAGCTCTGCGAACGGCCTACAAAAACGATATATGGACCTCTAGTGGCCGTTACGTTCAACCTATCGAGATGAGATTTCAGATATAGTTATTCAGATGTATGAGCTCGGGATTCTGAGAACAGTAACACAGTGACGCTCACGGTTACGATTATAGGTATAGAAACTCGAAATTTTCAAATGGCAGCGCCCACTTTTTCCCGTCGCAAAATGCTCAGCGCAAGCGAAAACCCTAAAAACCGTTGGAACGGTACGTGTATTGCAAAAAACGGACGCGTTATGCACGCTCAAAAAAAAAAGCTCTGCGAATGGTTAACAAAAACATGATCAGAGAAACATGATTTTATATGTTTTCTACGTTGAATATCTGGCGAACGGCGTTCTGTGGTTGGTTTCTAGCCTCTGTCATATGCAAATTTCCTCCGAGCTCCCCGATCATGTCTTTGGCCGTTCCCAAGCCTTTCTGTGCTAAGATCCTTTATGTCAATCTCAATAGGGTGCGATGGAACAGTTGTTAATACTGGCTATAAAACCGGCGTAATTCGCATTTTTGAGGAAGCCATTGGGAAACCTTTGCACTGGTTTATCTACCAGTTATATGCAAATGAGTTGCCACTCCGACATTTAGTGCAGCATTTCGATGGTGGACTGAATAGCCCTAATACATATTTTGGTCCTATTGGGAAAGCATTGGCAAATTGTGAAAACCCCAATTTAACGCGGAAAGATTTTGCAATGCCAGACGATACGACACTTTAAACATCTCACCACTTCCTTGTTCTCACACCACCAGTTATCCGTTCTCTCTCTCTCTCTCTCTGGGCAGTTTCCACGTGGGGGCGCTGTGCACGGATCCCGACTGCTACTCGGCCACCATCCGGGACTGCAGGAACATCTTTGAGCAGGCGGAGCGGATCGGGCATCACCTGTCCGTGCTGGACATCGGGGGCGGATTCTTCGGCGCAAAGGGCACGGAGCCTATCTTCAAGGAGGTGAGAAAAGCGTAGAAGAGGATCCTCTATTTTCTCGCACTGAGACTATAAGCCACAGGGGTGATTAAAACTACATAAACAAGGTTCCAATAAAATGCATAGTACGACTGGCGCACAACTTTCCTAATTTGTACTTCAAACTCTCTTAATCTTATTATACTTGTATACGGTAGTCCAACATTCCTCAAACCTGGAGTCTATATATATATATATATATATATACACTGCTGGCCACCCAAATTGCAACACCAAGAAAGACAAGAGATATCACAACAAAATTTATTGTGTAGATAACATATTGACCAAGTATCAAATGATTGAATTTATAGACTTCTGTGAAGTGTGGTTCCTTCCAAAATCAGTAGCCAGAGTAGCCGCCATTGTTGGAGATCACCGCTGCCACACGCCTCGGCATTGATTCAAAGAGACTTTGGATGAGTTCTTGGGGTACAGCAGACCAAGCAGCTTCCACACGTTGCCAAAGTTGATCTGCTGTGGCAGCTGGGGATGGAATCTGGGTCAATCGTAGAGCAACCATGGACCACATGTTTTCTATCGGCGAAAGATCCGGAGAGCGAGGCGGCCAGGGAAGCAATTCAATCTGGCGATTGACGAAGAACCGTTGGACAATGCGTGCCACGTGTGGTCGCGCATTATCCTGTTGAAATATGGCTGTGGGCAAGCCCTGAAGGTAAGGAAGGACAACTGGCTCCAACACCTCGGAGATGTAGCGCTGGCTGCTTAAAGTACCGGCAATGCGTACTAGAGGTGTGCGAGAGTGATATCCAATACCGCCCCATACCATAATACCCGATGCAGGACCAGTGTGGCGGTGCATAACGCAGCTGTTCAGCATCCTCTCTTCACGGTGTCTCCAGACTCGAATGCGACCATCGTGGTGTTGCAGACAGAAGCGTGACTCGTCACTAAAGACAATTTCATTCCATTCTGCCCTCCACATCCTTCTGTCATCGCACCATTGGCGGCGGAGACGTCTGTGGTTCTGCGTCAAGGGTAGACAAAGCAATGGACGTCTTGCGGACAGACCACTCTGCTGTAAACGGCGTCGAATGGTACGCGCAGACACTGGATGATGCGTTACAGACTGCATGTGCTGTGCTATGGTTCGTGATGTGACTGACCGATCCGTCACTGCCATGCTCACAATTTGCCTGTCATCACGTGAAGTGGTGCGCTGAGGTGGATGCGATTGAACACGCCGGTCCGTCGTACCTTCCTGCATCCAACGATCACATATCCGCATTACAGTTGTTTGGTTTCGTCCAACACGACTACCGATTTCCCTGAAAAATAATCCACAATCTCGGTAGGCCACTATCCTTCCTCTGTCGAACTCGGATACTTGATCAAAAGATGATCGCTGTTTTCCACGAGGCATAATTGATCGTTTTTTTGAAAAAACCACAAGAAAAACATAATTGCCGAACTTGAAATCGTCGAAATCTCCAAGCCTTAAATAGCGCTTTGAAGTGGCGCCACATGCGCGCGTGATGTGCGTCTGCGCTGAAATTCTAATCATTTGCATATCTCACCTCCGCTAATGTATGTTGTAAATTTCATGTTATTTGCATGTTTCCTTCAGGGTGTTGCATTTACAGTGGCCAGCAGTGTATATACGCGTTTTGCTGCGGTCGCTTGTTTTCCTTCTGACCGGCCACGACTGTGTCCGGGTACATTTTTTACCTGATTGGTCTGACTGATTCATCCAATTGCGTCATGTGCCATTAAAATCAACCAATGACTGCTTTACATCTTTACGTGTGCCCTGCACTTTAAAACTTTAATTCCCATGTTTTAAAATATTGGAGAGCCCGTCGCCAAATGACCGGAATTTTTCAAATAAATAAATTATGTTACTGTATTTAAATAAATTTTATTATCCTGATGAGGGTTATATTTTTAGTATTTTAATGTAGGATTACGTTCCTCCATAACGATCCTTCGGAAAGGAAAATTTCAGACGCTAAATCCGTCCGTCCGTCGTCGCGATTTATAATTTTAGCAGCGCGCCAAACCCAGTCTATCGCTTTGACAAGTTAAACAGAAAAGTACCAAGATGCGTCAAAATTTTGACATACATATATGCATATATTTATACATACGTACATATACACCGAAGAGCCATTACATTATGACCACCCTCCTTCTGTAACAATGAGCTCCCCCAGAAACAAAACCACGGCGCGTGCGCGGCTGAAGTTGGAGTATATAAAGGGTCTATGCATTGTCTTTCTAAACATAGAGTGATTAGCGACATAATGGGAAAAGCAGCTGATTTATCAGACTTCAATAAAGGTCAAATCGTTATGGCTCGGCGCCTTGGAACGTCGACATCAGAAACGGCGCGTTTGGTGGGCTGTTCACTTGCAGTCTTTGTGAGCACGTATCGAAAGTGGTGTATGGATGGTGAAACGAAAAGTCGCCGGCCAGCGGTGTGTCGCCCGCGGCGCATTGATTCCAGAGGAGAGCGGAGACTGTTACGCATTATTCGCCGTGACCGAAGAGCTACAACAACCGAAATTACCAGCAGCTACAACAGTGGTGATCCAGACAGTGTTTCTCAACACACAGTGCAGCGTGCTGGCTTACCTGCAGCGTGCTGGCAGCCTGCTGCGTATGGGCTTACGAAGCCGGCGGCCGAAGCACGTCCCTGCCCTCACGGCACGTCATCGCGCCTGCAATGGGCAAAGGAACATCGGAAATGGACCATAGAAGAATGGAAGAAAGTTGCATGGTCCGACGAATCACGCTTTCTGGTCCATCACATCGACGGGCGCGTGCGAATACGCCGATTTCCAACGGAAATACTGGCTCCCGGATGCACAGTTGGACGGAGACAAGCTGGTAGCGGCGATGTTTTCATGGAGCACATTAGAACCCATAATCTCTATAGAACAATCCCTGACGTTTGTGCGCTACATGAACATTGTTGCAAACCAGGTGCACCAGTTCATGGCAACAATGTTTCCGGCGGGTGATGGCGTTTACCAACAGGATAATACAGAGGCTGTTCGCACATTTTTTAGACGATTTTGGTAAGCGGTAATAAAAAATCGTTTGCTGCAAAAGAAATAATTGCAATTGTACTATGTTTTTAAAAGTCAAAATTATCGTCTGCGGCTTGAAAGTTTTGTTTTTATTCAAAATGGCGTTTTTAACAAAGCAGTGGTTCGAAGGCTACATCTATGCTCTTTCCGAAGAGAAATATGCATACTCCGTTATCCAAAAACGATGTGAGAGTCATGGTTTTGTGATATGTAAAGCGTCGATAGGTAATATCGTCAACAAGAAAGGAAAAAAACGGACATCTTCGACTATTGCAAAGGTACGTTGTTTAATGTTAAAAGAAAATCCCCCTAGTCAAAGGACAGTTGCAAAATCATTAAAATGCTCGGTGTCCACTGTAAACAAAATGATAAACGTTGATTTAAATCTTAAGAAAGCGAAAAAAGCAATGTGCATCGTCTTCTTCCAAATCATATCGCTGGACGCAGGACACGCTGCAGAATTCTATATGAGAAACACTTATCCAAAGAAAAATGGAAAACAATTGTCACAGTAGATGAATTGTGGGTGTATTTAAATGATTGCAACAAAAAAAGAGCCATTTATTATCATAAAAGGGGAGAAAAAAAATTTAAGTACATGGTTCAAAGAATCGAAAGAAAGTTTTTCTAAGGGATTCATGATTGTTGCTGGTTTTTCTTATAATGGCAAGTTAAAAATAAAGAGAGTGGGAAAAAATGTCAAGATTAACTCCAAATACTATCAGGAACATATTTTATCGCCAATTTTTGTGAATGAAATACCATCGCTTTACCCACAGTGCCATCAATCTGTGAGACTCCATCAGGACAAAGCTAGCAGTCACACATCAAAATCCACTGTAAATTTCCTAAAAGAAATGGAACAAAAAACTGGTATCAAGGCCCTTCACTGATATCCCTACTAAATCTCCCTATGTATCACCTATGGATTTTTGTGCTTTCGGACTTTTAAAATCTGCATTATCCAAACGTCATCCCAAAACCCTTACAGGACTCTGGAAAGCTGTTTAGGAGGAATGGGATAGAATACCTCTTCTGACACTTCAAAAGGCATTATTATCCTGGAAATTGCGGTGTCGAAAGATAATTCAGAATAAGGGATGTCAAATAGAACATTTAAAACACAAGAATTTTATGTAATTTAGTTTTGTGAATACAATATACATCGTCTAAAAAATGTGTGAACAGCCTCTGTACACCATGTCATAAGGGTCGAATCGTCAGGGAGTGGTTCTAGGACCATTCTAGTGACTTTGAAGTCATGTCTTGACCTCCAAATTCACCTGACATGAATCCAATAGAACATTTGAAGGTCCACCTGGAAAACCGAATTCGTGCTGCCACTCTACGACCTCGAAATGTGCGGGAATTGCAGGACCAGTTGGTGAGCGCTTGGTACCAGATACCTCAGACTAACTATCAGCACCTTGTCGAGTCAATGCCACGCCGGGTGTTGGAGGTTTTGAGGGCGAAAGGTGGTCCTACGTCGTATTAAACAGGTGGTCTTAATGTAATGGCTCTTCGGTGTATATAGATACATATATACATACAAAAGAGGTAAGCAACGGTAAGTAATCCTACATTAATAACCCGCAGAAGTTTCGTTAGAAGAGACTACCTGAAAATTTTTTTCTTTATGCTTTTTTATGTGCATAATTTTTCCAAACTTCCAGGTCACAGAGCGAATCAACGAAGCCCTGGAAGAGCATTTCTCCGATTCCAAAGTTCACGTTATCGCAGAGCCCGGATGTTACGTAGTGGGGTCGGCCATGAACCTCGTCTGCACCGTCATCGGGAAAAGGAGCGTCAAGGAGGAGGGTGGGTCAGAAAAATTATGTGTATATTATATTTATATATAACTTTATTTATTCATATATTATATTTAATATATCGTATTTATTTTTTCCTAACTGTGATAAAAATAAATGTTTTCTGTTTTGACAGTGGTGTAAACGCTTTTTTATTCTGCATACGCTTATCTCGCTTTGTTCCATTACACAAAGAAAATTTACAGGCTGCGGCGGAATGGACTCGTACATTTCAAAGGGTAATAAAAAACGAACGAACAGTTTTCAGAAGAAGCTTTGCATTTTCGAAAAGTACTTATAGTTTAGTTTTTTTCCACTAGGTCCTGAAAATAACATCACACAGGTAGCGCCCATTTTTACCATGTTTTTTATTAACTCGCTTTCTTGTTTGTTTGTTTGTTTGTTTGTCCAGTACAAATCTTGCAATCGATTTTTAATTAATTCCCCGACTAGCTAGACATTTGAAACTTTTAGAATAGCTCAGAACACGATGACAATGCATTCTTTTGATACTTTTAGCCATCTTTAATCAGTATTGAATTCATTTTCAGTCAATTTTGTTTTGTAGAATGGTGCATCCATCTATCGGCCGGGACGGGAACGTAAAGTTAAACGCAAGTTAACTTCAAATTCCCGAGCTAAACAACTGATTACGCATTTGATACCTCATTATTACGCATTTGATCATTTTCTTTCCAATTGATGGAGTAATTCATCAAAAAAAATTTTAAAAAGTATTTTTTAATACATAGAAGTGTCAAGTTTATATGATTCAACTGAAAATTTAAAAACATGGTATATAAAAAGTTCTTTTTATCTTGAAATTATTTGCGTTAAAGTTTTCCATCACTCTGTTGGTCATCTCTGGGGGCAACTTTACAAACTCTCTCTTGGGGCAACTCACAAATAAAGGACTCACGGACTCGTTGCACATTTTCAGGGGGTGAAAATGTGCAGAAGTGTCAAGTTTATATGATTCAACTGAAAATTTAAAAACATGGTATATAAAAAGTTCTTTTTATCTTGAAATTATTTGCGTTAAAGTTTTCCATCACTCTGTTGGTCATCTCTGGGGGCAACTTTACAAACTCTCTCTTGGGGCAACTCACAAATAAAGGACTCACGGACTCGTTGCACATTTTCAGGGGTTCTAATGTTCCGAGAATGAACCCCCATGGTCTCTTTGAAAATGCAGACCCACTTTCTCTCACGTTTGAGACCAATGGCAGGATTGTTTTTCGATCAGGAACATCATAAGTTGCATAGAGCTCGAAGTGCGCCATTAATGCCCTCTGTGTCGCGATTACAGAATCGTTGTTTTTAAAGAACGCCTCTATTACGAAACCGCGATGTCCTCCGGACCAACTCATGGTGTCTACTTTCAACTAGAAGATCCGTCCAAACTATTGCCACCTCCCGAGCAAGCCTACCTCCATCACTCCTTACCAGTGACCAGGCCCAGATTTCCGCATGGGCAAGTGGGGCACTTACCCAGGGCCCCCAAAATTATGGGGCCCACCTAATTTAATATTAAATTGTACATATTTTTGAAAATGTGGTTTTTGGTTTATACAGTAAATGGGGGAAGTGGGAGATACAGAAAAAAATCCTGGGTGGAGCACAGTGCACCCACTATAGTAAAAGCATACTTACATCCATAAGCGTTTCTGGTTTATTTATTTCATTTTTTTGGGAGGGGGGTTGTAATAACTTCAGACTGATCTATTTTGAATTTCAAAAGAAAATTTCATGAATTTATTTATTAATATTAAAAAGTAAATTAATAAATTAACTCTTATTATTATTATTATTGTAATTATTTTTCAAATTTTTGACTTGTTGGTCGAACTTTTTTTGAATTTCCGGTCCCAACTTATGGGGAACCTGGGTGAATGTCCCACATGATCATGTGGAAATCTGGTCCGGGGGGGGGTATGTACTCCCCTCTGAATCTGTCCTTGGAGGGGGCCCCCAAAGTCTGCTTTGCCCAGGGCCCCATTGGGTCAAAGTCGGGCTCTGCCAGTGACCTTCAGAAATGTGGGAGTCCATTCTGCCGCACCCTGTGTTTGTCTCTGTCTCTGAGCAGAGCGCATGATTGGCTGCTCACAGCACACGTTAATATGCCTTGTATGTAAAACGGTCTCACTTCTCTCTTTCCGGCAGGTGGCGTTTGTAATCACTATTTCCTCAATAATGGCATCTATGGTTCCTTCTTCACAGAGATCGAGAGCTACGGCATTCGGACAAGGCCTCTGCTGGTAAGCAAAGCAAATAACCCCGGGATCGAGCCCGGAATGGAAAAAGCTTAGCATACATCGAATCGTTAAAGAATCGAGAGAGCAAATTCGGCAGCTATGCGCCAATCAAAGCTGATTAATAAACAAACCGGGGAGTAGGAATATAATGCAGGAAAAATGTCCAAGATGATTTCCATGATTTAAAATGTCCAAGATGAACAAAACAAATGAATAATTGAAATTTTCGACTGATTCCCGAGCATGATTTCGAGAACTTTTGTATACTAAGTTTCAGTATTAGGCTGAGTTGTGAAAACACTTTGAAAGATATTTAACATTGAGAGTCCATTTATTTTACAGTTTTTGTTTTCTGAAGCCAGACTTTGTTTTCGGAAGTTTTTATTGGATAAAATGTTACTAATATTATTCTGTATAAATTAGAGATGCAAGGGGAAAAAAACAGCTGAAAGTAGACTGTCCACGGAAATAGTCAAAAATTTCATGGAATGGGGCCCACGGGGACCCTTTCTAAATTTTTGGCTCTGTAACATCGGCCATGAAATGTTTGTTTTTGTCACTTTGCGAACACACTAGCTTGCAAAGTAACAAAGCCACGGATCTAGAGCATCGAGAGTCGACGTCTTTCATAGTGGTATAACCTGAATCCCTTCGGAGGTCGACTCGCTATTTTGTGCGACTCCGGTCATAAAAATCGATTTATTATCTGCGGAAATCCATGGGCCATGTTGCCTCATATGGAATCGAAAGTGTATGTAATCTAAAGTATATGGAATCCAAGTGCACTGTTGACTAATGGATAGCTTAAAGGCCGCTATTGAGCAACTCTTTCTCTCTCTCTCTCTCTGTCTGTATATATATATATATATATATATATATATATATATATATATATATATATATATATATATATATATGTGTGTGTGTGTGTGTGTGTGTGTGTACAGTGGATTTCGGTTATTTGGACCACCGGTTAATCGGACCAGTCGCTTATTCGGATCGAATCCCGTCTTGTAACTTAAGGCATGTTCGTTTAATTGGACCAGCCGGTTATTAGGACCAAAATGATCGCGTCCCAATGTGGTCCGATTAACCGGAATCGACTGCATATATATATATATATATATATATATATATATATATATATATATATATATACATACACACACAGAGAGACACACTGCCAGAAAAACTAGGATACTTGTCTAATACCTCAGAGTTCAACTTTTGGATCGTAGGACTGCAGAAACATGACGGGGCATCGACTCCATGATCTTCCTGAGGAAGTCTGTAGACATGAAGGCCACACCTACTGAACAGCAGTCCCCAATTCTATAGTATTCCTAGGTGGTGGGCCTCTTCTTTGAACGGAATATTGCATCGTATCCCAGATATCTTCAATAACGTTGAGGTCTAGGGGACAATGGGGGGGCGGGACATTCCATGTTCCAAAACTCGTATGAGTGTTCCTCAAACCATAATTTGGTAGCTGTGGATGTGTGCGGTGCAGCATTCTCTTGTCGGAGGACGCCCACACCCAAAAAAGGGAACGCATGACGTGAATGTCTGTAATACATCTGAAAAGATGTTAACATAACGTACACCGGTCAGAGAAGTTGTAAACGTATGAGGGAACCTAATTCGTGACATTCAGACCATTTCTGAGAGACCACCAGCCTCTACAGTTCATTACTGACATGCTGGATTCATTCATCTATGGCGTGTTCTTCACACACGGACCTTTCCATCTGCCCGAATCAATTGAAACCAGATTCGTCAGACTAGGCTACTTCTTTCCAGAGGACTCTCTAGGCTTGCTAGTTAGTGGACACCTCAGGAGCCTTTCTTTTGACGGGGGAAGAAAGGTCTTTTCCATCTGCACTAAGTGCCATGTCCGGCAGGCCTCCCTGGAGCACATTTTGGAGTGTCTGGCCCTTACCAGAAAATATCTCATAAAAATCCTCTTCTAATCTTGCATTTTCCCGAGTCAACAGCCTCATGGATCTCATCTGAATTTACACTCGGATGCTAGAGGATTAGAAACAGCAACAACAGCAACTTGTTTCCAGTATTCTGGTGTTCAGTGGCGTTCAGTGTCTATGTGCCGTCAGGAAAGCAATGACACTCAGGTTGGGCGCAGGCTGTTAAATCCCATATCATGCAGAGAAAGTTGTAAAGTGTTCACTCTGATATTAGTAGAGGCCCAAGTACTGTATTGCGGCATTATTTGCAGCAATGCTGTACTCGTTTCTCTTGAAATGATTCTTAACAGAAGGTGACCGGTCACGATCAACCAGAGCCTTTTGACGGCCACATTGTTGCCGCAGGTTTGATGTTTTATCGGAATTCCATTGAAAGCACACCGTTGAAATGGTCGATCGTAAAAAAACAGAAATTTCCGGAGGCCTCCGAATTTCTAATCATTCGCTACATCTTCACGAATAGATATATATTTTTCTGAGACGTCTTCAAGGATTTGTGCGCCAGAAATCTGGAAGTCAATCTAGCAAGCCAAGTTTTAATAATGCCACTTTCTGTTCTTATGTGACAAACATTATTTTCCCCCTTAAGAATTTTCTCAAATACATTTGGACAGTATAAAGGGCCACGGTTTACTTTCGGGGCATTTTACAGAGTCAAGTGTCCAATTGGAACCGATTTCATTTTCTTTCCACTTCAGTTTCAATCGTTTTTTTCAGCTGCTCTCTTCTGGCCTTCATGTGCTTTTTGACGCTCCTTGACAGTAACCATTCCTTTTGTTATCGACCGTTTCAGACCGAGTCCGAACTGAAGAATCGAGCTGAATCGGAGAGCGTGCTGTTTGGTCCGACCTGCCATTCGAATGACATCATCCGACGGGGCGGTCGACTGCCCGACCTCAATATCGGAGATTGCTTAGCCTGGGAAAACATGGGGGCCTACAGCAGCGGACTCTGTAGTACTTTCTGTGGGGTGCCGCTCCCCGCCATTGTTTACGTCTTCCATTGGAATGAAGGGTGAGTGACTAGTTCCGGTAGACTGCTGACAATCGATATTTATAGCCCCGTGTTGGACTGTTAAGTCGTAAGCACATTTGCTTTAATTAAGGCTGCTGTGTACTAACCCTACTGGATTCGCTCACCTCAATGTTAACCTATGGAGAAAATGTGTCTACTATTTACAGCTACATAAATGCCGATAATCCAATAAAAATGGTATTTTCGGATAGCCTGAACTTTTCTGTATCTTGCAACAGGATTCATCATATAAATTTCCTACACCAAAGGAATTTAGGAGCGTTTAAAATACACTATACAAGATATTTTCCACGAATAATTTAAATTTAAAAATATTATTTGCATTTTTAAAAAACGCGAGAAATGCCCTAAGGGGTAAAATTTCTTTCTCTATTACAGAGTACAATAAAAAAAAAATCTTTCAATCCAAGTCGGTTATCCTTGGACACATTTTCTCCATAGGTTAACACTGTGGTGAGCGAATAGTCTTAGTACACAGCAGCCTTAATATATACGAGCAAGGCACACCTCCCGTTGCATGGATTTATAAATGTAACGGTCACACAGATTACGATGCCTAAACACTATACTATGTGTGTGATTTGATATGCATATTATTACTTTGAGATATATAATGATATTAGTATATATCTCTTTAAATAATAATTTAAAATGTCCTTTACTTTAAAAAAAAAAAACTTTCCTAACCTTCAAAAAACTGTTTATTGGGAATCACGTCTATGACAAATTTCTCGTTACAACTGTCGTATAATTTACTGGAATACAGGGAAAATAGGAATATTTTGATCTGACGAGTGTGTCTTTTTCTCTGTCCATACCAAATATCTTTTTTTTCCGGACCATTAGACGCAGCGGACGATAAGACGCACCGCACCTCCAATTTACAGGAGGAATTTTAGAAAAGAATATTTTGTATTTTCTTAGGTATACAAAGATATTTACAATTTCTTACTTAATAAAGATAAAAAATGTGTATAATAAATATAATAAATAACATATAATATATGTATATCTATATCTATCTATCTATCTATATATATATATATATATATATATATATATATATATATATACTGCTCGCCATTAAAATGGCAACACCATGAAAGAGAGATGATACAAACGTTAAATTCGGATGAAAGGAAGAAGAGGCTGAGATATGCAAATGAATAGCATTTAAGCATAATCGAACGACGCAGGAGGGAGAAACGGCCCTCCAAATTCTGTATAAAAGGAAAGTTACGTGTTTCTCATTCAGAAATCGCTTTTGAATGTTGGTTGTTTGTGAGAAGACCGCGTTATGCCTTGTGTAAGAAGGAGAAACGGCTACCAGCACGTGTCGGAATTCGATAGTGGCAGGATCGTGGCCTATCGAGAGTGCGTTTTTATCGTTCTACGATATTGCTACTCGCATTGGTAGGAATCCAACGACTGTCGTGCGAATACGGAATCGATGGGATCAGGAGGGTCATTCTGAACGTCATGCAGGATCTCAACGGCCCCCTGCCACTAACGCCCGAGAGGACAGACATGTTGTCAGGTCGGCCTTGCAGGATCGTACAGCCACATCACGGACCTTGAGTCAGGAAATGGGCTTGTTTGCAGCACGAAAAGTATCCGCACGGACAGTACGACGGCGTCTGGAACAGCACGGACTGTCTGCACGGTGGCCATTATTGCGACTTCCTTTGACACTGCAGCATAGAAACGCGTGGCGACAGTGGGGCGGCCAACGACAAAACTGGATACAGGAGTGTCACCACGTCGTCTTTTCAGAGAAGTCCCGGTTCTGCGTGCAGTATCATGATGGACATATTTGTGTCTGGAGGCACCGAGGAGAACACACGTTTCCTGCTTGAATTCTATATCGTCATACGGGCCCTGCACTTGGTGTGATGGTACGGACAGCCAGTGGGTAGACGACACGAACACCTCTTGTTCGCGTCGTCGGTAATTTCAAAAGTCAGCGTTACATTTCTCAGATCTCAAGGTGGCTGTGCCCTATCTTCCACAAAGATAAAATTAAGGATAAAATTAATGATATATAAGACTTTGTAAATTAAAAAATTGTTGGTGCCTTTGGAAACGTAAAGCGTATCAAATGCGGAACTAAAATCATAAGATTCTTCTTCATGCAATTATATGTTATAATCTCTTTCCTCTGCTCAGGTTGAGGCTGAACGGCACTCTAATGAACGACTCCGTGCGCAGATTCGTGGAGAAACACGCAGTCTTCATTGGCGAGGGTGGACTCTCCGAGTGACGGACAGTGTGATGTCGCCAGAAGAGATGTATATATATAAGCCGATCACTCCTTTGTAAAGCGCATTTATCACCGCAATAAAACGTTTTAGATGACGTTCTGCGTTTTGTCCAAGATTTCTTGACAACTAGTTACCGAATACTATCACTTTCAAGGCTGTAGTTTCAATCCGGTACCATTTGGCGATATTTTTAGTTCTGCGCTCATTTTTGCCGAATGCCTGATGAGTGATTGCCGTCAGTTGACGATTCTAAAGTCGGAAAAGAAATTTAAATGTTAGGATATGGTAAAAACGCTTCATAAAATAATTCAATCACTAAGGTAGGTTATTACGAACAAGAGCAATTTTTGTTATTATAGCATAATTTTATACTAAAGATGAGTTCATTTCGTATTTCACTGCTGCCATCTGTCGACCGGCTGAAGGAGAAGTGATTTATCTACAAAAATACAACTTTATTTTGGCAAAAATTAACACTGCACTGGTAGCGTATATAAAAATTGCAGGCATGGTCGCGTGCCGTCTGATAGACTCCACACTATCTTATTTGGGTTTTAGTTATTCTATTTGTAAAAATAAATATTTATTAAAACAGTAAGTTAAAGACATGGTGGATGTAAATGAAAACCAATAAAATTTTATTAAAAATGTAATTTTATATGCACTTTTTACAATAAAATAGATTAAAGCAAATAAAATAATGTATTTCTATAAGCAATTTTTACAAATAGGATCAATAAAAATAAAGCAAAAAATGTATTTTTTGTTGTTGTTGCAGTTTTTACTAATTTGGTGAAAGGCCAATCGGGTGTTTTGGTATATATACTCAAGAGCCAAAACATTATGACAACCTGTCAATAACGAGTTGGCCCACCTTTGGCACGCAACACAGCTTCAACCCGCCTTGATATGGATGCCACAAGTCCTTGGTAGATGGCCGGAGACAGATTGTACCAGATGTTTAAGCAACGGTCACGCAAATCCGAGATATTGCGAATTGGTGGTCTTTGAACTCTGAGCTGCCGTCCCATGACATCCCAAATGTGTTCTATCGGATTGAGATCCGGTGAGTTAGGCGGCCAGGACATTAACTGGAATTCAGCATCATGTTCCTGGAACCACTCCAACACAATTTTAGCCTTGTGACAAGGGGCGTTGTCCTGTTGGAACATTCCATTTCCAGCTGGAAAAACAGAGGCCATGTAAGGGTGCAACTGGTCCGCAATGATGTTCAGATACCCTGTAGCATTCATGGTCTGCTCTACCACAACCACGGGTCCCAGAGACGCCCAAGAGAACGTCCCCCTAAAGCATAATACCGCCACCACCGGCCTGTGTATGACCTACTATACATTGAGGGAGCAACAGTTCGCTTGGAAGACGGCGTATCCTGACACGGCCATCGGCGTGATGAATGACAAACCGTGATTCATCTGACCAGGCAACTCTCTCCCACTGATCCATGGACCAGTCGCGATGTTCCCGGGCCCAGCGCAGGCGCAGTTGGCGATGACGCTTGGTCAGCAAAGGCACACGAGTGGGACGTTTGCTGCGTAGCCCCATATCCAACAGTGTCCGCTGAACAGTGGGCTGCGATACTATTCTATTAGCCCTGCATTGTATTGGGCTGTCAGCTGAGCCACTGTCTGGCTCCGGTTTTGTTTCACCATGCGAGACAGTCTCCGACGACCTTTTTCTTTTATAGCATGTGGACGTCCAACACCATGTCGTCTACTGCTGGTTTCACCGTCATTCATCCACTTTGCGTAAGTACTAACAACTGTAGGTCGCGAACAACCCACGAGTCGTGCAGTTTCGGAAATACTTGTTCCGAGCCTTCGAGCCATTACAATCTGCCCTCTATCAAAGTCGCTTAGATCCGCAGCCTTTCCCATCACACACAGAAGTAAGTGAAAGAATGATTCTTCAGACTCTCCAGCAGCAGTCAAATACCGCTTCCACCTGATCACGTGCCTTCCATGTCATCCAGGCGAATTCATTGCAAAATGTAGGGGTGGTCATAATGTTTAGGCTCTTGAGTGTACAAGTTTACTGTAAAAGAATGATATCAACTGCAGGAGTTTTGTTTGCTAGCTCTCATACATAAACACTTCCGTGAGATAGCCTTGCCAAGGCACGTCACTACAAACAGACAGATTGGCCTATGCGCCAATCAATTCAACTTGGAACACATGATGTTATTGACGATAAACTTGTCAATAACATTATGTGAGAGAAAGCGATGACGTCAGAGAAACCACCGTTGCCAGTTTATCTTTTTTTCGGCACCTTATTAGCAAAACGTAGCGCTAGAGACGCCTCTAATTCATGCTAAAGGTTTATTACTCCAAAAGAACTCTCACTAGAAAGCAAAAAAAATACTGCGTTGACTCCGATTTACAAGGGGTAGTTAAGGGGGGGGGGGACACATTTGCCATATCAGGCAAGACTGTATAAACACTTTTTTCACTGGTACAAAATAATTTATTCACAAAATACTCGGGTAGTACCAAAAAAGTAGCAGATCACCGATAACTGACAGCAGTCACTTTTGTGATTTTTAGTGTAAGTAAATAGAGCTGAATTTGTGTCGTGGCAACGGTTTGCCGTGTTATCAAGCTTTTTGAGAACGGTGATTTTGTTGTTTCTGTAAGCCTTACTTAAAAAATAATAACAATAATAAATATTTAGTAAACAGAGGGTGAGCAATGAAAATTTGTCGCTATGGTGCACAAGGAATTAAGCTAATGAAGTTGCTTTGTTAAATTCCTAGTTACATGAGTGTTGATGTTGAAGAGAACGTTATTGGTGTTTAAAGTGGATCTGGAATTACAAATGAAAATTTATGTTTAACGGAGGAAAAGAGCTTCAGTTTAAGGTACAGGTATTGTTTCATCGCTAATTGCTAGCTAAAATTTAGTTGACGCTTTCTAAAACACATTCAAAAGTACGGTAATATGGATGCTTATGTTATTTGGATATTTAACATAATTATAAAAATGCATTATGAATTGTGTGTTCTCATGTATATTATAAGATTCTGAACACACACTATTCAGCCGTTTGGATGTGTTGAATATTAGAAAATGTTTTTTAATATTCAATATGTCAGCAGCTTTAAATTTGTTTTATGTAACCGCAGTTGCTGGTGTACCATAAGCAGTAAGAGGGGACCATTAACTTTATAAATTTATCTTTATAATTTACAACAATGTATTTGTCTAAAACGTCGTTTAATATCAATGCATTCAGCATAACTGAATGGGTCTGTCTTTCCATGGTCATTCTGGTAACCATTTGTTTTAAACACCAGCCTCTGCCCTACATGGATTAAAAATGCTTGTGTTTGAAATAGTTATTTTTTATTCAATTTTCTGAGAAAAAAATTATTTTAGGTTATTAATTTTATGTTAAATATATTTTTCGAACTTTTTAAGAATCTTTCCCATTTTATATATTTTGAAGTCATTTTACACAGAAAAACAATAACAAAAACTTTCTAATAAAAGCTGTTCGGTAGACAGTTAGTAATTAGATATTGTTTCCATATAATTTACTTTTAATGAATATTTTGTTTGAGAAATTTTTTCGTGATCTTCCTATATTTTTGCAAGAATTTAGTTTACAGTTGTATAAGCATGTCAGGGAATGTATGTGTGTGTGTAGGGGGGAATATAGTTATTTTAACTGTTTTAAAAGAAAAAAGTAGGATGGGAGATATTTTTGTCCATTAATGGCCTATTTATGATATATATATGTATGTTATGCCAAAAAATATTTCTTATTCCTTAACACTATTAAACTCACATCTTAATTTAATTTGACCAATAGATTTCTAATTTTAATAACCCCTGTCAAACTTTCAGTAATTTTTTTATCTACCCTCAGATGCGCTCCAAGCTAAATATGCTAAAAATAACCATGGGAAAATAGCTTTGCAGTTTTAGACAGTAGAGAAAGGCCCTAATATGGTCTTAAAGAGTATAAAATGTGATGAGTAATCACAATCCTGACAAGGATGGGTTCATTTTAAAAGTGTCAGTTGTTATGTTATGTGTAATTGCCTTCCTACATTTATAATTGGCAGATAGGCCTTGAAACCTCTTGTGTAGGATCGGACTCAAGTCGCTTTCTCACAGAATGGCATAATAAATATGTTGTAATTATATGAACCTTGTATTTTTTACTGAAGTTTGAACCATATAGGCTTAACAACTACAAAATCTTTAGGATTTGTCTCCAGCATTAAATTTTAAGCACTTAACATATGAGGCGGTGAAAGGCAAAGTGGTGTAAGTCAGTAAGTCAAGTGGTGCAATTCAAAAGCGTTTTACTGCAAGAACTACAAAAAATCCACTGTAAATTGAACAAATTATAATTGATAATAATTATTATAATATTGCAAATAATAATTTTTTGCAATTCCACTATAAATTGAACACGGAGATTACATTTTTGCCCTCAAATAAAAAAAGTTGAAAATGTGACTTACACCACTTTGCCTTTCACCGCCTCATTTATATATATTAGTAGTTACAATAAAGTAACAATATATATGTACATGTAAGATTTCATATATATTGAATTCCTTTTCATTTTTACTAGAATACTCTTCCTGAATTATAGAATTATAGAATTGATTCCTGTCTTTTATGAATTGACAATAGAATGGAACTGAAGTATGTATAATATCCAGAGAGAAAAAGCTAAACTTATATTAAATATGTAGAAAGGAAGTTATACATGTTATTTTTACAAATAAATTCCTTCATGCTCTCATTTTTTTATGCATATATTGAACTGCTTTTTGCAGTTTTATTAAAAAAAAAAATCTCTTGTGAAACAAAACTATGCTTTTCTGTATTAATACATTTCATAGTTTGTTGATTTTGCAGGATTCTTGATATCTCAAAAAAAAAAAAGTTTTTGTTCTTTCTACCACAAAACTTTCTTTTGTGATAAAACTGCTAAAAGATTTTATAAAAGCCAATCTGGGAACTTTTCAGTTGTTAAATTTTTCTGTTCAATGAAATTACCATTACTGGTAGGCTATAGCATGATTCTTTGTATTCTTAATTTTTCCCCACTCAAAAATAACTTCATGTATCTGATATTGAGATAGAGTTTGACCTTCAATAATTATAAAAAATGTATATTTTTCCTAATGAAATGTGTATTGCATAATCTGGCTAGCTGGTAAGAGATAGAACTGTCGTTTTAATCTTTTATATTTTTATACATTGTAAATGTTATGAACCCAGTTTAGAAATGTTGAGTAATTTATAATGAATTTCAGTAGGATCTTATAGTTTTTACTTTAAACAAAGAAACATTTGAAGATGAAGTTCATCATAAAACGTCAATGATGGAGAGATTTAAAGGTTAAATTACCTGTGAAAGAAAAAAAATTGATTCCTATGCCAAAACAGTTTGAAAACAGACCCTACTGCATCTGTCAAGGCTGAGCTTTGTGATCTTTTAATCAATATAGTTTGTGACAGTCACTCAAAGTTTAATTTTTCTAACTTGGTCATTAGTTTTATTTTATCTGTATCTACTATACATTAAATTAAAAAAAAATTAGTTATGAACCCACCAATATAACCCTTTTTACATCTAAATAATAGTTCTAATTATTAAAAAAAAAGTTTAAAACATTTGAATTAAGACATGTTTGTAATATAAACTAGATGTTCTTGAGTGACATTCAGTTCTATCCCTGATTATGATGAGTAACCTTTTAACGTTCATTCTTTACTAAAGACAATTTGATAATGATGTAAATAGAAGTAATATTTACATGAAATTTATTTCGATAGTCATTTTATTTTGTTTAATGAACTTCTTAAAAAAAGCATATACAGATATGTAAATGAATAATATAAATAAAAGAAAAATTATGAGTTTAAATTATCCAGATAAGAGAATTTACCAATCATAAAGATAGAGATGAAATCTTACACCTCTTAATACCTCAGATCACAGACATTCTTGTGAAGTAGAATTTAACCTTTATATGTTATTACTAATTTTTTAACAGTTTGTAGACCCTAATAATTTAATTTTTTATGGATCATACTGAAATTAGAATATTGTTATTCAATGCAGCTTGATGAAGCAACAGTGAAACAGTTATGAATAAATTTTTAATGCATTCGATTACTTTTCTTAAGAGACTGATCAATCTTCTGATTCTTCTAACTGGTTTTCTAAGTTATAGATTTCTTGAAATTGAGAAATTTAAAGGGAACAAAAGGCCATAAGTTGGAAGAAATTTTTATCAATGGAAGTTTTGACCTGATAAATGGCAAAATTCTCACTCATTTATATAGGTTGCAATAAATGTACCAAAAAATGAAACACTATTAGGCATTCATTAAAACATTAAAGTGCAAGATTTTTATTTGACAGAAATTTGTACACTTTCAAAAGAAACATTTTTGTTGTTTATAGTGTGCAAGCAGAATTATGTATTAAGTTGTCTAATGTATCATTATTTAGTTTTAATTAACTATCACTAGAAAACAAACATAATAATTTGTATTGTTATTCAGACTCAAGAAATGCCTTATAAGCCCTTAGAAAAATGAAGAAAACAGATAACTAATGTCAAACATTCATTAAAGAGCATAAATTAAAGATAAATTTGCTCTGTGTCAAATTGCATGCAGGATTGGCAGAAAATGAAGTGGTAGACAAATTGGCAAAGGAAGTTATCCTAATGAGCCAAATACATAGGGTATTTATGTTTACTAGGGAACAAATAAAGACTATCTTGGCTAAAAACACAAAGAAAAAGTGGTAAAATAGGTGGTACAATCTGAATGTGGGTCATACTGCATGAAATGTTGTTCCCTGAAGTTAATACAAAAAGTTTAAGACTTTATATTGAATTAAGTAATAACTGGACATGGTCATTTTGTGGTTTATAAAGAAAGATTTCATGGGAAGACATAATTGTGTGACTCTGGGGAAGTACAGGATATAGGACATTGTATATTATATTGCGATAGATGGATAGAAACTCCGAAACATTTAGTAAAAAGGGCAAATGAGCAGACATTACAAAAATTCTATAATGACTATTATTGTCCTGGAGCAGATTGCTGTCATGCGATGGATCATCAGTTAGCTGAATGTCTTTGGGTTGTACAGCGTTCACTTTTATTTTCATATGAATATTTCTGTTTAAAAGAGAAAATTATTGATATGCTGTATGTTTGAATCAATGAATTCATAATTTTTCTTTCTATTCCAAGATAATTACATGTTTCTGATATTGAGACAGTTTAATTTTTTTTATGATAATTATACAATACATGCATTCTTTCTGAGTGAAATATTTATTGCATAATTTGGTTTTCTAGTCCAAATACCAGAAGGCAGATATTTTTTATTGTGTATGTCATAAATGTCATCAGTCCAGTTTTGAAAATTTTAGGAATTTGTGATGGAAAATTTGAATTTTAAATTAGTAATATCCCCATTCTAGTAGAAACTATTTTTTTCTCAGATGAAGGAATGTTAATATTTTAGATTACAAATTAAAAAGATATATGAGTGGTGTAGGATCAAAACCAGCAATCTCCATCAGACATTTTTTATTTTTGGTAAAGTGCCAAGAACTATATCATATGCATTTTTAAAGATATAAATTTTAAATTACCTTTAGAATAATTCCCACTTTTTATATTAGTCAGCCATTTTCCTAAAATTTTCATTTTTAACTGCTTGAAATACTATAAGAAAGTATCCTTTACACAGTTTTGTAACAAGCATGAAGATTGCTAGTTCTGATCCTGCACGACTCATATATAATAAAATGAATCAATATTAGTAGTACTTTTAACTTATTAATATTAGTTAACAGATGTTGGGTTTGACTAAATTAAGTACTGAAATTTGTTAGTGCTGTAAAAAAAAAATTAAATTTTTTTTCAATAAAAAAGAATTATTTTTGCATAAAATAATTTTAGATGAATCATGCTTTGTGTTTTTATTCTTATTTGTTAAATTATAATTGATCCCTTTTCAAATTAGTAAATTTGTGTTTCTAATAATTTTTTCTTCTTCTTCAGGGTGAGGTGAGGTGTGCATGATGTGTTGCTGTGAATATGATTAATTTATTTAATATTAATTACCAGATGTTGTAATTTAAACTAATTAATATTAGTTAACAACTGTTGTATTAGAATAAAATTAGTATTGAAATTTGTCATTGCTGTAGAAAGTTTTTTACATTTTTTATCATCAAACAGGATTTATTTTTGCATAAAATAATTTTAGAAGAATGATGCTTAGTGTTTTTCAGTTCTTATTTTTTAAATTACAATTTATTCTCCCTAAACTTATTAAATTTGTGTTTCTTATATCACTTTTTTTTTCTTGAGAGTGGTGGTGGTGGGGGTTTGCATGATATATTACTGAGAATATGATTAGTTTTTTACTAAACGAAGGAACACTATGCTCCTGTAGAAACAGGAACTAAATTTTGTCACTAAATATTTTTACTTTTAATTCACAGTGGTGTACTAGCCACATAGGATTATGTCTCAGCTCACCAGTTTCATTCCTTAATAAGTTATTTATTTACTAAAAAATATTAAATTTTACATGATTATAAATACAGATATGTGTGCGTGTACGTACGTACATACACGCTCTTGTAATAAATATATATGCCTATAATGTATGTGTATTTGGTTGTCGGGACATAATTTCTCCTCCAGATGCGCTTGAAAGTTATAATTTTTAAGGAACATGTTTTTATAAACTGGTGTATTCTTGTCCATCGCCTGTTAGTGGCCTTGAGGAGAAACGGAAAAATGGTGTGAAAAGCAGACCTCCTCTTTTGTGATTCGAGGTACCTTAACAAATTAAGGCCCGGAGACATGAACAAATGTCTCTGGATAGCCAGCTCTTGTGGACTGGAGACATAAATTAATGTGTCTGTGTAGCCAGTGCTTGTGGACCGGAGACATGAATGAATGTCTCTGTATAACCAGCGCTTGTGGACCAGAGGCATGAATGAATGTTTCTGTATAGCCAGCGTTTGTGGACCAGAGACATGAATGAATGTCTCTCTCTATAGCCTGCGCTTGTAGACCACAGACATGAATGAATGCCTCTGTACAACCACCGCTTATGGACCAGAGGCATGAATGAATGTTTCTGTATAGCCAGCGTTTGTGGACCAGAGACATGAATGAATGTCTCTCTCTATAGCCAGCGCTTGTAGACCACAGACATGAATGAATGCCTCTGTACAACCACCGCTTATGGTCCAGAGACATGAATGAATGTTTCTGTATAGACAGCGCTTGTGGACCAGAGGCATGAATGAATGTCTCTCTGTATAGCCAGCGCTTGTAGACCACAGACATGAATGAATGCCTCTGTATAACTAGCGCTTGTGAACCAGAGGCATGAATGAATGTTTCTGTATAGCCAGCGCTTGTGGACCAGAGACATGAATGAATGTCTCTATATAGCCAGCGCCCGTGGACCGGAGACATGAATTAATGTCCAGTCGCATTATTACAGCACTTGCTGTTTCTTGTTTATCAATGCTTGTGAACTTTTTCGTGCCCCCCCCCCCCAACCAAAAAAAATAAATAAAAAATAAGAGTTTAGTTACACTTGGTCCGAATAGTAATTTAATCCAAATGCCGATAATTGCAATTTTCAGCAGAATTTTATAAAAAAGATATTAACATGTACAATATTTCTGCAAAGCACATATTTTCGACAAGTTTTCACTCAATAAATATAAATATTTTTTAATATTTTGGCAAAACACGTATTTTCCAATAAAAATAAATAAGAACGTTTCGTTGTGATATACGCCGGAAACAAGTGTTAGGGCCTGTTCACATAGGAGTCCGTTGCGTTGCGTTACGTTAAGGAAAAGATGACGTTGAGACGAAAATAAACCAATCATAGGCCTCCAAACGATTAGCAATGAAATTTTTAACGCCTATGATTGGTTTATTTTCGTCTCAACGTTATCTTTCCCTTAACGCTACGCAACGGACTCCTATGTGAACAGGCCCTAAGATCTGTGCAAAACGACCGGTCCTCAAGGTGTTAAATGAGAGGGCGTCCGTCCCGAGATATAGAGATCCAGGTTCGACCTTGGGTACTGCCTGAAAATCTTTGTTACTTGAAATATTCGAACCGAAAACAAAAGGGACTTGAACGAAAACCCTAAATTGGATTACCTGCAGGTGGTGGGAAGGAAACGATCTTACAGGTAGCAAGGAGGGTACATCTAAACCCGGAAGGCTATTTTAGGACGAATTCCTTTGACGCTCATTGGATTTAAAATGAAATGATTCAGAAAAGAAATACAAAGGTTAAAAAAAAATTACCTTTTACGATTTGCTAAAGGAAGGGTGCGAAAAATAAGGGCCTGTTTACATAGGAGTCCGTTGCGTAGCGTTAAGGGAAAGATGACGTTGAGACGAAAATAAACCAATCATAGGCGTTAAAAATTTCATTGCTAATCGTTTGGAGGCCTATGATTGGTTTATTTTCGTCTTAACGTCATCTTTTCCTTAACGCAACGCAACGGACTCCTATGTGAACAGGCCTAAGAGTCTGGTATGCTACAACAAACGCAAGCTACAGACGATAGTTATTTCAACTGTAATGGATGCGGGGAATTGCATTTTTTCTTAACCATAGAACGTACAGGCGGAAGTCCTGCTGGGAAAGACCTTCTGCGAGCTGTTTTGTATTACATGGGCCTCTTTTGATCGCTGTGTCCTGCCAGCAGGACGTCTGTTTTTGTCTAAGGTCTTTCCTGTCGGACGTCAGTCCTTCCAGCAGTACTCGGCGGGACTAGCCAACATTATCACGTTTTTTGGCCTTTATGCTCCGGATTTAGGTTTTTTTTTTCGCTAGCTTAAAATTTTGTGCACTTCGTACACTAGTCAGTTCGTACACTAAGGCAGTGGTGCGTAAACTTTATTCAATCTCGACCCCCTTACTTTAAATTTAAAAAAATCACTCGACCCCCAATGAAAATATTTTGGAAGTAGCAAATTTTTTTTTAAATATGAAAATGTTAACAAAGAAATAGGAAAAAAAAGAAATAAGCAAATTTTGATAAAATATTTTAAAAATCAATGAATTGTATATTTGGGGTAAATATTAACTTTGCATAACAACAATTAAAAAAAAAGAAGTCTCGCTTGCCTTCTGCACTTGTTTTTGGCGTATCTCATGTGGCTAAAACCTCATATTTAGATATCAATATGTATTTGTATTTCATTAAGATAAAAATTAACAAAATTAAAATTATAAAAGAGCGTGATATCAAAATATAAACTTTATATTAAAACATTAAAAATTATAAACTTCATTTATTTACATTAACACTAAAATACGTCTTTTTGTAATTAAATGTTGGTTGAATTTCAGATTTAGATTAGATTATTGGGCCGAATAAGTTGTACATTTAGAAACAATATCATCTCATATATTTTTAACACATTAAAAAAAAGTTAAAAATTTGTAATGATGGAAAATTCAAAGCATACCTTTTTAATTAAATACTTGAATATGCTATAAATTTACTCCAAACCATCCGTGACCCCTCCAATTTTTTTGGCGACCTACAGTTTGCGCACCACTGCTCTAAGGAACAGTTTTTGCTTTTCACATTTACTTGTAGAGTGCATAAAAGTTAAATAAATTAATTATGCGTAATTTTTACGTTTGTAATTTTTGATTTTATATAACTTTTTTCTGGTTGCATTGGATGGCAACTTTGCTCTTGGCAGAGGGCCTGGAACGGGTTACTCCTTAACACATGTATTCCAATGCATACCAGACCGAACAGATGCTATAACAAATGAGGTTCTGGAACTAGTTACATTCAATCGAGCATACCCCACAGTATCTTATTCTATTTTTGTTTTTTCTGACTTTGCAGGTGGTCAATACAGCCGTCCTCAGATGTGCCACCGAGAATTTCTTTCAAGTTTGCCACCTGAGATTTGCAAGTTATGAGATGTTTAGTTAGTAAGAGAGGCTCTGTGGGCATGGATCTGTGATTGGAGGTATTGTATTACTGATATAAAATCACACCTGTTCAATACCCGACCTGCAGAAAAACATTGTTTCTTGTACGTGAGACAGAATTTTCCTGAAGAACCATGTCGGAAACATCTGATTCTGCCCCTTGCTTGTCGGAAACATCTGCTTGTGTCCCAACACAAAAACCTATTGTCTGCGGTATTTGCGAGAAGAGCTTTTCTGCGCAGAGATATTTGAAAAGACACATCCGCTTGCACACGGGAGAAAAGCCTCACATCTGCGACGTGTGCGGGAAAGGATTTACTGACAAAGCACCTCTACGGATACATCAACGTATCCATACCGGAGAGATGCCTTACGCCTGCAGCGTGTGCGAGAAGAGATTCAACAACACAATGAACTTGAAAAGGCACCTTCTCACCCACACGGGAGCGAAGCCGTACGTTTGTGACGTGTGCGAGAAAGCGTTTCCCGTCAAGAACGAGCTACAAGCGCACGTCCGTACCCACACGGGAGAGAAGCCTTTCATTTGCGGCGTGTGTATGAAAGCGTTCACCCAACAGAGCACCCTGACGACGCATTTCCGGACCCACACTGGAGAGAAATCCTTCTTCGACTGCACCGTGTGCAAGAAGCAGTTCTCTTCGAAGAGCTTTTTGAAACAGCACTACCGGACCCACACCGGAGAAAAACCTTTCGTCTGCAATGTGTGCAATAGGGGATTCGCCCAGAAGGGCACCTTGAACGCACACATCCGCATTCACACGGGAGAAAAACGTTTCGTCTGCAGTGTGTGCCAGAAGGGATTTTCTCGCCCGGCCTCCTTGAAAAAACACATTCCCATCCACACGGGAGAAAGACATTGCATTTGCAGTGTCTGCGAGAAAGCATTTTACAACCGGGACGATCTCAAAGTGCATTTCCGGACGCATACCGGAGAAAAACCTTTCTCCTGTAGTGTATGTGGGAAAGGATTTGCCCACGCGAGCAATTTGAAAAGGCATACTCGTATCCACAAGTGAGGACATTGCAGGGAGAATAATCTAATGAATTGCTGTTAATATGGACACTTGCTAGCGGAATGTGGCCTGGAGGGAGTATAGCTTACCAGAATGTTAAAGCTAAGAAATGGGAATCAAAGCAACTTGAGAAACGGGGACAAAGAACTGGCCTGAAATTATTCCATAAGGATGCTGGGAAGCAGCCCTATTGGATTTGCTCAACTCAGTGTTAACCTACGGAGAAAAATTTTCGAATATTTGGCGACTCGTATTTATGCATACATATATAAACTGCACTTTGTTATAGAGAAAGAAAGTTTTTACTCGGTTATTTTTTATTCTCTAAAAGAGACGCCCATAATACAGGGTGTCCATAATTAAACTTCCCTACTTTAGAGTTGTCTATAGTCGAAACTATTGTTCAGAAAGTTATGAAATTTTGTGTAGGACATATTGAAGGGATGGGAATTTGTTTGGGCGAATAAAAAAATTAGTTCAAATTTCACCACCAGAGGGCGTTTTTTGATGAATTACACATTTAGCCAACATTTATTATAATTAAAAAATTATTACAACAGGACATGTTCAACATGACGGCCATCATTTCAGCTACTATTTGAAATCGTAAGATAGCATGTTCTACAGTTGACCGCAGTGTGTCCGGGGAAATATTGAGAACATGTCGTGAAATGCTTCTTTCAGATCAGTTATAGTTCTTGGTTTATCAAGACTGACTAGATGTTTCACATGCCCCCAAAGGCAAAAGTCACATGGGCTGAGGTCTGGGGAGCTCGATCTGGTAATCGCATCAATGATATTCTGATTAGCAAGCACGCTGAAAACAAAATCTCCATGAAAGTTTCTAGGTTTTATAACAGCTTCTGCTCTACGTCGACAAAAATTAAATTGCATATGTGTTTCTTCTTCGTTCCTTCAAATCTTTTGTCCAAAAATTAGTTATCGAACAAGTTTCCGATCGACTTTGCAATCACTTTAAAGACTGTAAAATTTAAATTGAGTTATTGTGTTAGGGTGACCTATGGATAAAAAGATGGTGAAATCTTCAGTAAAGAACCAGTCGTAAAAGTGTAATTCATCAAAAAACGTCCTCTGGTGGTGAAATTTTGAACTAATTTTTTTATTCGCTCAAACAAATTCCCATCCCTTCAATATGTCCTACACAAAATTTTGTAACTTTCTGAACAATAGTTTCGACTGTAGACAACTTGAACGTAGGGAAGTTTAATTATGGACACCCTGTATTTTTAAACTCGAATATTCAAAGCGAAATGGGGTCCACTGCATTTTAAACGCACATAATTTCCTTAGGGGGCCGATATTTCTAAAATGAAAAAATGTCTCTCTGTGACGAAGTGGAATTTTTTAAAAATAAAGAAATTTACAATCCAAGTTGACCACTGGAAATATTTTCTCTCCAGGTTAACATTGGGCTGAGCGAATCCAATAGGGGTGATACTACCCAGCAGTTCTTGACATGCGATTTTATGTAGCAAAATCGAAAAGTGGTTCAGCGGTAAATTCAAAGAATAATCAAATAATCAGATGCACTGCTAAACATTACAAATAATTTTAATAACACACAAAATAAATGGCGAACATAAGGGTTAAAAACCCAATTAAGAATACGAGCATAGCTCGTTCGAAATAGGGCCTGTCGTCCCGTACCAAAATCTTATTCTGTCTAGTTCGAATCATAATCTAAACCTAATATATCTGAGGTCGAGATTATCCCAGTCAAGCAGCGACACCAAACGTCGTCTATAATTATTTAAGCACAGTAGCGCTACCTAACTGAAACCTTTCGCAACATTTGTCCAATGCAGTGGGGCGGCTTCTTCGCCATGTCTGTTTCTAGGTTTTTCCTGTTCTTGACTATGCCTGCAGCCAAAGGTGAACCCGACGTTTCATCGCCGTAGGTCTTTAGTTTATGACAGAATTCACCTTATACCACCATCTCCCTCCAGGTTCCATGCTATGCATTATTGCACTTCTTTTCCTACTTTTTGAATATCCATTCCTTAATGTTTACTGTTTTAGGTATCTCCACTCGCCCTTTTTTTATTTTATTTTATTGTTTTTTTTTTCATTGTCCTAAACAAGATATGTGGGTCAACTATATATTGCCAAAATATAGTTCGCCTGCGCAGTTCATTGGCACATTTTTAAGCATTTGTGCGTTAAAATTGTACGCTGACCAATATATTTGTTGGTATTTAAGTTTTTTAAATTATTATTCATGTTATCAAATTGCATCCTCATCTTAACTTAAAATTCTATTTTATTCAAAAATTCCTTTAAAAGAAATTTCTTAACTTATCACTTCAGCCTGCTGTGTACTAACCCTATTGGATTCGTTCACCTCAATGTTAACCTATGGAGAAAAATGTGTCCAAAAATTGCCGACTTGGATTGAAAGATTTTATTATTATTATTGATAACTTGTACTCCGTAATAGAGAAAGAAATCTGACACCTTGGGGTATTTTTCGTTAAAAAAAATGCAAATATTTTTTAATTTAAATTATTCGGGAAAATGTCTGGTACAGTGTGTTTTAAACGCTCCTCAATTCCTTTGGTGGACGCAATTTATAAAATGGTTCCTGTCGCAAGGTGCAGAAAATTTCAGTCTACCTAAAAATACCATTTTTATTTGTATTATCGGCATTTATGTAGCTGTCAATAGCATAGGCGTAGCGTCGGGGAGACACGTGCCCCCCCCCCCCCACTTAACTTGAAATAAATTAAAACGTTATTAGTAGTTTAGTTAAAATCAGAAAATTGTAGAAAACTTTTAAGAAAGTTGGTTTTTTTTCCACTTTTTAAAACTGTGAAACTGAAGATTCCGATTACGTCTTTAGCCTTAACATAGTTTTTAGCAATGATATGATCCATAACAAAAATTCGATGCTATACTTTTTTTACTCATTTTATTTATATTATATTTAATTTTCTCATTGTATAACTTTTGAATACTACTCAAACATCAATTCTATTGTTATTCAATTTTGAAAACGAAAACAAAAAAACAAACAAATTTTAAGGACAGTTCGGCAGTGAATGCGCGGATGGCCCTAACTGAATTCAATTCGTGCCCACCCAAAACTTAGAAGCACGCTACGCCTATGGTGAATCGTAGACACATTTTCTCCATAGTCTAACAATGAGGTGAGTGAATCCAGTAGGGTTAGTACACAACAGCCTGAAGGGATAAGTTTATAACAACCCCCCCCCCTCAAAAAAAAAAAAAAAATCAAATAAATTTTTAAAAAATTTTAAATTCCCTGCCTCTGTTTTTCTTTTCTTTTTTTTTTTTTTTTTAGGTAATTTCTACTTTCCCATTCCTTTCTGCGATTTCCTACTTTTTTAAGATGGAAAAGTTTTTAAACGTTTTGCTACAATTTTGTTATTTCAGCGCAATTTCTCCTGTAATAAACGTTGTGTGTCGTATAACAAACTCTTTTGTCTATTTCGTTATTGCTGACGTTCTCGAATTATGTACAGATAATTTTTATATTTTTAAATTTTTTTTCTTTAGTAGTTACGTTAAATGTGTCTAATAACTCATCTTCGACGTGCTACCTAAATGCGTCGAACCTTTTGGAAAAGCAAAAGTTTGGCAAGTAAAAGCCTTGAAAATTTTGCTTATTACTGTATTTGTGAGCCTTTTCATGTCCTTTATATGAAGATTCTGTAGAATAAATATTGCATTAAATAAACATTTTATCATGAAAAGACATCTCTTTTATTTAGATGGTTTTACTTTTCGAAATTTCACATCTGTTGAAGTTTTCGTGTTCCATAACTTTGCGTGCGTGTTATGTTTCACAAAATGCGAATGTTTTCTTTTTATTATATTGGCTGAAAGATAATTTAATATTCAGTGCAACAGAAAAGAACAGACTTAAGTGTCCGCGCATCTGTGGGACAAATAAGAAAAAAGGTAGTCATGGAAATACTAAATTTATGATCCGTCTACTCTACGGTATGAATAACAGTGCTGGGTAGAGTATAGCTGTATTGGATTCGTTTCGCTTTATGTTAAGGCTGTTGTGTACTAACCCTATTGGATTCGCTCACCTCAGTGTTCACATATGGAGAAATTATGTCCAAGGATTGCCGACTTGGATTGAAAGATTTTTTGGGGATACTCTAGATTTGTGTGCACGGCCGCCATCTTAGATTTTTCCGCCAGGGTTTGGCGCATTTCGCATGGCGATAATTATTGCGTTCTGGTAAAAATAACCCAATGTCAAATTCTCTAATTTTAAGATCAAACAGTTATTTCTGATGTGATCTTTTAATTACAGTATAATAATTTTAGGTCAGATCTCGGCCTTGACCAGGAAATCTGAGTCAAATTGACTATACTCAAAAGAGTAAATTATTTTTAAAACTAAGAGTCTTTTTGTTGAAAATTTTTGAATCCATTATCAGTTTTTCGTTAACTTATTAAATTTAAGTTGTTTTTAATTTTGTTTATCGATTGTCAATTAGTATACTATAATGATACACCATTTCATTTATTTGAAGTAAAAATTATCTGCCATCATTTTTTCGTAAAATGTAAAATACATTATACATTTTAAATACAATATATTTTAAAATATTTTATAATTCCAAGTTGTAGTGGATTACAAATAAATTTAAATAACTGAAGTTCAACTTCTCTCTCCCCAGGAACCTATCATAATTTAAACAGGTGGTTTTTATTAATAAAGCTAAAAAAATTCAAAGTCCAGCGTTTTGAAAACACCGCTTAAAACACATTGGCAAGAATTTTTCCACTTCTAAAAACACGGTAAAATCGCCAAGTTGGCGGGGAAAAAAATCCAAGATGGTGGCCGTGCACACAAATCTAGAGTAGTCCCGATTTTTTTTTTTTTTTAAATTGTTCTCCGTAACAGAGAAAGAAATTTTACACCTTCGGGCATTTTTCTTTTTTTTTTTAAATGCAAATATTTTTTAATTTAAATGCAAATATTTTTTAATTTAAATTACTTTGGTATAAAATCTGGTCTAGTGAGTTTTAAACGCTCCTAAATTCCTTTGGTGGACGAAATTTCTAAAATAAATCGTATTGCAAGGTGCAGAAAAGTTCAGGCTATTTGAAAGAACCCTTTTTATTGGATTATCAGCATTTATGTAGCTGTCAATAGTAGGCACATTTTCTCCATAAGTTAACATTGAGAGGAGCGAATCCAATAGGGTTAGTACACAGCAGCCTTAACATCGAGGGATCCCAAAGAACTGCTACCCAGCAGCATCACAACGTTACTGTCCTTCATTTTTTAACGACATGGCAGTGACGTCACACTTAACTGAAGCTCATACTTTTTATTTACTGCTTCGTGTCAGGAGAGAGACACCGCCGTTATGGCTCTTTTCAGAGTACCCGGGGCAAAGGCTTTAACTCCAGTGATGACTTATGATTCATTTGAATAACGGTGCTCGTGAAATTGGTAGTAGAGGTTTGAAGATAAAAATTACTTTACAATAGATTATTGGTCTGAGTTAGGTCCTGTTCACATAGGAGTCCGTTGCGTTGCGTTAAGGAAAAGATGACGTTGAGACGAAAATAAACCAATCATAGGCGTTAAAAATTTCATTGCTAATCGTTTGGAGGCCTATGATTGGTTTATTTTCGTCTCAACGTCATCTTTTCCTTAACGCAACGCAACGGACTCCTATGTGAACAGGCCCTTAAAGAAAGTTAAATTTAAATGAAAAGAAAACGTGCCTTTAAAAGAATTGTCCTAACGAGTGAAAAACAAACAGGAAAACGCAAGAGAGAGGGGAGAATTAGTCTGGGGCTGTCTCAAATTGAGCAGCGCGGGGACGCTTACGGAAAGCACTGTCCTGATAACCATAATCGAGGAATTCAGCAATTATTTTGTTAGGAATCTTGTCGATATTGTTATAAAAGTTGACCGAGAGCTGTTGAGCGACCCTATGGAAAGTTCGGATATCGAAATCTCCCACACACACACACTAACGACCGCGTTAGAGATTTATCTGAAAGCCTTTCTAATATTCCTCAGAGTTCTATTTTGGAAGCGGTCAATGATATCGATGTTAGATTTGGCAGCTTGGGTCCAGACAGGTGCAGCATAAAGAGCCGTTGGAAGAATTGGGGCCTGTTCACATAGAATCTGTCAGCGTTACTCGTATTGAAATATATTTAACCAATTACAAACCTCCAAACGATTATCCACGAAATTTTTAAGATCTGTGATTGGTTTAAAAATATGTCAATAAGACTGACGCTAACGGACTCTATGTGAACAGGCCCTTACTGACTTATAGAGTAGCACTTTATTCCTATTGTTAAGGTGGGGGCCGAGAAAGAGGGAGCGTAGAGATTTGACTTAGCCGATCATCTTGTTCCTGACACTTTGAATGTGGAGTTTAAAAGTGAGTCGCCGGTCGAGGGTTTTTGGTTGTGCGAATTTTTCAGTTTTACGTCACTCCCGCCTCTGAATTTTTCCAAAACTTCCTTGAAAACACTCAAACTCCTCTGTCCACGAGTCCATTGACTTTTCTTTGCTGGACGCCTCATTCGCACACAGTTCTTCGAATGGTTCCACGTACCTTCTGTAAGGATCCAATCAGGGTTGTTTCCTGCCTAGGTCTAATCATCGTTTTTTATAATTTTGTTGTGTCATGCTAGAAAGTCCTTTGTTGGAGAAAAGTTCCCTGTCTGAATGTAGTATAGTACACTCGCGTTTTCATGAACCTCTGACTTAAGATTTCTCTCTTTTTTGCGAACATACTGCTGGAATTAATCCCATTGAATTAATGTTAATACCTTGAGGACCGACCGTTTTACACAACTCTTACCATAGTTTTGACGTATATTGTAACGAAACGTTCTTATTTTTTATGAAAATAGGTGCTTCGTCGAAATATTGTAAAAAAAAAAAGTTTATACTTATCTAATGAGAACTAGTCGAAAATACGTGTTTTGCAGAAATATTGTACCAAAGTTTGCTTTTTTTTAAAAATGAAAAATCTTGTTGAAAATCGTTATTAGTCGGATCAAGTGTAAATAAAATAAATAAATAAAAATTATTGCGAGGAAAAAATTCGCGATTATTGACTCAACAAGAGCATGTGCTTTAAAGATGCTATTGGGCATTAATTTATGGCTCCGGTCCACAAGCACTGGCTATACAGATACCTTAATTCAGATCTGCGGTCCACAAGCGTTGGCTATACAGAGACATTAATTCTGTTCTACGGTCCACAAGCGCTGAGTATAGAGACATTAATTTAGCTCACTTGTCCCAAATCCCTTGCTATACAGAGGCATTAATTCACGTCTCCAACCTTTAATGTGTTAACTCTGATGAACTGAAAATGTACCTTCTCTCGTTCACCGCTTTTCCTCCGACTATCTGAAATCGGAGAATCATGGTACATTTGTCTTGAAAACTGAAGAGGTGAATCAATCGCATCATAGAGCAGGCAAATTCATTTCCTGACGTTTTGCTGGTTTGAGAACATGAAGAGTTGAACTCGCTCTTCTTCAGTAATGGCTAGAACGGACCCGACATTGTTTGTTCATTTGGTACAGGTACAATTTTAATACAGATGTTCCTTTGCATAACGTTCTTTGATTTGTTTTCTGTATGAGTATGAATTCTAATTTTTTAACAATCTTAATTTAATTTAAGATAGTGTACAGCCATATTTTTGACAGCAAATAGTTTTTCGAATAAACTCTCTCTTGGGGTCTAGTTTATATCATGCTTTCCTATGAACATACATCGTCATGCTTTTCTAAAAATAGTCAAGAACGTCGCGCACGCACTGTGATAACTGCCCGTTCAAGTAATGCGTGAGGTTCAATTTTAGTAGAAAAGCGCAAGCTGAAAAGATTTTAAAATCCGAAATCGGCGTGAAAGCCGCACCAGCGTAAGCGCCGCTTCCATCAATTTTTTAAAACTTTTTTTACGTATGCGCCGCGGCGCTTACGTGCGAAATTACGGTATATCTAATATATAAAAATGAATGTTTGTATCTCTGTAATTGTATAGAAATCCACAGTTTAGGAGCAACGATCGTGAAATTTTACATACAGGCGTCTTTAAAAACAGCCGAGGGTCTGAAGAACTTCAAAAATCGAAATTAATTACCGTTGATTTTTAATTAATAAAAAACCAAAAATTTTGAAACTAAATGTAAGATGTTACACTTTGTGGAATCACCACTCTGAATATGGCGTCCACGTTAGGCTTAGCTGGCAAACAGCGAGCGAAAAGATAAAAATAAATAAAATCAAAAAGTTTCAAGTTATATATTAAACCAGAATAATAAATGAAAATAATAATCTTTCAAGTCAGATTTTATACTCTAAAATAAATCGGATCCAACGGCATATTGACACTATCACACGCGATGGAAAATTCGAATCAACCACGCTAAGTGTCACAAGATCATTTTTAATCGCTACTGCAACCCCCCTCGCTTATGTCTTTGTGTCTATTGAAGAGTTAAAGACTAAGCTTCTATCCTGCTAACTTATTTCTAACTTAAAACTCCTCTTACTCCATAAATACATGTATATTCACCAACCCATAGCAACTTTCCAGTAATTTTAATACAAATATTCTCCTATTTACACAATACACCAGCATGTTATTGTGGCGCATTCGGTAAGAGCGTTAATTTACTATACAACATGACGCGGGTTCGAATACGGATCGTACAGATTTTGCTAAACCTGTATTTTCAGCTTTTTTATGGAGGCTTTTTTGTTTCAGCTTTTATTTTATTATTTTTTAAATTATTATTATTATTATTTTTATTTATTATTTTTTTTAATTATTTTTATTTTATTTTATTATTTTTAAAAATTATTATTTTTATTTTATTTTATTTTTCATATTATTAATGTGTATAACATTTCGTATACTTTTTTTTCTATGTTATTTATACTGTGTTTATTTTTTTAATGGATTTTGGTAGGTTTATTATAAATTTATGTATTTTATGTTTTACTTTTCAGGAATTTTTGCTCCAATGATAAAGGCTAAATCTTTTCTATGTTATTTATACTGTATTTAGTTTTTAAATTGATTTTGGTTAACAAACATTCGACAATTTGACATTTTTACTTTTCAGCTTTACTTTCCTAAAGACAATTTGACATTTTTCCTTTTCAGCTTTTAGTGGTTTATTATAAATGTATATATTTTATGCTTTACTTTTCAGGGTTTTTTTGCTCCAATGATGAAACGCTAAATCTAGCTGAATTCTGAAGATATTATTGTAAATTTATGGTTTTTTATGTTGGGTTTTCTTTTTATTCATGTGTATAACATTTCACATGCTTTTTATTCTATGATATTTATACTGTGTTTAGTTTTTAAATTGATTTTGGTTAACAAACATTCTTAAAATCCCGGGCAACGCCGGATAAATTATCACCTGTGTAGGTTGATAATTTATAAATTTTAAAACTGTTACCACATGTATATTTACAGATCCACAAGAACTTTCCAATATTTTTAATTAATAAATAACCAACAACTCTCGATTCACAAGCGTACAGTAGATGGCGCCACTATTTTAATTTTTTGTGTGTCTATTTCGTTGTTATGTGACGATAAATTTATTTAAAGTACCAGATAAAGAAATCACATGATCAGCGTTTAATAAATTAAATTGTAAAAATTAATCTTTAAAAATTCACCAAAAATTAGAAAATGGAGGTAAAGATGCGAAAAGAATTTCATTTTAAAGGAATTTTTATGATCTTTTTCGTGATATAAATTTTACAACCCTCAAATTATTATTTTAAATGCAAACTTGAAAAAAGTTACAAAAACAGATTAAAAATTTAATTTAAAAAAATCTAAGAAGAATTTTTAAAAAATCTTTCTTAGTGCACCCCTACATTATAAGAAGAATCGCCATGCAAAATTTCAGTCCTTTAGGCTATGTACACATGAGAGCGTTGCAACGCGCGCTCTGGGGCAGTTGACTACTGTTTTTTGACAGGCATATTTCTATTTTTTTACAAAGTGCAGAATAAATAAGATATATATGAAATACATGAATTTTTCAAAATGAACTTATGCGAAATTTTCAAATGTTATTATTTTAAAATTTTTTTAAACATTTGAATTAAAATAAGGGAGTTTGATGTTACATGAAAGATACGCAACTTCGTGCCCAATATGCTAATGTATATTTTTTTATTTTATGATTTATGTATTTTATTATTTTTCTGATATAGAACCACAATAATACGTTCCCTGAGTACATTATAAATTTACATTTCTTTAAATTTTCTCTCCCCTTTCTATCTACAGATGATATTTTTTTAATGTAATATTTTTTGAATGTTTTTCGTGATATAAATTTTACAACCCTCAAATTATTATTTTAAATGCAAACTTGAAAAAAGTTACAAAAACAGATTAAAAATTTAATTTAAAAAAATCTAAGAAGAATTTTTCAAAAATCTTTCTTAGTGCACCCCTACATTATAAGAAGAATCGCCATGCAAAATTTCAGTCCTTTAGGTTCAACGGTTTGGTCTGTACTTTGTATGTTAGTCAGTCAATCAGTCAGTTAGTCAGTTACGGAACTGTTATATATATATATAGATTTTTATTACTATCTCTATATCGTAACGTTAACTTCATGCGCACACATTATTTTTAACTGGCATTCAATTGGCTGTTAAAACTTTATATTTACATCCTATTTAAAAGAAGTAGGGTGTAAATTGTAGGGTGGAAAGTTGGTAAAATTAAAATTTTGTGCAATGTATTTTAATTTCTCGATTAAAAGTAGTTTTTTTCTAAAAATCAATTTATTTCGCTTGAAAAGCTAAATATTTTATGCACGCGGTTTATATTATTATTACTATCTTTATATCGTAACGTTAACTTCATGCGCGAGCATTATTTTCTTATGCTTTTTTTATTATTATCATCTTTATAATAGCTTTATTTTCATATGGTTTTAAGCAACTATCGTTGTTATTCATATTATGTTGGTTTTTTATTAATTAAAAATTAAGGGTAATTAATTTCGATTCCGGAAGTTCTTATCTTTATTTTCATATGCTTTTTCATTTACGAATTATTCAAATGTTGGTTAAAAAACTTTTGCGCAATTTATATATTTGTGTGTGTTTAATTATTGAAATTAATAAATTTATATTTCTGGAGAGGATGTTTCAGATTTTAGTGGTACTATGATGAAAGGCTGAATATACCAAAATTCTGAGGAGTTTATTATGGAGAGAAAAGGAATTTAATATGTAGAGGATGTTTATAGGAGTTAAATGTGGAGAGGAGTTGAATGGTTTGCAGCCCTCAATCAAACACTTCATTTTTTTAAGAGGCAACGCTGCAGTCATATCATTGTTCTATTGGAAATTTCTGCTGAACCTGTAATTGCAGCTTTTTTTTACCCCAATGATGAAAGGCTAATTCTAGCTGAATTCTGAGGAGTTTATTATAAATTTATATATTTATAGATTTCACAAGGTTTTTTTTTCTATGTTATTTATACTGTGCTTAGTTTTAAATTAATTTTGGTTAACAAACATTAGAGAATTTGACATTTTTACTTTTCAGATTTTAGTATTAAAATGATGAAAGGCTGAAATTCTGAGACGTGTATAACATTTCACATATATTTTTTATGTTATTTATACTGTGTTAATTTTTAAATTGATTTTGGTTAACAACAAACATTCTTAAAATCCCGGGCATCGTCGGGTACTTCAGCTAGTATATATATAATTTTTTTTGTAATTTTCAACAGTGTCAGGCATAAATTAAAATTTTTTTGTTCTTGTTTTCATGTATAATTATTACTACATCCTTACATTTGTACAAAATTTATAGAAATGAAAGTAAATGGATACTTACGTATTATCCCGTCGACCGTTTTCGCCAAACAAAAGCTGTTGCCAAACGATATGATTGAGCGCCAATAAAAGTTAAATAGTGCTACATTAATGAGAATATTTTAAGAACGATTATCTGGGGCGCTTCTGTGTGACGTCCATATATTATGTCACTGAACAAGTAGCACAGTTAGTGTTGTCGCGTTGCTTTCTATTTCGCCATTTGGCCGTACCCCACAGTCTTTCAATATTTTGTGTATGCGCACCAGTATTGGGATCAACAAAGTTATCTAGATGATTAATTTTGAAATATTCAAATCCTGCACTTCTTAACTCATCAGTTTTATATGTCTTCCAAGAATATGAAAAATTTGTAGATCCATCTTCGATATTTTCTTTTATTTCCTCCATAAGAGTAGCCGCTGTTCTGTCTGGAACTCTTACATTGAAGCACTCGTTGGTGTCCCTGCACAATCCACCAAACATCCATTGCTCTGGAAGTATTCGATCCGCTTGGTTTTTGCGCCTCGTAAAAAGGCTTTCGTCGATTTCTACGATTTTGTTTGCCTCTCCGATTTTTCCTGTAGCTTTATGTAGGAGGCTATTTGTGCCAACTTCTCTCAGGTTCCAGTCAATCACTGTTGTCGGCCAAATCCAACGGTACTTTTCCCCCCCCCATTCAATAGATGTTAATTCTTTGGACCAATTGTACATGAATCTGAGTGCAGTCATAAATGTAATTTTGGATCCCTCGAACCACGTTCCTTTTCGAATAGATATTCGCTTGTCGCAATTTTTTTACGTTGCATCGCTATTGTTTGTCCGTTGTCAACTAAAGTCCCATATTGTTCCCATTAACGCTCTTTTTCCTTTGGTGCCACAGGATACCATAATTTTGAAAATACTCCACTGCATGCTGTTCCGTATAAGGCAGATATCAAATTTTAATCATTTTTTTTTTAAATGCGAGGGGAAAAAACAGAAATAGAAGTTGGAACTTGTATTCTGTTACTCGCTTGAATCCAGGAGATATTTTATATGCTGCCACCGTTGCAGCAACAAAATATGAATTCAAAACCAAGGCAGACGATAAAATAAATCTCTCTAAAATGCACATTACATCAACTTATTTTTAAGCAAAAGTATGATGTTCTAGGTGAGAAATAATGTGCATGTGGAGTCATGAATGATTCACGATTAGGGCCTGTTCACATAGGAGTCCAGTAGCAGAAGCGCAAGAAGAAAGATGGGGCTGAGACGGAAATAAACCAATGCGTTAAAAATTTCGTTGCTAATCGTTTGGAGGGTTGTCATTGGTTAAATATATTTCAATACTTTAACGCTTCCGCTACCGAACTCCTATGTGAACAGGCCCATTGGTCGGCATCGCTACGTGTTGTGACATCATGCTTATCCAATCTTGGCACTAAAATCATATCGTTTGGCAAAAACGGTCGACGGGATGATACGTAAGTACCGGTAAATGTTAACCAAAAATGAGTCATGGTACATGATTCATTTTCTGTTGACTTGAGATTTCTAATTCTAAAAGTTTAGTGAATTTTGCAATAAAATGATTTTTAAAAATATATAGTGTTATATCATTTTGCAGAGGCTGGAGATTTCAAAAGTTTCAAAACTTAGCGAACTTTCGAATATATCAGAGTAACCTAATAATATTTAACGTCCATAATATAAAGTCATTTGGTACGTATCCGTAAAAGATAGTTCAAGTCTGTGTGTTTTAAATATCAGTTTAAGGCTAAAACTGAGCAGAATTGGATATGATGACCGGATTGGATATGATAAAAATATTAAGGCTAGGTTAAAGATAAAAGTTACTATAACAATCATTGTACAAAAATTTTAAGTTTAACACCTTCAATAGTTGAATAGGAAGAGAAAATTTAAGAAAAAAAATTAAGCAATTATTAAGAATAAGAATTTAAGTTTAAAAGTTAAATTAAAAATTTAGAGAAGGTAAGATGAAAAAATAAACAAGTATAAGATAAGATGGCCCTCAGCAAAAGAAAAAAAAAAAAAGCCCTCTTCAGGGTCATACAATTCATAATGAGATAATTGCAGATTTCCGCGGGGGAAAAATGAAAATATCAAGATGGGGAAATTTGGAATAGGCGATACCACCTAGGACCGAACCCACAACGTAGGGTTTCGCAGTCAGCGCGATGCCACTACGCTACGGCAGGACACAAGCAGGTGAGCGAGATAGAAAGAATATCGCGAATGGGAAGTTAAGTTACGGTTTAAGGCTACTGTGTAGTAACCCTTTTGGATTCGCTCACCTCAATGTAACCTACGGAGGAAATCTGTCCAAAGATTACCGACTTTAATGCAGAATGAAGATTTTTTTTTTTAAAATTGAAATTCGTAACAGAGAAAGAAATTTTACACCTTGGAGCATTTTTCCTTTAAAAGAAAAATGCAAATAATATTTTGAAATTTAAATTATTCCTGGAAAAAATCTGGTCTTATGTGTTTCAACCGCTCCTAAATTCCTCTGATGGTCGAGATTTATAAAATGAATAGTGTTGTAAGGTGCAGAAAAGTTCAGGTTATCTGAAAATACCATTTTTATTGGATTATCAGCATTTATGTAGCTGTAAACAGTAGACACATTTTCTCCATAGGTTAACACTGAGGTGAGCGAATCCAATAGGGTTAGTACACAGCAGTCTTAAGGACCTCGATACCTGTTGTAACACATTTAAGAAGAAAACATTCTTTACAATTTTTGGCAATCCATTTAAAGAGTCACCATGGAAAGTATTTTCATCTACTGTAAGAAATTATAAATAAAACTGGAAAGCTGTAAAACAAATTCGTTTAATTTGCAACAAACTATACAGCATCAATTTGAAACAATATCAATAAAGCAACAAATATATAAGAAACAGTTTAGCTTGAAAGTAAATCTCCATACTGTATACAACACAGTGAATTTTACCAGTTCTCTTAACTAATTCATCTGTAAAGAAGTCCCATGTAATCCAACAACTGTTATGTGAAAGTGAGCACAATAAAACTGAACTTATAAAAAAAACACAAATTTTCCATCTGACAAGTTTTCTGTGAAGAGTAATGCAAGGATGTTCATCTCAGATGAAGATGGTTTAGTAGCATTACATAAATGAAGACGATTTCAGTGAAAGTATAATTGCACATTTTTGTAATTATGTTTTGAAATAATGTGTAAGATTTACATTCTACCAAACAGGTGATGACTACCTTTTGGACTTTAAATTAGTACTTAAAAAAATATCTTTTTAACTTTTAATTTTCCAGTGTTTTAAGAGTATTTTGTTGCATTAATTTACACAAATTAGTCATAAGCACACTTTTACACAGTCCATAAGCCGAGAAAGGCCTTCATTTGTATTTAAGATAATTAGATGTATAGAGGGTCACAAATATTTTCATAGGTCACTTAAGTAGCAGTCTGTTGCTTTTTAATTTTACAAATTCCTCCCAATTAGAAATACATGACCAGAAAAGGCAACTTTACATAATGATTGTAGTGATTTATGCTATAGCTAAAACAATACTTTCTTTTTGGAGACTTGGGACTGAAGGAAAGAGACTAATTTAGGAAAATGAGGTGAAAGAAGAAAGCTGTCAAAGCTTATGCTGCAGTGGTTTAACATAATGACATTAAAATTAACAACCGGCACAAGCAAGCTTGGCTAAATAAATAGACATAAGACATTAGTTATTGAGTGAAACATACTTTGAAGGAAGAATGCTATTAAAAATCTAAATATCCCCATCCTAGCAACAATGCCATTAAATTGTGAATGCATAGAGGAATTTATAATCATATTGAATGTGAGAAGGTTATGTTTATACTTAACAATCTTAATGGCACTTTGAAGAGCTAAGAGAAGTAAAATATCAGCAATTGATGAGGCTTGGCTCTATCAAGTTTTCATGTGAAATCAAATGTTTAAGACCTCAGTTGAAGTCAGATGGAAAACATTTATCAACTTTTGTTGTTTATTCAAAAGGAGTTATAGTTTGGTTGAGTATTTGGAAGAAGAGGGTTACAAAACCTCAATTAGTAGATCCAGGGGCTAAAGTCAAATTAAAATACCATGTAGTAAGTAAACTTCAAAATGATTTTTAAAGAATGACCTTGCAGACTGTTCTTTGAGCTGCAGATATTGGTAGGTCATAATTCAAGTGCCACATAAGAAAAATTAGAATAAAGATAAAATTCTATCTGAAAGAATATTTGTTAACTTAGAAAAAAAAAAAAGACATTTTTCAGAAGAAAAGCTAAAAATCTATGAATTTTAACTAAACTATCAATATTTAAAGCTCACTTAAAACTTCTGCATTGTTAATTTTTTACATTATAAATGGCCATTTTCAGATTATCCATGTATTGTGTTCTTCTGGGTATAACTGCATGTTAATTAGCATTGTTAGTTGAGAATCTATTTTACATCAAAGTGATGGTATTATTCAACCAGGATTCTGTAACATCTCACACAACATGAAAGACAAGGTTCCTCAAACATCAAAAGTGTAGTACATACAACTTTATCAGTGGAAGTCTAAATGGTAAGATGCAACATGAGATTTTTTTTCCCTCGGGTTATGACAGAACTAGAAAAAAGAACAGCACAAGTTACCTCTACTTACACTTGAAGAAAGACCATTGGAGAGAAGATGAAGAAAATCCACTCAAAAAAAAAAATAATGGGATTTTTTGTTCTTCATAATCATGGCTAGTATTACATTTTTGATCTGATATGCCAAGGGTTATGATACTGAAAAGAAAAACCTTAAAATTTAATGTAATATAATTAAATTATTAAGGATCAAAAGTGATCTTAAAATTTTTTTGTAACCCTCTATAAGCAAAATATTTACTGATTTATGCATTAAGATAATTAAAACTTATCTCAGAAAATTACTACAACAATACACCTATTGTTACTGTAAAGGTTCTTGAAACTAAATTTGTGTTACATATATTTCTTTTTAGAAATGATAAAAAAAATAAGAACACTACCTGGATATACTTCATTTTCAAAACATATAATTATGTACAAAATATTTAAAACTAAAACAGATGCAACCCTAAAATCTTCTATACCATTACTTCCAACATTCTAATATTTTGCTCAAAAGTTCTGATCACAATGAATTAGTACAAAATTTTAAGACTCATTGTATCGCAACAAAACAAGCATTTGAAACGATTTAACCTCAAAACTTTTCAAGCCCTCATAGAAAAGGAAGCAGTTGATTGTCAAACAGGAAGCAATTTTTTTATCACATTTAATTGTTAAAATATATATATGAATACAAGTTTTTAAATTGTAAAATTTGTATAACATAATTAAGTAAAAAATTTCAGTGGTCACAAATTTGCACTAAGTATTATATTCTTCTTTCTGTAACATTCACTTACAAGTTCAGATTGAAATTTTCAATAGTTTTTGAGACCTTAAGGCTGCTGTGTACTAACCCTATAGGATTCACTCACCTCAATGTTAACCTATGGAGAAAACTTGTCTATTATTTACAGTACATAAATGCTGATAATCAAATAAAAATGGCATTTTCAGATAGCCTGAACTTTTCTGCACCTTGCAACAGGATTCATTTTGTCCACCAAAGGAATTTATGGGCATTTAAAGCACACTAGACCAGATTCTCCCCTCCCCCGCATAGTTTAAATTTAAAAATATTATTTTCATTTTTTTATAATAAAAAATGCCCCAAAATATAAAATTTCTTGCTCTATTACAGAGTAAAATAAATAAATAAATAAAAACTTTAAATCCAAGTTGGCAATCTTTGGACACATTTTCTGCATGGGTTAATATTGAGGTGAGCGAATGCAATAGGGTTAGTACACAGCAGCCTTAACAAATTAGCATTTAAACCACAGAATAGTGCATTGGAAGTCTATGAAATGGAAGATAATGCCAGGTAATAAGTATGTGTAAGATGGACTTTTTAATATTTTCTTTTTCGAAAGAAAAAATATTGAAATAATATTTTGAAGTCTTCAGTGTGAGAATACACACAATACAAGCCTAATCAATGTGATTAGGAAGTTTAAAAGCTACACCATGTGAAAATGAAAAACTGGAATGCAATAAAAGTGTCAAACTCCAATGTATCATTCAACTTTAAGTAAACTGAAAAATAACATTTATACAGTGTTGAGATTTATTACTTATAACTGAATTGGATATATAAATGGAAAGTTATTTCAGTTTTGTTATAACAAGTATATAAATCATTATAGTTCATATCAGTGGTTGCAAAACTTGATGAGCCCCTTTTTGCATTTGAAATATTTCGAGGTCCTCTAATTTTCAATCATTAATATAATACAATTATAATTGGCAATGTTTCATCTTAAAAACAATTTTTCATTATGAAATTTGTCAAACACCAGTTTTATGATATCAATGACTGTCACTGGAAAAAACACAGGAGAATGCCCTTTATACATGTCTTTTCATTTGAACATCCAAAATGAAAGTTTTAAATATCTTCATGGCTCAGCCTAAATTCCATTTTTATATATATACATCCATACATACATATATCATACGTACGTACATACACACACACACACACACACACACATATATATATGTGTGTATATGAATGAATGTATGTATATATATATATATATATATATATATATATATATATTTATTTGAAGAAAAAGGGGAGGAGAAAAATTTTATTTTCTAGTTGATTAGTCATTGTTAGAGGTCAACTGTAAAATTTGCACACATGTAACAAACCAGTAATGCATATATCCGTGCAATGGTAGTTCATTCAGAGAGTATGTTGAATATGATTAACAACGTAATATGAAATGATTAAAGAGCAAAATAATCAGACAGTAATAGTGAAAAGGAAGATTTCTAGTTAAGCAGAAACCTAGTTTTAGAGAAGCATTTGTCACTTCTAACAATGTTAAATTATATTGGACTAAAAATAATTTGAGCGAAAAAACAAATATGGCACTAATGGACTAAAAAAAATGAAAAATTCACAGTGCATGCCCCCAAACTAAGAAAAACTATTTAAAAATTTTTTAAAAGAAAAAATTGTCCATCTTTTAAAATTATTAAGGTATTGAATATTTTCATAAATATTTTAACCCAAATAAATTAAACACTGTTTTTATCTTATTAAAAGGAAATTAGTATATGCAATATTCTTTAGAATTTGAAAAATCAGTAAACCAAAATGATTGTGAATTTAGCTACAGTATTTTTTTTTTTCTTGGGCCCAAACAATGTATAAATGATACTCCACTGTATATGAATGTATAAAAATTATTCTTTTCAATAGTTGTGCAATAAATTGTTTCTATGCAAAATTATCAAACAATGTTCAATTCTGTAATTGACTAAATGATTCTAAAGTCTGGAACCACAATCTTTTGGTTTCAGAGTTCATATTTTTAGACAAACATAGACAGAATCTGCTTACAAAAGTAAATAAATAAATAAAAAAAGTAAATAAAGAAAGGCCTTTTTGAATAAACATTTCCTAGTGATAACCAAAAGCAAGAGAGACTTCTTTTTTAAAAACAAATATTAGTAAGCCATCACACAATAGATCTGTAGAAATATCTCACACAGAAATTCCTCAAATTTTTTTTGTTTAGTATAAATAGGAAAGCCTCAAGAAGAAGAAAAAAAAATAGTTGTAAAATGAGTTATTGTTATATATGTAGTCCATAAAGCACATTTCAGCACTGTGAAATTAATTTATTCTGAAAACAGTCTATTAAGTATTTGGAAAGAAAAACCTAAATATATTCAACATAAATAACAGAAAAGGCATAGTAAATATTTAAAAGTTTTTCCCCCTGCTCCTCTAGTTTAAGGATGTGATATTATTTTATTATATTTAGTATTGCCTCACATTTTCAAATTTTTTGCAATGAATTTTGTGGAATAAATATTTATTTAAAAATCTTAAAGAGTGTTTACATGCACAGCTTAAAAATATAAATATATATTTTGAAAATGTTTAATAGAGATCTCTTAACTTTAATTATTTTAATGGGTAAAATGAAATTTTTTTTTTGAATGAGCAAAATAATAAACCTTGAGCATACAGAAGAAATTATATAACTGTCTGGTACATTGGATAATGCAGAAATATTAGATTAAAGAATGACATAACACACATAAATGACATTTGGCATTCCTTATCTATCATATTGCTATTCTCCCTCTATCTAAGTCAAACTTTAATCCCTTAAACATTTTGCTGTACAAGGACAGGAGAATATACAGCTGTGTGAATTATTTTTGTATTAAATGCCCTTTGATGTAAAAAAATAAAATTAAATAAAAAAAATTAATAATTGCTGCATCTGTTAAAAGATTGTTGTACAGGGATTTATCATTAGATTGGACATGGTTACAGCACAATAGATATAGATCACATTAAACTAAATGGGTTCACAATCTTGCTTTAATAAAAGATTTTTGAGAAAGGCTTCATCACCATCTGGCCCCTACCTACTTAAGACTCTAAATAATCAGACAGACCTCGAGGGGTAAATGAACCATTGTTTTGGAACCACCGGTTTATATGATTAAAATTCTATTTAACAAGTAAAATACATTTATACAAGAATATAATTATAAAAAAATGCTTTAATCTTATGCTGGTGCAGACCTGAAATAATGGTAACTGCACTCTATTCACCAATATAATTATTCTTTTCTGTAGATATACCTTTTAACCACAACATAACAATATAATTAAAATATATGAGCAATAACAATAATTAATCTGAGGATCAAATGGACATTTGCATTTTAAAAATAATATCTCAGAATCAAAGATTTTTGATTTCTTTCACAAGACTTGTTTTCTCAACATAACATTATTATATACTCTGGAATTTACATAATGTGCCTGACACCAAAAAATCAGTCCTACCAATTTACATACTATTGCCCAGATAATTAGCTCTGATGTAAAAAAACTATGAAACTCTTTTGTTGAGTTCATTTTACATAACATTTTTATTTCTCTTTGATTATGGAAGCTTCATTCCCAGTACAATATACAGTACAAACTTTTTATGAATTAACTATCTATTAAAACAATAAATTAAGAAACCGTTGAAACATATAATTATAACCTCAAGCTTGTAAAAGTTAGAAATTATTAAGGTCAATAATTCTGGCTGTTTCTAATCTTTAGCACCTGTATAAAGTATTAATTTTATACCAGAAATATGGTTAAAATATATATTAATAATCAAACACTTTCGTAACACCATGAAAAAATTCCCTTTAAAATCTTCGTGAAAGCACAAAAATGAGCTTGCTTTATCAAGAGACATTCAAAATTCAGGCTTTCTGGACAGCTTGAAAGGGGACCTATATTGTATGGTATTACAAAAGATGTTTGATTATTACCTAAACATCTTATAGTGCTTGATTTATTTCCACTTACAAAACAAATGAACTACTTTTACAGAGCTTTTGTTAATCTAACCTACAATTAAGAAAAACATTAACACAACATATTTTTCATTTCATGAATGTGTTCTGATTCAAGTTCTTTTTTTGTTATGAACATTAAAAGTTAAATTACCTACAATGGTCACTGATGATACCCCACTTAAGAAGATTTTGTTGTAAATTTGTAAAAATTAATTAAGCCAAGAAAGATAAATGATAAATATAAAAATTTAAAATAAGTAAAATTACTGCAAATATTAATAATTATACATATCACAATGCACTACAGTGCCAGGCATAATATGCAAGTTATTTACAATAGTACCAATTAGTATGTAAAGTTATTTGAAACAAAACAACATTTAATAAAAATATCAAGCTTATTCAATCATCAGTAAAATTGTAAAATTTCATACAATATACTACCATTACATTCAATTGCTTGAAAAACAGCAATCCCTGTGAATATGGTTACTTGTATCTTTCATTTCAGTATTAGTTACACTCTCGGTACAATGTAAATATGACCAACAAAATAATTTACAATATGTACATGAAAAGCAGAAGATGAACGCTTATAAGACTTTTACTAGACCAGAGCTGTAAGTTAGGAAAGTCACTTTTAAAGGGCCCAAGTTCAGAATGGGAGTACCAAAAACATATTTAATTATTTCTAGAATATTATTTTAGAGAAATGAAATAACATTTTGGTTCAAACATCCAAATGTCATTTTCTCAAGAACAGAATTAACCAATTTTCTTATATGAGAACTTTTCTTCCTTGGAATGTTTTGTAAAAATATAAGAAACTGCTATAAGAATAAGAATTTTAAGAAAAGGTAGGCCTGTGAGGTTGGCATTAGGAGAGCTCTATTTTATTCCATATAAGCTTGCCCTACTTCATGAAATAAATAAGACAAAGGAAAAATATAACCAACAGGTATGATAGTATAACAAATATACATGATAAAAATTAATATTACAACTTTCTTCACTGCAAATAAGTCAGGAAAAGAAAAAGCTGCTGTACAAAATTAATAAAAAAATGAACCAATTTTTTTAATGCTGGATTGCAAATTAATTTTGTTTTCAATAAAAATATATTTAAAAAAAATATAAAAATAATCATAAAATTAAAAAAAGACTGTACTGCAAATTTATTTTTCTTTGAATAAAATGTATTAGATATTAAAAAATCGATATAACAGATAATCACAATAATTGTGATAATTATCTAATATATTTATATTGTCTGATAAAGCTATTTAAACAATTCCAATACTATACTTGAACAATTAATTCTAAACTAATTTTTGTCATTCCTTTCCTGCAAAGTTTACTGTGAAGATTTTGACAAAAAAATATAAGCAGTAAAAAAAAACCACAGCCTTTAAAGTGACATAGGGCTACAAAAAAAAATTATATTTATCTTAATTTCTTAAAAATTATTTTACTTTAGCAGCTCAGGTCTTAGAAAAGTGAAAAAAATATGACAAACATATCATTAACTGATTATCTAAGTACAAATCACTTTTTTGATGAAAAATGTTATTAGTGACATTTTCATATGATATAAGTTCATAAGTTTCTCTTTATGAACATTTTATTTATTTCTCTAACAAGGGCTTTGGCAGATTTATGAAAAGCTAAATATACATATAAATATTTCCTCTACACAACTATATTTTTGTAATACTTGCATTTTCTTGTAAATAAAGCAACAACATAAGATTAAAAAAAAAAAAAGTGGGTTATTTTAACTCAATACTGCTATTTTTTTCTTAAAAAGATGGAGAAAGCAATTTTTCAAAACATTAAATCAAACCTTTACTTCCAGATGAATATTAAATTTAAAAAAAAGTCAAATAATTTAATTACTCGTTAAACATTAACTGAAATTAATGAAACATTTATATTAACAAATAACTAGAAAAGTTTTTGTTAAATATTCCATTTTCAGAGAGGGTGCCATTACTAAGCTACATAATCTTAATTTATTATAAGAAATATAATTTTCATGAAAACATTTAATTTAGAATAAAATTTTGATGTTTACTAAATTTTACTTTAACAATCAAACTTACTGTTTTCAGTTGTGTAGAGGAATATGCTCAGAAATTTGATTATTGCAATTATAAAAAATTAACAAGTAAAAAAATAATGTAATTAAAAACCTACTCTTATGAACAAGCCTAGATTTCAGATAATTCCCATGCTATGTGATTTTTGACTAGAAAAACTTTTCAGTCGTCAGTTCTCTCAGAAATAGTACGTCAAAATTCTTGAGAATATCTCGAGGAAACAAAGCACCTATTGAAAGTCTGATATCTCAGAAATTCTCTCTTCAGAGTGATCATGAATATGTGTTAAACAGTTATGAGTTTACCAATGGAATGATGTACAAAATATTGATGTCCAAGACTGCATCACCTTGGCATACGAGATTTATTTGGAGATGGTGGGTTCTTCAGAGAACTAAATGATGGAGAAAATAAAAGCTCTATTAAATATTTCATAAAAAGATAATACAGTGCATAACTAATAAAAAAAGCAGCTTATTTAAAAATTCAGAACATAGCATGCTTGGAAAAAAAAAAAGTAAGTAAATATTTTTTCCACCAAAACATCAAAAATCTGAAGATATCATGCATAAAATACTGGATATGAAACACTCTTCAGCTAAAGTTTTCAATTCTTTATTACTGCTTTGCCTGAGGATTTGAGTAATAATGTTTTTTGCAGAAATTTTCACTTAAACACAGACCCTTTGACAAGTCCTTTTTCTAGGACATGACAAATCTAGTGATACACTACTAAATGTATTCCTGAGAGGATGATGCTCTTGTATGAAATCTTTGAACAAAAGCAATCAATTTCAAAACTCAGCCAAGACCCAGTCAATAAACTATTGAATTGTGGAAAGAAATCTGAATGAATGATTACTGAAATAAATAAAAATCTATTAATATCATCTGTGTAGTTTTCACAATCTTTTTAACTTAGACCATTTTTATAGGTTAAATAGACTTAATTTAGTGGTAGTTTTTACAAATATCTTTTTGCATGCCATTTTGATTGGTTTAATTATTTCAACTTTGTACTGAATTGTGAGGAAATAATTACTTAACTGTCCACTAAAGGGAAGGAGGGAATTGTAGCAGAAATTGAATTCCTTTCCTCTCACATATTCAGTTAGACTTTTGAAAAACAATTTAAAAAATGTCTTTATCCCACACCAAAAAATAGTTTTGAGTAACTCTAACAAAGTATGAAATTGAACAGAGGATCTTTCAAAAGAGTTCTTTTTTCCATCTTTAAGTTTACTAAATTGCTTGTTCACTTCCAAATCATTTGATAGCATAAAATTCCCTTTCTTATATTCTCGGAAACAACTTCAAAACCTTAAATTTCTTGATCACAGTAAATCAGCTTAAATTATTATCTATCAACTTTTTGGTCTTTAATGACATGCAATGATTTAAAATCTTATGTCCAACTAACAATTAAATTCAGTTACTGCTCGTAAAACTTAAAAGAAAATTTTGATCACAATATGAAAAGTGACTTTTCTTCTTTTACTTAAAACCTAAATGCTAGATTAAAGGGGAAATCTCTCATAGCCTACATTTATAATTAAATGGAGTAAAGTATTTTGGAATTTAAAAATAGTTAAGAGGCACATACTTTCTACAAATATTGTTATCAATCAAAACTTGATCTTTAATTGGTCAGTCTTGAACTGAAATCATAGGTAAGAACTCCCAAAAGAAAACAAAATAATATGAGCAAAGCTGTTTTCATTACCAAGATAAATTGTAAAATATAAAAACTTTTGATACAGCAGCAAAAGCTTAGAGTTTTACAGAAATCAAAGTTTATTTCTGTGATTTTAACAAGCTCTCATCCCCCCCCCCCCCCAAAAAAAGGAAATAAACTCTGAACTTGTCCAGGATTTTAGAAGCTATTAGATACTTGTTTGAATGTCATTCATATTTTACAAATTTTATCTTTTCTTTGGAGGTTTTATTGGGGTTTAAATTTATAAAACAGCAACAAATCTCAACATGTTAAACATTTGAACTTACAAATATTCTTTTATAACTTCATTAAAATTATCAAAACTAAGGTAATTTTATAATCTTTCCTTAAAATAAAAATTATACCCCAAAAGCTTAAAGCATTCAGGAGATTTTAACAGGTTTTCCAAGAACTTAAAAGTAAAGGATATTCTTATCAGACTTTATAAAAAGGCAGATGTACCCCAGAACATTCCCAATTCCTTTTATTTCAGTCAAATATATTTTAAAAGTAAACTATACAAACAAACAGAAAATTATTAATGCTTAATATTAACTATAGCTGGAGAGTGTTAAAATTAACAAATCAAACTATAATGAATAATCATACAATGCCATTTCATGAAAAATGTGCAGTGAAATTTATTGGCAAAGCAGTGTCAAATAAAGCCCTGCTTGTTAAGTTTTAGGAATATACAAACTATACACATAGGTTTAAAGGTTTAACATAGTGCTCCCAATACACTTTCTAACAACAGAAAAGCATAAAATCTGTAGTTCAGAGATCTTTAAAGTTTTTAAAAATACCTTTAAAATAGCATAAGTATTAATATACTCTGGATTAAAAAAATACTTGATAATAAATATTTAACACATACAGTTAATCAATTAACTTAAAGTTGAGAAAAACACTTGACTTCAAAATTATTCAAAAACAACTTTAATTTTTGATGTTCATTAATTTTACCTCTGTGAAAAAGTATTTTAAAATATTTTGTTCAAATATTATAGTCTCACATGATATGACTAATATTTCAAGCAATCATCTTTGGTCTCAAATTATCTGCAATATCTTGCAGACAGTCATACATTTTTAACACAGTGATAATAAAACCATTTTTAGTCTTGGAGATCATCTACACTAACAGGTACATGGTCAAACAAAAACTACAGGGTGATGAACAAGAATACTTCAGTTGCGGAAAAAAAATTTAATCATAAAGACAATTACATTAACAGCATTATTGTAAAATTAATATTTCGTTTATAAATTAAAAAATTACTTAATACATCCGTCAAAATAATAAAATCATAGGCCCTTGATTTTACCAAAGAAGAAAATAGGAATTAATTGCATACTTTCAATGTTTTTTTTTCTTTCTTTTTAATGAATATTTTTCAAAATATAATCTACTAAGGAAGAGTAGGAAAAGAAAACATGATACATTAGCATGATAAAATGTTATGCGGGGAATGGCTGCTGATCTTAAAAGCAGAAATTTATACATTATATATTTAATAAACTTAAGAGTTATCTGTGCTAAAGTTTAGGATCTGAAAATCACAGGTAACAGAGCATTTCCATTTCCATTCCTATGAAATTATTTTCAGTTCACTTATTTGGGCTTTCATTTCTATTTTGAAAGTCAAAAGTTTATACTTAAAAGCTTTAAGATTGTATGCATATGTTCTTGAAGTAAACATTCTCAAAGCTACCAGTTTTTTTATAAAAGCCATTTAATTGCCATTAACTGTGAGTAAATGGCAACTAAAACACTTAACAGTGATAAAAAATAATGCATTTGTAAAAAAAGTTTGAAATCTTATAACAGAAATGGAAAATAAACTTTAGGTACAATCTCCCTACCTAACAAGCAAATGTCAAACAGTTTATGAAAACCCAGATCTTCTACTTTGTTTACCATGTTAGCAAAATGAGTATTTTATGTCAGTAAATAATGATAAGTAATCTATTAATTTACGGGTTTTTTGACCATACTTAGAAATAGTTTTTATAGGGGTAGAGGCTTGATTATGTGACTAACTGATACACACAAATATATGTATACATTAATATACATATATGTATTCATACATAAACATACATACATCTTCTTTATTGGTCTGACAGCCCATTGGGGGCCCTGACTTTCTGCAGAAGTCGCCTTCATTCCACCCACTGTGAAGCCTTGGGTATCCAGTTCAAATATATATATATATATATATATATATATATATATATATATATATATATATATATAGGGTGTTTCATATTGAATGGGACAAAAAGAAAGCATACCTGTGAACACTGTGATTACTTTATTTTGATAAATCAAATTTCAGTGAAACTATAGTTATCCAAGTTTCTATAGATGTTCTATGTGTGCGCCTCCGGTGACACGACAAGTATCTATGCGGTATTCTAATTCCTGCCACACTCGTGATAGAATATCCTTTGTTAATGATTCGAGCACTTCAGATATCCACTGCTTCAGCTGCTGTAAGTTTTTGGGAAATGGAGGCACGAACACTTTGTCTTTAACAAAACCCCATAGGAAAAAATCACAAGTTGTTAGATCTGGGGATCTCGGTGAACAACAAAGCAATGACATATCGTTTGTCCCAGCATGGCTAATCCAGCAATGAGGTAGACTATCATTCAAGTACTGATGTTTTTATGCCAATGTGGTGGAGCACCATCTTGCTGCAGAATGCAGCTGGGAATCGCTTCCTCCAAACGAGGGAACGATAAATGAAGATACTTTGGCGTATTTCAAAACACAGTATGCTTTCTCCTGCTTGGATGGTGCCATTTCGATTAACAGTGCCTCTAGCGACAATTTTGTAATCGAAAGATTTTTTGCTATAAAACTTTTATAATTGTATTTTCAGGATTAACTTGTTTCGACTAAATAAATCAATTACAGAATTTGTACTATGCTATTCTTTTTGTCCCATTCAATATGAAACACTGTGTATATGTATATGTATGTATATATATACATACATATATACACACACACACACATATATATATATATATATATATATATATATATATATATATATATATATATATATATATATATATATATATATAAATCACAAACAAAATTTGCAAAATACCTAAAAATCTACAATTTTAAAACTTTAAAACTGATTCTCTGAAAAATTTATAATTTCAGATAGGAAAAATTGAGACTATAATCATTCCTGCATTAACAAGCATGTGAAATTTGTGTTTGCCTTTCTTGTGCTACCCTAAATGCATGACAGTGTTAGCAGTGCAGTAATATTTACCATCTGTAACAGGAATCAGAACAGCCTGCAGGACCCATCCTTCAAAATAATTTAAATTCACATATAGTAAATGCATTAAAACATATAGTTGAATTCCATTTCAACTATCGAGGCATATTTTAGAACATTTTCAATTACACATCTTCAAAATCAAAATTTGATGACATGTATAACATTTATCAAAAATAACCAAACATTTATAACAACATTGAAATAATTGCATCAAGTTTGAAAATGTAAGAAGTTGCAGCAAAATTGCTAGGTAGGTAGTTCTGTGCACAGAAACAATGTAACTCAGAATGAAGATCAAAATGGAGGAGGCTCATGAGATAGATTTGATTTTTATACAATTTAGTTGAGGGAAAAAAAGAGTTGATACAAAACAATATTTTTATGTAGTTTACATAAAAAATACAATAATATAAACTCATTTAGGTTTAGAATTTTCAAATGTTTTACTACTACAGAGGCATTAAAAAGACATTGAAATTTAAATACAATGGTGGAAATTGATTTATGAAAACATGGATTTTAAACAAAAACTTCTTTAATATTCATTAAAAATGAATGAAATTTCATACATTATACATGCTATGTATAACAAATGATTTACAAAAATAAAATTTCATATATAGTAGTAAACAAAAACATAAGTTCAGAAAATAGATTTTCGTAATACACAAACATGGAAATTGACTTATAAAATATCACATTTCATTGGCTATTCTGAAGTAATGTGACAAAAATTTGCATAAAACAAAGTAACATGACATGCACAGTAGACATAAAAAGTGTTATATATTGGAAGCAATACGTTTCAGTCATCCTTTTCACGATGGGTAAATGAAAGGTATTGTCTGTGGACAAAAGAGCCAAAACTGATGCATATCTAGAATGTGGAAAATCTGTTCCAGAAATTAGTAAATTAAGAGATCTGTTGCTGTGACATATAACTATTGAATAGATCCAGCAAAATAATGGCAAAAATTTTAACAAAAAAGGTAATCCACGTTTAACAAAGATGGAGAAAAGTGGGAATTCTTCAACTTGCATCAAAAACCAGCCACAGTTCAAAGCAAATTTGCACCAGTATATCCCTTCCTGTTACTTCTAGATGCGTTAGACAAATTTTACTTTCTTCATGGAGCTTGAGATGGTCAAAAATGAAGTTTGGACCAAAGTTACTTCTGCATCACTAGCAGATGCGTTTGCGAGAATTACATGGTAATGGGCAACAATAGGAAAAAGGTTGTTTTCTCCGATGAAAAATTCAATTTCGATAGCCCAGATGGTTTGAAGTATTATTAGAGGGATCGCTGAAAAGAACCAAAATCTACATTCAGCAGAAATTTTGGTGGTGGAAGTTTGGTGATTTGGACAGCGACTGCTTATGATGGCAGAAGTGAAATTGTATTTCTAAATGTCACCAGAATTCCTTTGATTACAGCTTAGTTTTAGAAAATTCCCGTCTTCCATTTGCATGGCAATATTATAGTTTAGATTACATCTTCATGCAAGACTATGGAAGTATTCACACTTGTTATGTCTGTTATATTCGAAGTTGACTTTAAATAAAGACACCATTCTAGAATGATACGCTACTAATTTAATAGCCGAACACATCACAACAAGAAGTGGCTGTTGCCATACATACAATGGAAATACAACAATTCTCCCACGCTTAAAATGGAACTATACATGAAATGAAAGTTCAATTCGTGACATAGTCCTGTAAATAGGCTGGCTTGTTACATGATCGTAATGATCGCCGGGGTCCAAGCTGAGCTTGTGTATCTTGGATACTACAAGGTTGAGAATAAGTTTGTACATCTGGATTTTCGTTATCTAGTTGCTGTAAATTAGTTCCGGAGTCAGGTACTGTTATCCACAGAGGTTGTGCAGGCACTTGTACTTTATCTGGCAATTGGTCTTTATCAGATTTAGTATCGGAAGTAAAAGATACAGATTTCTTTGGAATTTCAGTTTTTCTCAACTGATCAATGTGTCGTTTGAATGTATGTCCATCATCTAAATTTACTTCGTAATGTAACTTGCCAAATTTTTGAGTGATGGTACCCAATTTCCATACATACTTATTTCTAATGTGGCATCGAACTTGTACTCTGTCTCCCACGCTTAATTGTCTGGCTTTAACTGCGTACTCATCATTTTGTGTATGTTTCATTGGTCGAACAGCATCAAGTTGAATGCGGATATTACGTTGTAAATACATTTCAGCTGGAGTTTTATTATTAGATAAAGGTGTTGCTCGATATCGAAATAAAATTTCTCGTACTTTGGCATACATTGACAGTTGATCATCAGCCATTGCTTTTAGACGATTTTTCAGTGTTTGTACATTTCTCTCGGCTAATCCATTTGTAGCTGGGTGTCCCGGTGCTATGTGTTTCTGAAAAATCCCATTCTTAGCACAGTATGATTTAAACTGATCACTCACAAAAATTGTTGCATTATCTGATACCATAACGTATGGATAGCCATGCACAGCAAAGATATCAGCAAGCATTTCTATAGTAGAAGCAGTGGTTGGAACATTGCGACTTACTTTGATCTCGGCCCATCTTGATTTTGCATCAACAACTATTAAAAAGAAACAATCCTGGAAGGGTCCTGCATAGTCAATATGTATACGATCCCAATTTTCTTTAGGTTCATCCCAGGGGTGAATTTGAACTTTTGAAGGATTGGTTTTGATTTCAGCACATGGTTCACATGTTCTTGAGATACGTTCAATATCTTTGTCAATTCCCTTCCAATAGATATACCGGCGAGCTAGTTGTTTCATTTTTGTTATGCCAATGTGAGTTCGATGCAGTTCATCTAAAGCAGCTTTCTGGAGTATTTTTGGTATTACAACCCTCTGTCCTTTGAAGAGGATTCCATTTTCCATGGTATATTCACAGCTAAGTTCAGGACTACTTTGAATTTCTTGCTTTATTTTTGACAAATGCTCATCAGCATCTGTTGCTGTTCGAATTGTGTCAGCATTTAACATGTCTGTTGATATTTCATTAATTGATACCATGCACACAAGATTTATTTCATTGTTAATTGCCATATCATTAGATGATTCTTTTTGAATTATTGGAGCTCTGGAAAGACAGTCTGCATCTATGTTTTCAATACCCTTCTTGAAAACAACTTCATAGTCAAATCCTGATAAAAATGTGGCATATCGAAGTAAACGACCTGAAGTCATTGAAGGTAATTTAGTGCTTGGATGAAAAATTCTTGTCAAAGGTCGATTGTCAGTTACCAATTTAAAGTGTCTTCCAAACAGATAGTTGAAAAAATGATTTACAGAAAATATAATTGCAAGCGCTTCACGATCAAGCTGTGAGTAATTTTGTTCTGCTGTAGCTAGCGATCTTGAAGCAAATGCAATTGGTCTCTCTTGTCCATCAACGATGTGTGCAAGAACACCTGCAACACCTACTGGACTTGCGTCGCACGTAAGTATTATTGGTAATGCTGGATCATATGGGGTAAGAGTTTTATCACTTCCTATTTCGATTTTCAATTTTATGAAAGCAGCTTCACATGCAGCTGTCCATCGGAAATCCGAGTCCTTTCGAAGGAGCTGTCGAAGAGGATAGGTAGTTGATGAATTATTGGGCAGGAAACGAGAATAATATGTAACCATTCCTAGGAATCTGCGTAATTCTTCCACGTTTGAAGGTCGGGGCATCTCCATTATAGCCTTGACTTTCTGTGGGCTTTTAGAGATCTTGTTGAATTCTACAACATGTCCTAAATATTCGATTTGCTCTTGAAAGAATGAGCATTTATTCCGATTCAAGTGAAGATCGTATTTCTTTAATCTTTGTAGGCATTGATCAAGATTCTTTTGACATTCAGCTTTTGTTGTCCCGTGCACAATGATATCGTCAAAATAGGACATTGTTTTGGGCAAGCCTTGGAGAATCTGGTCAATGACGCGGTTAAATTCGCTTGGAGCAGTCTTAATTCCAAATGATAGTCTATTCATACGATAGGTTCCACGATGAGTTGACAAAGTTTGAATTATACTACTTTCTTCATCTACTTGAACATGAAGATAAGCTTTGTATAAATCAAGGCAGCAGAAATATTTTGAATTTTTCAAACTGTTGAGGATATCATCAATTCGTCTGATAGGATAGTTTGCATTGACAAGACGTTCATTAACACCAGTTTTGTAATCAACACAGAGTCGAACGTTACCATCTGGTTTTGGAATTATCACCAGAGGTGATCCCCAATCACTTGTAGCTATTTTTGAAATAATTCCTTGTGCTTCCAATGTATCCAATTCTTTATTAACTTTATCTCGAAGGGCGTATGGTACATCTCTTTCTTTGTGAAATACTGGCTTACTTTTTTCGCGAAGTTGTAATGACACTTTTACTCCTGGAATACATCCTACTTTTTGCACAAAAATTTCGGGATAACTAGAAATAATATCATCATCATTGTTACTTATAGACTGCACTTGCAAGTCACTCGATTTTTTTTTGTTTTTAGAATCAATTTCTTGCAGGTTGATTTCAAGATGTCGTATCCAAGTACGACCAAGTAATGTATCGTACTCTTCCGGAACTATATACAATTCTTCACAGGATGTTTTTCCATTGTATGACACATTTACTATAACCTTTCCATCTGGTATAAATATATTACCTGTGTATGATCGGAAAGCAACACTGGAATTTTGAAGATCAGTTGAAATGTTAAGTTTGTAGAATTTATCACGTGGCATGAAAGTGAACCCTGCACCTGAGTCCACTTCAAATTGTTCTTCATGGCCTTCAATGTTCACATGAACAAAATATTTTTCAGCATCTTGTAAACCTTCTTTCCTATATTGGAAAATATCGATTACCTGGTTGACACCATAACGATAAAGTGATTCTTCATCATCAATATAGTTTGTAGAATTTGAATTTGTGGTGCCACTATTTCTTTTTTCTTCAAGTAATGTCCGAATGCATACCTTCCGGATATGTCCCGATTTTTTACATGCACTACAATGGAGTCGGTTGTAATCAGATTTGCAATTCCTTGCTGTATGATTATCTCGGCCGCAACGGAGACAAAGATTCTTAATTCCAAGTCCTTCATAATCGATTCTGGATTGTGAGTTTGAACGTGTGACTTTGGATTTGGTTTGCAAACTTGGGGGTTCGTCACGTCTGGGACTTCGATATCTCGAAACTTGGTTTACATTTTCATTAAAATCAGTTTTAGAAGCTGAATTCTTCGAAAGTTCTCGACTATCAATTTTTGACGCTTCTAAGGCTATTGCTTTTTTGGCTATTTCATCAAATGTAAGGATTTCAGTCTGTAAAATCTGCTCTCGAATTGAGTTATCTCGAATGCCGCGTACAAATTGTGCTCGTAAAAAGATATCCGATATTGACGTTTTACATTCGCAAGGGGAAATAAATTCACAATCTATAATATCTCGTCGAAGTGTTGCGATATAATCAGCAATTGCCTGATTTTCAGTTTGATATATTGATAAAAATTTATGTTGGGACACAAGAATATTCTTCTTCGGACAAAGGTGGGTTTCGAACGTATTCATTAGTTCATCATATGTCAATTCAGTTGGAGTCTTTGGCGATACTAATGCAGCTAACATATTATAATTTGATGCGCCAATTGAATTAAGAAGTATCTGAGCACATAACTCTTTGTTTGAGATTATTTTCTTCATGTTAAGAAAATTTTCAAAACGTTGTCGATAAAATTTGAATGATTCCGTTTTGGAATCGAAACATTCGAATGTCTGAAGTAAAACAGAATGTACTGATTGTTCATTAGCATTTGACGATTGTGGAACGCTTGCTGCTTGCATTGGTAATAGTTTCTCAAGAAATTGTTTTTGCTGAGTTTGAAAAGCAGCCATAAATTGCTGAAACTGATCAGCGTTCATATTGAGAACAAGTTAGAAATCGAGGTTTGAAACTTAGGCCTAACGCATGTACAGTACTTGAATAATAATAGTAGCAAAATATATGCAGGAAATGAATGTTCAATTTAAATATAAAGTGCGTTTAAAAAGGTTTTTACCTCGTCGCCAACTGTTATGTCTGTTATATTCGAAGTTGACTTTAAATAAAGACACCATTCTAGAATGATACGCTACTAATTTAATAGCCGAACACATCACAACAAGAAGTGGCTGTTGCCATACATACAATGGAAATACAACAACACTACAAATGCAATGAAAGATGGGTTTGACAAACAGAATATTGTTCTTTTCGATCATCCACCTAATAGTCCTGATTTGAACCCCATAGAAAATGTTTGGAGACAGCTTGTTTGAATGGTTTATGCAGATGAAATGCAGTACACATCACTTGTAGAATTGAAAGCTTCAATCCATCAAAACTGGAAACTAATTGATCAAAAATACATTCAAAATCTTATTTTATCAATGCCATCTAGAAAAAAAAGAAACTTTGATGGAGAAATGCGGCTTTACAAACTATTAATTTCAATGAAATGTGATATTTCATAAATCAATTTCCATGGTTGTTAGTTACGAAAATTTAATTTTTGGACATTATGTTTATTATTATGTACGCAATTTTATTTTTGTAAATCACTTGTTATATATAGCATGTATAATGTATGAAATTTCATTCATTTTTAATTAATATTAAAGAAGTTTTTGTTAAAAAACTGTGTTTTCATAAATCAATTTTCACCACTGTAGCTTCAGCATTATATAAACCTGAAATTATCTTTGCTACAAGCAGTGACAAAAGTAACTTTTTATAAAGTGAGTTATGAAATTTCATGTTGGAAGGGTTGGTGTTAAAATAAAGATTCAAAATCTTTACGCATATTTTTTTTTGTCATCTGAATTCAGAATCTAATAGGTTAATTTTATATTTGAAGATTTTTAGATATTTCATGCTTAGATAACAGCTTGTCTTCCTATATCAAACATTACTGAGAAATTAAATTATAATGTTTTGTTTTGTTGAGCTAGTCATTACATCTCTAACAAAAGCTAGCATAAAAATTGAACTATTACCAGCAAAAGCAATTAGCATTGATAGATTAGTGTAAATGACTGTTGTTTCTATTATTTTGATGACATACTGTGATTAGAAACTAATTGAAACTAACCTATATACTCTTCTAGCATGAATATTAGTTACCAGGATGCTACAGTATTTTGTTATGCAATATGATGAATTCTATAAACTGAAATTTCCCTTTCAAAACCCTTATTATTATGAATCAAACAATTAGAAATATTAATTGTAAAAGACAGATGCTAGTTCTAACAAGAACAAAATAAAGAGATTATAGTATATGCTCCAGTACTAAAAAAGTCAACATATTATACTCTGGTCTCGTATAATTGTTTTAGCTTTTTGGTTTATTTTAGCTAAATAGCCTCAGAAAAATAATAACTATAACTTGGGATCCTTGGTCTGATTTTAACAAAACTATGTGTTGAGTTCTTACAAAGTCTTGAGTTCCTGATCATTGTTTTGCTACACTGAATTACGTCTGATTAACATAGTTAAAAGTTTCATTAATAAAGATAAATGAAAAAATCTAAGATTACACTTGACAGCTATCAAAATTTTACAACAGTTTATTTTGTTTTCAATAGAAAATTTCTCTTTGAATCTTCAAAGTCCACAGTATTCAAAGATTGAAACACTTAAATTATACAAATAAAACAAATTATATATATACTAAATTCATGATTATATTTTTAATTATTTGAAAACTAAAATATTTCATTACAACTATTTTTGTAAAAATAGCAATGAAATCATAAATAACTACTGATTCTGTGACTAGAAAATTATTAGGAAAACTATATAATAACCCTAAGCTATAAAAATTAGCAGACACTAAAATAGGTTTTAGAATTGCTGGTATTTAGAGGAAGAATATAAGTGTGCTTTATATACCATAAATAGCCAATGAATAGGTATAGTTCCTAGTCAGAAGAAAATTTTTTAATAAGACAACCAAGAATGTCTGTCCTAACAGAAGGTTTAACATATTCTGATGCCTTATCATATATTGCTTAGTTGATACCCATCATAGAATATTGTGATCTTACAAAGTCTTATATGCTGCGGTATTTTTAGCTATTTTTTCTTATGTATTTGTAGTATCCTGAAAAATTTATAGTTCGATAACCTCTACAATTACAATGTATGTTCATGTATTATTAAACACTTGCCAAGTTTGTTGTAACATTTTGATTAATTGCATATTACTTGAGTAACAAACAAGTGATGTTTACAAAAATGCAGTAGCTAATCTTTTAAGGGGGTTCAATGTAGTATGCCTCGTCAAGGTGAGCCTTACAAAACATCAAATGCCATGCACCTTATTGTCATCTTCCTGTGGCCTAGTGACCAAATGCCTGGCATTTGTAAACAACAGTATTATTTGATACAGAACAAAGTAGTTGTCCAACCAGAACAATAATAATATTTATAAATAAGGCCAATACTTAGGAGATACATAAAATATCAAAAGTCTGCTTTATTCTGTATAACATCTAATTCTCTAGGTCTTCAGAGGGACAAAATTGAGCCTACCATATGGGGTTACAACAATATTGACCCTCTAATACTTAGAATCAAAAATGAGTATTGTGAGGACAATGTTTGAATGGTATCTGAATTTCAAATTTAAATTTTCATGTAAGCAATTAAAAAATTGTAAAATATTACTTAATTTTGACCATTCATGCAATATGAATGGTATAAGCAAAAATTTTCTGAAAACTGACCACAATAGGAATAGTTTTCATTTTTTTATGCAAAACATTAAGTTTTGAAAAGATAAGTTGAATCTAGGTTACATATTACAAAATTAAAATAATTTTCGAGCACTTATCTATATATATAAAACAGTTCCGTAACTGACTGACTGATTGACTGACAAATAACGCACAGACCAAACCGCTAGACCTAAAGGGCTGAAATTTTGCATGGTGATTTTTCTTATAGTGTAGGGGTGCACTAAGAAAGATTTTTGAAAAATTCTTCTTAAATTTCTTTAAATTAAATATTTCAACTGTTTCTACAACTTTTTTTAGGTTTGTATTTAAAATAATTATATGAGGGTTATAAAATTTATATCACGAGAAAGATCATAAAAATTCCTTTAAAATGAAATCTTTTTCGAATCTTTACCTCCATTTTCTGATTTTGGGGGAATTTTTAAAGATTCATTTTTAGAATTTAATTTATTAAATGCTGATCATGTGGTTTCTTTTTTTTTAAGATACTTTAAACTAATTTTGCGTCACATGCATAACAACAAAATGACAAAAAAATTTTTTTTTGCTTTCTTGCTGATGCGGCAGACGATTGGACAGTATCCAAAAAAATATCAAAATACAGTAGAGGATATGTTTCTCAAACTGTACTATATTAACTGCACTATATTCTTTAGTATGTTCTATTAGATTTAATTTGAATATTTTTTCTACATTATTTTGTCTATAAAAATATCTATTATGATTTTTTTATAAATATATATATATATATATATATATATATATATATATATATATATTACATCAATTGCATACATTGATCATTGTATTTATTATAAATAAATAAATAAATAAATATATATATATATATATATATATATTTTGGCATTAATTGCATACATTGACCGTTGTATTTAATTTGAATGTACTCCGTAGCAAAGTACAGGTATTCATCTAGTTTCATATACATATTAAAAATATAAATGCATTTTTAATTACGAACCATTTACCAATTTTAAACATAACAATTTAAGGCAACATGTGAACTTGAATGCTTCTTACTCTTGCATCAGAATAACTACTGTATGTCCCCCATGCACATAATTAAAAACTAAGTTGTAAAAGCATAACATAACAGTACAACTCAAATTAAGAAATTAAGAGCTTGGTAAATAACATCTAACTTGCTATCTCATTAGTAAGGAACACAGGACAGGTTAGAAAATGAGAACTTATATTAGTAGCAAGCACTAGCAAAGCTCTAAAACAGTGTTTCTCAACCATGAGTTTATTAAAACGAAGAGAATTTTGGAAAAAATCATTACATCATTTCATAAACATCAAATGTGTCTTTCACATGATACATACTAAACATGAAAAATTTTAAATTTTTCTATCTTGTGTCATTGATATGATACTATTTTACTTACATTCTGATAGATGAAATTTTTACTGAAATATGAATAGCTCCTATTAGAAGTTTTCAAGCTTGAAAAGGACATTCATTCTAACAGTATTTGCTAAAGAACAATTTTCTACCCTCCTTTAAATAATTTGTCTTTTTCTTTATATATAAACAAAACTTTTAATGACTATTACATATAGTCATTAGAAGTTATAGTCATGAAAAGTAGCAAAGCTGCTAGTTTTGTAAGTGTGGTAATATATTTTTGATATGTATATACATATGTACTTACAAGACAATGGTTTTGAAATTGTGTTAGACTAAATAAAGTGTGCGAAAAGAAAGAGATGTTTGTTTTTCTTGGAACATGTAACTTCAAATTAGTGTAAAAAATGAACATGTATGAAAAGAGTTGGATGTACCTAATTTTAAAAGGAGTATGTCCATTAATTATTATGCTTAGAGTGTGTTATATTGAATGACTGTTGTGATGAATGCATTAAAAAAGCCAATAATATGGTGGTACTTTTTTTTTTACTTCTATTTATCCTATTTTCTAAATTAGTCATCAAAATATCTTTAAAGCAGTTTCAATAGCAGAAATTCAAGGTACTAGTTTCATTTTAAGATCTCAAAATTTATATGCAAAAAAAGAAAAAGGTTTGAGGTATAGATGAATAGAAAATTTATCATAAGATGGTAATAAATGCTATTCTTAAGATTTGTAATTCCCTTACTTGTTCATCAACTATAAGACTGAAAAACTTTCAGTCTGAATTGAAAAAATAGTCAAATGCTGTTGATAGTAACAAAAACTTACTAGGGATGTCTTTCAGTGAAGAGGGCCCAAAATGAATCATCTTATCATATTAAATTGTAACTTTATAATGTTTAAAAAATTGAGTTTCCCTTTCCAGTGAAAGAGATCATGAATGCAGTATTGCCCATTCCTTCAACGTTTGCATATTTTGATGTACACTTATAAGCAAGTAAAATTTCAGTAGGGGAGCTACATAGTAATAGAAAGACATGGCATGCGAGCGTGTGTGTGGGTGGGTGGTGGTGGTGGTGAGGGGGGGGGGTAAAGGTGAATATTGAACACATATAGTTAAAACAATGTTAAGTATTTGTATTTATTGCATTAATGGTATATGATTTGTAGTATATCTACCTGGGGAAGTATAATGATTCTTTCATTAAAATATTTATGAAATAGGACATGATACTTATCTTACTTGTAAGGAAAGCAAATGAAAATCTTATTTTAGAATCCTGCCAGATCGGCAAAAGTCACATTCATGACTTTAACAGCAAGAGTTCAGATCTCAGATGCCCTTATTTGATAAATTATATCCCCAAAACATATTTTTTAAAAATACAAATACTCTACTATTTGCCACATTAGCTTTGGGAACTGTTATCGAGAAGAACAGAGGGGTTGAGAAACACTGTACTATGAAAAGCAGTCACACTATTAACAAAACGGAGTTAGCACAGCATCCACTACTTACAGAATGGAAGGTGGGTAGCGAGAGATGAAAGATGGGTAGCAGAGCGGATCAAGCACCGAACTGCATTTGCTTGCAGTCCGGTGCAGTTCAGAAGGGAAGAGAATGGGCCGGAGGTGGTAGAGAGGAGCTTTGAGGGTAGAGAGGTAGCTTCGGCTTGGGTCCCAGAGGACGGTCGCCTTCGAAGCCACATGCCGCTTCTTCCTGTACCCGAGAGGTGGCTGAATGGGCTCAAGAGTGCAGCAGCCCCGATGTCTGCATAGAAGATCAATCATCAGATTTGGGCCCAATTCGCAATGTTGGGATTAGGAAAGTCAAAAGGGAGAGGGGAGGTGTTCAAATTAGTAATAATAATTTTTAAAAAGATGAAACACTATATGGTAGAATTTTTCCTCATGACTTTGCTTTCTCAAATTAATGACAATAACTATCACAAAAACTGCCTTTAGGAATCCATTTGCATTTTCAACTATAATATTAAGTGTCAAGGGAAAAGGAAAGAGTAAAACCTGAACACCTTGCAAATGTGTGAAACACTACAGTAATGAAAGAAATGCAATAACGTTGCTTCCTGTACGGGTTTAAAATGCATGTATCTTCAATATCTTTGTTGTAATTAAGGAAAACCTGCTCTAAATCTATGGCAAAAAATTTTCAAGAATGTGATTGACTATGGTAACAAACATAAAACTCCTATAGATTTAAGTAGAGTTGAAAAAAATAATATGGAGGAAAGCATTTTTCTCATAAAGTGAATATACTGAACATATTTCACTGGCATTTGAGGTTTCACAGTTCTACTGATTCTGAATATGGTTAAAAATGCTACTGGATTCTCTTTGACAATTTTTGTTTATGTTAATTTTACGTTTAAGGTACTAATTAATTTTAAATTTGCAGAGCTTCCTTATGACATGCTAAATTAGAATCAAATCCAGCCCTATAAACATTTGTTGGGCAGAAAATGAAATCTGCGACTTATACAATAATGATCAACACTTGACATATAAATAAAACAGAAATGAACATACTTTTTGGAAACTTAAAGAAATCATTTTAAGTTCCAATTTAGCATGCAGTAGCCAAGCTATGACATAAATAATTATCTAGTCCTTACAATACATAACTATGATTTGCAGTCTATCTTCACTTGTGATAAGAAATCTAACAAGAATCAGTTAATAACAAAACAGAGGGAGACATACCCAACCATAAAAATTAACTTAAGATAAATTGTTTGTCTGCTTGTCTGATATTAACACTAAAAATTATTTTCATAAAATTTCTGATTCATAAGGCCTAAAGAGGAGGGGAAATAAAGACCATCTGAATATAAAAGGGATTATCAAAATGCTAGTTACATTAATAGGATAAAAGATATCATATAGTAAATCTAAAACAGTTAAATATATGAACAGTATTATTTCAAATTTAGGTACTTGAGTTTCTAGATAAAATAATTTATTAAAATCAAGGATTTTATGTTTTTGTAGGAATCTTTTCAGTCACCAAAGAAATCTCTTTCCACCTGGATAAATTTTTGAAAGGGTCTAATTGAAATTTCTTTATTATTGACATTAAACATACAGCCTAATGTGTTGCTTCTGGAGAAAGTTTGTAAATACAGGGTGGTGCTTAAGTATGTCTTTAGTATGAGAGCTCGGGAGTTCATGAGGATCAATATTGGACTACAATATCACTTAAGAGATCAAACCAAAACATTAGCCCTAAAGATTAAGAACAGATATAGCCAAAACCAAAGTCTCCAAATCCTCAAAACAATGTACTATGATATACCAGTATCTCGTTATAACAAAATATCTCATTGCTTTATGGCAACTCACTATCTCCCATTAATAATATATCATATCTACTGAATTAATTTATTCATAACACATTCCCTAAATACCTCAGAAATGAAGTAAGAGGCAAGGAAATACTTGAGTTATTTGAAAATATTATACAGATGAAAGAAAAGAATTTCTTTAAATGAAATCTCATTGGCTCAAGGTACAGTGATACTCAGATTTTTTTTTTTGTTTACCAGAGAGAAAATGTTTTGATTTGTGCAATAGTAAGGGATCCCAAATAGGCTGGCTACCCAATGATTAACTGGAATTGCTATTTTGCAATGGATGTAATACTATTTTGAATTTAAGATACAATACTCTGTACCAAGATAATACGCTAAAAAAAAAAAATAAAAGCCTTTGTGAATGACTTTCAAAGAATAAACATGTTGAATTGTCAAAATCAGCTGAGAAAATAAAAGTGCAAAAATGCACTGACTGCTTGAATCCTAAGATTTGAGCATCAGCAACTTCTTGTGCTCAGTATAGAAACTACTCAACCACTTTATACAGCAAAAATCACACCAAAACTATAAAAGGTGCTTCAACAAGTATTCATTTGCATTAAATTTATCCTTTTAGGACTTAATTTATGCACCACCCTCTGTTTTTGGGAAATAACTACTGATTATACAGCTGATAACAGTGTTCATAAATTTTTAGTTTCATGTGAAATGAGGAATGTGAAACACATCCTGCAGTGTTAAACAGAAAACAGGTTATAGACAAACAGACTGCCTTGATTGATAAATGGCTTTCAAGAAGCTGTTAAATTTCAGTTAGATTTTTAAGCACACTTTTTTTAATAACATCACTTTTTTTTGGTGTGGGGGGGTGTGTGTGAAAGATCAAGAATTTTTAAAGCAATTTTTTTTATATCAGAACTTATTTACCAGACAAAATATAGAGATAATAAAGGACAAAGAAAACTAGATTACTGCACATACATTTAAATAATCACAGCAATAACAGCATTCTTTCATTCAATACAAAACACTTGATAAAAAACAAACATGTAATGTCATTTGCTTACATTAGTAGAGCTTTACAAATAAAAGAAAAGGGAGTTCATAGACAAACTATACAGACGTATAAATAGACACTTGTCACATGAAAGATAAAGTAACCTTTAACTACTATGCATATATATAAATAAATACAGAAACATGCAAATGCAAATTAATGTAAATACATATACAAACATTCATAAAATCTACAAACTGCAAATACAGCGGTATGAAGTAAAAAGCTGAAAATGAAGGCAAGCAATTTATAATTTAAAGGGGACATCATCAAAATCTGTGACTAGGTATAAATATGATGATATTTAACTTCTAAAGAGTTTTTAAGTTGAAAAACTTAAGATTAAGAGATCACAATGATGTGATACAGAGCACATTTTGCTTTTTGCAAAAATGATCCATTTTTTTTTTTAAATCAGAGGATCCTTAAGGATTTATTTTTATCTCCTTCTGAACCATTTTGAATCTCCCACAGGTGTTCAGACTTTTCTGAGAATACATTTGTTTACTCATCAGTCTAAGAAATGTGTTTGCTACAGGGTGACTGTTCACTCATAGAAACTACTATTCCTATAACTTTTATCAATCCTATGGAGCTGAAGTTTAGCCCAGATACCAAGAATTCCAAATATGATGGAGATGCTCCATAATAGTTGAGTAAGTAAGTAAATGTAAGTAAGAGGTAGAATGTACAAAGATCATCACCGAGGGCAAAAAATTAAGGAGATCAGTATTGATGATCAACCAGTTACAGAAATATCCTGGCTATATTCTAAACACAGTAAACCTCAAACCCCCCTTTTATGCCACATAGGCAAAGTCAAAAAGGATGTAGGTAGTGTACATAATGTTTATCATCTTAAATATGTTTACTTCTCCATTTCTGGAAAGCTGTATTTCAAAATAGTAAATAAATAAAAAAGCTACATTTACAGTGTCTGAGTGCAAGAAAACTACATAATTTCCCAAGTAAACACTAAAATGGTACATACACTACGGAAGACAATTTATTTTTTAAACTAATATATACTAATTACAGGAAAAATAATGGCAAAACTTATATTTGAATACAAAAATTTTTAGATGTGTAAATAAGAGGGGGGGGGGGCAGAAAATGTCTCAAATCCCTTCAGAAGAATACTCTAAAGCTCTTGAAACTTTTTTTTTTGCCTACATCGGGAGACAGTCAAGAGAGCTCTTGAAGCTGAGTAATTTGACTCAGTTTCAGCTTATAAATGAGGACACAACAGCTTATAATTTGAGCTTATAAATGAGGACAGCATAACACATGATGAAAACATTGATAAAATGGTGAAAACATTATGAATAAAATTGATATTGTATAAAAAATAATTACTAAAGTTAAAATGCTTTCTTTTCTCAAATTATTAAATAAGGACACAGGAATTAGAGGATGAGGAGGGGGCCATTATTTAATATAAAGAGTCCCAGTGGTCAATAAATTCGAACTCACAAAGTCAGTGTGATTTTTGATATGGCTAAAATTTTAATCGTTGATAAATGTAAAATTATCATTATTAAAAATATAAAAACTATTGTTTCATCTTTATCTCTTTCTTGGACTTTTCCTCCAAAATTATTCAATGAAAAAATAGCTTCCGTACAATTTCTTATCTTCATACAATATAAATTCAGGAAAGGTAAAGAATTAACTTTTTGAGCTAAACATGGCTCCTGTCAGTTCTAACATGATCTTTCAAATACATTTCAAAATATTTTGAGTCCTTAGAAGCAGAATTACCCTCTATAGGATTCAGGATATCTTAGCGATAAGCATCTCAGAATTTGGAACTAAGAATGCTCAGTTCAAATCCCAATAAGCATCACTGAATACTCTTATGTCTAAGCTGGGTATAGGTCCATAAATCTGTTGGACGGAAAATCTTCTAGTGTGATTTATAGGGGTGTATGGGAGGAGAGCATAAGCTTCCCAAATGTCACCCCTGGGGGTGCTTGGTCAAAATTGTGATGGTACTAAGCAAAAAATCAGCCTTGTCGTGCCCAATACCCATGAGCTAAACAGGAGCCACATCTCTTTGCCCTGCAACCTGCAGTTGACCCGTTTAGGATTTATCCAGATAAGAGGCATAAGTAACTACAACAACAACATAATCTATATATATAAAACAGTTTTGTAACTGACTGACTGACAGATAACGCACAGACTAAACCGCTGGACCTAATGGGCTGAAATTTTGCATGGCGATTTTTCTTATAGTGTAGGGGTGCACTAAGAAATATTTTTGAAAAATTCTTCTTACATTTTTTAAATTAAATTTTTAAGCTGTTTTTGTAACTTTTTTAAAGTTTGCCTTTGAAATAATAATCTGAGGGTTATAAAATTTATATCATGCGAAAGATCCTAAAAATTCCTTTAAAATGAAATCTTTTTCGAATCTTTACCTCCATTTTCTGATTTTTGGTGAATTTTTAAAAATTCATTTTTAGAATTTAATTTATTAAATGCTGATCAGGTGGTTTCTTTCCTTTTTGTGATACTTTAAACTAATTTTGTGTCATGTGCATAACAACGAAATAGACAAAAGAAATATTTTTTTGTCTTGCTAATGCGGCAGACAATCGGACATTATCCAAAAAATATTAAAATACAGTAAAAGAAATGTTCCACAAACTGTACTATATTCTTAAGTATGTTCTATTAGATTTAATTTGAACATTTTCTTCTACATTATTTTGTCTATAAAAATATCCGTTCTGATTTTTTTATAAATATATATATTTTTTTGGGGGGGCATTAATTGCATACACTGTTGCATTTAATTTGAATGTACTCCATAGTGAAGCACGGGTATTCAGCTAGTCCTATATAAATCAAAATATTCCCCAATAAAACAAAAATGGTTCTACCAAGAAAAAATGAGAATTTTTTAAAATCTATGACTTAAATACATCTTGTGCTTCAACATTCTTTTTACCTCCTTACTGGGTACAAAGGCAGCTACTTTTCACAAAAAGTGAAAAATTCTGAAACATCAGCCCACAGTATCGGAGCACAATATTAAATGAAACTGTACTACCTCTTCATGACAATTTAACAATATTTACAGTATTCAGTTATGTATTTTTGGATCAATATTAGCAAATTCCACAAGCTAAAAACAAAACATTCAGATCCTGTTTAGCCAAAATGAACTCTTTAGTATTTAAATATAGCAAAAATTATAATTTTAAATTGATAATTTATTTAGACAAAGTCTTTCAATAAAATTTCAATCACACATTAATTTGATGTTTAAATAGATCAAAAAAACTAAGTTTGAGATAAAAAAATTTTTTTTTTTTAAAGTACCACTGTTCATTAACCAGACTGAAGCCATATCTTATAGTACAATCCTTGCTCCTTCCACCTTTTTCCTTTTCAGTATATAAACTACTGCATTCTTCTCTTCCACAGATCAAAGCAGTGATGTAGATTATCTTCTATTGATTTGTTTAGAAGTTCTAATCTTTATTTTTCCTTGAAAGTCATTAACTAAGAATAGGTCTCTTTAAACAGAAACCTGACTTTAAAGAAAAGTAAATCATAACAAGGACATGTGGGTTGAGCAAATATTTACCACTTAGATTTATTTTGGAAAAAATGCTCTCAGGCTCTTTTACTTATTTTTAGAAATCAAAAATGAGGAGATCCTAATGACTTTTTAAGGATCTGGGGTAGCATTTTAAAGGACTTCAGAAATGATTTAAAGTATGTTTTCTTCTTGAAGTGTAGACAGTTAAAAAAATTTGATTAGAAGAAATCCTTGTGATAATTTCTCTAAAAATATCAACTTCAGAAATTTGTAATACTAGTAACAAATAAAAAATACTCTTACAGGTTACAATATATTTGATTTTCACTGCATTGAATCTAATAAATTTTCCTCAGTAAACAGTATCAGAATGAGACATTAGAACAAACTGGTAGTTATACTACATATACATGTTATGGCCAAAGTTGGAAGTCTGGGCAATTTACGGTGTGGCTGACCACCTCTAGCATTGGGCAAGTCACTTGGCCAAAGCCTGATAAAAATCGAGAATTTATGAATATTTTGGGCTTTGGCTAGCCCATTCACAATATGCCGACAGTCATGAATGAATTGTTCAATTCATGAATTGTTCAAGGAAAAGGGGCCAAAGCTAGAAGTTTTGCAGAGCTGGATCATGCAATAACTGGAGTTAATCATACCAGTTTAATTCATATTACCACAGTGAACATCTCTTTAGTATAGTCAAAGTACAAAACATCTCTTAAAAATCAAAGAGAAATAGACAATTTTTCTTGAATAATTCACAAACTGACTACTGAGAGTTGGATGCATTGAGAACTGTGTGGCCAAAGCCTGAAGTATTAGTAAATACTCTTATCATTTTGGGCTTTCACTAAGTGACTTGGCCAATGAAAGAAGTGACCAGCCATTTCCCGAAATGATCAGACTTTGAACTTTGGCCGTAATACACACACACACACATTATATATATATACACAGGGAGCTGTGAGAGATTACTGAAATATACATAGGCTAACAAAAAAGCAAAAAACATTTCAGGTAGTTTCTAACAAAACTACTGTGGGTTATTAACATAGGATTACTTATCGTTGCTTACCTCTTTTGTATGTATATACACTGGTGTAAGAAATTAAGAGAATTTGTGGATTGGTCGATAATCTCTAGAACTACTGTACCAATTTTAATGAAATTTGATATGTACATACATTGATACAATACAAAACAAATAACCATTCAATAATTGTAATACACACGCATGATCGTGCGTAACACTCGTTGGAGTCAGAAGGTATGAAACGACCTTTATGGCGGAGGAGGTTTAATGGTCTGGGCAGGCATCATGTTGGATGGCCGCGCACCTCTCCATGTCTTTGAAAGAGGCACTGTGACTGGTGTGAGGTGTAGGGATGAGGTCTTAGAGCCCTATGTTCGTCTTTTCAGGGGTGCAGTTGGCCCTGAGTTCATTTTAATGGACGATAACGTAAGGTCACATAGAGCTCTTCTGATCGACGAATTTCTAGAGAGTGAGGATATTCGCCGGATGGATTGGCCAGCCAGATCTCCAGACCTTAACCTTATAGAGCATGTCTGGGACGCTCTGGGGAGGGCAATTGCAACTCGCAAGCCCCCTCCAAGAACTATCGAGGGAATGAAAACAGCGTTGCTGAATGAGTGGGACCAATTGCCACAGGAAATGATAAACTGCCTTATTTCAAGTATGAAATCACGCTGCGATACCTGTATATCTGTAAAAGGGGACCATACCCCCTATTAACCTATTTTTTTGTTTATTCTGCAACCCCTGTTTTATACCTTGCGACTCCAACGAGTGTTACCCACGATCATGCGTGTGTATTACAATTATTGAATGGTTATTTGTTTTGTATTATATCAATGTATGTACATATCAAATTTCATTAAAATCGGTACAGTAGTTCTAGAGATAATCGACCAATCCACAAATTATCTTAATTTCTTACACCAGTGTATGTCTATATATATGTACGTGTATATATATATATATATATATATATATATATATGTATGTCAAAATTTTGACACATTTTAGTACTTTTCTGTTTAAGTTGTCCAAGTGATAGACTGGGTTTGGCACGCTGCCAAAATTATAACTCACGAGGACAGACAGACGGACGGACGGTTTTAGTGTCTGAAATTTTCTTTTCCGAAGGACTGTTATGGAGGAATGTAATCCTATGTTAAAAAGAGTATTACCTGTATTTTCCCAGAGCCAATCATTGATAGTCATAAATTGAAAGTCCTTGAAAATAAGTACTTTATAGGGAACAGGAAGTAAACTAAAAAAAGGGACCTTGAGTGAAAAAGTAAGAACTTAAAAAAACTTTTTAAGGGCCCTTATAAACAGAAACTAAAAATAAGAGTTTTTAAGGACTTATAGGGACTATACAAACCCCGGCCCTACTATAAGTATTAAGATACTTTTTCTAATGAAGAATGATACAATTTTCCTACAACTATAGCCCCTTCTGATTACTTTAAAAATTTGCTCAAAGATGTGCTGCTTTATTGTTGTTTGGCACAATTATCCACATCTGCTTTCATAATTAAGCTCTATATTGAAATTGAAAACACCCTAATGCTATTATTGAAACACACTAATATAACACATTAATATTAAAAACACCCAACATGGATCTAAATCAGGGCTTACTTCACAGCATTTTCTTTGCCACTGGCAACAGTGATTTCAAGCACAGAGCATAACTTTGTTGATTGATTGCACACTACAAGAGTTAATTATAATTTCTAAATATTTTTCCCTTCAGTTTAGTTTAATAAGTTGGCACATCTTCATTCATAATTTTCTTTCCAATGGAGGATGGGGGGGGGGGGGACGATTTGGAGCACTTTCAGTGCCACCTCCTGATTATTATGCAAAATTTGCCAAACAATCTCTTCAGCAATATGGATGATTTTTTATCATCATTCTATTGCTGAAATGTCAAATATTCTGAATAATTTATCTTACTTTTCAGACATTCTCACAGATATTTGTAGTTACATGGGTATACAGGATGTTCTTTTGCTCTCAACCATCACAAAATACTTTGTATACCTTGAACATGTGCAAGTTACATACACTTTTTGACGAATGTGCCAGGATCTTAAGGCTGCTGTGTACTAACCCTACTGGATTTGCTCACCTCAGTGTTAACCTATGGAGAAAATGTGTCTACTATTAGAGCTACATAAATGCTGATAATCCAATAAAAATGGTATTTTCAGAAAGCTTGAACTTTTCTGCACCTTGCAACAGGATTCATTTTATAAATTTTGTCCACCAAAGGAAATTATGAACATTTAAAACACACTAAACCAGATTTTTTCCCCCTAATAACTTAAATTTTAAAATATTATTTGCATTTTTAAAAAAAGCCCCAAGGTGTAAAATTTCTTTCTCTATTAAGGAGTGCAATATAGAAAAAAAAATCTTTAAATTCAAGTCAGTAATCCTTGGAAAAATTTTCTCCACAGGTGAACATTGAGGTGAGCAAATACAATAGGGTTAGTACACAGCAGCCTTAAAGAGTTTAGTTATATTTATGAAGTATACACCTAACTTACAAATATCCGGTTTTAGTCATGCTGTTTGATCCAAAAAAGCTCATATATATTATATGACAGTATAATGTTACAGCCACACTTCATACACTTAAATACAGTTGAATGAGGAACATAAACATATAAAAATAAAACACTGCACACTATGTCTAAAAGAATGAGAATGTATTTCAGGAATAAAAGAGTCATTAATAACTATATACCTCCCTTCAATGGACCTCATTTCATTATGTCTATAACATCAATGCCAGACAAACATGAGCTTATCTGAGAATACTCAAGAAAAATTAACAGAATTAAATCACAAACAATGTAATTGAAAACACACAGAACATCTGAACTAAAAAATGATAGAAATCACCTTTTACTGACAGCATTGGGAACATTTTGCTTTTGGCAGAGCTTTCGATGTTGAACCGGTGAGTTGGAAGGACTCACTGATTTCTTCAACTGTGAGCATTCTCTGATGGGTTTGGTAGGCGAGACATATGTGGAAGCTTCTACAATACCAGGGGGGTGGATCGACCGAAGAGGTTGAGAAGTTGTGCGGCGTAATGTCAGCATTTCATCCAAGCTATGGAAACAGATGACATCGAATGGTCATCCAAGGTTAAATAAGGGAAATACATGCAGTAAAAACAAAATATAACAGTATACAGATTTAGGATTGTGAAAATAATTTGATGATGAATTTAGCTCATGAAAAGTTTATACATATTGTAAGAAAGTACTCATTTACATGATAATAGAGGAAATTAAATAGTTTAAAATTTTGTTCATAAAATGTTCAAGGAATTACTTATGGATACTGTAACAGTTCTTATAACAATATGCACTATAATGGCTGGTATACTGTTAAAATTTTTTATTAAATTAACCTGAATAAACAGTTTTCATATAAAAATTAATCATTTGGAATGCTAAGTATATAACAACCTCAAGCATAAAACTAATGGAACAGATGAGAAAATACAAATTGGGGCTACTAATTTTTAATGCCTTTCACAGGCAATAAATAAATAAAAATGAAAAATAAATAAATAAGAGGTATATACTAGCATTTCATTGAAAATAAAATATATATATATATATTAACTTTCATAAAGACGGACAAAGTGTATTTTTGCATATTCACAATACATTAAGTCCTTATATGAGGTCAGAGAGGGTGGGAGAAAGTACAATACCCTGAGATGTCACCCCTGGGGCAGTTCAGTCAAAATTGAGGTGACACCTGGCTAAGTCAGACTCCAACCCTTATGGTGCCATTATAAACTGGAGTCTCAGCCTGCAAGCCTATATGGACCTGGTCTGGAATACTTCCATCCAGGGGACATAACAACATGTTTAATGATCAACAGGGTAAAAACGTAAAGTTTAAAAGGGAAAAATACACTTCTGCTTAAAAGAAGTTCTTTTTAAAGCTTTAGGACAAAATTAAGGCTATTTAAGACCTTAGATTGTCCTATATATCCATTTTGTAGAGGATCCTAAATCAAGCTTGAAAATTAAGAGTTTCGTAGGGCTACCTTCAAAAAACCAGTGTTGTTCATATTATGATAACTAAGGAAACAAATTCTTAAAACTTCCAATATTAATGAAACAGTAACATTGAGAGAAAGAGAAAAGGGCTATGAAGCACATTTTTGTTGAAATACAATAGAAGTGGGAACTGCTGGATAAAAAAAAAGTGTAAATAACATATGATTAACAAATTTCTCTAACTCCCACTTTCCATCAATACATTTAAGCTGTCTATATACATGTCCTAAAATGCAGTTACTTACTGCAGAGTACCAGTGGTAATGGAACGTGGATGCCTACGGTTAGCTTTGATATGATTCAACCTGTCACCCTGAGTATCCTGAATGTTTGTCAAAGCATCACCATTCACCAGCTGCTTGTTGTTCTTCATATTACCCTGGAAATAACAGTACATTTATATATAAATAATATGTTCATTTGTAAATCCTATTATGACAATTACACTGCACCAGATGGGGCCCGTCATAGCTACTAAGGCCCTACAGTATTATGACAATTACATACTACATCAGCTTGTAATTGTCATTCAGTGAAAGATAACTATATAAAAAATTTTCTTATACTGAAATCATGGTGAAAGAGAGTAATTAAATTTGCCTCACTTCAAAGAAATATACAAACAAAAAATTATCTTAACTATTGTCTAAAAATAAAATAATGGAGTATGGTTTAAAATTAATTATTTTCTGACCTGGAAAATTCATTACAACAGCACTATTGCACACTAAGCTGTGAAGTTAATGATCTTTTAGAAATTCAATAGGAGGGACCTTGTCCAGTAACTCATTTACAGTTACAACAGTGTAAATTCTTAAGGAAACTAACCATATCTATCATGACCATAAAAACTGTCACTTACGATTTCAGAAAATATAATATTAACATGTATTTAATAAAAAAATTGTTTTGATAAATAATTATGCATGTGTTTAAATAAATGGAAGTCAGAAATAACAATGGCTTATCAAAATAAATTGAAGTCTAAATAATATGGCAACTGAGAGTAACCAAACTATTCAAGTACAGTGGAGTCCTGATAATCCGAACTTCGGTAATCCGAAAGTCCGCTTAATCCGAAACCAAAAGTCAAAAAGAACAAAGGTTACAATAAAACCACAGTGATACTAAGTAATATAAAGTATATTTCTGAAAATTACAAGAAAATTCAAAGTTAGACAATATACTGAACTATTACTAAACTACATTGGTTTGAAAAAATCTGTTAAATTCTTTTGTCGAAGAGAAGAATACATCTCCCTTGAAGCTAAATTATGCCAATGTGTCAGAAAAATGGTGTCTGCTGGGGTTGCAGCAGAATGTTGCTCTATGTAGCGTAGCGCTACATCAAATGCAGCCGCAGCATCTGAGTGGGATACCCTCTGCTCACTGTCTGCTTTACCTTCACTCTCGTCTGAGATGTTGACAGGTTCTTTCAAAACCATTTCAACAATCTGCTGATCATCTAAAATCTCATGGTTGTGATTGTCAGCTCGCCAGTAAATGACATCCTTAATGTTTATCATCTTGAGCTTTTCAATGAATGATAGTGTTTCATTTTCATCTTCGATTATTTATCCCAGCAAGTTTTTCCTGTATGATTGTTTGAGATACTGCAATAATATTTTGATCCATGGGCTGAAGCAAGGGGGTCATGTTTGGTGGTAAGAAAACAGCCTTAAAATTTCCACAAACTAACTTACCTATTGCTGTACTAGGCACTGTTCCTCTCTCTTATCACCCATTTCATCCTAAGACTTGGTTATATTTAGACAGACCTTATAAAATAAACTGTATAATCATATGTAACCTTATATATAAAGCAGAAATGGGAAATGGATCGTGTCTGTATGTTGAGTCACAAAAACTTAAGAACTGTGAGCCCTACTTTGATGAAATTTACATGGCTTAATGTTCTTGAAAAATCAGGATGAATGCGACTATTTTCATCCCACTACGACGTTCCATTCCCAAATTATGTTGGATGATTTATATAACGGAAGTGACATTGAAACTTAGTAGACGATTCAGATTTGAGAAATAATTACAATCATGAAATACATGTATATTCTAATTAAGAAAGTCTGAAAGTGGCATTGAAACGTAGCAGACAATTTAGTTTTGAGAAAGAATTCCGAGCATGAAATATGTGTATATACTTTTTCTATAAAAATTATCAGATTTGATGTGTTTTAATATTGAATGTGTTCTCAATCCAGTCAAACATTGATTCTTTTTCTATAATAATAAATCCATTCAAACATTATTGACTAGCTGTAAATTAATGCTTTTAAAATGCCCCAAAAGAAGAGAGCACTAGACTGGATCTGACAGAAGAATGTTTTTCGCATGGTCAGCTATATGTGGGAGTGTCTAGAGCAAGGAATCAATCAGAATTATACATTACCACAGATGACAAAAAAAGAAACAAAAAATTTGTGTACTGACAAGTATTAAAATAACAACAAATTAGTTAATAAATGAATTTTTTATTATTGAAAAAATGAAATTAATTTGTTTAGGAGTTGTTATAACTTTAGAACAGCATAACATTGAAAAAAAAATTAACAGAAACTGAATCCCGAGCGAAGCCAGGTAATAAATCTAGTATGTAATATTTATGTAATCACATGTTATGATGTAATTTAAGTTTATTTTAAGAATGATTTTGCTTAATCCAAAAAGGGTCTGGTCCCAATCATTCCGGATTATTGGGACTCCACTGTACAATTCAAAATGTCAACAGAACTCTTACAACAGATATAGTAAATAAAACAACTTTCAAATGCCAAAAAATCTGTGGGAACATCTTATATAACTTATTGACAACACATCCAAATTTAATCCAACATTAAATCAACTATCACAAAACAAAAAATTTCACTTACCTCAAAATCCTTTGAAGGGGCAGTATCATCTAAATCATCCAGACTATTCCTCACACTTAAGTAATTAACACCCAGGGACTTCTCTGTATTCTTCTGTAATCTCTCTCGAGGAATGGCAAGAGTTGATCTCTGGACTTTCTCATTCTTAGTTTTGCTAACTGTGCTTTTCTTAACAGAACCATGAGTCTTTCTTAACCGAAAGATATCGCCTTGAAGCCACAAATAAGATTGTTTCCTGATAAACATTTGCTTTAATTAAATAGAATTTCATCATAATAAATTTATAAAAATATACTTTCAAAAGAAATTTATGGTGAAAAGCATAGTTTAAAAATCAAAATGACTTAATAATATGATTTAAGTAAAACAATAAAAATGTAAGCATTCGAATAAACTTCAATAAAACTTACTCTAGAAGCCAAAGTTGTTGGGGGCCTACAATTGAACCAGGCCTGCATATACGTATCCATGCTATAGATTCTGCTGCAGTGAATCGGTAGTGCTTCATAATGAAACATGCTATTAAAGTTCCTGTTCGCCCTAAGCCAGCTGCAAGAGAAAATAATTAAGTCATATATTTAAAAACAAGAAAGTGTTTCCATACACTAAGGAAAACTATTAACTAAACTATCCAAGCAATTCATAATTTTTCTGCTACGGCTCAGCCTCACATCATTTCAGTGAGAGAGATAAATATAAAAAAGTTGAAGATAAGAATTTTAATGAAGGAACCAAAACCTTTTATTATTCTTTTAGAATGCTTATTTTTGAAATATTGAAAAGAACTATCATATAATTTTGCTAATACATACATTTTAATGTGTTATGATGCCTTAATTTCAGTTAATATTTAACTTCCTTACACATCAGTTTTCAGTGCAAACTTCAAATTAAAACATTTTAAAATAACTTGTAGATTTTAATGAAATACTAGTTCTTAATGATATTTCACTGAAAATTTTTTCAAACATACTAAATATTATCAGGAATTTTCCTTGCATTTTAAGTGAAAACTTTACATGAAACACTGATTTAGGGCAAAATCTGCAGCTAGATTCAGAATACAATGGCATATTAAATTAGAGAAATTTTTACAGTCAGTATAACAGAAAACAATAACCCATTATACAGTTACTCTGAAGGAATATCCTTTTACTTACACACACACACACACACAAACATACAAAAGAGAAAAATGCTCAGAGAATTATGATTTTAAACTGAAAACATGTTAGAACTTATCAAAAATTTAATTGAAAAACAGAAAAATTTCATGAAGTTCTTTATTATTTATTTTATCACCAGCAGATCATTCCAGACTTTTAAACTATTTCTAAGTTTGACTGCAGTATTATTAACCTCTTTACAAATATTTTAAGTATTTTGATACAGAGAAGATAAAGAATTAAAGAAATAAATTCTAAAATCAAACATATAGTTTGAGTTTAATAATTTATACCTTTACAATGTACAGCTACGACTCCTTTGGCCTTTTCAGCTAAGTCCAGAAATTCTCTCATAATGGCGTCACTTGGTGTTGTCCCATCCTCAAAAAATAAGTCTCGATGGTCAAAACCATTATCTACAAATACTTTGGCATCATAGATCTTTTTGTTGAGTCTAACAATGGTTGTCACATTGTGCTTACGGAAATAAGGAATATAAGTTTCAGGTGAATGCCTAGGATAACCTATTGATAAAAAAAAGCAACAAAATGTGTTTTACTACTCCAGAAAAATAAAATATATAACTGATGATAAAATATAATATTAATTTAAAATATTTTTATGACATTTAAAATAGACCCTAAGTGATTCTTCACTTAAAAAATGAATGCTTGATTTATTCCCAGTTTTAGAGGAAAGTTTCTAAATTATTTCCAGATCACTCAACAAGAACTGATATTTAACTATCAAAGCTTGGAAACGGAGCTTACTATTTTTTTCTTCTTCTTCGGCATTTATAAGAATGAACACAGCTTATAGTCTTCAATTTGCTTCATCAACAAATTTATAGTCTTCCCTAAGTTAACAATGCATATTAATTTGTTGGGAAACCATTTAACTGCTCATTTAGTTAATTCAACATTATTCCTAAAACTAATGTTTTAGCCAACTAATTCCCTTTCAATAAAACTTTGACTCTTCATGAAATGTTTCACAGAGGAGAGAAAAATCTAAATGTTTCTTGAACTAAGCAATAGATGGCACCACTAAGTAAACAACATTTAAGGATTTTTTAAAATGTACAAAATTAATTTCAAAATATTTTATTTGAAACGAGCTACCTGATCAAACAGCAGAATAAAATAGAGAACTGCAGAAAAATGATCAAACACAAACCCTTACGAAAAAAAAAAGGTAGCCTGAGAATTTAATATCGACAAGTAGTTAAAAAGATTAACAGGAATAGAGGTGATAACCAATAAGTTTTAATCAACAAGAGAGGAATGAATTCAATTACTTCACATAATTTACAATTTTTAAAAAAACTTTTATTTTATTCCATGTTACATTGTGGTTTTACCTTCCACAATTACGTCCTTCGAGCACATTTTCAAGAGATGTCCTAATTTCAGTGCCATAGACATGAACACATTGAAAGCCCAGAGTTTGCTTATATTATTTCTTTTAGTGTTGGGTTACAAATTTCAGAAAGATTTTTCATAAAAGAAAAAATACAAATTAAAATCAATGCAAAGAAAATTACTAAATGGAAATCAGTAAAAATTATCTTCACATCTCCAGGGAAACACAACATATCATGATAAGTATAAAAGTATCAAAAAAATTTTGCTGTACAAAATGAGAAAATTATAGGATTCCCTGAAAAGAGCAAATGGAATTAATTTATTGAGAGTTTTGATAGCTTAACAATCAGTTGTAAATTACTCATATCTCACAAAATTTTATACTTCTTTAGGAATATTTAATAGTATCTTATTATAAAAGAAAAATACTTCAGGTTTTAATCTGTAATTTAAATTCTACACTAAATATACAAGAACAAAACACTTACCATTTTCAATTTTATTTTTGGGATGAGGACCACAGAATGCAATGAATTTTTTTGGAACAATCCAATTTAAATCCCCACATTCAACTCTCTAAAATTGAAAAGTATACATTTGTTAGCTATGAAAATTGAAAGCAAATAAACTATCACTTTCTTTACAAAAATACTCTAACTTTTAAAACAAAACATGTTAATATCAGTATCAATACAAGTTAAAAGAAAAATCCAAGAAGATAATTAAATATTAAACTTTTAATAAATAATTTCTTTCTATAATTGATTTTTCATAAATAAAGTAATTTTTATGTTGTTTAAATCCATTAATTAGTTATGAATCTTTTCTACAAATGAAATTAATTTTCATCAATAATATTCTTCTAGTATATAAAAATTTCAATGTTTAAAATATCCCACCAATAAATATCTATATAAAACTGGAAAACTTCAATGAAGAAGTATGCTCTATTCATACGAGATGCTGGGAAAATGTTTGAAAACAATATATATACCCAGCCATAGTTCAAGCAGCAGACTAAACAATTAATAGATTCCCCTGAGTTCAGTAACACTAACTACTTGGTGACAAATGGGAGCAATATTTGTATACTGAATATCTTTGAATAGTTAGACAGAAAAAAAAAATTAAATGAATTTAAATCTCACTGCATACGTAATACATTTTTACTACAGAAGCTACCATGCTGATGTTAAGGTTCTAGGAACAAACTTAAAATATAATGCCTATGGAATGAATTCTAGACCATAACTCATGCAGAAACAGACAAGCCAAGATTATATGATTCATTGAAAGATGCCAGTACTATTATTGTACAGACAGACATGCACTGTGGTAAACACAAAAGAAGACAGACAATATATTTGGCACAATGCTCAGAGCAAGGAAAAGATTTAATTGTTTTCTAAAATTATAAAAATATATAAGTACATTAGCATAGAAACCAGATTAAAAGGACCAAAATGTAAAATCATTCATATAAAAATGTTATCTAATTTACTAAAACTTAATCATTAGATAATGAATTTGAAATGGGAAATTTATTTCATAGTAGAATTAATTTCTCCCCTACCTCTGAAAAATGTATGAAGAAGTAGATACATGAAATACAAATAAAAGGTACAATTAAAAAAATAAATCAGTTACAAATGTCCCCATGGCTACTTAACAATTCTTCAAATGTATAAACAAAATAAAAAATTCTATGATTTTAAGTGCAATATTCTTTATGATAATGATTTAATTTGTGGCGACAAATAAGATACTCTAAGCATAATTTTATAAATATGTTGGTCAAAACTTAAACATTTTGTTTATGACAGAATCAAAGATCCACCTGAAAATCTACAAATTATTAAAGGTGTACTTTGAGAAGTTTACAGATATTCAGAATATGAGATTAATAATCAAACTTAAAACTATATGCTATATCCACAACTAAAAAAAATATATCACTCATAACATATCCATTATAAGTCATTACAATTTTTAAAAAAATATTTGCTTGGTATAAACTGCTGGTAGTTTTTAAATAGTTATTAATACAACTTGTATTTGAAGCTTAAATTTGAAGTACAGAAAAAAGTATAACAAAATTTATATGTCATTTAGAGAAAAATTTTCCATTATTCTCTGCATAATGTATAAAAAAAATAGTATATTTATTTTTGAATATTAAAACATAATGTGATGAATATTTATAAATGGAAGTTATAGCAAAAAATAAAGATGTGATTTCATTTATCTATACATATTTGATACCTATATTTGATACCTAAAATAAAAACCATATATTTATTTTAAAATTCATATGTTAGTTGATCCTTTATGTATAAGCAAATATAACAATAAATGGGACTGATATAATTAATTTGGTCTTAAAAAACTAAGTACTACAAAAGTATCTTGAGGTTTAATCTCGCAAAATTAATCCTTCATGGTTATAAAAAGCAAAAAGTTTTATGAAATATTAATCATCTTGAGAACATAATTCAACAACATTAAATACATTTGCATTATCTCAAAGGAAAATTAATTATTACCTCATAATGTTCATATTCATTCAAATCAAACTGATCAAAGTTGAAAAAACCATTGTTTAAGGCCTGTAAATGCATAATTAAGAATATAAATATTCATAATTCAACAATAAGAATCACAGATACCATGCGGGAAGACTTTACTATAAATTAGAATTTTAATAGGAAAGAACTTATTCAGATACCTTCTTAATAGCTCGAAAGCAATCCAGCAGTCCTAAGTGGTATGCAGATGGTCTAACAGAGGCATCCCTGAGATGAAAAAAATAAAGATAAAAAACAATTTAGTCCTTTTTATGATAAGGTAGTAAGAAATACAAATTTCCACGTTTAAGGTACTCAACCAAAGAAACTTTTTAGTATTTGCGAGAAACGACTTAGGACATTTAATTTTAGTAAGTAGAGCTAGTATTTTTGCAGAACCTTTAAACTGAAATTCTTGTTTATAAAGTCTTTCAAATAATTCATAATTTTGCATATTAATTAGAACTATAGATAACTAATAAGGTAAAATTGAAAAAAAAATCTTTAATTACTCATATAAACTTAAATACAACATTAAATTTATTAACATATATATATATATATATATATATATATATATATATATATATATATAAAATTGTCTTAATTTTTTTTTTTTTTTTTTAAAGGAAACCAAAAATGTCATACTTTATTCAGAAATATACACTATAAAGTGGGAAACTATTAGTGGTAACGCATAGTTTAGGAAGTAAACACCGAATACACGTGGTCCAAAGTCCAGTTGCGACTTTGCAAACACCAAGAGTCTGCCGGCTTTGTTGGATGGGGTAATGTTTGGTTTGTGTGCGGCAACATATCCGTGGATATTGAGGGCGAGCAGTTCTTTCCGCAAAGTATTGGGGTGCACCGTGATCTCTAATGCCTGTTGAAACTCACTGTTGGTGATTTGGAGTGGTTTCTTGCGGTTCTTACGAACCTCACGCTTCACGACATGCCAATCCCGTTCGGTCAGTTTACGGGGATGACCAACGTGTGCAGTTCGTGTCCCGACTCCCGTAGTCTTCCACTTCAAGACATCACCAACAACTGACCGTGGCTGTGATAATTCTACCGCAATTGCTCCAAGAGACTTTTCACTAATGTGACAACCAACTATAACACCTCTTTCAAAGTCACTAAGTTCCTTTCGTTTCGACATATTGTCACAATTTCACGCAGAACTAATGACTTTACCACTTCGAGTATCGTATATAACTTTAATAGGTCACGTCCGAGCACTGGATTTACGTAAAATCCGACATGAAGTCGGATTTTATGTAAAACCACTGGCGTCTGGTCCATTAAGGTAGAGTAGTGTATATATATATGTGTGTGAAGGAGGAGAACATCCCTACCCCTCTTTTACATTCCCGTTGCGCCTGCGTGCGCAGCACACATAAGAGACGAGACTTACCTTTGTTAGTTGCCAGAGAAAGCGGTAACGCTTAGACCACTGGTTCTCAACGGGGGCGGTACCGCCCCCCCCTGGGGGCAGTGGGAGGATGCTGAGGGGCGGTGAACTGGTTTTGGGCTGTAGGGGGGCGATGGGTATGTTTTGGGCGGTAGGGGGGCGATGAGCATGTTTTGGCCTTCGAACTTAATTTTAAAACTCCCAAAAAAGTTTATTAAATCGATTATCCGGTTTACACTATTTGTACCAGCAATAAAACGAACTTACGCGACGGCTCCCCCTCACGCAATTCTAACGGTGAGATGAATTTGTATTCTAGGTAGGATGACCTTGAAGAACTCTGTTGAAATGTTAGTTTAAACTTATGCATATTGCCAATAGATGGCACCACCAATCATCCACCATTCTTGTATGTAATGTATGAATAAAACTTTAGTCTTCCTACTGCTACCAGAGAGGTATGTTGTAATTACTTTATTCTTGGACTCATGCTGTATTTTCCACTAAAGATAGGTTCCTTTTAGGTTATGGGCCCAGAAAGGTTCAAGAATAATATATTTTGTAATGTTTAATTATTTATGTTTAAGTTATTTATTTCTATACTAACTTTTAGAATTAATATACTTAGATGTTCAGTCACATGGCATTGGTAGGCCTAAGTAATAAAATACATGTGACAGTGTTATAAACGTTATTTTTAACTTTGGAATAGAATTTAATACTTATCAGGCAATTCTAGATTGAGAGTAATATATTTCAATAAGAAAATTTTATTGTAATTAATCTCAAACTTAAATTTTTTGACTGATAGATTTGTAACTGAAGTTAAAATTAAACATGCCTGGAGGAGACTCATTTTGCCATAAGCAGTTAATAGGTAGGGCTAATTTTATAGATTGGCAATTTGCAATGAAAATGCATTTAATAAAAAAGGATTTATGGGTATATGTTGATGGAACTAAGGAAGATCCAGCAAAGGATGCCAAAGCCTTGTCCTACATTGTAGAAGGGGTTAGTGAGACCATTTTTAATGATTTGAGGGAATTAAGTAGTGGAAAGGAAGCTTGGAAAGTTTTAACCAAAACTTATGATGATAAAGGGATTACTAGAAAGGTTTCAATTATCAAAGAATTGGTTAATACACGGTATGTTGACTGCAAAGATATGTCTGATTATTTGCACAAGGTGATATCAGCATATCAACAGTTAAAATCAACTGGTGTTAAAGCTGATGAAGAGTTAATTGCTGGGATAATTCTAGCAAATTTACCTGAACGTTTTGAACCTCTTATAATGGCACTAAAAAATTGTGGTGAGGATATAACTGTAGACAATGTTAAAACCCGTTTAATGGCTGAGGAAGTTAAACCTTTTGTGGATAATAATAAGGAGCAAGCTTTTGTTAATGAAAAATTTAGAGGAAAGAAATCATTTAAGGGAAAATGCTTTCGGTGCAACTTATTTGGCCATAAAAGTTCAGATTGTCAAAAACCGCCTCGACAAAATGGGTATGATAACAAATTCAGTAAAAGGGGAATATCACAGCTAAAAATTGGTAAGAGGGAAGAAGCTTATGTAGCAGAAATGTATGTTGTAAGCTCAAATCCAAACCCAAATACCTGGTATATGGATTCCTGCGCCTCATATCACATGACCCCATATAAAGAGTTAATTAGCAACTATCGAGAACCTAAAATCCATCAAATAAAAACAGGGAGCTCTGTTATAGAAGTTGAGGGAGAAGGTAGTGTAGCTTTTGTTTTATCTAGAAATGGAGAGAAAGTAAATGTGACTTTCAGAAATGTTTTGCATGTTCCACAGTTAACAGCAAATTTATTGTCTATTAAGTACCTAAATAAAAATTTTGGAATGATTACCACCTTTACAGGTGAAAGGTGTTTTGTCTATAAAGATGATCACTTAGTAGCTACTGGAACAGGTGTTAGTGATAACTTATATTCTTTAGACTTGCATACTGAAATGGCTTTAATTAATACCAGGAGCACCTCTAATGAGTTATTACATAAAAGAGTGGGTCACTTAAGCGAAGGGGGCATGATAAGGTTAAAGGATATGGTAGAAGGTTTTCCTTTTAGTGGAAAAATTAGTGATTGCATACCATGTATTAAAGGCAAAATGCACAGAATGCCATTTCCAAAGGGTAAAGCTAAGCGTGCAAAGGGATTATTGGGAATAGTGCATACGGATTTATGCGGGCCCATGAGTATTGCATCCATTGGGGGATCTAGATATTTTCTAACACTAATTGACGATTTTTCCAGAATGACTTTTGTCTATTTCTTAAGGAACAAGAGTGAGGTCTTTGGAAAATTCAAAGATTTTCAAGCACATGTTGAGAGGCAGACAGAAAAATCTATTAAGGCGTTACGGTCAGATAATGGAGGAGAATATATAAGTGGGGAAATGGATAGTTATTTAATCTCTAAAGGTATCCAACATCAGAAGTCCATTCCTTATACACCAGAACAAATGGGGGTAGTGGAGAGATCAAACAGGACCTTAGTGGAAAGGGCAAGATCAATGTTAGCTGATGCTCATCTTGATCAAATGTATTGGGCAGAGGCAATTCAAACAGCAACTCATTGCAAAAATATATCTCCTACCATTGCAGTTTCAGATATGACTCCTTTTGAAAAATGGAGTGGGAAAAAACCAAATCTTGAGTATCTTAGAGTGTTTGGGTGTCGTGCATTTGTACATGTACCGAAACAAAAACGTTTAAAATGGGATGTCAAGGCTAAAGAGCTAATGTTTATTGGTTATTGTCAAGACAGGAAAGGGTATCGTTTGATTGATCCTACGACTTATGAGATAACTAATGCACGAGATGTTCATTTTTTGGAAAATGACATGTATTTTCAAAAGGAATGTAAAACATCAGAATTCTTTGATGAGTCTTTATTCAGTGGGAGAAGTAGGGTTAGAAGTAATTCTTCAGGCAGTGAGGAAACAATAAATAACACAATCAGCAATATACAACATGAAGTAGTTGATAATAATGAGGATAGAGTTAGACCAGAGAGCCCAGTTGCCATAAATGACAGGGATGATAATGATAATGGTTTAAATGAAAGTAATGTGGTTAATGTTGCACCTACTTTGGGACGTCCACATAGGGAAGTTAGGCTTCCGAATCGATATCAGGATTTTGATACTAAAGGTATGCCAGATTTACAAATGCCAAATATAGATCATGTATGCTATGTTAAATCAATGACTAGTGATATTCTTTCTGAACCTAAAACCATTGATGAAGCACTTAATAGTGTTAATGCAAATCATTGGAAAGAATCAATAGCTGAAACTATATCGGGCCACATTAAGAATAAAACTTGGGATATAGTAAATAAACCTAAAAATAAAAATATAGTTGACTGTAAGTGGGTTTTCAAAATTAAATATAACTCAATCGGGGAAATTGAAAGGTACAAAACTCGTTTGGTGGCAAAAGGCTTTTCACAAATTGAAGGAATAGACTATGATGAAACATTTTCACCTGTAGTACGATATGTCACTTTACGTGTTTTGTTAGCATATGCAGCTATATATGATTGGGAGATAGACCAAATGGATGCAGTCATGGCATTTGTTCAAGGAAAACTAAATGAGGAAATTTACATGAAAATCCCTGAGGGTTTTAATGAATATTATCATGAAAATTTGAAGGGGAAGGTTCTAAAACTCAATAAAGCGTTAGACGGCTTAAAACAAAGTGGCAGACTTTGGTATCTTATGTTGGAAGAGGGGTTAAAGGAAATGGGCTTGTGGCAAAGTTCTTTTGATAGTTGTGTATTTATCAACTTAAATGAAAATAATGACCTTGTAATTGTTACTATTTATGTAGACGACTTGTTGATCTTTAGTAATTCAGTGAATCTTAAAAATTCGATAAAAGAACAACTAAGTAAACGGTTTGAAATGAAAGATCTTGGACCAGCAAATTATTGTTTAGGTATTAAAATTGAACGTAATAGACCTGCTGGGTCCATTAGCCTGAACCAAACACAATATGTGGAGAGTACCTTACATAAATATAACATGCATGAGTCCCATAGTGTTACAACACCTCTTGATCCAAATCAAGTTCTATCAAAGCTTCAGAATGGTACACTAGAATGCAAAATTAAAGTACCATATCAAGCTGCTGTTGGGAGTTTGCTTTATGCATCTCAAGCGACACGACCTGACATATCCCATGCAGTAAACACAGTATGCCAGTTCTGCAACAACCCTGGCAATATCCATTGGACATGTGTGAAGAGAATCATGAGGTACCTTCGTGGAACGACTGGAGCTACTCTCAACTACTCAAAGGATCATAGCAGTGATATTGTTGGACACTGTGATTCCAACTATGGAGGTGATGTAGGAGATCGACGTTCAACCACTGGCTATGTATTTACAATTGGAGGAGGAGCAGTATCTTGGTGTAGTAAGCGTCAACCTACGATAGCTACAAGCACGACTGAAGCCGAATATATGGCTTTATCAGCAGCTGCAAAGGAAGCCATATGGCTTAACAAGATTGTGAAGGAATTGGGTCTTGCAGATGTAAAACCCATTGTGATTTTTTGTGATAACAGAGGAGCTATTGCTCTATGCAAAAATAATGTCTACCACGGTAAATCAAAACATATTGACATTAGTCATCATTTTGTGCGTGAAGCTTTGAAGCTTGGACATATAGATGTACAAACTGTTTCCACATCAAATATGATAGCCGATTATTTGACTAAAACTGTCAACAGAATGAAACATGAACTATGTGCAAAATCTATGGGACTAAATCTGTAATGTGAACTTTTATTCAACTGCTGTAAATTTTTTTTGTTCACTTTATCTTATTTTGTGACAGAATCTCTCACTGATTATATGAAAACTTGATTTTGTTAACTGTTTAAACTAAAGTGGGAGTGTTGAAATGTTAGTTTAAACTTATGCATATTGCCAATAGATGGCACCACCAATCATCCACCATTCTTGTATGTAATGTATGAATAAAACTTTAGTCTTCCTACTGCTACCAGAGAGGTATGTTGTAATTACTTTATTCTTGGACTCATGCTGTATTTTCCACTAAAGATAGGTTCCTTTAAACTCTACACTAGGATTCTTCTCCGATCCCTACCAGCACAGCGTATGCGTCAGCTGTTTTCTCGCGCAAAGCAGAGCATGCGTTGAGTGTTCTATGAATGTTACATTTGACCCGTGTTTCTTGTGTTGCTTTTCGTTCGCTTTATTTCTGTTTTTTCCCTCAGTTTCGATTTACTTTCATTGTTTATTTGTCCAGTCGGCTCGGTAAGTGCGCTTATTAGTTCTTTATCGTGATCATGAATTATTAATTTAGAGAAATAGTTATCTTTCCCTCATCATATTTTGTTGCCGCCAACGATGTCGGTTAATAAAAAGAAGTGTCGTCAATATAGTTCCCCGTGCTTGAAGTTCGGTTTTGTTCCTTCGCCGTCGAACTCGCAACTACCCATGTGTTTACTTTGTAACCAAGTGTTATCTAATGAGGCAATGAAACCGTCTCGTTTGCAGGAGCATCTGCAAAAAATTCATCCTGATAAACAAAATAAAAATTTGTCGTTTTTCATAAACACCAGGGACAAGTTTCTGAAGGCACCGTCTATCTCAGGCTTACTAGCAACCTCATCAAAAAAATGCGACGATGGTTGCCTCTTATAATATATCAAAATTGCTAAATCAGGGAAAGCTCATGCCATCGGCAAAGAGTTGATACTGCCGGCTGTCAATGAAGTTTTAGAAACTGTTTTACACCATCCATCCGCATCCAATGTTATTAAAAATGTCCCATTAAGAATTGATACAGTGCGACGACGAATTGATGAAATGGCTGAAGATGTTGAAGCTTCCTTATGCAAACTTTTGATACCCACCGAATTTTCTCTTCAGGTTGATGAATCAACCTTGCCAAGTACTAATGAGGCTTTACTGTTAGCGTACGTCCGGTTTGTGAAGGAAGGAAAAATTATTCAAGAGATGCTTATTGCAAGAAACTTGATTTCAGATACTAAAGGTGAATCAATTTTTAATACTGTCAAAGATTATTTTCAAGAGAAAAATATTCCTCTTGCGAACATTATGTCTGTTGCAACCGATGGAGCTCCTGCAATAGTGGGTCGTCATCGTGGGTTCATTGCCCTTTTGAAGAAAGGAGTACCAGGTATTTTAGCTGTTCACTGCGTGATTCATAGACAGCATTTAGTTGCAAAAAACCTCAGCGACCGTTTTCATCAGTCATTACAATATGTTATCTCTGCTGTGAATAAAATTCGCAGTAATGCTCTCAACGATCGATTATTCGGGCAGCTGTGTAAAGACAACGATGAAGAATTCAATTGCTTGCTTCTACACACCGAGGTTCGCTGGCTCTCCAAAGGCGCCTGCCTCAATAGGTTCTGGAATCTTTTCGACTCTGTACTTGAGTTTCTCGAAGAGAAAGATGTAGCTCTGAGAGATAGATTGCTACAATTTAAGATTGATGTTGCTTATATGACCGATTTATTCGCAAAATTCAATGGAATTAATTTGCAGCTTCAAGGCGAAGAGCTAATTTGATCACAACGAAATCTATTATTTCTGCCTTCCTAAAAGAACTTCCTTTGTGGAAGCAGAATTTTGGTCACAACGAGTTCAGCCAGTTTCCAATCTTATCGGATCTGCATAAGAGCAGTGAAATCCCCTTCGATGAAACACAAGTTTACTGTTAACACCTTGAGTCTTTGCACAAGGACCTTTCTGAGCGTTTTGAGGATTTTTGTCCCTGGAAGTCCCTCAATGGGTCATGAACCCTTTTATGAATATTGAGACAGCAGAGGTTCAGATTCAAGAGGAATTGGTCGAATTTTCAACTAATGAAACTTTGAAAGCCTGCTTCCAGGGTGGTGATCGTCTCACAGAATTTTGGCTTCAAAGTAACATCAGTCGCCTCTACCCAGGACTGTGGACTATCACCAAAAAGTTTTTTATTGCCTTCCCTTCCTCCTACCTTGTCGAGCGAGGATTCAGTGCTGTGACTGATCTAATTACAAAAAAGAGAAGTCGACTCCAAATCGTAGAAAGAGGGGACTTGCGCAATAATCTCTCTAAAAATATTGAAGAGAACGTTCAGAAACTGGCTCTGAACCATCAAGCACAACCATCACGCTGACATACTTAATTGTTTCATTGCTATTACTCTTTTCGTTTAATTTTTTGCCGTTGTTTTGAAATTATCTAATTAAGAATAAATAATTTTTAAACATAAAAGAGCATTTAAGCTTTATTTGGCATTACTCATTTTAATTTTAATTAAAAGGAATTCAATTGCCTTCTAGGGTAAAATTATTGAGTTAAATCAAACAAATTTGGTGTGCAAATCTACTGAAAAAAGTTACTCAAAATTTTTACCTTTTATAATTCTGTACGCCCCCTTCCCCATACTCTAAATTACAGGATTTTCCCAAAGGGGGCGTTGAAAAATTTTCTGCCCCTTAGGGGGGGCGGCAGCTTTAAAAAGGTTGAGAATCACTGGCTTAGACGAACTTCGGCGTAGATGTAGCCAATTTTTAATGTTTAATGTTTTTATGTAAATGTTTCATGTTAAGAGTCCCGTCCTGAATAAACCGTCTGTCTATTAATTAGTCCCTGATGTCCGTATCTAATGTTCTTGATGTATTCCTGATTCCCCCCCCCCTACACACACACACACATATATATATATATATATATATATATATATATATATATATATATATATATATATATATATATATATATATATATATATATATATATATATATATTATGCTTTATTCATACATCTTAAATGAGCCAGTTTTATTATAAAATTTTACGAAGGTACATGAGCAGAAATGAATAATATTATATACAAATGAATACTATGAAAAAGAATACATATGAATTCAGTTTACTTAATTATGATCGATAATTTTTCAGACTATTTGGTGCCCACACACACACCATTACTTTTGACTATCTACAATCTATAAATAATATGCAATAAACAAGTCAAATTTACATATCAAAACAAAGCCCAATTTCTTAAAGATTGGCAAAAAATTTAATTTTTGATAAAGAGAGGGTAAAGTGAAAATTAATCCATTTCTAGAATTTAATGTCTATGATAAAATGAATTCTGTGATATGAATCTAGTTTCTCTATCTTAAAGCCCCTTACAGTGCAAATGTACATTGTTAGTCTACAATGAAGCATCTTAGAAATTATTAAAAATAAATTGAGATAAATTCATTTAATATTTAATAAAAATGAAGTAACAAGGAAGGTAGTCTCTATTAAGATGAAGGAAGTATGTAATTTAACTAACAATGTTGCTTCTGTGTCAGAATATATGTTTCTTAAATTTTTTTAAGGAACAAATTTGTTTTTTTTCAGTCAAGAATAATTTATTTCACTCATCAAAGCAATCATTTACATTATTTGGAGTACACAGTTCAAACAAAATATATCAAAGTCCTAACGAACATAAATATGTTAAGTTATCAAGTAATATTCACTCTACGGCAACAGAAAGTTTATAAATTTTCTTTACCCTGTGCTTTGTTGAAAAAAAAAAAGTTCTTTAGATGAAACTAAAACCAATAAAGTAATAAATACAGGTTTATCACCGTATAATTACTATAAACTAAATAAAGTTTGCTATGCGGTCAGTACAAGCTAAAATTTTGCATGGTGATTTAAATAAAATCCGCTTTCAGCTTTTAAGAAGTACAATGCATAATGTAAATTTATAATTTCGTAAATTTTACCTAAAAGCCTGGAATGGTGGGCTGCCTCCAAAGATAAGAGGTCTGTAGACTTCTTCAGGTGATTTTCCATGTTGAATAATCTACAAAAATATTAAAAATTAGGATTAGGGTCGAAAATTATCATTCCTTTAAACTGTAAGAAAAATATCAAAATCTAACGAGGAATAACAATAATTACATAAATCCACTTTTACAAGAGACCAAATAAAGAAAATATAATAATTTTGATACTAATGACATGGAAAAAGAAGTTTGAAATATACTGAGTTTAGAGTTCCCGCCCATTACTGTTATTGTCTGCCAATTAACATTTCGAAAGCAGCGGTAGAAGGTGTTGCCATTCTAAATGAAGAAAATATTACTTCCCTTCAGTGGTTTCCACATAATATACTGCAGCCTCCTTCTCTGCCTATTTTTTTTTTTAAATTAAAAATGCCTTTTAAGACATAAAGAAAACAAACTAAAATGCAGTTTCCATAATTTAATTCCAACCAAATGTATAATTTAATAAAAATGAAATTTGTAAGAAATGGAGTACACTAAGAAATATTCCTCCCTGAGTCAAAGGCGTGGAAAAGCAAGAGCAGAACAGAAAATAATCTGAAAAAAATTGTTTACCTACCGTATGGATTCAAATTTATACAACCATAAAAATAAAAATAAATATTTCACGTAGTCTCTTCTAACGAAGTTACCGCGGGTTATTAACGTAGGATTACTTATTGTTGCTTACCTCTTTTCTTTTCTTTTTCTTTCTTTTCTTTTTTTCCCTTTCTTGTCGCATTTGGGCCTGTTAACACAGGAGTCCGTTGCGCTGTGTTAAGGAAAAGATGACGTTGAGACGAAAATAAACCAATCATAGGCGTTAAAAATTTCATTGCTAATCGTTTGGAGGCATATGATTGGTTTATTTTCTTCTCAACGTCATCTTTTCCTTAACGCAACGCAATGGACTCCTATGTGAACAGGCCCTTTTGGTACTTTTCTGTTTAACTGATTACTGCTACTGGGTTTGGAGCGCTGCCAAAATTATAACTCGCGGCGGACTCTGAATTTTATCTTTCCGGAGGACCGTTATTGAGGAACATAATCCTACATTAAAACTCTTACCTAGATAAAATTGCTTTATTCCGTTAGGGAAATTACAATAGTAATGCTGAAAGTGACAGCACAGACTGAAAGACAAATTGACGTATGGAATTTGTGTACTATACGTAGTTAGTAACCGTGATTTTCATTGACCACCAAATAAAGAGGGTAGATTTCTAACGAACTGAGTTTGCGATTTCATTGAGACGTTTTCCTTTAAAATACATCACTTCCTTACAGTTTCTTCGTAAATAAATATTGACAATTTTTTTCAGTGAAATACTCTAAAAAGTTATTTTACTTGATTAAAACCATGACGACCTCCCCCCCCCCCCAGAAAATACTCCTCCTCACAGGTTAAGGGCCTGTTCACATATGAGTCCAGTAGCGGAAGCGTTAAAGTATTTAAATATATTTAACTAATGACAAATCTCCAAACGATTAGCAACGGAATTATTAACGCCTATGATTTTTAATGGTTTATTTCCGTGTCAGTGCCATCTTTTCTTTTACGCTTCCGCTACCGGACTCCTATGTGAACAGGCCCTAAGATCAGGGTTGCCAAATAAAAACACCCAAAATAGGGGACGGGTTAAATAAAAACACCGAAAATAAGGGACAGCTTTTGATAACTATACTTCTGGGGAGCATCGAATTCCCCCATGGAAAGGGGGTCCGGGGTTACTCCCCCGAGAATTTTTCAAATTTTAACCTTTCAAATAGCCATTTTCAATGCATTTTTCGTTCAGTTTTGCAACTTACATAGAGTTTAGGTTAAGTAAACAATAATGTAATTACATAGAAAATTTGTAAATCAAAAATAATTTAAAGTTGGTTTAGGCATATAGTACAAAACTGATTTTTATTTTATTAGTTTACTACAACTAAGTGCCGTGCCCTTTATAAAGTGTTACGGACGTGTATGCAAAAATTGAAATTTTATTATTGTACAATGTACATAATATAATGTGCGCAGGAAATCTTTGGGGCGACATTTGAGTCATAAAAAAGCTTTCGAATGAACGTGTTCCCACAGTCTATTGAATTGTATGATATATTGTGCTTTACTGTGTTAAATACAGTAGCTAACTCTACTACAGCGATTTTGTCTCTTTCAGAGGAAACTTGAGTGGTGAAAAACTTTGACAGATTGCTGCAAGATTAAAGTTTTTTTTTTTTTTTTGGTTTTTTGTTTGTTTGTTTTTCTTGTATCAACACGATCACACACTAATCTGCATTCGTATTTAGCACTAGACTGAGACTGATGCCGTTGTGACGTTGGGATCCCGGCGCATACAGACAATCTTCTCGTCAAGGGCGTGTTCACATAGGAGTCGGTAGCGGAAGCGTTAAAGTATTGAAATACATTTAACCAATGACAAACTTCCAAACGATTAGAAACGAAATTTTTAACGCCTATGATTGGTTTATTTCCGTCTCACCGCCATCTTTTCTTTTGCGCTTTCGGACCGGATGTGAACAGGCCTTTGTATGAGCCCAACTCGTATACAATAAATTTCTCATTTCGGCGAAAAAACGGGACTTTTGCCGTCCCGTATCAAAGTTCCCCGGGACGCGGGACAAAATCTACATGTAAGGGACTGTCCCTTAAAATCCGGGACGTTTGGCAACCTTGCCTAAGATATCCTGTTCTAGATTATAAGGTATTAGACGAATCGCACCGTGCATTCTCTGCACAACAAATCCCAAAAAAGATACTATAGTAGAGCTATTTAATGCTGATTGAACAGAAAAACCCGCGAAAATTCACGTTTTCAGTAAGTTGAATAACTGCATGATGCTTTAAGTAATCCAAATTCTAATTAAGGGCCTGTTCACATAGGAGTCCGTTGCGTTGCGTTAAGGAACAGATGACGTCGAGACGAAAATAAACCAATCATATAGGCGTTAAAACTTTCATTGCTAATCGTTTGGAGGCATATGATTGGTTTATTTTCGTCGCAACGTCATATTTTCCTTAACGCAACGCAACGGACTTCTATGTGAACAGGCCCTAACTAATTCACCTTGCACATTCGGTCAGTTCCAAATTCTGGAAGAATATACATGAGTATTTTTCCCCTTAGAGGTAGAAAAATAAAACAGTTTTGATATTAATTTCTTTTATGAAAAAAAGGAAGTTATAACAAGTTAAAATCACAGAATTAGAAAATTTTATTTTCTGGACAATGGGCCGATTGTGGTTAGTTGGTTGATATTGCGTCCATTGAAAAGGTGAAATTGAACTATGATCACCCATTGAGGTAAAAGGAGTAAGGGCCTGTTCACATAGAATCCGTCAGGCGTTACTCGCATTAAAATATATTTAGCCAATTACAAACTTCCAAACGATTAGCAACGAAATTGTTATGGCCTCTGTGATTGGTTTAAAATATGTCAACACGAGTGACGCTGACGCTGACGGATTCTATGTGAACAGGCCCTAAGGGCACAAGTCAAAGGCTTAAAAGAAGGGAGCGGAATTGATATTTGACAAAATTTAAAGAAACTTTAATAATCAAAAGCGTCGCGCGCACTCTGGCTGCAACTAGACCAGATGATTCTTGATTTGACTATAATTGTTTAGACAGATCAGATTATACTTGCGCGCTCTCAACGTTAAACACGAACTTCGTCGCCAGCTCATGACGGCTTTGCGGTGATCTCTGTTACTGATTAAACATGCTCACGCAGAAATGAAGACACAAGGCTTTAGAGCCGTAAAATGAATTTTAAAAGTACTTTTACACAAACAGCTTTATACCTGATCAATAACTATTTTTGCGTAGTAAAATCTTTTTTTTTTCTTCTGGCACTGTATATTTCAATGCGAAATAAATTATTATTTCTTATTATAAAAAGTTAGAGAAAAATGCATAGACTGCTTACATTTTACGCTAACTTTACTATTTTAACAAATAAGAGTTTATAATGAACTCAAAAATATTTACATTTGTTTTGAGAAAACGAAAAACGCATGAGACTGAGATATTAGGATAGATAGTATGCAGCATTCTTTTATTTTAGGTGTGTGTACATATCGCACGACAGAAGCTAAGAGCATTTAGGCCAAAATAGATATTACGCAGTTCTTATCATTTACAGTAACTAATATAGCGTTTGTACATTTACAATTAAATTATTTCACTTTACTTTTGTTTCGTAATGTTGTATCCCCCAAAATGTTTTATTAATGATGGCTTCATTAATATAGACATCGAAACTACATACTGATGCCTAAAATTCTATTATGAAATCTTAGCTTTAGATGACGAATAATACTAATAATAAACAAACTGGCAACTTGTAAAAAAAGTTCTCACAAATTTTAGAGGATGAACTAAAAAAGATTAATAAAACTGATCAAACTAGCCATGGAAAATAATGTACTTAATACGTATGTTTGTAATTTTTTTTTTAAACGGGGCAGAAAAATCTTCAAGTATCGTCTGCTATATGAAACAATTTTCAAGATGGCATCATGAGAGTTAAAACGATCAATTTTGAAATCAAAGGCATGTTAAAATATACGGAAGTATTCCAGCAAAATTTATTCTTAAAGTTCAAAATCATTCTTGAAAATTCTTTTATAATGTCTTAGTTTTAGATGGCGAATAGTAAAGAAAACAAAAACTTGCAATCTGTAAAAAAAGTTCTGACTAATTTTCTAAATATATTTTAGAGGATGATCTAAAAAAAATTAGTATAACTAACCACACTAACCACTGAAAAAAAAAAGTTCTTCAAAGATACGCTTAAAAATTCCCCTTTCCTTCCTTTAAAGCGCGGCAAAAAAGTTTTTAAAAATCGTCTGCTGTCTGAAACGTTTCTCAAGTTGGCATCATGAAAGTCAAAACGATCAGTTATGAAATCAAAGCTATGTTAAAATAAATTGAAATATTCCAACAAAAATTATTCTCGGAGTTCTTTATGTTAAGTAGTTAGCTCTCTCGCTGTCATTTCGTGGCAATAACATTTGAGATGAATCTTGGCGAAGCATTTAAACGTGTATCATTACACGGGATCATCATTATCCGAGTTCCCATCAACTCACAGAAATGGAACAGCGAGAACCCATTCTGAAGCAGCCAGAATGTATTTGGTGAGCGAAGAAATTAACTTTTGGAGACTGAAACATTTTGAAGCAGAGAAAATGATTCTTCGGGAGCTATTTAAGAGAGAGGGATTAAAAAAAAAAAAAGAAAAAAGTCTCGAGCATAACGCCCAAGTTTCAGTAAAAGAGAAGCACATTTGGACCCCATCAGAAGTTAATTTATTCTTTTCATTTTTCCCCGAAAGGAAAGAGAAAGAGTAGTAAAAAGATCAAACCTTGATTAATTCTGGGAAAATTGTTTAATAATTGAAATAAAAAAAACCGCTGGCAGAGACTTCGAATATATTATTTTCTCGCATCAAATATTGATATAAAAAAAGACTACCTCTTCGAGATATAATATTATTTTCCTTTAAAACATAATGAAAATGGAACAACCGATAAATTGATGCCCCTAATTGCTTGTTGGCATTAGGTTTCAAGCATTAACTACTCAAATAACGGACTGTTCCAAATATTATGAATTTCAAAGCACTGCCCTAGAGGGTGGACTATAAAATTACAAAGAAAATTTATTTTATACCGCGATCTAATAAAGCAAAAAATATGAACTTGTTATCACTCGATTCCGTACACCAAAGTAAACACTATACACAACCACACCATCAGTGCAAACAATAAAGAGAAACAGTAACAGTTAGTTGTATAAAAAAGCGCAGTGGTACTCTGTTTTTACTATTAAGTCTGCTGTGTACTAACCCCATTGGATTCGCTCACCTTGTGAAGTTCACTGTTTCCTTTACCCTTAAGGTAATGTATATACTAAACAATGAACTCACCATTAACAAGATCCGACGAGGTTTTCTACACTAAACTTTTATTACAACACGATTAGACTACATAAATACCGTAGTACTCAATTGATAGCAGGCAAAGGGGAATTATGTATCGCGTGGGTTAATCCCTGTAGTTATATTACGGAAACCCTGCCAGACGTCAGCCACTGCTTGTACATACGCCACACTAACCTTTCTGTCTTCACTTTACCACCAGGTCGCTGGAACGATAGCTAACTTCAAAACGCCTTCGGCAAACTTTATAATGTCGGGCTGCTGTACGGCAAAGCGATCTTCACTCCAATTGTTTTCCTTTCGCCGCTCGTCTCCGTCCGACCTCGCCTCGTAGTGTTTTCTCTCTCACTGTCAAGCGTGTACGCTACCCACGGGACTCCCGTCTAGTAGAAAAACGCCGCTCATTTGCATAAGGCGCTTCTTCTTTTTCTTCAAATGGTGATTTATTTAAACCAGGGGGGTTAATTTTGATTCAGTATCTTACAACCTCAATGTTAACCTATGGGGAAAATGTATCCAAGGTTTGTCGACTTGGATTTAAAGATTTTTTTTAAAAATTGTACTCCATAATAGAGAAAGAAATTTTACACCTCAGGGCATTTTTCAATTCTTTTAAAAAATGCAAATAATATTTTGAAATTTAAATTATTCGAGGGAAAAAAAATCGGGTATAGTGTTTTTCAAACGCTCATGAATTCCTTTGGCGGACGCAATTTCTAAACTGAATCCTGTTGCAAGGTACAGAAAAAAATTCAGGCTGAATGAAAATACCATTTTTATTGAATTATCAGTGTTTATGTAGCTGTAAACAGTAGACAAATTTTCTCCGTAGGTTAACATTGAGGTGAGCAAATCCAGTAGAGTTAGCACACAGCAGCCTTAAAAGACGGTTTTATTTTCATTGTATTTCTCTGTTTCAAGCGAAACTATCTTCTCAAGCGCTCCAGAGGGTGAACTCACCTGCTGGTATTAAAATACCTCCTTTTCTATCCCCACTGATCGAAAGGGCAAAATTTTTCTCTGAACAGATACCTTATTCTCCTGCCCCCTGTCGTATCAGTGCAAACAAAATCTGGAATCTAAAAACACAGCTTCTTAGATCCACATTAAAATAGGAGAATGTCAACTAGTTTCGAGCTAAATAATATAGTTCTTCATCATTCTGAGGAGCATAACGTGTGATTTTATCAATGGACAATTATCTAATGCCAATACGATTAAAATCCACAATCATAGCGTAGAGCTGGGGTTCTCAACTTTTTTCAACCCACGTACCCCTTTTTGTGTATCATTAACTATCCGTACCCCCAACAAAAACACTTTCGTTTTATTAAAATGTGTTATTACCATGTTTTTATTAACTCGCTTTCTAGTTTGTTTGTTTGTGTGTTTGTCCTTCCCGACTAGTTAGACATTTGAAACTTTTAGAATAGTTCAGAACACGGTGACAATGCATTATTTTAATAATTTTAGCCATCTTTAAGTAGAATTAAATTCATTTTCAGTTAATTTTGTTTTGTAGAATGGTGCAGCCATCTATCGGCCGGGACGGGAACGAAAAGTTAAAAGCAAGTTAACTTCCAATTCTAGGAGCTAAAGGGTTGATTACGCATTTGATACCTCTTTATTACGCATTTGATCATTTTCTACAATAATTCATCAAAAAATTTTAAAAAAGTATTTATTAATACATAGAATTGTTAAGTTTATATGATTCAACAGAAAATTTAAAAACATGGTATATAAAAAATTCTTTTTATCTTGTAATTATTACATAAAAAATTGACTTTAAATTGGGGTGCGTCTTATGGTCCAATAGTAACATTACAATAAAATTAATATTTTATTATATATATATATATATATATATATATATATATATATATATATATATATATATATATATATATATATATGTAATAAATTAAATATTAGGCCCTCCATTCTATCAGTTAAATTCCCTTTCCTAAATCCAATCCCCAGTAACATTACTTTAACGCTTTAAAAACCCATAGCAACAGAACTTCCCATAAAATAGCAAACGTTGCATTTCTACACGTGTATACGTCCCGAGAAAGGCGTGAGTTCGCATCGCCAGCCCGAAATTCCGCTGACATTTCAAAACAACAGCCACATGTACCTCGCTTCTAGCGCGTAAGGTTGAAAGGTGATGTTGCACTTCGCTCCGAGCATCTGAAATGAAAGGACGTATGTTACTATCGCTCCTAATAAAATGATTCGACCCGACTGCTTCAAAATTCTAATTCCTTTCAGGCTGAGTCTAGCTCCAGCCATGTAAATTTGAGCTAGTTTTCCTTTTCAGGTTGCATTTTAAGAACGAGATGTAATGATTGTATTACATATATATATATACAGGGTATCCGGGCTAAAGGTATCCAAAAGTCATGATTTATTTTTACGGAACTGCCCATTAGAATTTAAAAAAATTATTTAAATGAAACGAACATCTCACCAAGTTTTAATATCAATCTTAGATTTCTATCACAGTATCATAGATTTCGATGAGTGCACCTTTTGTAGCACGACTAACGTCTAAATTGTAAGCCAGTTCTCTCCAAGTGTTTCGAAGCTTATCAGGCGTTATTAGACTTTTTTGCTTGGGGATTCTTTAATCCGTTGTGTATAAACAAAAAATTGAAACTGTGGATGAGTTGAAGAAGCGTATCATTCAAGCAATTCGTGTAATAACTCCTGATATGCTACGAAACACTTGGAGAGAACGGGATTACCATTTTGACATTTGTCGTGCTACGAAAGGTGCACAAATCGAAATCTATGATACTATGATCGAAATCTATGATTGATATTAAAACTCGGTGAGATGTTCTTTCTATTTAAATAAATTTTTTTAAATTCTAATGGGTAGTTCCGTAAAAATAAGTCATGACTTTTGGATACCTTTAGCCCGCATACCCTGAATGTTTATTGTACATATTTATTATATTTATTTTTACCATGTTTTTATTAACTCGCTATCTTGTTTGTTTGTGTGTTTGTCCAGTACAAATTTTGCAATCGATTTTTAACTAACTTCCCGACTAGCTAGACATTTGAAACTTTTAGAATAGCTCAGAACACGATTAAAATGCATTTTTAAAATACTTTTAGCCATATTTAAGCAGAATTGAATTCAGTTTCAGTTAATTTTGTTTTGTAGAATGGTGCAGCCATCTACCGACCGGAACGGGAACGAAAAGTTAAACGCAATTGATTACGCATTTGATACCCCTTTATTACGCATTTGATCATTTTCTTTCAAGTTGCTGGGATAATTCATCAAAAAAAATTATTTTTAAGTATTTATTAAAACATAGAATTGTCAAGTTTATATGATTCAACAGAAAATTTAAAAATATGGTATATAATAAGTTCTTTTTATCTTGTAATTATTTATCTTTATTAAGTAATACATTGAAAATATCTGTATATACCTAACAAAATACAAAATATTCTTCTCTGAAAATCCTCTCATAAATTTGAGGTGTGTCTTATGATCCGCAAAATACGGTGCCTTTTTTAAAAGGCATTCCAAGAGTTCCTGAAGAGTACGGCCGCAAAAAAACAAGTCTATATTGATATAAGTGTATTCCAGGCGGCTGGCTGTAAAATTTTCAAATCCTGTAATGGAACCTTATCCACACAGCTGTGTGAGGAAAGGCCTTAGGTTAATCCATAAACAGTCAGCTCAAACTGGCATATCTTTCCCTGCTGTCCCCGAAGAGACGGGATAGTTCGATAAGACGACCATTTGATGTAACATCCCCGCGGCGAGGGTACTTTTGAGGTCGCTGCAATGCGAGTCAATTGCATTATTATTTTCAGCCGAAGCGCCTTTTCAATGTGAATATTTTGCATTTTTTTAAATTCAGTAGGGTTAGAACGTTGGATTAAAAAAAAAAAAAAAAAAAAAAAAAAAAAAAAAAAAAGAAATGGCGATCTAAGATATCGCAAGCAGACGACCCGATATTTATCGAGTCAGCTGAAGGGGAAATTATGCGGTGAACTCGGAAATTTAAATTCGATTATTCTGACTTGTAAAAAGGGATAAAAATGTAAGACATTCTACAGAAAAGTTGAAAAGTTTCACAGATGATATTCATGATGACGTCAAGTATGAATTAAAACTTTATACTTATAATATATACTTTAATCTATATTAAAAAAATTATATCTATAATAAATATTCTTTTATTAATTAAAATACCAAATTCTTGCTCTCAAAAAAAAATTTTTTTTCAGACTTAAGATTCTTTATGATGTCCACTTCAGTAATGAAAGAGAATTAAAAATATTTATTTATTATATATAAAATATAAATATATATATTTATATATACACGTATATCTGTTACGCCAAAAAGTATTTCTCAGTTAAAAGTTTTACGAGTTAAGTACCTCAGCCACCGATGACTGCTCTACTACACTGAATTTAAACGAGGAACATTACTTTTTTTATGTGTATAAACTAACATGTATATTCTAAAATTAATTTAAATATATTAATTTAAATGAATTAAAATATTATAATTTCAATAAATTTTCATGCTCTTTTTTCACTACTTAACTGAAAACAAAACAAAACAAAAAACACTGACGCTCGGAAAAGGTTTTAAAATCTTTATTAGCAATTTTATTTCATTTTTTAAAAAAATAACATATTATTTTATTTAAAGTAAAGACAGAAAAGAAAGTTTTGGGCGTACTGGGTAAATGGGATGCAAACTTCCAAACGAACTTTCGCGACAACTTATTTCTACGTCGACGAACGCGTCTTTTTAAAAACTCTTGGAATGAAAATGCCATGATACGAGATAAAATAATAATTCGGCTCAATCCCAATACATGGTGCCGCATATTTTTTAGATTTTTGCCAAATTGGCGATAAAATGCCAAATGTGGGTTGTGTTTGTTAAATGCTTTTCAGATAGCCGTTTATTGCTATGTTGGTTAAAGATGTTGTTTCTAAATATCAGGGGAGGATTTTGGATAGAGTTTGATGTAGATTTTCGCGAGAGACGTACGGAAGGAGACGTCCATTAATTACGTTTGGCGATTTTTCGACCCCCCTCCCCCCCCTAATCTCACGTGAGATTTTTCAAAATGCGTATTTTTAGTGTAAATACGTTAATATGTGCTTGATTGCGTTGGATTTATTTAAAAAAAAACATAATTTGCTTATTTATTTTTATTTAAGACTAGTTAAGATTAGTATTTAAGACTACTAAGAACGTAGTCTAGAATCACAGTGAGAAAATCGAACAATAAAATACTTAAATAGGAACTACTAAAATTCGTAAAAGAATATTCATTCTAATTCAGTCCACGGGGACTTATGTGTGGTCTCAAGAGTGACTACTGAAACTATTTTGTAGGATTTAGCCATATTTTAGTGTAGAAACATGTTTTACTTAATATAACCCAGTTTTCTCGCAATTTTACACTGTTTCTTGCGGATAAAAAAATTACGTGATATTTGCCGAGGACCCCCCCCCCCCTCGTGAGACTGGGTGAGATTCGGCTCGACTCCCCCCCTAAAAGCCTCACGTAATTAATGGACGCCCCCGAAGGAGTTGCAAATGACGCACTAGTCCATGGTTTCTTACATTCAGATCGGATGATATTTTTTGAATTTTTATGGGATAAGCTTTGTTTTACTGATCGCTACAGCCAGCGGTACGTAGCGAAGCCAGCGACTGGGAATTTTCTGTAATTTTTTGGACGGATGCGTAACGGAGTGGAGCAAGGGTATCTCAGCGAAGCAAAGATCCCGTGTGCGCTTACGAGTTTCATAAAGCCAGCGGTAAGTTTGTTTTCCGATTTATTTCTTCTTTCTTGGTTGCCACAACATTTGTTTACATTTCGCAGTTTAAGCCTAAAAGGTCAGCGAACGGGATTTTGGCGCCAACTTTGCCAAATTGGCGATGGCACCGTGTATTGAGAACTAACCAATAATTGAAATAGTGAATAACGACCTTGCAGAGAATTTTTTCTGAATAAAATCTCTGTTTCAAAGATATTTTTACTCGGAGCATTTGGATAGGAGGATATTTTTACTCGGAACTTTTAGTTTCTCTTTTTAGAGACAGATGGCACCATGTACATCAGACAAAAAAGTCATGTACGAGGTTTAGGGCCTGTTCACACAGAATCCGTCAGCGTCAGCGTTACTCGTATTGACATATTTTATACCAATCACAGGCCTTAACAATTTCCTTCCTAATCGTTTGGAGGTTTGTAATTGGTTAAATATATTTCAATACGAATAACGCTGACGTTGATGGATTCTTTGTGAATAGACCCTTAGTTTGAAAGAACTAGTTGCGACTGAAGAAATAACTGGGTTTCTTTTTTTTTTTCATGCAGCTTCACGCGTGTTCCATACGAGTGTCTCCCTGATGTACGGCTGGCCACAGATTTAAAGAGCAAATAGCGTCAGGTTTGAGAACATGGCACGTTAGTTTTAAGGCAAGGTAGCGTCTTATCTCAAGCGGTAACAGACACAGCCCCCCTGCTGAGTCATTTTACATCGTAGAGAAAGAATTAAGTAGAGAAAATAAATCAGCCGCTCACCATGTAAGAACCGACGAGGAATGCCGCGTTCACCCGTTTCTCGCTGTTGCCGTTCGTGTAGTGCACGATCCTCTTGCCGGCCAATGCACGGGACTGAAAGGGAAAAAAGAAATGAGTGAAAAAGAAAGAAATGGAAGAAAAAGAGAAATAATACGATACAGGCTTTTTTGTCCGTAAATCAGCACAGCTGAAACGGCACACAGTAGATGTACGAATAAGATACCTCTAATCAGTGGCGTACGCAAGAGGGGGGGGGGGGGTTGAGGGGGGTTATAACCCCCCCCCCCCATTGGTCCTGATTACATATATTATTTAATTAGGTTTACGCTTTGCACTGATTGCTCAAAACTACTCTTTCATAGTAATAGTCCAGTCAAATTTGCTCAAAATGGCGGAGAATCATGCATTAAGTGAAGGGGTTGAGATTTTTTCAGGAATGTGTAGGGGTTGGTACCCTGAGCAACGCCTAATAAAGTCCCCTCGATTTCAGGCGCCGCGGGGGGGGGGATCCAAAGGTCCTTTTTTCTGTTTTTGGCGTTTATCTCGAAAACGGTGCGTAGCACAGGAAATTGTCAAATTTAAAAAATAATGCTTATAAAATTCCCTTCCGAATGGTATATCCATGTTTGTACCCAAGTGTTACCGTTTTCGAGATATGAGCCGAAGAATATGAAAATTTTTCAAAAAAAGTGGTAGCGGTTCAGGTATCTCGTCAAACTTCCTCTTCTAACTCTTTCCCCTTCCATTTCTCAGAAAACCCGTGATAGAGAAAGTTGTAGAACGATAATTTTCCTTCAAAAATGTATATAATTATGCTAATTTATCTTCACCAGGTAAATAGTTAGAGCGTTTTGAATTTTAGGGGTACTTTTCAACATTTTGCTTGAAAAATGCACGTCACTCAAGTTTCGTTTCCATGGTCTGTAACTCTCTTAATCACTTTGTATGCTGTTTAATTAGATACGTATAGTATTCATAACCCATATAAATAATAAATTATGCATACCTGTACGTATAATGTATATCTCATAATATACAGAAGAACACTTGTAGTACAAAGGAGGAAGTAAGAAAACAAACCAAAATGTATGAAAGTTGTTCATATAATCAAAAAATGGTAATCAAAAGTAGGTTCAAACAACAGTTACTTACATTAAATATATTATATACAATTTATTTCATCAACTGCTTTCCTATATATTAAAAGCTGTCAATCTGATACTTCGAAAAAAGTTTCAAACAAGTCAAAGTCTTCACTATCATTTTAGCTTCTGTAGAATGTCCGAATTTTCCCGAACTGATTTCCCACAAAGGTGGCATCACACTATAATGCCACGATCAAAGTCACTAAGCTCCTTTGACTTACTCATCGTCTCACAAACGCATAAATATGACCTGACAAACCACTACCAATACTTTTATAGCTTTAGGTTACGCATCAAATTACGTCACCTGCTAGATCCACTTCTTTAGTGGGGTGTCCGGATACTTTTGGCCAGATAGTGTATAACGTATTATTGAATATTAATGGATTATATAAATCATTAAATTTACTTAATGGGGTCAGCTGAATGATAAGACCTGAAGATGTTTGGAAAAGTAGAGCATGTCTTCTGTGTTGCCCCGTCCGGCGTTCATGAAAAACACATTCGTGTCTCGTGGGGTGAGTGCCACAAGTAAGACGAGCAAGTATTACCTATCTACTATCACCACAGTTGAATGAGAGGTGTTTTGCCACCCACCTCTGACAATATTGCAGCCAGCATCTCCTTTGGCTTGTAGCGTACTGGAAGTATGGGCTTAGTTTTCCCAAAACCTCACAGAGTGCGAGAAACACAGCTGCGTGTTATCGGGACAGTTTTTGGCCGGTTCCCACCGTTTTTAAACACGTGCAAGAGTTTTGGCCTGAAGATTAATCCCTGGAATGGCGGTTTCCCTAACAAGTGGTGAGGGTAACTGTTTGGAAAACAGAAAATGATTTATATCACCGTAATAAAGCTGTCTTCTCTTAGCGATAACTTCATGCGAGTGACATCGGCGGGCGATAAAGTTTCGGCGTTAAGAAGAGCTGTCAGCCGATAATCTGCCGTCCCCCCCCCCCCCCGGCTGAAAATCCAGACATCTAGGGAGAGGCCGCACAGAATCCGCCTTGTGTGGACGTGTTTGTTTTAAGCTCCTGTGTTGGGACTGTATAGGTCCAGGAGCGTGCATTGTAGATCTGCACAGAGTTAAATTGAATATGTTGTAACCTTAAATGTTAAATTTTTTGTTGTTTGTAAATAAAATTCCTCGTTAAGTTTCTGTTTTAAAAATTGGCTTCGCATTTTATTTAGGACTCTGTCTTTCTTTGTTATGGATCCAATAGTTGTGAATTTTTTTCAAAATGCCTCAGAGAGTTTAGCCTTGTCGTCACGCCACAGGCTGTAGTAGACTGTACACCTCTTGCACCCAAGGCCTGAACTAACATAAAAAAAAACTTGGTTTTGCTACTTTCATTGGAAAGGAAGTTTTCCCGATGAACAGGAGCAACCATGTTCTTATTGAAGTCAATATCCACTGATGCTTTACTTGATGCTTTCCGATGTTGTTCGTCTCTTTCCGTGAAGTTCGTGTCTTCATAACCATCAAAAACCACAGCTGAACTGCTGCCGTAATGGTTGATTATGTACGATACATATTGATCGCATATGGAGGCGAAGGTGGTGTTGGTATTCCATTTTACTCTATAGAGCAGGAGCCGCCATCGATTACCGTGAAACTGTTCTTCACATTGATCAATTGATTACATTTTGGGAAAGCATCATACAGTGCTGACTTTTTGATTTTTCTCATTATCCCCTCGGCGAATAGAGACATCGGGTATGGGGCTAACTCGTACGTTAGCAACTCCTCTGCATCCCCTTCTTTCTTCTTGGTGATCAGAGTTCTTTGAAATATCATCAGAGGCTCTACCACCACTACCTCATCATTAACTTTGATCATATTGCTCATCACAGCTAAAGGAACGACTGAGTCCTTCTTGGATTGTTTCACTTCTGAGAAATTCATTCCAACAAAAGTGATCATTGTGCGGGTTCCAATTTCCAATGCCTGGTAGCAGTTGACGTTACTTGTTCCAATTACTCCCGTTGAAAGTGACATCGAACAATTACGTTCAGCAAAAGGCGGGTGATCAGCCAACCATTGAGCAAGCTTCCTTCTGTCTAGATCGTCTCTAGTTATGCGTGATGCTCGAAACTCAACATGTTGTTCTCCTCTTGCAGTATGGACGCCACAAAACATCTCAAGTGAATTACATATTGCTGTAGCTGTGCATGCTCCCTCAACTCATTTCACCAACACCGAATCACTAAAGCCTCGCCCACGTGTTACTTCTCCTTCACTCTTCATGTCACACATGAGTGTCACCTGAATTGCCATGTCAGACCACACACCAGCCATTGGTGTTCCAGTTCTGTTGACAGTGAAGTATCCACGATCTATAAAATCCTGTTTAAGTTGAAGGTGGCGAGTTGTTAGTCCCAGCATGTGTTGTACATATAGGTGAGTACACTTTGCATAATGAAAATGCCCGCTGGCACGGAAGAAAGGTATCATCAGTTGGGCGCATGTCATATGATCTTTCCAGTTGCGCTGTGCTGCAATGAATTTTTTCATCAACACCACCATTTCAATGTACTGGACCCACAAAGCTTCTGTTGGCCCACTACCTTTGAGACGTGACATTTCGTTGTTCAATTTCCACTGAATGCTGGCAAGACAGGCATTTGTGGAAATGTGTTGTGGAGTAATTTCTACTGAGGTCTGAAGTAACTGAACTACTTCTTCTTTTTCATATGGTGTGATATCTAAATTTTTCAAAATGATCTGAGCTAAAATGACACTTCTATACATTTTGGTTTGTTTTCTTACTTCCTCCTTTGTACTACAAGTGTTCTTCTCTATATAATGAGATATACATTATACGTACATGTATACATAATTTATTATTTATATGGGTTATGAATACTATGCGTATCTAATTAAACATCATACAAAGTGATTAAGAGAGTTACAGACCTTGGAAACGAAACTTGAGTGACGAGCATTTTACTAGCAAAATGTTGAAAAGTACCCCTAAACTTCAAAACGCTCTAACTATTTACCTGGTGAAGATAAATTAGCATAACAATATACATTTTTGAAGGAAATCTTTCGCTCTACAACTTTCTCTATCACGAGTTTTCTGAGAAATGGAAGGGGAAAGAGTTAGAAGAGGAAGTTTGACGAGATACCTGAACAGCTACCACTTTTTTTTGAAAAAAATTCATATTCAATGGCTCATATCTTGAAAACGGTAACATTTGGGTTTAAACATGGATATGCCATTTGGAAGGGAATTTTATAAGCATTAATTTTTAAATTTGAAAATTTTCTGTGTGACGCACCGTTTTCGAGATAAACGCCGAAAACTGGAAAAAGTGACCTTTGAACCCCCCCCCCCCCCCCTGGGGAGCCTGAAATCGAGGGGACTTTATTAGGCGTTGTTCAGGGGACCAACCCCTACACATTTCTGAAAAAAATCTCAACCCCTTCATTTAATGCGAAATGGAAACCTAATTTGACTGGACTATAACCCCCCCCCCCCCCCCCCCCTTTTGAAAATTTCTGCGCACGCTGCTGCCTCTAATAGAAGCGGAAACAGAATAAAAGCAAAAACAGATCAAAAGTTACTTAATTTCGGATATTTTTTAAGACCGTAGTAACAATGAGCTACAGTTTGACGATTTTTAGGTTTGTCCTAATCTTTGGCTGGTGCCCGATGAAACAATATCTGCTATTAATTACAAGTAGAAAACTTGAAAGAAAACCAGATTTGTTGAAAAATTACAGAAAAAACAAACAAAAATAACCATGAATGGTAACTACAGAGTTACATACATTTTTAATCACATTTCTTAGCATATTCGTAATTAAGAAAGCAGATTAGTTTTAAATTTCACTGCTGACATATATCGGCTGAACGAGGAACCTTTAGTGTACAGCAGAGCTTTTTATTTTCTTTAAAAAAGGCTTTTGCTCGATAATGTGGCTCTAGAGCCGAATAAAAAGGGAAAAAAAAAACGGTCCGACTAATTTTGAACCCAAAAAGTTGTCCCCTTATATAACCTTTCGTTGAATTCAGACATGATACTTCTCTAAACAACGAGGGATAATTAATTCCTATAAATAAATTAGGAGTAACGAAAACAGAATAAAACGTTTTACTGAGAAACTCTTTTTCCGGTACAATATCGAGAACAGCTCGATTTATTTATAATCTATGAATAGTGAATAGCTTCAGACATAGCTTAAAAAATGCAATACAAAATCCTCATGTTATATGATTTCTCTTGCTAAGCAGCAAGATATACGACGGAAAACGATTTCAGAAATACTCATTTTCCGAGTCATTAAGGTTTACAGATTGCCGCGATTACACCACACAGCTCTAGACGCATAATCTCAAAATATAAATAATGATGAAAATGCGCGTTATCGTTTTGGAAACGGCGCGCAGACGATTAAGTTGGAGTGCAAAATGGCAGAGCTGAAAAATCGAGCAGGAGAAATAATTCATATTACAAATCGTCAGCACGCAAAAATAAATTCGCTTGCGAAATCGGCTCTGAAAATAAACATTATTTAGTCACGGTTGCAGCCGGTCTCCACAAAAGGCTTGGATTTTTGCTGGCGATAATAAACTAATGTTTATTTTACTTGGAGTTGTTGCGATTTACGAAACAGCCTGCGTGGAAAATGCCTATCGCTTTAATTATATAGATAATTAAACATGTTGTACCTCGAACTGCAAAATAGGATAATGATATCGAGGTCCTGGCTGACTTATGAGCATCTGTCTTGTTTCCCGCCAAAACAGATGCAACGTGTAAAATTTGAGGTGCGTTCATCACTCATTTAGACAGTTGCACGCATTATGTAACATCCCTACTCGGGCAGAAACGAATAGCAAAACGTTTGTTGTTAAATGCAGAGATTACTGAAACTTGCAGAGAAATGCAAACCAGAACTCCACGTGTAAAACGCGCGACAGCAATTTTCTGCCCTTCGTGCCGTTTTGGTGACGTTGCATGAAATTGCCTTATTCACTAAAATGTCAACATCACGTTTTACATCAGTTGACGTCACAGATTTTCTATGCCGATGGTATGATACGGGGGATTTTTCTAATCACAGTGTGGTAAATGCACGTTTGAAAATTTTTTTTTTTTTTTTTTTTTTTTTTTTTTTGGGGGGGGGGGGGGATTTTTCTAATCACAGTGTGGTAAATGCACGTTTGAGACTTCTGTTTTTTTTTTATTTGAAAATATAGATCTTTACATGCAAAACGCGTGTATTTCAAAATTTTCTTATTTTAATTTAATTTTTTAAGAAGCAATTATTTAAGTTAATCGCTTAAATTATCGATAGAACTTTGTAGTAATAAGACGTCAATAATTTAAAGCTCTGTAAAAAATGAACAGGAGAAAAGTTTTAAATTTAAAAAAAAATACGCAGTTTTCTGGCTTTGCAAGCAAGCCCCCCCCCCCCAAAAAAAAACTATTTGCTAAAGTGGGACCCCCCCCCAAAAAAAAAAAAAATAAAAAAAAAAATACTGAGAGGATGATTTCCCATAGCTTAACATGGGTATTCAAGATCTACGATGTTTACTTCAAGTAACGGCTATTCTACCAGTTAAATTATCTTTTTCGTATCATTCTTTCTTCCCTTTTACCTACTGTTGTGTACATACATGAAGACATATAGTTCGAAGAAAAATAAAGAGCGAACTTTATGTAATCGTCTTATCCCTTTACACATTAATTGTTCGAATTTGCGAGAGAGTGGAAAGTTATTTAATTTTAACCGTCCAATTTTCAAGTAAAAATATGGAGTTATCCCCATTCCACTGTCTTTAACCCCCTGAGCGTCTGAGACGAATTTTCACAAACTTTCAACTTTAAAAGTGCACCAAAAGAAGCTATTAATAAATTTAAACTGAATTCCCATATAGGGAGAAAATATAAAAGAAAAAATATTACAAGACTGTATTATTAAATTACTCACTAACTATTATATAATTACTTACTATTATTTATTTACTCTCTTCGAATCGTAACTAATCTTCAATCCTTGATTCTTCCCGTTTAATGTTTTATTCTTACTAATATTCCCACGTAGAATGAAATGAAATGCTAACGCACAAAGATTTGTGCGAAAGGATAGATTCCCCCCAAAACAAGCCATTAATAAATTTACACAGAATTGCCATGAATTACGAAAAAAAAAAATGAAGAAATTAACTAAATAATATGTAAAAGAAGGATGAATTATTTAATTACTTATTAATGTCATTTCTTAATCAATGTTCAATTCTTAATCCTACAAGTTTAATGTTTCATCCTTATTAGGCTTCATTCGTAAAATATTTTGAAAACATCAGTAATGAACCACATAACTCCCGCACAAAGATTTGTACTAAAAGACAAGCTCCAAAACACGATATTTATATCTTTAAGCTGAACAGTCACAAAGAAAGAAATTAATTTAAATAATACAACAATGTTGTATTATTAAATTATTCACGAATGTTTCTTTGTAACTAATATTTAATTATTAATCCTTCACATTTAATATTTTATTCTTACCGATGTTCAATCGTAAAGATGTGTGAAAAGACCAGTAACGAACTACGCAGCTAAACGCACAAAGATTTGTGGTTATGGCTAAGCACTAAAAACACGCTATTAATAAATTTAAACTCAACAACTATGAAAAATGAACAAAATATAATTAGATGGTAATTAAACAGCACAACAAGACTGCATTATTTGTGTACTTATTAATGTTTATTTGTAAATAATCTCTAATTCGTAATTCTCGTTTAATGTTTCATTCTTAAAAATGTTCATTCAGCATTTATTTTGAAAAGACCAGCAAAGAACTGAACAGCATTAACACGCACAAAGATTTGCGTAAAAAGGTAAAAACCGAAACAAGTTACTAATACCTAAACAACAAACATGAAGAAAGAAATTAGGAAAGGAATTAAATAATACAAGGAGATTTATTAATTACTTATTAATTTTTATTCGTAATTAATCATTAAATCTTAATTGTGGTTTGTGGGAAATTGTTATGCTAGATGGCGCTGCCACTCTATAGTTTTGTAACCCCACTCGGACATTCAGATGCGACGCAGATTCGAAGCGAAACGCGGTAGCAAGGATTAGCACCGCACTGTACTGTACTCAAAGGCATGCGTGTAAATATTATGTATAATAAAGGCGTATTATGTGCGAACCCGTGATCAGAAATTATTGTGTAATAAGGTGAAGTATTGACAAGAAGAAAGAACCAAGAAAATACTGAACCACCAGCATCCCCCATATAATTTGGAGCATCGGACGGTAAGCTGTTAATATCACCTTTCTTTTGGATACACAGATCAGATATCCATTAGAGGTAAAAATTTTGATTGAAGATCATCGGGTAAGTGAATTTATTTCTGTTTTCTGAAATTTGTAGAAGAATAAAGATGAGTACAGAAGATTCGCTAAAACGTAACAAAACGAAAAGAGGAACAGTTAGAAGTTTAATTACTAAATTAATTAAGAAAATTGATGATGAAATAAATAAACAAGATTCAAATCCAGAAGTTGTTCAAGATTCCCTCGAAGTTCTTTTAGAACACAAAACTGCATTAACTGGTTTGGATGAGATCATTGAAAACCAAACTGAAACTAAAGATTTACAATTGGAAATAGAATATTCGGTTGAATATAATCAGTCAATTGTGCTCTGTAGATCGCGTGCAAATAGGTACTTGAGTAAATTAAATAAAGATTCGATTTCAAATCAATGTAATACAGATCTAAATCGATCTAGTACAGAAACAATAGGCGATAGAAAATTGAAAACTAATACGAAATTACCTCGTATATCCCTAAATAATTTTACAGGCGACATATGTAAATTTCAAGAGTTTTGGCCTCAATATAAAGTCGCAATTCACGAAAACGAAACACTTCAGGATATAGAAAAATTTAACTATCTTAAAACTTTGCTTAGCGATTCAGCGGCTACCGCCATAAGTGGTCTGCCGTTAACTGCTGAAAACTATAAAACGGCGGTCGATATTTTAACTTCTCGTTATGGGAAAAGAGACGTTTTAATTGGGTCACATACCAACCGTCTTCTAAATTTAGAGCCTGTGCGTAGATCAAACGATGTAACTGCATTAAGAAAATTATACGATGAAATATCTGTACAAATACGAAGTCTTGAATCCCTAGAAATTAAGTCTGACTCGTACAATTGTTTATTGTTGCCTATATTGTACAAATGTATTCCAAATGATCTTGTCTTGCAATTCCATAGGGAGCAAAGTGATAAAAAAGAAACGAATGTAACCGACTTACTAAATTACCTTAAAAGGGAAACAGAAGCGCGCGAAAAATCTCTAAATGTAACAACTTGTAACTTCGAAAACACAAAGCCTTTTGAAAATAGAACTAAACAAAACTTTCCGACGAAATATTCTTATCAGGTAAAAAATAAGACCCCATCTGCATTTACTTTAAATACTGTAACAGTAAATCATTGTGCATTTTGTAGCGAAAAACATGAATCTGAAAATTGTAACTTAAATTTAGAGCAGAGGAAGGATTCCTTACGTAAGCAAGCGAAATGTTTCAAATGCTATAAACAATTCCATCGTGCAAACCAGTGCCGTTCGACCCATATTCAATGTACTAATTGCCTGTCAAAGAGGCACCAAAAATCCTTATGCGAGAAAAATATGCAGACAAAACATCCAGTTAAACCTTCCACGAGCGAGAAACAAGTGATAGTTTCGTCTCTGATTCATCAACCACATAATAAAAACAAGTGCGAAACCGGCGACTCTTATGTTTACTTTCAAACGATACGTTGTAAGCTTGTCGGCAGAAACGAAATTGTTAATGTTCGTTTATTACTGGATTCCGCCGCTCAACGGAGCTTCATAAACAAAACTGTTTCACGTAAATTGGAATTGGAGGTGACAGGTCATGAGTCACTCAGAATTCACACTTTTGCAGGCGGTTCAAACCCACCAGTGAGCTCTCAAAATCGAGTACGTGTGTTATTGAAAGATACGAACTCAGATTATATGTTTAGTCTAGAAGCTTTAGAATCGGAAAGCATTTGTCCGGATATAATAGGAGTGCCTAACGTTGAATTGCGCGCTGAAATTAAAAAATTGGGGATTGATTTGTCAGATGTTTCTGATGAATTAAACGAAGAAGGAAATAAAATAGACTTATTAGTAGGTAGTGATTATTATTGGTCAATTATGACAGGAAAAATTAAACGTCTTTCACCAACTGTTGTTTTGAACGAAACAAAATTTGGATGGACACTTCACGGAAGATTTTCTAATGAAATTAATTCGAGTAATTTAGTGGGAGCAATGTATGTTTCTATTTGGGAGGAAAATAACGATGATGATAAAGCATCGATTGAACTTAAAAGGTTTTGGGAACTTGAATCATTAGGAATTAGGGATGAACCTATAGACACAAAAGCATGCGATAAACAAACCTTAGAAGAATTTAAAAGAAATATTAAATTTGAGAATGATAGATATGAAGTCAAGTTACCTATGAGATTCGGTGCAATTGATCTTCCAAATAATTATGATCTTGCAAAAAAGAGATTTGAATTTTTAGTTAAAAGATTTCGAAATAACCCTACTTTATTTAAAGAGTACAAAGCCGTCATTGAAGATTATCTGTCATCAGGAATAGTAGAGATAGTTGAACACCAGGATGTAAACTCAACTAATGGGAATTTAACCTACTATTTACCCCATCACCCGGTAATTCGAAAAGATAAACAAACTACGAAACTGCGCATTGTTTTTGATGCTTCGGCACATTCTCCTTCTCAGTTATCTCTAAATGACGTACTTCTTCCAGGTCCAAATTTAAATTCAGATTTATTTGATTTAATTTTACAATTCAGGAGTAATAACATCGCAGTAGTGGCAGATATAGAAAAGGCATTTCTACAAATAAGCCTTGCAGAAAGTGATAGAGATTTGACCCGATTTTTGTGGATTGATCAACTTCCACAAAATGCAGATTCTCCGTTGGAATTTGTAATAATGAAAATGACGCGTGTATTATTTGGTGTGACATCTAGTCCGTTTCTGTTAGGAGCTGTAATTAAACACCATGTAAAAGAATTCGAAAGTCAATATCCCGAAACTTGCTCTGTAATCAATAATTCAATGTATGTAGATGATTTGTTGTTAGGTGCATCTACAGTGGAAGAGGCATTAAAGCTATCAAAAGAGTCATTCGACATTTTTCTAAAAGCTAACATGTCCCTACGCAAATGGCAAAGTAATTCTCCTCTTTTAAAGGAATATTTACGAACATCAAATTTGGATGTATGTCTCGACACATCGCTTAGTGCAACCCCATTTAAAATTTTGGGATTAATATGGGATACCAATAAAGATATTTTCAGATTAGATAATCACAATCTTTCGGAATTTGTTAATTGTCAAGAAAAAACTAAAAGAACCGTAATTCGTGCGGCTGGGAGAATTTTTGATCCAGTTGGATTCCTAACTCCGTTTACAGTCATTATAAAAATTATTTTCCAGTCATTGTGGGAACAGGGTATCGATTGGGACCAAAATTTGCCAGAAAATCTAGAGACCAAATGGGATAGCTGGTGTGCACAACTTCCACACCTTAGTAAGATAGAAATACCCAGGTACTATTTCCGAGATTTACAGGGCACTTATGACAACGTAGAAATTCACTGTTTTAGTGATGCAAGCGAGAAGGCCTTTGGAGCTGTGATTTTTCTTAGATTCGAAAAGGATAACGATGTGAAGACAAGCTTTGTTACTTCAAAAGGCAGACTAGCTCCAATAAAACGTTTGTCATTACCAAGATTAGAACTTATGGGTGCCTTGATTGGCGCTAGGCTGATCAACCGTGTACTGTCAATCCTTAAGTTTAGTGTTAAAAAACAATATTTGTGGACAGATTCGAACATTGTTCTTCACTGGGTTAAGAGCTCCTCTGGTACATGGAAACCCTTCGTGAGTAACAGGATTGTTGAAATCCAAACTCTAACTAACCCAAAAGACTGGAGACATTGTCCTGGTCGTGATAATCCTGCTGATAGACTTACAAGAGGACTCAATCTTACGGACCTCGAAAATGATAAGTTATGGTGGTCTGGTCCTCCATGGCTGATTAAAGATATTGAATTTTGGCCCAGAGAAGCAAAATAAGCAGAAGACAAATTTAAGCAGGAAGAAGCTAGAAAGATAATTTCTCTGAATTTTTGTACATCAGATTTTCAAGAACAATTTATAGAGATGGAACGTTTTAGTTCGTTACTGAAGATAACTAGAATAGTAGCATGGATAAAAAGGTTCATATTTAACTCAAGAAATTCGACTAAACGTGAAGGAACCTTATCAGCTAAAGAAATGACAGAAGCCGAAGAGTTCATGATAAAAGAAGTGCAAATGAAAGTTTATAAAGAAGAAATTGATTCCTTAAAAGGTAGTGAGCACGTTAAGAAAAATTCAAAAATTTACAGTTTATACCCATATTTAGATGACAATAATTTATTACGAATAGGAAGTAGACTCAATCAAGGTAATTTTAGTCCGAGTATAATAAATCCAATTCTATTACCTAGAAATGAAAGATTCACAGAATTGTTAGTAATGCAAGAGCATCAAAAAATGATGCATAGCGGAGTTACTTTGACCCTAACAAAAATAAGAAAACGATTTTGGATTCCGCAAGGACGACAATTTGTCAGAAAAACCATCGGAAAATGTCTACTTTGTAAGAAATATAATGCAAAACCATCCAACCAATTAACAGGTCAACTCCCAAGAGACAGAATAACAGAATCACCACCATTCAGTGTAATCGGGTTAGATTTTGCAGGACCGATTTTCATAAGAAGAGATAAAAACGATACCTCAAAATCGTACATCGTATTATTCACCTGCGCCACAACCAGAGCTGTCCATTTAGAACTATCCACAGATATGACCACAAAATCCTTTCTTTTGGCCTTTCGACGATTTCTGTCAAGACGTGGCACTTGTAAGGTAATATACTCAGATAATGCTAAAAGTTTCAAGGCTGCGGATAAAGAGCTTCAAAATTTTCATAAGATCATAAAAGAGCGCGAACTACAAGATTTCATTTCCAGCCAAGGTGTGAAATGGAAGTTCATCGTGGAACGTGCCCCATGGTGGGGAGGCTTCTACGAGAGAATGGTAAAATGTGTAAAAGACCCATTGCGGAAGATTTTGGGACGATCTCTCCTTTCATTTGAGGAAGTAACGACAATTTTAACGGAAATTGAAGCCGTTCTCAATATGCGACCTCTGACTTACACAACCAGTGAATTTGGAGAACCTGAGCCCCTCACACCTGCTCATTTCCTCCATTTCGGTAGACAGGACTTGAGTTATCCTCTCCATTTTGCTGAACTGGAAAATAAACTTTCCACTAAAGAGAATTTAATTCGAAGGAAGATTTATCAAACAAGATTATTGAAACAGCTGTGGACTAAATGGAAGGAACAATATTTATTCCATTTGAACTCTGCCCATCATTATAAAACTGCAGAAAAACACCGAAATCTCCAGGTCGGAGACATTGTACTGGTAGACGGGACTTCCAAATCCAAACTGTTATGGGACTTGGGAATAATTCTAGACATTATTCATGGTAGAGACAATCTTATTAGAGCATGTATGGTAAAAACTTCAAAGGGATTGTTCAGAAAACCAGTACAACTGTTGTATCCTTTTGAATTAGATTCTACTTGAATGATTAATTGTGTAATATAAGTGTTTAAAACTGATTTTTTATATGCTTTTTTTCTTTTTTTTGCATTGTTTAAATATTATTTCTCTGCATAAAATGTTTAATTTTAAAATTAATATTTTTTATCTAATAAATAGTCAATCTACATGAAGTAGTTTACTTTTTACAATTTAAGTATGATATGCGATAATTTGAGTTTATTTCTTTGCAATTTGATTTTCTCATATTGATATGTGGATTTAATTTTGATTTAATATTAAAATATATATGTGTTTAATACAATTTCATTGAAACATTTGAATTTGAATATGTTTCTATTAGAATATTATTGTACTTGAATTTAGATATTGTTTATTTTGAAAAGTGTTAAATATTGATTGTAATAATTATGTACTCTTAAAAGAGTCCAGGTGGGGAGTGTGTGGGAAATTGTTATGCTAGATGGCGCTGCCACTCTATAGTTTTGTAACCCCACTCGGACATTCAGATGCGACGCAGATTCGAAGCGAAACGCGGTAGCAAGGATTAGCACCGCACTGTACTGTACTCAAAGGCATGCGTGTAAATATTATGTATAATAAAGGCGTATTATGTGCGAACCCGTGATCAGAAATTATTGTGTAATAAGGTGAAGTATTGACAAGAAGAAAGAACCAAGAAAATACTGAACCACCAGCATCCCCCAAATGGTTTAATTCACTGGTGTAAGAAATTAAGAGAATTTGCAGACCTGGTCGATTATCTCTAGCACTACTGTACCGATTTTAATGAAATTTGATATGTACATACATTGATACAATACAAAACAAATAACCATTCAATAATTGTAATACACACGCATGATCGTGCGTAACACTCGTTGGAGTAGTAAGGTATGAAACAGCGGTTGCGGAATAAACTAAAAAATGGGTTAATAGATGGGTTAATAGGGAGTATGGTCCCATCTTATAGATATACAGGTCTCGCAGCGTGATTTCATACTTGAAATAAGGCAGTTTATCATTTCCGGTGGCAATTGGTCCCACTCGTTCAGCAACGCTGTTTTCATTCCCTGGATGCTTCTCGGAGGGGGGTTGCGAGTTGCAATTGCCCTCCTCAGAGCGTCCCAGACATGCTCTATAGGGTTAAGGTCTGGAGATCTGGCTGGCCAATCCATCCGGCGAATATCCTCACTCTCTAAAAATTCGTCGACCAGAAGAGCTCTATGTGGCCTCGAGTTATCGTCCATTAAAATGAACTCAGGGCCAACTGCACCCCTGAAAAGGCGAACATAGGGCTCCAAGACCTCATCCCTATATATCACACCAGTCACAGTGCCTCTTTCAAAGACATGGAGAGGTGTGCGACCATCCAACATGATGCCTGCCCAGACCATTAAACCTCCTCCGCCATAATGGTCGATTTCGCGGACATTGGAGGGTAGGTAGCGGGTCCCTGGTTCTCTCCATATGAACGTACGGCGAGAATCGGCGTTTAGGCTGAACCGGGACTCATCAGTGAAGAGAACGGTCGCCTATTGATCCATACTCCAATCTCTATGCTCTCTGCACCATGATAATCGGATTCTCCTGTTCATAGAAGTGGGCGGGACGCAAACAGCAGGTCTTCTTGCAAACAACCCTCTCTCATGAAGTCTTTTGGAAACAGTCACCCTTGATACACGGGTTCCTGTGGCTGCATACAAGTCACGAGAGAGCTGAGAAGCTGTAGCACTCCTGTTACGCCTCGCTATAATCGACAAATGGCGATCTTCTCTGGCCGTCGTGGCTCTTGGACGACCTTGCCGAGGCTTTCTCTCGATGGATTCGGTATCCTGGAACTGTTTCTATAAGTTACACACGACGCTGGGCGTTAAATTGAACTCTCTACAAACTTGGACTTGAGATTGGCCTGCTTCTAGCCTCCCCACAATTCGCCACCTAATTCCATCATCTAAACGTTGGTGGTTACTCATTTTTACTGTTACAATTTGAAATTAACCGATTGCTGCAAAATAACACCACCTATTAACCCATTTTTTTGTTTATTCTGCAACCGCTGTTTCATACCTTCCGACACCAACGAGTGTTACGCACGATCATGCGTGTGTATTACAATTATTGAATGGTTATTTGTTTTGTATTGTATAAATGTATGTAACATATCAAATTTCATTAAAATCGGTACAGTAGTTCTAGAGATAATCGACCAAGTCTGTAAATTCTCTTAATTTCTTACATCAGTGTATTTCATTCTTAAAAATGTTCATTCAGAATTCATTTCGAAAAGACCAGTAATGAACAGAACAGCGTTAACACGCACAGAGATTTGTGCAAAAAGGTAAACACCAAAACAAGTTACAAATATCTAAACAACAAACATGAGTAAAGAAAAAAAATTAGGAAAGGAATTAAATAATACAACAAAGTTTATTAATTACTTATTAATGTTTATTCGTAATTAATCTTTGAATTCGTAATTAAGATTTAAAGATTAATTACGAATAAACACCTAAAACTTATTACTGGTCTTGCCACAATAAATTCTGAATGAACATTTTAAAGAATGAAACATTAAACCAGAATTAAGATTTAAAGATTAATTACTAAAAACCGATTTATTCTGGTTTAAAATTTCATTCTTAAAAATGTTCATTCAGAATTTATTTTGACAAGACCAGTAATGAACTGAACAGCATTAACACACACAAAGATTTGTGCAAAAAAGTAAACACCAAAACAAGTTACTAATATCTAAACAACAAACATGAAGAAAGGATAAAAATTAGGAAAGGAATTAAATAATACAACAAGGTTTATCAATTACTTATTGATGTTTATTCGTAATAAATCTTTGAATCTTAATTTCTGGTTTAACATTTCATTCTTAAAAATGTTCATTCAGAAATCATGTCGAAAAGACCAGTAATTAACTGAACAGCATTAACACGCACAAAGATTTGTGCAAAAAGGTAAACACCAAAACAAGTTACTAATATCTAAACAATAAACATGAAAAATGAAAAAAAAAAGAAAGGAATTAAATAATACAACAAGGTTTATTAATTACTTATTCGTAATTAATCTTTAAAGCTTAATTCTGGTTTAATGTCAAAAATGTTTATTCAGAATTTATTTTGAAAAGATCAGTAATGAACTGAACAGCATTAACACGCACACCTATAAACAAAACCTGTAAAATAAATTTAAAGAGAAGCAGCCCTGGAGCGAGAAACAAAAGTAAGAAAGTAATTAAATAATACAACAAGGCTCAGGCCGCGAAAACATGTTTTCCAAAGCTGACGCAATAACAAAAGACTTTATTCAAATTAGGCACAGAAAAAGGCCACACAAATCAGCCGCCGCGCCGAATTGAAAGTCGATAAGGACCGATTTGTTATGCTAAACACCTCTTTAAAACGGCCGCCCCTCCCCTCTTCTGCTAAACACTGCCTGCGCTATTATTTCCAGGTTACGACGCGGACAAAACAAAGCGAAAAAAATTAAAACTGGAGTCCCGACCTTGAGAGACCACCTTTTGGAAAGCGCGTGTCGTATATATTTTTAGTCCGTGCATTAAATCTCGCGCATTTTTAAGGAGAAAGTCGCAGTTTTGTGCCTTTTTTCCGAATCGCGCCAAGAACGTTAGCTCGCACCGGGCGAGGGCGGCATTAGTATTCTCCGGGGCCAGTGTAGTTTCCGCCGGGGCTCCGGTAGACTTGCATCAGCCAGTCCACCGGAACTGTCAAGTTAAATCACGTGGACAAGGTCATTGTCTGGGCAAATTTTGAAGTTATCGGTACACACGCATATACCGTATTTTTCCGACCGTAAGACGCAACTTTGTACATAAAAAAAATCGACTTAAAATTGGGGTGAGTCTTATGGTCCGAAAGTAACATTGAAATAAAATGAATATTATATATATATATATATATATATATATATATATATACTAGCATTATTGCCCGGCGTTGCCCGGGTAGATATATAGATATAAAATATTTCATGCATTCCATCAAAAAAATACTGGGCTGCACTCCCGCTCTTCGTGTTCATCTGGCCAGACAGAATGCGCTTAGCACGTTTCTACTGAAATGATATACAAACAATAAGAAAGAAAGAAACTTTGAGCCTGCGGACCTTCGTCTGATTTTAAGGTCATTCCCAACCCTCTTTCTCCGCACATTGAAATTTGACCACCCCCCTCCGTCATCCTCAAACCACCCCTCTTAACGCAGCTGGTCGAGGGGAATCCACAGGGGGTAGACGCACCTCTATCGGGCACAAAAAACACTAAAACATTAATTTAAAAAAAACTAATTGAGCCCCAAATTTCGTTTTTCCTGATTTAAGTTTCTCGGGTCCAAAACATTAACAGTGCCGAATTTGGTCCCGGTGGGTGAAACAGTCTATGATTCTATAGCGGACAAACAAACAGACAAGCTCTTTTATATATATATATATAAACCCAGTCTGTATCGCTTGGTCAAGCAGTGAACAGTTAAACAGAAAAGTACCAAAATGCTTCAAAATTTTGACATACATATACAGGGTTCCCACCTATATCCGTTACACCCCCCCCCTTAATTTCTAAACGGTGACAGCTTAGGCCATAAAGTTGGTGTCTAGGTAGAGTAAAAAGGCTATGCGCTACTCGATGAGAAAACTTACAACGCCATCTATCGGCAAATTTTGGAATTAGCGTTTTTATCTCGAAAACGGTACGAGATACGGGAAAAAGGTCAATCACAAAGTTGTTCAGCATCATCGATTTAGTAAGAAAAGACACCTTGCGCACATTAATACTTAAAACAGAATGTAGAAAATGAATATTTGTTTGGTCACGACTTCGAAAATTGTCATGTCATAAAGAGTGGGAGAAAGAAACTGAGACACTTCCCTATCTTCAGGATCATTTATTTATGTTGCTGAAAATGCTCTCCATTAGCCACTTTACACATTTGCACTCTGGACTGGATTTCTCGCTGCCAAACGACGTTTCACGGCGCCATAGTGTTGAAAATCACGACCAAGAAAATTTTCATTTTTTACATTCTGTTTTTAATATTAATGTGCGCAAGGTGTCTTTTCCTACTAAATCGGTGATGCTGAACAACTTTGTAATTGACATTTTGCACATAACATATGCATATATACATACAAAAGAGGTAAGCAACGATAAGTAACCACGGTAGTTTCGTTAGAAAAGACTGCCTGAAAAAAAAATTAAGATATAATTTAAATTAATCTGACATTACTCTATTTTATTTTATTTATTTATTAATCTGCCGAAAAGCTTAATTTATTTCCTACAAAGTTTTAAAAAAGAACAAAAGAAGAGTCACTTCTATCTGCAGCTAGAGTCAACGTCCATGAAACACGTTTTTTCTGGAGGTTTTCCAGTGAAAAATATCATTTTTTTTCTTTTTTATTAATCCAAATTAAAATATCCGCTTGGAATTATCAAAAAGTACCACGTTGTTTTTCTCGTCATTTTTCAAACATTTCAGATGCCTCCAGTGTACGACATAATCGCGGGATTTTTGCGTATTCCTTCATCTATATATATAAAACAGCTCCATAATTGACTGACTGACTGACTGACAGATAACGCACAGACCAAACCGTTGAACCTAAAGGGCTGAAATTTTGCATGGCGATTCTTCTTATAGTGTAGGGATGCACTAAGAGAGATTTTTGAAAAATTCTTCTTACATTTTTTTAAAATTAAATTGTTAAGCTGTTTTTGTAATATTCTTTAAAGTTTGCATTTAAAGTAACAATCAGAGGGTTATAAAATTTATATCACGAGAAAGATTATAAAAATTCCTTTAAAATGATATTTTTTTCGAATCTGTACCTCCATTTTCTGATTTTTGGTGAATTTTTAAAGATTAATTTTTAAAATTTAATTTATTAAATGCTGATCACGTGGTTTCTTTTCCCTTTCTGAGGCTTTAAATTAATTTATCGTCACGTGCATAACAACGAAATAAATTGACGAAAAAAATAGTTTTTTTCTTTCTAATGCGGCAGACGATTGGACATTATCCAAAAAAATATTAAAATACAGTAATCTCTTCTGACACCTCGCCCCCCCCCCCTTTTCGAGTATCGGCCATGAAACACTGAAGACCAGTCGCCACGTAGCAAAACCCTAACAGTACACATCTGTCTTCCACACAAGGCACCCCAAGCCCCCTTAAAATACAGTAAAAGAAATGTTCCTCAAACTGTACTATATTAACTGTACTACACTGCTGGCCATCCAAATTGCAATACCAAGAAAGACAAGAGATATCACAACAAAATTTATTTTGTAGATAGCATGTTGACCAAGTATCAAATGATTAAATTTACAGACTTCTGTGAAGTGTGGTTCCTGCCAAAATCAGTAGCCTGAGTAGCCGCCATTGTTGGAGATCACCGCTGCCACACGCCTCGGCATTGATTCAAAGAGACTTTGGATGAGTTCTTGGGGTACAGCAGACCAAGCAGCTTCCACACGTTGCCAAAGTTGATCTGCTGTGGCAGCTGGGGATGGAATCTGGGTCAATCGTAGAGCAACCATGGACCACATGTTTTCTATCGGCGAAAGATCCGGAGAGCGAGGCGGCTAGGGAAGCAATTCAATCTGGCGATTGACGAAGAACCGTTGGACAATGCGTGCCACGTGTGGTCGCGCATTATCCTGTTGAAATATGGCTGTGGGCAAGCCCTGAAGGTAAGGAAGGACAACTGGCTCCAACACCTCGGAGATGTAGCGCTGGCTGTTTAAAGTACCGGCAATGCGTACTAGAGGTGTGCGAGAGTGATATCCAATACCTCCCCATAGCATAATACCCGGTGCAGGAACAGTGGGGCGGTGCATAACGCAGCTGTTCAGCATCCTCTCTTCACGGCGTCTCCAGACTCGAATGCGACCATCGTGGTGTTGCAGACAGAAGCGTGACTCGTCAGTAAAGACAATTTCATTCCATTCTGCCGTCCACATCCTTCTGTCATCGCACCATTGGCGGCGGAGACGTCTGTGGTTCTGCGTCAAGGGTAGACAAAGCAATGGACGTCTTGCGGACAGACCACTCTGCTGTAAACGGCGTCGAATGGTACGCGCAGACACTGGATGACTGTATGTGCTGTGCTATGGTTCGTGATGTGACTGAGCGATCCGTCACTGCCATGCGCACAATTTGCCTGTCATCACGTGAAGTGGTGCGCTGAGGTGGATGCGATCGAACACCCCGGTCCGTCGTACCCTCCTGCATCCAACGATCACATATCCGCATTACAGTTGTTTGGTTTCGTCCAACACGACTACCGATTTCCCTGAAAGATAATCCACAATCTCGGTAGGCCACTATCCTTCCTCTGTCGAACTCGGATACTGGATCAAAAGATGATTGCTGTTTTCGACGAGGCATAATTGATCGTTTTTTTGAAAAAACCACAAGAAAAACACAATTGCCGAACTTGAAATTGTCGAAATCTCCAAGCCTTAAATAGCGCTTTGAAGTGGCGCCACATGCGCGCGTGATGTGCGTCTGCGCTGAAATTCTAATCATTTGCATATCTCACCTCCGCTAATGCATGTTGTAAATTTCATGTTATTTGCATGTTTCCTTCAGGGTGTTGCATTTACAGTGGCCAGCAGTGTATATTCTTTAGTATGTTCTATTAGATTTAATTTCAATATTTTCTTCTACATTATTTTTTCAATTAAAATATCCGTTACGATTTTTTTTATAAATATATTTATATACAGTCGAACCTCCATATATCGAAGTAGCAAAATGCCAGAAAAAAATTCGATATATAGAATTGATCTTAGTTTTATCATAATTCTCCTAAAACATTAAAATTAAAGCTAATTTTCGTATACGAATCTCCATTTCCAATTTATATGCGAATCACATTAAATGAAAGTTAACTAAAAAATGAATTAATGTGAAAGATTTATTGAGTACTATATACCTTTAAAAAAACAATAATCCAGACAGTGGTTACAGTGATTACAGTTACATTCTTTAAAAAAAAAAACTACGAATATCTTGCTGAACAGCCAGTTTTGCGGAAAGTTCATCAAAGAAATGCTCGCATTTATACAGTCCATTAAAAACTTTATCAGGGGTCCACGAAGTATTGTTTCAAACGCCAAAAATTGGGAGATTTTATTCTAAAGTGGAATAAAATCTCCCAATATGTCGTGAAAAAAATTTCGATATATAGAGATTTTTTCGATATATAGAAACAGTTTTTCTATGTAATGAACATGGAGATTTGCTAAGAGTTCGATATATAGAAAATTTCGATATAGGGAAGTTCGATATATGGAGGTTCGACTGTATATATATATATATATTTTGCATTAATTGCATACATTGACCGTTGTATTTAATTTGAATCTACTCCGCAGCTAAGTACGGGTTTTCAGCTAGTATTCACATATTTTCACATTTAAAAAAAAAGTTTTTGGCGTCGACCATCGGTTGTCGCCAAAAACTTTTCTTTTTTAATGGCGAGCAGTCTCTCGCCATTCATGCCAATCCATCGCGCCAAGCGAGAGATGACCACGTGACTGACACCGAAACGATCACTCCGCCATTCAGGAATGTGACAATCTCACGCTTTTCGTGGTGTACTACGTAGAGTTCCACGCACAGTTTTATGTTTCTTTCGGTAGACACAATAGATTAATTTAAAAAAAAAAAGAGATGCACTAGACTCTCCCACGAAGGGAGGAGTTTTTGTTTTTATTAAGGCCACTGTCCAAAATTTATTTACACATTGAAATCTAGCGGTAGTATCGAGGGAACCCAAAACAGAGGTAGAAAACAATGGGGTAACAAAATACTCGAGGATGGTATTTCAGCGTACAAAACAGACAAACATAAAGAAGCGGAGGCTCAAATTTCTGAACGTGGATGTCCGTTATTCTGATTTCAGGATAAACATGCAAGAACTCGAAACGTATAACAAGGAATAACAAATTTGCCCATCTCAGGTTGTTGCCATTAAAAGGAGGGAAAAAAAAAAGGTGAAATCTTTTTTATTTATTCTTTGTCGTGTCTGGCGCTCTCTACCAGAGAAAGGGATGACGCTGTGGGGGTACTATGGGGGGGGGGACCCACGGTGGTCAGCCTGAGTCGGAGAGAACAGTGCGTGGGAGTGTGACCCCGAAGAAGCACTGAGTTTTTGTTTGCTCCAGAGTCAAATAGCTGAGGTACAGATAGTTAAAGTAAATATTATAAATTAGTTTTAGGAATAAGTTTGAGTATTGTGTCTGTTCGTGAGTCACGTGAATAAATTATTTTGAATATTCATCCAAGTGCGAGAAATTCGTTACCTTTAACGTCGTCGATCAGAGAAAGATCGAGGAAGAACGACATTTTTATTGCTACATCAGGGACTTGCTTATTTCTACGCGGGAGACGACACTCCCTGCATAACGAGCTTCCTTTCCTTGGCTTAGTCGCTGCAAGTCGGTGTTCATTGCTGGCCACCCTCTTTTGCACAGTGATTAGCAATGCAAGCTACTACCTAGCGGGCGAGGGTTTGAATCCCGGGCAAAGGCATGGTTGTCCTTGTGCTTTACCCTCATCGGTTTCGATTTTCATTCAGACTCCTACCTCCATTTTAAAAGAACAGAACTCAAATACACGCATTTGTTAATGTGGGATCTGTAAAGTATCGGGGGAAAATCTACCCGTTGCTTAACATGGGGATCGAAGGCCTGCGACGTGAACGGAATCACTCCCTTAACTGCACTTATGAATTCGACAGAGAAATCGTTATTTTAGTCTAATTTCAGTCTTAAACTCCTCATCTCTCGTTTTCTATGACCAGGGTCTTGGAATTTTCATCTTAAGCAAGACGGTCCGCTTGGAACATGGACAAGCGGGCCCGGGGCAACCTAGAGGTTAACGCGTTGGAATACGGCACTGAAGGCTTTTGCTCCGAATCACGACAAGCGCGCCACTGAATGCTTTCGTGTCGAAGTCGGGTATGGACGCGTTAAATCCGTAGGCTGGAAAGTCCCACCTCGTGGTTTGTAAGTGTGGAAGGATGCTACAAATCCACCAGAAACCACCGGTGGGGTTCCTCCGTGTGGTTTGTAGGGGTGGGAGTGACACACACACACGTGTATATATATATATATATATATATATATATATATATATATATATATATACAGTCAAACCTCGATATCTCGAACTTGAAGGGAGAGACAAAAAAATTCGAAATATCGAAAATTCGAATTATCGAAAATCACATGTTATCGATAGCAGAATAGAGAAAAAAAGTTTTTTTACATACCATTTTAAAAAGTAATCTATTTTTTTATTTTAATAAACGCTATTTACAAAATTATTAGAAAAAAGATTCTATTGTTGTTTGCTTCAGAGAAGAGTATGAAATTTTATCTATTACACTTTCTAAGTGGTCAATGGCTTGTGTTCTCTGACATATTTGGCTGACTTTCAACATATCTCCTCAAAGTGTCCACTGCAAATAGTGGTTCTTTGTTTGTCACATTTGGTGGCGAATAGCGAATTTCTTTCTCATCCTCTTCTAATATACACAAGAAGCTTTCGTGTGACTGATGATGTCATTGTCCTCTCACTGACCATACACCGTTACTGCATCATCTATGACGACAAAGTCATCGAATTCCATGTTATCGAGGTGCATGAGTCTCGTTAATCGGTTTCAATCATTTTCGGCGCAGTTTTCAGCAGGGTGGTCGATGTTGATTATCTGAGTACTTCCGTGGTCTTTTATGAATCCAGCCTTTTTAAAGCTATTCATTATCGTAGAGGAAGACACAATGTTCCAAGTTTTGTCTGCCATTCGCATAGCTTGTAGAATATTTGCACCAAGTGGTAAAACACCTTCTTCCATTTCGGACAACATTTTTTTAACCACTTGATGACGATACTTTACTTTGAAACTTTGGATGATGCCCTGGTCAAGTGGTTGAAGTTTTGATGAAGTATTCGGGGGGAGGAATTCAATTCTTACGTTTTTCATTTTAGGTATGGTATGTGCCCCGTACAATTATCAACGAAAAGCACAATTTTCCGCTTTTCTATTTTCTTTTTTTATTTAAAATATTGAGCCAGTTTTCAAAAAGGTTAGATGTCATCTAAACTTTTCGGTTAGCTTCGTAATCCAAAGGAAAAGATTTTATCCCGCTGAAACACCTTGGTTTTTTTTTATTTCCCTATCATTAACGGTTTTAACTTCTCTGTTCCATTCATATTCACGCAAAACAATAAAGTTAAACGCTCTTTGATCCTCTTCCCTCCATGACATGCTTCACCCTTTAGAAGCATGTTTTTGTCTGGAGTGCATTTAAAAAAAAAGTCCACTTTCATCCGCATCACTTTCACGACACATTTTCAAAAATGTAATGTTGCTTTGTTTTTTAAAATTTTCAAACCAACCATTACTGCCTTTGAAATTTAAATAACCAAATTCTTTTGCAAAAGATTCAGCTTTATCTTTGATTGAAAGTTCATCTAGGGGGACGTTTTGAGTTCTACATTGCGCAATCTAAATCATTAGGTACTTTTCCATATCGGGAAATTCACTAGTTTTGAGTTTCTTTCGCTTGCCTAAGCCGTCATCGAATTTTTCTAGGATAATTGCTTTATTCTTTAAAATTGTTGACAATGTGCTGCCTGGAATTCCACACTCCTTTGCAATTTCCTTTTTCTTTTTCGAACTTTTTTCAACTTCATCGATAATTTGCTTTTTCGCTTCAGTAGTAAGCGTATTCAATTTTGAAGTTGCGATTTAATTGTGTTATCTTCCGTCTTTATATTCCTTCATTTTAAAGTTTATGCAGGGTTTTACCACTGTAATTTTTGAAAAGCTGTTCTTTTTTTTTTTCTTTTTTTTTTAAAATTTCAATTTTTTTGGATATAATTTTTTTGTTTTTAGAAAAAATTTTCTTCTCCATTTATGGAAAAAAAATTCAAGTTATCGAGGGATGAGACAAAAAAATTTGTCAAATCAAGATTTTTTTAACATTGAGTGCATAGGAAATTTGAAGGGAATTTTTTTTTCTTCGAGATATCGAAAAATTCGCGAAATCGAGGTTCGAGTTAGCGAGGTTTGACTGTATATATATATATTGATTGTAACGTCCTCGGTGGAAAATGAGACACACGAGGGACAATTATACCACACAGAGCTTGTATTTAACAAATAAAATATGTACACTATGTACAAGGCAGAGAGTCTTTGCTCGTCTGCATATGAGATATTTTTTAGGAACAAAATATCTTTCACAAGCCTCTCAACAGAGATGTATCTCTCCAACAGTCACTAGGAGTCGTAAACCGGGAGAGAAATTTTCAGGCCCTCGGTCCGCAGCAGCGCATTCTCGCACCGCTTGTCGACGGAAAGAACTCCGAGGCTCACACAGCCACCCTCTCCGGCAGACTCCCACTCTGCATCTCTCCTCCGCTTCCCAGCTGGACGGGGGGGGGGGGGGGCAGGAGCGACCCACGATGGTTTTCTTGGAACCGTGCAGAACTGGTAAAGGGAGGGCTTTAGCTTGGGTGGCCCTTTTCCCCCGAAAACGCCCAAGACGCTACAATATATATATATATATATATATATATATATATATATATATATATATATATATACACACATACACACACACAGTCGAACCCCGTTATAACGAACATCAAGGGACCAAAGGTTTTGTTCGCTTTATCCGGTGGCTCTCTCTATCCGAACCGTGAAGAAAGATGCTAGAGTTCACAAAATGTATAACTCCTTAGTTGCAATATCTATTCAATAATAATGTATTAAAAATGATAAAATCAATTAAAAATCATCATTAATGAATTAAATCGACTAAAATCGAGTACATTAAACTGACACAATACTAATTAAATTACAATACTAAAATGGCGGGACCAAAATTTTCGTTCGTTATATACCGGGTTCACTATAACGGGGTTCGACTGCTTATATATATATATATATATATATATATATATATATATATATGTAACATACTGAACAACCCAAGGAGAGAATGGGCGTCCAGCACATCACAGGGGCTGATGGTGTAGTCGTGGCTATAATAATAATCGACGCAGCAAGTTACAGCATTATACTATTTTTTATTTCGTCGGGGAATACGTCTTCCCAAGGCAGTTACATGATCCAAAAAGCGTACAGGTTTCCGTTCATGCGGTTTATATAAACTTTGTCATGTGATCAGGATAGCGATTAGGGATTTGCTGTTGTCGATAAGTCACATGTGGTTTTATATAATCTGCGCAGAGCTTATCTAAAATATTGGGGACGCCGCGCCTATTTGAAAAAGGAAGCCATTTAATATTTTCTCTCGAGGTTATTAGAACTTCGAATCAAAAGCGAAATTTAGCTCGTACGCCCAAGGGAATTTAGAATAATGTTAGATTTTAAAGTGGTATGGGGTTTTTAATGTTATATATATATATATATATATATATACATACATACTCACACACAGAGATACACTAGATCTCGTCCCTGCGCGAGTTAGGTCAAAATGGTGTTGGCAACACTGGGCAAAATGTCGGCCTCCGACCCTTGTTGTGCCCAACAACTGTGAGCTATAAAAGAGTCGCACCTCTTCGCCCCGCAGCCTTCAACAGACCTGGTTCAGAGTTATCGGCCAGGGGGCACTAGTAACAACACCACCAAAATGAACCAGTTCTGCCTTCAGCCTCCCAACGGGCCGAATCACAGCCCCAACCACAACCGAGTAATTTCAATAATTCCCCGCCGAAAGCGGGTAAGTACACGCCGAGTAAATAAAGATCCCATACGTCCTACCAAGAAACGACAAAAATCTTTCAATCCACGTTCGATATTACGGGCGAGCGCCCCGCCCCGAAATATCCACAAGAGCCTAAAAATAAGCTTCACTCCGAGCAGAAATCATAAAAGGCATCATCCTGTTAACGACCGCGATTATTGATAGCGGCGGAGATGACATAACACGTTATGGCAGTGTTTATGTCTCGAGGTGCCTCCGATGGAGACGTGCTTCGACACGGGCGAACTGCTTCGGCGATCCATAAACGTCGACGTGCGTGAAAAAGATCGTTTGCAGCCACAGTGATACAGAAAAAAAGGGAGGGGGGTTTATGAAGGAAGGTGCTATGTCTTGCCCTTATTCTCCTAAATTCCACGTCTACGTCGAAGAAAATATTAAGTTATATTAAAAAGGGGAAATTTTGCTGTATTATTATTATTATCATTATTATTACAAATTTTATAATTCAGTTATTTGTTAGTTCGCCTCGAATACGAAATGGGTATCTGACGTCACGAAGGGGGCTAAAGTAAAAGTGCCTAGAGCGAAAGAAATGATGAAAATGAAACGACAAAGAAAAATGTAAAACGAAAACGTTGAGATTTGTGGTAATTATATATATATATATATATATATACTCCCTGAAAATCCGCACTTCGCTACGGAGTACATTCAAATTAAATACAACGGTCAATGTATGCAAATAATGCCAATATATATATATATATATATATATATATATATATATATATATATATATATAATAAGTACGTCGATCAATGTATACAATTGATGTAAAAAAAATCTATTTATAAAAAAATCCTATTAATCAAATTAAATCAAATTAAATCTAATAGAACATATTAAAGAATATAGTACGAGTAATACAGTTTGAGGAACATATCTTTTACTGCATTTTAATATTTTTTTTTGGATAATGTCCAATCGTCTGCCGCATTAGCAAGAAAAGAATATTTTTTTTGTCTATTTCGTTGTTATGTACCGGACGATAAATTAATTTAAAGTACCAGAAAAAGAAATCACGTGATCAACATTTAATAAATTAAATTTTAAAAATTAATCTTTAAAAATTCCCCAAAAATTAGAAAATGGAGGTAAAGATTCGAAAAATATTTCATTTTGAAGGAATTTTCATGATCTCTCTCGTGATATAAATTTTATAAGCCTCAGATTATTATTTTGAATGCAAACTTAAAAAAAATTAATAAAACAGTTTAAAAATTTAATTTAAAAATATCTAAGAAGAATTTTTTAAAAATCTTTCTTAGTGCACCCCTACACTATAAGAAGAATCGCCATGCAAAATTTCAGCCCTCTAGGTCCAGCAGTTTGGTCTGTGCGTTATATGTTAGTCAGTCAGTCAGTCAGTTACGGAACTGTTATATATATATATATATATATACAGGGTGGCTAATAAATACTGTGACAAATATCGAATCATTTAATTACACACAGATGAAATAGAAAATGGAAAATACAACAATTTTATGAACATTATACATGAAAGTTTACCATGAAATAATTTTACTCGAATCGACCGTCATCTTCATCGATTACTAAATATAATCTCTTACGCCACTGTCCTATTGCGGCACGAATCATTTTATGAGGTAATTTGTCCCATTCACTCCGTAGGGAAGCTTTGAGGGAGTCCAAACTTCTGTGCTGCTTAGCATTTACTTTAGACTCTAAAATCCCCCAAATGCAATAGTCTAAAGGATTTAGATCTGGTGAAGAAGGTGGCCAATCTTCTTGCTTGATAAACGTCGGGCAATTGGCATGGAGCTATTCCTGTGTTGTTTTGGATCGGTGGGACGGTGCAGAATCTTGCGGAAATATCCAATTTTTTTTGGGATACAATCTGTTAGCATATGGTAATAAACGTGTAGCCAATACTTCCTGTTTGTAATATTCAGCATTGATTTTTACCCCTTTATCGATGAATTTCAGAGGCAGTTTTCCATTGTGTGACACTGCAGCCCAAACCATAACAGAATTCTTGTTCTGAAAGCGTATAACAGTTCGAAGAGTTTCAGGTATATCCTCGAAGGTTGCTGAATATACAACATCATTTTTAGCATTATAACTTTGTTCTGTACAAAACAGCTTCTCATCAGAGAAAATTATTTTTTCAACACTTTTGCTACCGTGCCGGTTCAGCAATTTCTTACATCTTTGTAACCTTTTTACTATTTGTGCAGTAGTCAAACCTTGAACTTTTCTTTTGCGATAAGGGCGAAAACCCAGGTCTTCATTTATGATAAGTTGCATAGTTCTGCGACTGATGTTCTCTTCTGCAGCCATTTTATTTGCAGAACGTTGTGGATTTCTTCGTATCTTTTCACGAATTCTTTTGATACGTTCTTTTGTACGAACACTGCGTGGACGACCGGACCTTGGTTGATCTTTACAGCTATTGGTATCCAATAATCGATTTATAGTCCTATATATAAACGTCCTATTAAAACCAAGGCATTTTAATTGCTTAAATATTTTACCTGCAGAAAATCCGCGATCAAAAAGCTGTTTAACCATTAACCTTTTGGCTTCCATCTTTAAAAATATTCTACATGTTTTACTTTAAACAAAAATCGTCTGCGTTTACAAAAAGTTGCCAATCACACAAATAGATAGATAAATTGTTTTTCCAAAGGCTTAAATTTAACTCTTATTTTTTGGAGTGTTACAGTATTTATTAGCCACCCTGTATATATACATACACACACACACATGCACAGAGAGTGTTCCATAAAAACTGAGAGTATTTTTTTCTCGAGTTGGCAACAAAGAGAAAGTGAAAAATGAAGCTGCAGACGACTTTCTGAATTTAAGTCGATTCTGTGGTAATCCGTGGGGTTAATCGTGGCAACGATTCCATATTCAGCATATTCTGTAGCAGTTGTTTAAAGAAAGTTTGGATTTTGCATACAGCAATGGATGTGAGTAACTCAGAGTAAAGAAATGGAATGCGTTATGCATGAAAATTTTGCTATCATTTGGGCAAATCAGCTCCACAGACAGCTCATTAAATTAAACGAGCTTTCGAACACAAATGTTTAAGCTAGTCGACGATTTTTAGAAATCGACTATTTTTAGGACGATACACCGAAGAAGGACGATTGGCAGCAGAACTCGCTCTTAGGTGTGGTCGACCTGAAATTGTTGTTCAATGTTAACATTGTCTGGGGGAATCCTACAAGACGATCGGCGAATGTCCTGTGAAGACATGGGGAGGTCAACTAATATTTCGAAAGCTTCGATATTTCGCATTCTAAACACACTGATCCCCCTCCTCCGAAAATATTTTGCCAAAGCAAATTATAGAAGAGCTGAATGTTATAATTCACCACGGTGTGTGGTCGAAAATCGGCCAAAAACAAAACTCTTATAAAAACTTCAGAGGCAAAAAAAAAATAAATAAATAAATAAATAAAAAATAAATAAATAAAATCTTGTACACTAAGAGGACGTAAAAGAAAAGCTGTCTGTGTGGCCATTGATAGCGATCGGAAGACTATAAATATTGCAAGATAGATGGACTTATTTTATGGCCCACAATAAAACTTTCAGCAGTTAATAGTCAAAGTTGTATTTCAAATGAAAATTGTGATGGGGAGATACTTCGTAGACAATGAACAGGAGCAGTATAATAAGGGACCAATTGGGGCAGGAACTGCTAGAAAAAACAAAACAAAAACAACCCACTGCCCAATGAGAGATAATGGGGCGGGCCAAAATGACCCCGGTAAACGGACAGCAGCCCCTCCAAGAGAAAAAAAACGGAAAAAGGTCCAGAGATTTCGTTGGCTGTTTTCCTAGAGCTCAGACGATAACAGAGTCCCGGGGTTAAGGGGACAGTGAACCTTCAAACCTAACTTTTTTTCGTTTTAAATGGATTTACTTGAAATTTGAATATGTGATTAGTACCATAGATATGTAAAAGTGGTTAAAATTTAAAGATGAAATATTAATAATTTATGAATTATGAATTATTAATTATATCAAAAACTGGCCTAATTAAAAATGTTCCAGGCGCATTTCTTTTGCATATAATATGGTAATTTTTATTTGCAGGATACTTTATAGAACTAACAATGAAACTTATTGCTTATTTTAAGCATTCATCTATACTTATATATAAAGAGAGAGCGATTTTGTACGTGGAGGGTAATCTCCAGAATCACTGCACCTATTTGAAAAATTCTTTCACTGTTTGAAAGGTACATTATTCCAGATGGACATAGGCTATATATTATGTATATCTGATCAGTAGAAATAAAGTTAGGGGCTTAATCCTAACAATCTCCATTGTTACCGTTACTGTCCTCTACCGCTTTTTGTGCCGACGTCTTCAACGATCCTTAGCGTGGTGCTATCGCGGTGGGCTTCTGTTCTGACGTTAGCGGTTCGAATCTAGCCGTTCCCCGACACGCCTTTTTCTTTTAAAAAATTAACTTTAATTATTAACTAACGTAATATTAATTTAAGGTATTATTAAGGTTATTTTTAAGGTAAAAAAAGATTTACAATTTATTGGCTATCAACTGGAAATTTATTGGTATAATATTTTGTTCAACCCGGACAAAGTCGGGACGGGCCGCTAGTTAAAAATATAAAGAGAAAAAAATAATAATAATGAAAGCACCCTTTTTATTACGCAAAATACCTATAAATCATCTTTTCAAGTACAAAATTTAGAAATTCTGAGCTACAAAGCATAATTATTTTCAATAAGATTTATTTGATATACAGTTAAGTATATAAAACTTAAATTTCAAAGCAATACGATAATTAGAAATGGGCCTGGAGCAGTTTGAATATTCGTATGACATGAAAATTTTTATTTTGAGAAAAACACATTTAAAGTTATTGCTATTACTAACCACATAATATCTAAATTAAATACAAATTCCTATAACTAGGAAAGTAATCACAGAAATTAAAAATTCTTTTTGCAACACATTCCTACTCGTCCGTAGTTTCACAATTCAATAAAATGAAAAAATTGAATTTTTGGACAAATTTCACTATTTTGAAAGTCCACTGCCCGGTTAAACTACCTCGGAGTCTAGCGGTATTGCTGGAAACCCGACATGATGATCCTGAATATGACCTGATTTTGGCCCCTGTCGACGGAGCCATTTTGCATCGCTGTATTCTCCAACAGTAGTAAGTGCCTCGCTATAGACTCTAAAAATAATGACTTTGAACAAATAGGTTGCCTCTGCTTCTGATTCCTCGTGTGTTAAATGTTAATATGAAGGGCAATATTATTCTGTTATTAATTACATTTTAAATGAATTTTTAGCTTTGTCAAATAAATATATGATAAAGGCCAATCCTCTGTCTTACCTTGCTTGCCCCAACACATGCACGCATCCATTGTTTTAAGGTTATTTAATAACCCACACAAATCAGCTGGAAAGCTAATGCTGATAATTTTCTTTGAACACAAACGCGTTGTAGCGGCACGTAAAAACCTTGTGGGACAATCACTAGCAGCAGAGGATTAAAAAAAAAACATCTATCGGGCTGAAGAAACCATCAATGAAGCCACCATCGAATTCTAACATTCTCTGGGTCGGGAACTATAAGCCGTGCGTATCTGATCTTTCCCGAAAGCATGGGAAAATCTGTATGTTAAAAATCAGCGACCATTTTGGGGACTCCTAATCCTGTCACTTGGTGGCCGTTATTCAGAGGTTTTGACGCTACAGAAGACATAAGTTTTCCCTTAACGACCTATCGGACCGATCCGAGACGCGGCCTATCATCGGGAGTTAATTCCAAGCTCCCGTCCCGAAAACAAGCGTTTTCACAGAAGAACCCCCACATCGCTGAAAAGGAATTTGTGGGGGATACATGCGCAGACTCTTTGTTTTTTCGAGAGAGTCCCTGTATTAAGACCCGGACAAGAAGCGGCCACATAGCCCTGCCTCCCGAAGCTAAACTAGCTGAGAGGAGAAGGTACTGTTAAAGTATTTTTTTTATTAACCAGACGTCTCGTTCAGCTGTAATTTGTTCAAATCAATGTTAAATCTGTTAAGTTTTAGTTAAATTCTGGCCGGTCTTATTAATCATCAGAATAAATCCTCACTACTGACATAAATTGTATGTCAGTAGTGGTTTATGCAATAAAATAGAGGGATTAAGGGTTTGACATAATATACACATACAGGCCCTGATTTTCCATTAGGCCCGGGCCTAGGGAACCTTGAATGTTGGGGGGGGGGGGGGCAACATTATTTTTTTAAAGAGAAAAAAGAAAAAATTCCCAATTCAAATTTTTTTTTAAATTTTATTTTTTTAATAGCAATTTTTTTATATATCCTTTCAAATTTGATTGATTGGTTCATCATATGTATAGTTATATGTATAGTTCATCATAGGTATGCTATAGTGTATATAAGGTATTAATAAGTTTTTCTGGTTGCATTGTGTAGTGATATCAGAATTGCGTTCCCCTCCCCAGCGCCTTAGAACACCCTCTCAGTAAATGTAATAGGCATTCCTTGTTGGAAGAGGTGCGAGGGAGTAAGTTCAACGACCCCAAGGGGATTAAGAGTGGTCTATAGGCAGAAGGTTTTTAGCTACGAGACGGCTAGGCCGTGTTGGTGTTTTGTCCCGTGCAGAAAGGAGGCACGGGGACTATTAGTTGAGATTATTTTAGGGAATCCGTGGTCAGGAAAGTTTAATTGAGGAACACAAAGAATATTGTGTTGAGGGTTTAATACTCGTAGATATAGAGATTGAAGTTAGAAATCTTACAGTTTGAGCTTCCCACCTTATTTAGTCAGATTAAAGTTTTGTTTTGTGTTTCATCAGTTATTTTGCCAAGTGATTTATTTCTTGAACGAACCAAACAACGAATCTTCCAGGAGAAGGTAGAGGATTCGTTTTACACATTGTATTGGTGTTTTAATGATGAAATTAATATGTTGTATTGCTTTTTGTTATTTGGTAATGTTCTAGGCTTCTACGCTTCAAATAGCCAATTCTTGGTAAAATGGTACTTTCACAATGATTTATGATTATTTTTTTTGTGTGTCAATTTTGGAAATTTTACGCCCACATCAGTGTTAGGGAGCCCTCCTCCCGAGTTGTGCCTATAGTCAAGAATTTTCTAAATCGGGCCCTGTACACATACACATATATTCCTGGCTTAGTAAAAGATTTATTGGCAACATTATTTCTCGCCAAAGCATGCATGAGGTCGAAAAACCGTTTTCTTCAGCGTTCAAAGATGAAAAAAGCATTTTGAATGCCAGATTCGAACATTTTTTGTGTGTTTATCCCCAGCGGATGCCGCAATTCATCTTTTGTCCTGGATATCTGTCGTTGTTCGGCACCAGTAACCAAAGAAAATAAATCCGTTGAAACCGGACAACTTTTAAGGCGTGCGCACGCATACAGGTAAAGCGGGCGCAAGTGCTTCTTTTGCATGCACCGAAAAATAATATCTGCTTCGAATGCCTTACCTGGGGATGCCTGCAAAACGCCCGATTGTACAAAATCGATGCACGAACACTTATCTTCGGCATTCAGCCTCCTTTCCCAAACGTTTTGTGAAATGAAACTCAAACGGCAGGCCGATTTTTGAACGCTTCGTGGTAGAAATACTGCGTGTTTTGAAAAGGCAATTCTTTCCGAAAGCTTTGCACTTGACGCTCTGCAGATATTTATGACTGTTATAAACAGAGACAGGGTTATATTCCATGTTCCTAAATGTGTAAGTCTTCATTGCCAGGAGGGCCGCACAGTGTTTTCTTGGAAGGGCGGGGTGGTAAAGGATTATATTTTGTTTCAATTCTTTTTAAAGGACATTTCACTTTTCAATGTACAGGGTGTCCATAATTAAACTTCCCTACTTTAAAGTTGTCTACAGTCGAAACTATTGTTAGAAAGTTATGAAATTTTGTGTAGGACATATTGAAGGGATGGGAATTTGTTTGAGCGAATAAAAAAAAAAATTGTTTAAAATTTCACCACCAGAGGGCGCTTTTTGATGAATTGCACATTTAAGACTGGTTCTTAAGATTTCACCATCTTTTTATCTATAGGTCACCCTAACACAATAACTCACACTCATTAAATTTTACAATCTTTAAAGTGATTGCAAAGTCGATCGGAAACTTGTTCGATAACTAATTTTCGGACAAAAGATTTGAAGGAACGAAGAAGAAACAAATATGCAAATTAATTTTTGTCGACGTAGAGCAGAACTATACCTGATCTAAAAGACAGCATTTCACGACATGTTCTCAGCATTTCTCCGGACACACTGCGGTCAACTGTAGAACATGTTATCTTACGATTTCAAATGGTAGGTGAAAATGATGGCCGTCATGTTGAACATGTCTTGTTGTAATACATTTTTTTAACTATAGAAAATGTTGGCTAAAAGTGTAATTCATCAAAAACGTCCTCTGGTGGTAAAATTTTGAACATTTTTTTTTCTCTCAAACAAATTCCCATCCCTTCAATATGTCCTATACAAAATTTCATAACTTTCGGAACAATAGTTTCGACTTTAATTATGGACACCCTGTATATTTATTTTTTTGATTAGTGGTTGTTAATATTTAGTTAATCAGGGACCAATTGTCAAAAAAATTCGGGTTTCACTTTCTAAATAAACAAACTATTTGGGATAAACAACTTTAATAAAAAAGTTACAAATAAACTTGAAAACAATAAGAAATTTAACGTAAAAGCAAACTCAAAACCCTGTGAAAACTTTAAAATGCATTGTGTTTGTTTTACTAGCCACCAAATTGATGCGATAATTACGGATTCTATGTGAACAGGCCCTTAGAGTTAGTAAAACATTAAGGCAGATTCATAACGAAGAAGAAACCCAAGAAAAATAAAAAGAGATAAAACAGTCAAACGCTTTTCAAACGCTGACCAACGCCAAGCAGAAAAACAGAATTCCGCCGGCTTGACCGCTTCGCTTTCTGTTTCATCGCACTGACACACATTACCGGAGTTGCGCAACGATGAGAAAAAATAGGTGGGGTGGAGGGCCCACACGTTATCGTCGCTTCCTCACCCAAGGCGCAGACGAAAACCGGTTCGTGGCGTTAAACTGAAACTTAAATGCGCACTTGCTCGTCGTGTGCCCGGCAGTCACCTCTCCACTCTCGAAATCGGAGCGGAAAAAAAGAAAGCCAAGATGATTTTTCAATCACGTTGCTGAGCTCAGGAGGATTTTCCACTCCAAATCACAGATTAGCGGTCAGAATGCGTATTTTGGGTTTCTGGTTTTTGTATGCGAAGGTAGGCAGCTAAAAATAGATTAGCACGTAGCTTTTTGGGATTTTCGGTTTCCCGATAATTTTTATTTTGCAGATCATTAAAGTTCTGATGCTCCCGATCATGATATAGAGCTAAGAAAATGTTTCTCTCGTTATTTGCCTAAACGCAAATTCGCAGGGGCAAATCTGTTGCTTGAGAGTGCAAGGAAAATCACTGCGAAAACAAAAAGCTGTTTCAGGTTGGAAAAAAATAAAAATAAAATAAAATAAAAAACTAAAAAAAAACTACCTGCTTCTGGATGTAATGTTTCTGGGTAGCGAGGTTACCTGTCTTGCGTATCTGTCTTTTGTACCTTAAGGCTGCTATGTACTAACCCCCTTGGATTCACTCACCTCAATGTTAACCTATGGAGAAAATTTGTCCACGGATTGCCGACTTGGATTCAAAGATTAAAAAAAAAAAATTGTACTCCGTCATAGAGAAAGAAATTTTACATTTGTGTACATTTTTTCGTTTTTTAAAAAAATGCAATTAATATTTTAAAATTTAAATTATTCGGGGAAAAATCTGGTATAGTGTGTTTTAAACGCTCATAAATTCCTTCGGTGGACGAAATTTATAAAATGAATCCTGTAGCGCTCTGCAGAAAAGTTCAGGCTATCTGACAATACCAATTTTATTTGATTATCAGCATTTATGTACCTGTAAATACTAGTTGACAAAAATATATTTTAAATAAAAAATTTGGGGGCAGCGCTTAACCCCCCCCCCTATAGAGAGAGAGCCATTACAATCCCTCAAAATGTCAATCCTAAGGGGGGGGGGGGGGGAATTCTCGAACTGTCAACTGGACTCCTCCCACCACAAGAGTCTGCAAGAAGAGGAAAAGGGAAATTCGATTTTTTTCCTTAGTACATAGCAGCCTTAAATACATCTTTTTAGTTATTCTTTGATGGTATGCTTCATAAAAATGAAATCGCAGCTGAAACTACATTGAGGGAAAACTAATGTCATACTAGTTAATAATGCTTTTATTAACTTTCAGTGAACAAATTAAACATGAGTAAAATAAACATAATTCATTCTGATACATAAGGTTGACAATTTGAGTCCCCAACATTGCGGCACCCTGCAGATTTATGCCGATTCCCTTTTATAATAGAGTCATTAGCTTACCTGGTATTATTAGCTGACTTGGCATTAGCTGACCTGGTACCCCCGTAAGCTAAAGGTTAATAGACGCTTGGAAAAATTTGACCCTGACCCCTCAATCTCATTGTCGAGGGGAAAAAATATCGACTCCCCCTTACTCGTGTGCTGAAAACCGACCCTAAGGGCAGCTAGCCCTGTTTTCATCAAGTGTCACTTTCACTGCGTCGGTGCGTGAGGCTTCTTCGGATAAGCGGTAAAGAAAAAAGAGAGAGAGAGAGAGAGATGAAAAGAACGAAATGTCGCGTGACACTTCGCACTTCGTTCGACGGTATCCCCACTGCTCCACTGCCATCGTTTCGGATGACCCACCCATGTTCCATTTACTAGGAAACGAACGCCGCACTTACGTAAGTCTTGGAAGGGTCCCCGTACTTTGTTTGCATCTAGTCCTCCATCAATACGTAGGATATGGATGAAAGCCATAGTCCAGGGCAACGCCTCCAAACACATTAAAATTGTCGTGTATTTATTTAATTAATTAATTTTTGTGGGCGTGGGGGGTGCAGGAGCATCGGAAATTCTTAACAGCTACACAACAGGAGGGCTTTGATCTGACCCCTCCCCCACCCCCTTTTTTTTAAGGGTCGGTCGATTGGTTTGAGGCGTAACGGTCGCCTTTTGCAGCACGAGAGCTAAACATCATCTCCAGGAGGAGGAGGAGGTAGGGGTTGCCGGGGGGATTATTTTGCCTCCTATCAGAGAAGGGCAGAAGGGCAGGAAAATTAGCAGTTAATATTTTTGTGTCCTAACAATAGACGTAAATGAACCGAGAAATGGAGTGTACCTGTATACAAGGTGCGGCCATTAATTTCCAGGACTGATCTAAACTCCAGAAAACATTACATGAAACACATACCCGTTTAATATGTTTCGAAGTAACTCCCAGCTGCCTTAATGTACTTCTGTGCTTGGCTGTATAAGTTTCGGAAACAACTTTTAAAGTCCTCTTCCGGAATGGTCTTCAATGTGTACGTCACCGTTTTCTTGATGGCTTCGACATCCTCAAATCGTGTTCCCTTCAGCAAATTGGCCCAGCATGATGTCGTGGAGATGCAGAATCCTCCATACTCTTCGAACTTAGCACCGGCAGACTTTTTCTTGTTTCCAAAACTGAAAGATTTGCTGGCCGTTACACGAGGGATCTCTGTCGAAAATCACCAAGTCTCTGACTATATCTCTGCTTGAAAACTTCGGTGGCGGCCGTCTTTTTAGAAATTGCTTTCCAGAGCGGGGGCCGGCAGATTAGCGGGTGACAGCTCTTCTTATCGACGAATATTTCCGCCAAACTTTATTGCTCTCCAGTGAACTCGCATAGAGCTATTGCTAAGAAAGACAGTTTTACGACGATGATCGGAGACGCTTCTGTTTTCCAAAACAGTTACCTCCACATCTTGCTGGAGAAACCGATATGCCTGGGATTAACTTTCAGGCCAAAATTTCTGGCGGCATTTGCTGGTACCGTTTTTTAACCCGCTCGGAATCCACACACGTGTTCAATCTACAGGAACAGGAAAATGGTACCCCGAAAGCACGCAGCTGTGTCCGTGTACCCTGTGAGGTCTTGGGAAAAAAATAACCACATTCCCATTACGTTACAGTATAAATAGCTTCAGCCTAAAAAAAAAAAAAAAAAAAACCTCTTTAGAACACCTTTTAGGAACGTCAATCGAACTCGCGTCTCCAAACTTTGATATCGGTATTCTACCGACTAATCAACGGCGGCGACGTGGGGAAAAGCTGTTGAATCTGCATGAATCAAATACATACTAAGTATGAATCAATATCCTTTGACAACCATAACAAAGGACTTCTATATTTCTATGTGTTTGATATACCGTCAGAAATAACACTCACATGACAGAAATTTTTCTTGTTTTAACCATCTATAATGTGATTAATTATCTTGATTTCTTCGTATTTTCAGTTTTAATCCATTCTGGAACAAAACGGCAAGTGGAAGTCTAGAATAAAGTTAATCCTCTACTACAGGCCTCTATAACTCGAAATGTGATGAGGCTGCGGGCCGTAAGAAAGTAGTATAGATGGGAAAAATATTTATAGCGAATAATATTTTATCTAACTAAAAATAACTTACTGATTATTTTAAAAATCAAATAAATATTTTTATTTCATTGCCTATATATTCCTTTCATAATACTATAAGTTACTTTTTAACATACACTCTTACAGCATGGCATCTTACAACACGGTTTCGCTCTTACACGATAAGATAAATTGCGGGAACCCTCGTATAACACTGTAACCTGTAACACGGTTTCGCTCTAACACGGTAAAAAAAATGCGAAAACCTTTGTACAACACTGTACTTCTATAGCACTGGATAACATGATTTTTGTTTAACACATTTAAAAACTAAATTACCTTAAAATAATGACGGGAAGGAATAATGAACTATAGTGGCTTTACATAAAAATGGATAAACAAATTATAATTTGTTCATTTATAACTCTATAAAATTACAAGAAGGCCTAAGCTTAGCTGAAAATCTTGAATCATTTTTCCTGAATGCAGACCCTTCTGCTGAAAGAAGCCGAAAATTCAAAAGGGAGCTGCAAAATTGTCTATCTCCATACCGTGAATCTACAATGACCTTGTAAGAAACAGCGAATAAACCAAAATTACAGATTTTTTAAAGAGGATAGAAGGTGAAAAAAATCTAAATGAAGAAAAGTGTTCTGAAAGTGAAGGTCTCTTATCGTTCAATCGAAAAAACGTTCTCGTTAGATTGTACTGAGCAGTGATGAGGAAGAAATTTATTAAATTAAGGTCGCATTAAACGAAAATAATATTTTTTTGTTTCATTTCGTTTTGTGTTATACATACATTTATATTTTTAATAAAAATTAAGTTGCTTATATGGAATTTTAAAAAATGTTTGTTTTTAATAAGTTTTCAGAACGTAACCCCACTTTTTTGAACTGTCTCTGGGTCTCATATAACACGGTTTCACACAACACGGCATTTTCTAGGAACCTATCTACCGTGTTATAGGAGGGTTACCTGTAGCTCATTTTCTAGATACATAATATTATGCGTCTTCACAAAAGGACACAGTAAGTGCTGGCGGGCCGCATATGGTCCGCGGACCGTATGCTGTGCAGGCCTGGTCTACTAGAACGCTTTTCTTATTCCTGATAATTTCTGGTTTATTTTGCGATCTTCTTTCAATTCGTGTCGAACACACTATTCAAAGGTTTCGAACGTTAGTGCAAACACCCACCTGTTATTGATGAAGCAAGCAGTCTTCTACAAACAAAACCGCTAATACGAGGGAAAATTAATTTTTTCTGTAATCTTAAGAAGAAATAGTACGTATTAACGAAATTCAGGCTGACGTTATAACTGAAATAATTCAGCTTTATTTGCAATGGGGAATTTGCAGATGTGTACGTTTAGCCGAGAAATGTACAAACGGCTTTCCACCGTAGCTCGAAAAAATAAATATGAAAATTTTAATTATTGCAAGAGAGGAAACGGTAAAAAAAATATTGTATGAATAGTAAACAAATAGTAAAAAATTAATTAATTAATTAATAAGTAATTATGATCTCCAAACTCTTTAAAATTACTATTTTTTTTTTAATTTTTAAAAAGTTCAGAGTTAAAATTACTATATGTTAAGCTCTCGAAATAAGGTATTATTTAAAAATAGATAAATAAATAAATTCCAAATCGAAACTTTCAGTGCGTTCGGAATTTCCCTCAGTGCCAACGCAGCAGACGTCTCACCATACAATAATCAGACGACGAACCAAATAACGATTTCGAATTTCGTCACCGTGGCAGAAACTTCTTCCTTCATGATCGTGCGAGTTCAAGTCCGACTTAAAAAAAGACTTGATTGCGTAAGCAGAAGCCGTCTCCTTTCGAACGATTTTCTTAGCCGAAATGCACCACCACCCGAAAGGATTCAACCCCCCCGGATCGATACGATTTTTCATGCCGAGATTTGCAATTCCGGTGGCGTCCAATTTATGAACGGGCAGAGAGTGGAAATCGGAGAAAACCCCAAGAGTCGCCCTTCGATATTCTTTACAACCCCCTCCGAAGGTCGATTATTGCCCGAGTTAATTTTAGTCTCCCGATTCTCTCTCTCTTGGCCAAGGCGAATTCGGACGGAGGTCAAGCACGCTATCCCGCCACACCCTCTCGCACATCCCTCCACGGAGAGGGGAAAAATATAATAAAATCGGGGCAGCTCCGACCTACATTTCGCACCGGAGAAGCCAGGTTTGCGAAATGCCAGGCGGACGCTATTCGACATTTTGTTTCTCCGGCGAGTCAGTATTAACCGATCTGAGAGAGAAATCGTTATTTATGTTTACATTTCATACCAGGATTTTAAACGATTTTTATTTCTGTATTCATATCGCCTGAATTACCTTTCCTTTTATTTGAAATTGTTTAATAATCTGCTTAAGCCACACCCTCCATGGTTTCAAACGATTTTTAAAAATCTTTATTTGGCGTGGTTAGTAGTGAAAAGAAAGGATAGCAATGAAATAGTTGAGGAATAAAAAATTTTAAAAAAAACTGAGTATGGATATTGCTAGTTTCAATTTATCTTAAATGTTATTAGCTATTCAATTTTATTTGATAACACCAATTTATTCTCCGATTCGTAAATTATGTTTATTAAAGATAACATAATTAAGCTAATACGATTTTACACGGACAGCACAAGAGTTATACTTCCACTTTCATTTTTTCGTTTCGCTTCGATATTTTGATTAAATGTTGCTCCATGGTGTCCAACGATTTTTGAATATCCTTAATTAGCACAAAATGCGATAGAAAAATTTGGCAACGAAGTTACAGTAAAATGTAATAAAATAAATTATATTGTTTCAATAGTTGTTTCGATGCTTCTTCCGTTTCAATTATATTATACCGCAATAAATATAATTATTAATTTATCAGATAACATAACTTTATTAAAGATAACATAATTAAGCCGTTTGTCAGTGTAAAATCATATTTGCTTAATTATGTTTATTAAAGATAACATAATTAAGCAAATATGATTTTACACGGACATAGCACCAGAGATACTTCCACTTTCATTTCTTCGTTTCGCTTCGATATTTTGATTAAATCTTGCTCCACGGTGTCAAACGATTTTTGAATATCCTTAATTGCACAAAATGCGATAGGAAATTTTGGCAACGAAATTACAGTAAAAAGGAATAAAATAAATTATCACAATAAATATAATTATTAATTTATCACATAATATAACCTTATATTTGTTTATTATGTTTTACATTAACAATATTTATTTAAGTTAACTCATTTATTTTATTTAAATGTGTATTTTATTTATAACATTTTACACTTTTTTAATATTAATTTTTTTTCTTATAAAACAGCGCTTTTTTCCCGGTGTGACGTCACTCATTGCGCAGTGGTCCTTGGTTGTAGGAAATTATCAGGTTAAGTAATACGTCGTTCACGTCTCTGAATTTTCTCTCAACCTCCTGAAAACACGGAGGTTTTCAGGAGGTAACCAGAATGGTTGAATTTAGAGATATTTCACAGTGAATGGTTCACGTGTTGAATGGTTTTCACAGGTTTTGAATCACAGCTACAATTTCATATTTAATTGTTTTGTACCTGTTATATAGAGCTTAAATTCCCTTTATGGTGCCCCAAACGATTTTTTAGATATATCTATTTAACGTTCACTCTTAAGAGGAAACAAAATTATTCTAACAATAATAAAAAAAAAGATACTTATCGTTATTGCAATTCATATCTCATCCTGAGTTGTGAAACTTTATTTCAATAAATAATGTTATTTTGGTTTGGAGAAACTGCAAGTCATATTTTGAAAATACACGTATAAAATAACACAGTAAGATAACTAAATAACATAACGGAATAAAGTTCGATTTCGAATCTTTCATTGCATCCGGAATTTCCCCCCAGTCCCAACACAGTCCGCACTGTACCCATAAAGTAGGCAGACGACGAACCAAATAACGATTTCGAGTTTCGTCGCGGCGGCAAAAAACTTCTTCCTTCCTGGACGCGCGAGTAAAAATATAAAAGGAGACTTGATTGCGTAAGCAGAAGCCGTCTCCTTTTTCGAACGATTTTCTACGGAGAAATGCACCAGAGCCCGACAGGATTCGACCCCCCCCCGGATCGATACGATTTTTCATGCTGGAATTCGCGATTCTGGGGGCGTCCAATTTATGAACGGGCAGAGAGGGCAGACTCGAGAGCCGCCCTTCCAAACCCCCCTCTGAAGTTCGAATAAAGCTTAAAAATTCTTATAAATGAAATTAATAATACAATTAATAATTAAAGTAGACAAAAAAAACTCTATTTGATTACTTTAAAATGGAAGAAATTGCCGGATAGAAGCACAGCATGGGTTCGGAGATTCGGAACGATCATGATGTGTCAAATATAAAGGGCCCGAGGTAGCCTAGTGGTAGCGCGTCGGCTTTCGGTACTGAGGGTGCTCGGATCTAATCCCGACAAGCACCGTTAAATACCTTCGTATCTAGACCGGATAGGGGCATGTTACGTCCGTAAACCGGAAAGCCCTTCTATGATGTCAGTGGGTGGTGAAGGTACAATCTCTCCAGATGTCGCCGCTGGGGATGCGCGGTCAAAATTGCGGTGGCACCCAGCCAAATCGGACTCTGACCCTTGTGGTGCTACTACAGTTAGATCTCTGTTTAACGACGCTCTACTTAACGACGATCTCTATTAAAAGACGATATTTCCCAGTCCCGGCCCCTCCGACGTTATGGGAAATGTCATATTTTCACAAATTCTGTTTAAGGGCGATCTCTACTTAAGGACGATTTTTCACGGTCCCTTGAAAGTCGTTAAACAGAGAGCCAACTGTATAAACCGGAGTCGAACTACTTACCTCGTAGGACCTAGTTTAGAACTTCCGGCCAAGTGGAATCAGGAACAACAACAACAAATATATAGAGGCTCTGTTATTGCGTTCGAAGGTGACAGTCCCCTGTCTACACGGAAGATATACGAACATGACGCAAGGCAGAAAAAAGGCGAAAAATGGTTTAAAAAAACACTCCAGTGTAATTGTAGCGAAGAGACAAAATCTGAAAATGTATCAATAAAATTAAAGGTTGGATCAAAGCCCGAAACAGATTAAGAAAGAAACAAAAAATAAGTTGTTTAATTACACACTAGTTAAATGTTTCACCTAAGCATACTACAAGGAAGAGACCGGCGGCAACTCGGCAAAACCTAAGGCCGTCTGCACACGGAGCAACTCAAAAGAAACTGATAACTGATTCAAATCACAAACCAGTCCGTGATGAGTCGCAACCTATGTAATTGAATAGAGCCACGCACACGGCGCAACTGGTTACAAACCCGTCCGGAGCAACTCAAAAGAAACTGATAACTGATTCAAATCACAAACCAGTCCGTGATGAGTCGCAACCTATGTAATTGAATAGTTATCAGATTTGAATCAGTTATCAGTTTCTTTTGAGTTGCTCCATGTGCAGACGGCGTTAGAGTTAAGGTAAATCCACCTATAATGGGCCACCCTTTAGAAATGTCGAGAAATTAAGGGTCTATTGTTACCTTAGGCAATGGAAGGGGTGAGGGTCATTGGCTACTACCTCGAGGATCCCGTAGCATTGGAATTCAGTTCATTCCTTTACTTCGTGCGAAGTGTAAGGTGTATTCTGCTAGAGAGAAAATTTGAGTTTGTTTTAACGTCTGCTTAAGAAATCTGTTAAGGTAAGTGAATTTTTCAAAATTTTTTATTTATTACTATAATGCCTGTTTATTGACTTAAACTATTATTCATTACGATAGTATGTATAATTCAAATTTCACAGTGCGATTAAATGACAAAAAACTTAGATTCCATTGTCAAAATAGCGTGGCCCATCATGGGATCACGAATTGTTACACTGTCCCTGTATTGGGCCAGCCCGTGTACTGGTACAAATCATTTTTTCGGATATGTCAATATTTGCAACAACATACCAGCTGTGACAAGTAAAGCGGTACATCACCGGCAACATTTGCCACAATTTTGAAGTAGATTTAATTTTAGATGTTTAAGTTAATAAATTTATATTTCAGTTATATTTCAGATTTTATATATTTAGTGTAGTTGTACTGTAGTTATAAAATGAATAAACCGGTTTAAAAATATACATGATATTTTTTAGTTCCTTTTCTTTCCAATTTTATGATATTGTAGAATTGATTTTTGTTCCAAAACAGATTAAATAGATGGCCCATTGATGTTGTGATGGGCGATATTGATGGCCCATTATGAGTACATCGGATAAAATAATGACCCATTATAGGTGCATCAGGTTGGTTATTATTTATGCATATACATATATTTTTTATGAATGCAGCCAGTGCGCTCCAATTGCTACTACAGATGTAAGACAGTTATTTAAATGGCAGGTAAACATTTGGACCAGTTTGCTTTATCTATAGCTGTGAAAATTCAGATATACTTCAATTTTTCTCTCAACCGGCCCATTACTGGTGCGTTTACCTTAATATCAAAACTTTTCTAGGGTATGAAGGTCTACTTTCAACTTTTGCTGCACGATGGATTCACAGACCTACAGCTTAGAGCCGATTTTGGACGACAACAAATAACCATGCCTACAGTGGGATTCGAACCCTTCAACTCTAGTTCCGAAGGCTAGTGCCCAACCTGATCGTGCATAATTCTTCAGGGTTGCAAAGGATTTTTTTTTAGTTTGAGTATTTATCCTGGAGGGATAAAATTGCGTTTACTAATGTCAACATAATTCTACTGTCTGGCTAAATCGTCAATATATTCAAGACTGCAAATTTAACTGTATAACCCCATATCATAATTATTACTTTAAAAATAATTGTTTCTATACCATAATTTTTTCTTAACTGTCAGAGCCAAATTCTCTACTCTAAATTCATCATTGGAGGTCTTTTGTTCATACGACTATTTAACATCCAAATCAAAGATGCAAGTATTAATTTAAATTTTCTTCAGTGAATATAACCGCATTCCACTGCTATGTAAAATCTGAACCAAAGATACGAGCATCATTTAAAAATTTTTTTCAGTAAATATAACCGTATTCCACTATTTGACAACCGAACCAAATATACGAGTATTAATTTAAATTTTCTTTAGTAAATATAACCGCGTTCCACCGTTATGTAACATCTGAACCAAAGATACGATTATTAAATTTTATTTCTGTCAATAAATGTAACCGTATTCCACCACTTTATAACATCTGAACCAAAGATACGACTGTTAAATTTCATTTTCTACAATAAATATAACCGCGTTCCACCGTGATGTAACCTGAAACAAAGATGCGATTATTAAATTTTATTTCCGTCAGTAAATGTAACCGTATTCCACCACTTTATAACATCCGAACCAAAGATACGACTGTTAAATTTCATTTTCTACAATAAATATAACCGCGTTCCACCGTTATGTAACATCTGAATCAAAAATACGATTATTAAATTTTATTTCCGTCAATAAATGTAACCGTATTCCATCACTTTTTATAACATCTGAACCAAAGATACGACTGTTAAATTTCATTTTCTACAATAAATATAACCGCGTTCCACCGTGATGTAACCTGAAACAAAGATGCGATTATTAAATTTTATTTCCGTCAGTAAATGTAACCGTATTCCACCACTTTATAACATCCGAACCAAAGATACGACTGTTAAATTTCATTTTCTACAATAAATATAACCGCGTTCCACCGTTATGTAACATCTGAATCAAAAATACGATTATTAAATTTTATTTCCGTCAATAAATGTAACCGTATTCCATCACTTTTTATAACATCTGAACCAAAGATACGACTGTTAAATTTCATTTTCTACAATAAATATAACCGCGTTCCACCGTGATGTAACCTGAAACAAAGATGCGATTATTAAATTTTATTTTCTTAGTCAACATAACTTTACCCCACCACTTTAAAACATTCTAACCAAAGACACGACTGTTAAATTTAATTTTCTACAATAAATTAAATATAACCGTATTCCAACGATATGGAATATCCGAACCAAAAATACGACTGTTAAATTTTATCTTCTACAATAAATGAAACAGTATTCCAGAGCCATGTAACATCCGAACCAAAGATATGATTATTAAACTTTATTTTCTTCAGCAAATGTAACAGTATTCCACCACTTTATAACATCCCTACCAACGATACGAGTATTAACTTTAATTTTCTTTAGTAAATATAACTGTATTCCAACACTAAGATTTAATATTTTCCCTTAATTATTATTACTAATTATCGTGTTATTAATTATCGTATTATTATGCTTAATTTTTTATCGTATAAATTCGCAAACAATTAACAGACACTTCATTAGATTCTGGTTTTGCTGCTACAACTTATTCCAAATAACAGCTCTGATACTCTTTCAATTCTTTTAAAACGAAGTCTCTGATGATATGTACAGCATTCTGTTACACCAGAGTGTTGAACACCTCAAATTATTTTAACAATTTTGCTAGTAGATTTTTCTATTTCTAAATGCTAATTTAGAACCACTTTAAATCACAAAAATTCTAAGAAAATCCTACCAATTTAGCTCTACAGACGAATTTTTTATAGGTTGCCATTTTTTTATATTTTTATTTATTTATAGTCTCAATAGCGTCCGATGAAGTCTGTGATTATTTTATCTAGTTCAACAGACGATATTGATATTGAGGTTTTAAATTCTTTTTTCTTTATTTATTTGGAAAAATAATGATATGGCGGATGTATATAGCGATATGGAAGTGCTTGCCGCTATTGGAAAAAAAATTAAATCATCTACATCGAAATTAAAACATAAATATTGATGTCTGAAACTGATTAAGCCTCTCGAGTATGTACATGCAAAATTTACGATATATTTGGCGAGTTTGGCGACAAACTTTGCGTACATTTGGAGATTTTTTGGGTGTCCGAAGAACCAACAAGATTTCACTTAGGGGGCGTCGTTACCGTGTTTTGGAATTTTCCATTTCTAGTACAATCGGGAATGTCGTCAATGGCGTATGAGCATGCAGATATTACCATTTTAGCCAATATTACCAATGCCAATTTTAGCGGAAAAAAAAATTGTGGTCGAATGTGAAATTTAATAATATTCTAAACCACCTGACTTTGATGAGCATTTTATAAATATGAATACATACACTAAGAAAATGGCAAACTTATAGCATAGACATCGAATTTGGATTTTTATCCCGAAAAAAGGATAAAAATAAAAATTCGATGTCTTTACCATATATCAGTCTAATGATAAACGAAACTTCACCAAATCGTTTCGAAACATCTGAAAACAACGCAATGAAATTAAAAGACTTAATCTAAATAAGTAAAGACTTAAACAAAAATATACGTAGACAGGAACACCATAAATACAAAAATATAAGTTTTGTTTTTATTATGTTTACACAAACAAATATACGTTGAAAAAAATGTAAATGGACATCAAAGTAAAAAACCATTAAAATTTTGGACTAGCGTGTGATTTACGCGCTTGCTAAATGTTTTACCAAAGCACAGGACAAAGAAGAAATCGACGGGAAACTCAACAAATACCGAAAATTACGTATGTCGAGGCTCGATACTTTAAATGTCTATAATTCACTGATTTTACAGAAGCGCACGGAATTAAACGATGTATTTTATTTTTCAATCTATTGCTTTTAAAAGGAAGGGTGGGAAGGTTACAGATAGAATGGTATATGACAGAAATGATGAAGGACAACTCTAAGTCCTTTTCCATACAGCTTCAGCAGCGAAACGTTGCGTCATCGGTAGAAATTTCAACCAATCACAAAGCTGAACGCAATGACTACATGATACGATAAACCAATCACAGGTCACGTCAACAGTCTCGGCGCCTACAGAAGGACGCAACGGAACGCTTCGTAAATAACGTGAGCAAAGCCTAATAGAAGCTGCAATTTGAATTGAAATACATAAACAGTATAGACATTTGAATATCAACACATGATATAATAGATGAAAATTTATATAAGAAAAGTTTTGTATTTTTATATATAAAGAATATTTATAAGTTTGTTGTAAAATTTATATCGCTCAAATTTATACGCGTTATTTTAACTAAATCCCCTAAATTAAATCCCTAAACAAAGTTGTTTAGAGAAAATGGATACCTGTGAATAATTTATGTTTTATGACATTCAGAGCTATTTTCGAATTAAAGGAATGTTTAGTGTTCATAAAAGACTTGCTATTTTTATTTTTATTTTTAAATAATTCATTACAATAATTGTTACATTTTATTCATTATATTGTTTGCAATTTGTATTCTAATTGTATTTTTGGTCAATAGATGGCATCACTATGATTTATTTTTTTCTTCAAGCTAAAATGTTTATTCTGTTATGGTGTATATTCTATTCTAAGCAATGTCATGTAAGAATTCAAAAATCGCTATGTTGGATGCGATTCTTTTTTTATTCTTTTTTTATTAAAGATTCTCTGCAGATTCAAGCTGTTGACATTTTGAAGTCAATTATTCATTTTGTAAACCTAATTTCGAAGGGTTATTCAGTGTGTCATAAATTCAACAGTTATGTGTTAAAATGAAGTCAATATTAAATGCATTTTAAGGATACATGCATTGAAGTAAATTTTTTAGTATTGACTTATTATTCAAGAATTATTCAGATGATGTTAAAGGTAAGCCATTCCAGTATTACCTTTATTAAAAGAAGTAAGAAGATTGATTAGTTGCATTTAATAAAGAACATTAAATATTTTTGTTTATGGATTCTTTTACAGTCCACTAAGATATAAAATTATATTAATAAAATAATTACAAGATAAAAAGAACCTTTTATATCCCACGTTTTAAAATTTTCTGTTGAATCATATAAACTTGACAATTCTATGTAATAATAAATACTTTAAAAAACTTTTTTTTTGATGAAATATCTCATCAACTTGAAAGAAAATGAAGTTAATTGGAAGTTAACTTGCGTTTAACCTTTCGTCCCCTTCCCGGCCGATAGATGGCTGCACCAGTCTACAAAACAAAATTAACTGAAAAAGGATTCAATTCTGCTTAAAGATGGCTAAAAGTATTAAAAGAATGCATTGCCACCGTGTTCTGAGCTATTCTAAAACTTTCAAATGTCTAGCTAGTTGGGAAATTAGTTAAAAATCTATTACAAGATTTGTACTGGACAAACACACACACAAACAAAAAAGCGAGTTAATAAAAACATGGTAATAACTGACCCCACAAGGAGTTACTCTTGTGTTCGCTAGCTGGGAAAATAAGGAGTTATTTTCTTCATAAGTAAGCAAAATCTTGTTAATTGCAAGCAAGGTGTTACAATTCAGGAACAACGACGACGACGAAAAAAAATTGACTCTTTTTTTCTTCTCATTTCTGTGTATTGTTTACAGCAGGCATCAAAATGTCTACTCCAGGTTGGACCCGGCCTCCGAAAGAAAGCGGGTTGTCGCCTAACTCGTCCAAGAGGATTCAGAGAAAGGAAATTATTAAGTCCTCACGCTCTCTTACATGTGTCGGAACACTCTATACCAGCCGGCCCACAAAAAGAAGTTCGTCTGTCTGCCCCCGTTAAATTAAAAAGGGGAAAAAAAATCGGGGGTGGTCGGAGAAAACCCCGTGACCTACATAAATATTGCTCCGACACGACATTTTATAATCAGTGTGTCTCAAGGAAAGAGCAAATTGAGTGTTGATCGCTTCGTGACGAACCACGCGGCTTGACAGCTCGGGTGGTGATTTATTCAGCAGAAGGCAGAAATAATTCCAGCAGCAGGGGGATAGTGTTGCCAGAAACATGCTGCATAATCTCTCAGATGAAAGACTTTCATGGTCCTTTAAAAATCACGGCAAGGCCGCCTCGTCGAGGGAAAATATTTTTTGGACCTTTCTCCTTGAAGAGCCAAATGAATTACATAAATATATATATTTTCTTCTTTCTGGAACAATTTTTCATTTTAACCAGGTATGGAACGTGACATCCTTGCCAAACAGAGGGTAAATTAATATATTTCATTTCTAATTTTTTTTCGAATGTAAATATGTAATTATTAAACTAGATTCCAGTGTAAATTGAATCCAGTTTAAAAAAATTATTTAGCTTCTATATTTATGATACTGAAATCTTTTTTCAAAACTATATCTATATTAAAAGTGAAACGCAAATCTATGCTGGTCATAACGATAATGATGACGTATAAATTTTCAAGCTGTTAGTTTTATATTTATTTTAAATAAATGAACCTGAAATGCTATGTGGTATTATATTAAATTTTGCGTGATAGAAAGTTAGAAAATACTATATAATTCCTTTAATGTTTGATTAATCCAAGTGGAAATCTTATGAATAATTACAGTCGAACTCCGTTATAACGAACTTCAAGGGACCAAAGGTTTTGTTCGCTGTATCCGAACTGCTAAGAAAAATGTTAGAATTCACAAAATGTATAACTCATTAGTTGCTATGTGTATTCAATAATGATGCATTGAAAAATCATAAAATCTGTTAAAAATGATCATTAATGAATTAAATTGACTAAAATCGATTACATTAAACGGACACAATACTAATTAAATTAAGTAAAAATGAAGACAAGTGGAAATAAATTCATTTTACCTTCAATTGTTGCTTACTGTTTTGATACAGAAATAATCGCTAATCTTCTTCTGAGATGATGCCGATTTCAAAAACATTTTATGAATTTCTCTGTCCAATACATCAAATGAGTCCGACACTCTTTCTTCCCCTGTTTGTGTAAACAAAAACTTGGTGGAGATTTCGTCATATATGTGCTCCTCTTCATCAGCATCAGTTGCAGAATCTTCGATTTCAGAATGGTACGTTTTAGTTTCTTCCACAATATCTTCATCAGTCGGATTTTCCCATATAATGACTTCATCATCACATGTTTGGAACAATCCCAATCTAAGAATGAGGAAATTTTGTTCTTTTCTATCCACATCGCGATAGGTAAATCTTCATCATCTTCTTCTTCAACATTATTAAAAAGTTTAAAAATTAAAAAAAAAAAAAATTGTAGTCGACTGAAAAAAAAGGTTCGTTATAGCCGATTCTTAAGATTTCGGAGGTTCGCTATAAAAGGATAAATTAGCATTAAGTACAATAGGACAACGGCGGGACCAAAATTTTCGTTCGCTATATCCGAGAGTTCGTTATATACCGGGTTCGACTGTACTATAAAAAAAAATTTCGTCCTTATTTCAGTTTTGGCAGTTGGACTACTGTCATTCCATCACAAAATATATTGTGGCGTCGTAGTAGGCTATTCTCTGAGGCTTTTTAAAATTAATAAAATCGTGACGTAGAAAAACAGAGTCCGCGTTGTGGATGATAAGGCCAAAGCTTGAAAACTTAACAAAGAAACAAAACAAATTAACATTAAACTAGTACAACAGAATCAAATGAATCTTAACTTAAATGCAGAGGGATTTAACAGTACGCTCCGAGATCCGGTCAGCCTCCCACAGGAGCTTAAAAAAAAAAAAACCACCTCCTTGGGCCGTTACACAGGGATCTCGCTCAAAATCTCCAAGTCTCTGACTATATCTCGCGGTCCTTTCTTTATCGGCGTCCATTCCCAAATCCTCGAAATGCGTCTGTTTTCCAGAGCCGGGGCCGGAGGATTTGTTGGTAACAGTTTTTCTTTATCGACGAATATTTCGGCCATTTTTATTGTGCTCCAGTGTCAAACTCGCATTGGGCTATTGCTAAGAAAGACAGTTTTACGAGGCGATGGGAGACGCTTCTGATTTTCAAAACAGATATTCCCACATCCTGCTCGGGAAACTATGCCCGGGTTTAACTTTCAGGCTAAAAATTCTGGCGACATTTGCTGGTATCTTTTTTTAAAAAAATTCGCTCGGAATCCACACACGGGTTCAAAACGATGAGAACTGGAAAATGGTATTCCGATAAGCACGCAGCTCTGTTCGTGCACCCTGTGAGGTCTTGGGAAAAATAACCCCATACTTTCATGACGCTATAATACGTATGTACTTAATCAATCGTGCGAAATGCGCAGGAAAGGGCACCCAAGCTCAAAGCCATGAAATGAAAATCTATGGGTGACAAAAGGTAAATAAATAGTGCGTTAATTCACACGTTTTTCGGAACTTTTGATTATTTTACGTAATAATAGATGTCGCTGCAGTCATCGAACCTCGGGATTCAGTCGACGATTCCCAATTTCGGTGGACATTCCCACGTTTTGTGTAGAAATAAATGTTTTCCCCGGTGGTCGAAATCGGAATGATTTCCTTGAAAATTTAGTCTCCATTTGAAGGAAGAATCTTCTTCGTTATAGAATTGATTCACAAGCCCATAGAAACAAGAACAAGCTAGAGATCGCTAATGACACAGAAATTGAATCTTTCCTTATCAGTAAACAAAGAAGATTCGGTTACTGAGTTAGGGCCTATTCACATAGGAGTCCGGTAGCGGAAGCGTAAAAGGAAAGATGGCGCTGAGACGGAAATAAACCAATCATAGGCGTTAAAAATTTCGTTGCTAATCGTTTGGAGGTTTGTCATTGGTTAAATATATTTCAATACTTAAACGCTTCCGCTACCGGACTCCCATGTGAAAAGGCCCTAATTCATATTTTGATTATATTTCTATGTTTGATCCCCATTAAGTTTAGATGACAATGCCGGTTATTTCTAATGATGCTGTCTATCCGTTTTAAGCGGATGCTTTTGTTTACGGAAAAAATAGTAAAATTATCATTACTTTTCTATAGCATATAAATTGCGGATGGGTGACAAGTGATAATCAACAGTTAATTAAATTTAAAATAACTTTCATCGATACAGTACGGAAGGGGTTGTCTAGCTTTGTTTACAACTTATCAAATCTGAAACATTTGATCAAACTAGTTATAAGATATGAGCAAACTGCTATTAGGTGTGAGCAAATAAGTTAATAATTATGAGCAAACTGCTACTAGGTGTGAGCAAATAAGTTAATAATTATGAGCAAACTGCTAAGCAAACTTAACAGCTAATCACACTACATGCAAGGTTATCTAACATCGGTTATTAAACTGGTTAT